>CM041783.1:67125409-67725409 GCA_023374045.1 Limonium bicolor
ATTGTACTTTAAAACATACATTAATCCATACGACCTTATCCCCCTTGGGAGCTTTAGCTTCTCCAGCAGTCTCGCCATATGCTTTAAGCTTCATCTCCTCTCTATTAAGATAAGCCTGTATTAATGATATGTTACAATCACTTCGTTCGACTTGAATTGACAAAATAACCATGAAAGACAGCTAAATATCAGATAATATTTTGGCATTATCAAAATCGTCTGTCTAGTACATTTCTCAAACGTAAAAAAAGGACCAAAGTTCAACCTCTCGGATCTCAATATTACACAATCCCATACAGACTCTAACTAACATTAGTAGATTCAACAAACATTCAAAAATGTTGCAAGTAGAGTAACATTCAATCAATTAATGCACTAAATCTCATTGTAGAATCCTCGACGTACCAAAGTATGGGACGAAATGCAACGCTAACGCTGGAAACAACCAGTAGTTCTAAGAGCAATTATGCAGCCATAGTTGAACGGTGACAAGGAAAATGGTAGTTACTTTAGAATGTAACTCAACCAAATGTATTAATTATTAAGATAAAAACTGGGGTGACAAAAAAATACTTGAACGGTGAAGTGCTAACCTAAAAGGGATAAAGAAAAGGGTAATCTGTAAGATCATATTACTACACCAGAAATGAAGACAACAAGTTAACATTAATTATGTAATAATGCATACATACTGTTACACATAAGGCAATCTTGGAAGCAACAACACCATTAGGCAGATTAAGCGTTATTTGAGAATCTGCAACTTCACCAAACAAGCGGAATAACAATACTGCAACACCGAAATACACTGACGTCGACAAGATGAATCTGCATCAGACCAGCATCCATATGAGTGCTTTGTTGAACTTGGTTTTATCAGCCATGGAATGGTACAGGTTAGGAAGCACAGAGTGACCTGAGTAGCAAGGAAAGAATAATGAAGAAAGCTCCAAACACACCACCAACTATTATATTCAACTACACCATCAGCTGTACTAGTTAATCGCATACTGTTAGGATAATGAACTATTAGTCTATATTATCTAAAAGGAAGCAAGACACAAAAAACCAATAAAAGAATGCATTTTTGAATTTCAGGTCAAGTGGAGAGATGATGAAAGAAACTTGCCGATTTCAAACTCGTGACTACTACCCAGAAATCCTTCCTCACAAAATCAACCATCTGAAACAAAAAGCAGTCACTAGCTAATAAAAATAGTTAATGATTAATATGGTGATCAGGAAACAAATTTGGGCCAAAGGGATAACCAAACACCAAATAGAAGAGTAATTATTGAAATGAATTAGCAGCACAACAACAATTAATAATAGTATTAAGGTTACTATTATCGGCAGGCTAGCTAGCTAGTTAAATAACAAAGCCTAGTGCACAATACATGAAATAAATCATATCACCAATGTATTTTGATGCCACTATACTACACCATAGAAAGCACACAACAACGATAACAATTACACACCCAGCCATCCTGGTCTTCTTTCTGCCGACTTCATAAAGCTTAACGTTTTTAGGAATCACCTTCTTAAAGACTTTTGAGCATACACAACGATCTCATCCAACTTCTACCATCTATGGACTTTATGGAAAAAAAAAGCATTGCACGACAGTAATTAGGCACTTCGTTTATGGTTCCGATATAAGTAGAGTTAAAGTCCTAATCGAACAAAAAACAATCGGACAGAAATAAGTTACCCATACATGGATGATACAACAGAAAATTATGAAGCGAAAGCTATGGAGGATCAGAGATGGACTTTCCCAGACATGCAGTAGATGTCCACGGTTAGTGTGGCAGAATTGAGATGGCCACTTGGTTTGATATTTAGCTGGGGATTGACTGAGTGAGGCGGAGTAGATAGAGAAACCCTAATTCACTATTTTGCCCCAAAATTAACAAGAGTAAATAGATGTAGAGGGGAGATAGAGCTCAAATTAGCAATCACTGAGATAATAAACCTAGATGGAGATCGAGAAGAAGATCGAGATGAAGGAGCAAGTTGCACGAGATGAGGAAACGTAGTGTTCGTTTAAGCGAAGAAGAAAACGTTGTTTTTTGTTATTTTGAAGGAGAGAGCGTTATTAATTTACAAACAACGAAGGCGACCAAAATTATGTTGTCGCTGTAAATATGTCAGGGGAGGCGACTAAACTTGCCTCACATTATAAACTAAGCAACCGGGGCGACCTACAACACCTCGCCTCCAATGATCTCATATGGGTTACACCCGACGTCATATTGAAGGAGGCAAAAAATCAAACTCGCCCCTATTGTTCCCCTCTACCATGACAACTAATTGGCTCGCCTCCATTGATCATACAATCAAAGGCCACTTCAGTGCTTGCCCCCTTTGATCTCAGCTTGGAGGCAACTATTATGTTGCCTCCCTTGATCTTATACAAATTGCCCCAATAGATGCATATTGTTGTAGTGATTCGAAGGGAATCAAAAGTTATGAGCTTAAAGCACATTTTTACCTTAAATGGTCAAGACTTGAACTTTCCTCCTTAGATCTGGTTATGTACGAAACCAACACTTCCTATAACCTCCAAATCACTCTACATAGATGTATAGAAAAGGTTGGAGTGTAGATCAATCGAAAAAGGAAAGAAAGATGAAGAAAATGGGCATTTTTATGCCTTAAGAGCTTACCTAGAGCTTGAAACCTCATCAATGGTGCTTGGGAACTTACCCACAGTTGGAGGGGAGCCAGAGAGAGCTCATGGACAGAGCAAACTCGGCTCAAGAGGAGAAATGAGAGGAAATGACCTATTATTAAGCTTAAAGCACTTTTTTGAATATTTTAGGTCATTATTGGTTTGATGACTCATCAATGACTTATTGTTGTTGAATAATTGAAGCTAATAAGAGGGGACAACAGCATGGGCAGCCGGCCATGGTGGAGAGAGTGGGTGAATCATTTGATTCAAATTTGAATAGAAAATGAGGTAATGTTACTTTAGTCATTAAATGAACATGTGACTCATCTTGTTTGTCTTGTACCAGCTTGGAGCCACGAAATACAAGGAGGGAGAGGAGTAAATGGAGGCTCCATTTCGGTTGGCTCACATGGGTAAGGTAAGTGGAGCCCACTTGTTTTGTTTTATAAGGTAAAGTTTGTCCTTTTTTGTTAATTTATGTAAAAGTAAGAGCATATATTTAATTGTCACATGTCTCTTGCCTCTTGGTCTGTTAAGAGACTTAATTATCTGATTTTATGTAGTCCATTTCGTGGTCAATGGTCAACATTGACCAACTTAGTCAATGTTGACCCAAACGGGCCCCATTAGGGTTTTATTAATATTTTAATATTAATTTTGTAAAAATTCGTAAATTTCTGGAATTAAATTCCTAATATCATATAATATGATATTTTATTATATTTAAAGGTATTTATAACCTTTTAGCTCATTTAAAAACCAATTTAAAAGACAATTTCACAAAAACGTGCTTTAAGGAGTTTTTAGCGCACATTTTGTGTTGCCTGGTGTTTCTGAGCTTGGTTTTCTTTGACAACGGTCTTGTTGTGTACCTTACATGATATTTGATCATGTAACTCAATTTTATATCATTTAAAGGTCATTAGACCTTTAAGGTTTCTTAGAGTACATCTTTGCCCTTTTTGACCTTGAAGCATGAAAGTGCTGTTGTTCTTTGTGTTGGAGTGTTGTCCAACGGTTATAATATGTTTAATATTATGTTAATAAACTTAGGACAAATTTTTAGGTCCTAAGAAGTTCATTTGGGTATTTATTTACCCTTCACAGTCAAAGGGTGCAACATCTTGTTTTGTGTTGACCACTGTTGTTCTCAGTTGACTTTTAAGGCATGTTTAGGCCTTAATTAATGTGATTAAATATTTAATCCATGTTTTATTAATTTGGGGTATTTCAGTCTACCCCCCTTAAAAAGACTTCGTCCCGAAGTCTCTTAATCAAATAGGTAAGTATATATAAATGTATAACTACCCATTGTTCCCATAATGTATATCTATGTGATATATCATTTACACACATCGTGTTGTGCTTATACAGCACATATCCATCACGTTGTGGCGTTAGTTCAATCATATATGGATATAGGTGATCCATCAGCACCATCATTTCCTATCAGTTCTACCAACCCTGACAACCTCCCTAAGGTTTCCATAACATTACATTGTTCCACATTCCATATCTAATGATTCATTTCGTATCTAGGCGATACCATATGTAATCATTCTATAAAGCAATATGAATACATATCACAGATAGCATAAGAAAAGTGTTATACACATGGTGTAGACACAACATTCATACAGGTATCTCGTAAGATACATACATACAAGTGTACATCACACACAAACAAACCAAACAACGCACGTCCCGCGTACCAACCATAACCAACAAAATCAATTCACTGTATGCCATGCATACTAAATAATTCACATACTAACCCAAACAAACCTCGTATGCCCCGCACCCACCCAATTCTTTGTATGCAATGCATACTAATCAAACAAAATTTAGTGCACATGTGCACAGCCAAGAGGCTCTACCCCCCTTAAAAAGGGTTACGCCCCCGTACCCCACAAGTATACAACAGCCGCTCAACAAGGGGCGCTGGATACTTGGCTCTCAAAGAGTTTACCAACTCGTGGGTTATCCTCATATCGGAGAGACGGGTATGACTCTAGCCCTTCAGGGTTCCACAATATATAAAAGGTGAGGCACTGATCTTTTTGTGCTCTCTCCCAAGTTCATTCTTATGGGCCCACTCACTCCGTATGAGGTGTAGACCCATGAACAAAGGCTCAATTTGCCACTTTTTTTTCATTGCTGTGAATCCACTGGTTTGGATCACTAGCATATATGCGTGTGTCTTCTCTCACTGACATTCAGTTTAAGATGTAATATGACATTGGCTACTGTTAGTACTTAGTGCACTTTGCGCTTGTCTTTGTAATACTAAGACGTACCAGCCTATATGTCCACAAAGATGATGTTTGTCATCCATGTCTCCTGGTAGGTTTGTTCCAGAGTAACAACTGTTGTAGTTCCTCTTTTTTTACACACTCTTGTTGATGTCCACTTTATCTTTCTGCAATCCCACAAGATTAATAACTGCACGAGTGCAATACCAAAACACTCATTCATACAGAGTGCAGAGGCGTAAACGCTCAACCGCTAATATCCAATGAGTCAAACAGAAAAGGTGTGCGAATTATCCTGTGAGTGGTACATTCCAAATCCACTGTTCCTTGCTTAAGGTATCTGCTATCATACAGCTTTATCTTTTCTCTGTGCGTAATCACGCGTTTATGTCCATCATCTGGTAGATTTCCTCTGGATTGCAAGCATTTGCTTGATCCTTATGAGGCTTCTACATATTATTCGTCCATAATGGGTTTTCCTATTTTTTTTTGTTCCTGTCCTTGAATCGTTTCCCTGTCTTCACTGTATACTGTCTACTGTTCTCTGTTGGAGGTTCTTGATTTCTTTAGCCCGTTGGTTTAACTGCGGCTCTTCTCGTCCATCTTCGAGGTAATTCGTCTTACTGTCCGTAGAATGGAGTTGACTACTTCTCGTGTTCCTAACACTACTTGTCTACTTGCATGGGGTACCGTACTGATACATTACTACTTGCCCGACTAACTCATAAATAAGTCTGTCAGGCCCACATGCTCCTAACGGAGTGCGGTCGTCCCATGTCTCGTTTAGTAAACTGGTAATGTCCGTCACACGGTTGTTGTGAAGCATTCTGTTGTCAATCTCCCTTTGATGGATATCCTTTTTTTTTCTTCCTCTCTGCTTTTCTTTTCTTTCTTTTTTTTCTTCTTTTTTTTCTTGCTTTTTTTTTGTGTAATAGTTCATGTTATCAGTTATCCTGTAATAAGTGATATTGCCTTCGTGGCAACCGTGGTAACTTGTATCATAGACTAGTATTATTCAACTCGGTGTAAGTAAAATCCGTGCTATATTAGCAAACTTGTTTCTCCCTTTTTTTGATCAAATCTCATCCATAGTTCATATATGTCCCCTCATCCATGTAATTGGATGTATTGCAGATTGCACAACAGCTTGAGCAACTTGGCTCTTTACTTCCCAACCATCCTTACTGACGGTGGTGCATCTACAAAGGGTATGCTTGTCCATGAGGACTAAACATTTATCACTGGTAGTGATTAGCATTAAATGTCGGTATACACTGTTGGTATTTGGCTATAAGCCCTGTCTGACACTACAAGAAAACAGCAGTATCACATACAGAATATTCCGTAGGTAAAAGTTACATTTCCGTATGTAATGACAATCACAGACGGAAAATTCCGTAGGAACTTTCCGTCTGTAATAAGCGGGTCGGTAATAATATTCCGTCTGTGAAAACACAATCCGTCGGTGATATTATTTTCTTTTACCGACGGAAATTTCCGTCTCAGAAAAACACTTTCACCTACGGAATATTCCGTCTTAGAAAACTGTTATCACCTACGGATATTTCCATCTCAGAAAATGATTATCACCTACCGATTCCGTTTCAGAAAACTGTTATCACCTACGGACATTTCCGTCTTAGAAAATGATTATCACCTACGGAAAATTCCGTCTCAGGTAATGTTATCACCAACAGAATAGTCCGTCTCTGATATGTTATCACCTACCAAATTTTGTGTTTCAGATATTATTACCTACGGAATGTTTCACCTCAGATAGTGTTATTACCTACGAAATCTTTCATCTCATAAAAGTTATCACCTACGAAATGTTTTGTACCCAATAATTTCACAAACAAAACATATAATCTGAATAATTCATAGCTGAAACACATGTGACATTTTATAAATGTGCTACATAAAGTAGTAACATCCATAGTTACAATATTTCCAAAATAGTCTTCATAACTAGTAAATGTTTCCATAAGAAAGAAACTATAAGACTTTCTTATAAGAATTCATACTACAACACCCATATCCTACCAAAGTTTAAAGTATTCAAGTTCACTAATCACTATGACAATCATTTTTTGATTTGCACCATAGAAGACACATTCTTCAGTTGAGAGCTTCATATCCCTCCAGCTACTTCCAAATCTGCAAAAGAAAACACATCTAGTTTAATAGATGATAAAACTACACTATACAAGAAGCAACTTCAAAAATAAAGAATCATTGACTTCAAGTGTCACATTAACTTCACCAGACTCGTGAAAACATTAATTTCAAAATCTACAAAAAAAGCATATCTACGAGCCAATCATACTAGACACCAATCAACAAGACACCAAAATTGCGGTATCAAATTCATGTCGTGAGTTTCTATATTTCGTTGATTCTTGTTCTATCTATCATACCTGCGAGACAATCAACAAGACGCCAAATTGCTACATAAAATGGACAGAATTAATGTCCTAATCTCAAACTCAGATGGGGAAAAAGATGGTGCCTGCCCATAGCTCTATTAAAAAAATAAAGGGAAGAAAGTGATAGCTAGCTTCATTTTTATCCGCAGCTGCTATGCTAGCTGGTTGTATAAACCAGTTTTTAAGCCTCCCAAACTCGTTTCCACCATCAAAATTTCATCACTGCAAAACTATATCCAGAATGCAAAGAACAACAACAATAACAACTCGTTTCCACCATCAAAATTTCATCACTGCAAAACTATATCCAGAATGCAAAGAACAGCAACAATAACAACTCGTTTCCACCACATAATGATCCAAAAAATGTTGTTTTTCACATTTCACACATGGGCATTTAACTCTATCCCCACTAACAAACCACTCTGATGATATTGCAAAAATTATGTAATCTTCAACTTGCCTCAAGTATTCGGGTGTAACATATCCATCATCATCTACCCAGTTGCATAACCAAAATCTATTTGAATCCATTTTGAACCTATGGATAAATACTTAATAATGAGGCTACCAAATATACATTAGTGGATTAAACATATCAATCAAAGAGAGAGTGGACTTATTTCAAATTCAAAGTTCATTTTAACATGATTGTATTCAATTACAAAAATATCCTTTCATGCCTAAATGACTATTGTTAGCACAAAACAAAATTATAAGACATATAATCAAACAACAAATTTTCATATTACCAAGTCTAATGAGTCGAGCTCTGGATGAATTTGTTTTGAATTATCACGGCTCGCTCCTTACTTCTGTGGAAAAAAAGTCTTGAAATTAGTAATTGATGCACAAAACTTGTCAAGGTAATGAAAGGTTGAACATTCTCACTACAGAATTGGATCAGATCAAATGCAAATTGAAGAAGAGAAAATTCAAACCCGATATCAACATGAATTCTGGAATCATTATAGATGATACAACTTTCTATCATTGAGACTGATTTTCCCTCCAACAGCATAGAATAGCAATAAACTATGTTCAAAGTATAAGATCCATACCTTAATAAGAAACATCATCAGAAGTTTCTTCACAGCATTTAGAGAATTCATATTCAGTGTATTCTGCTTAGTAGCGTAGAATGAATAGAAACAGATTCACTGAAAGAAGAGAGCCATATACTATGGATTGATAAAATGAAGACAATTCAAAAACTGAATAAAAAACCACATTATATGAAACTGAAGTATAATACGGAACGATAGGTGTACCAGAGCAGATGTCGGATGATAATAAGATGGGACGTGGAACACACGTTTTGAACACACATCGCAAGTCACCTGGAAATAGGGAGTCCACAGTGAAAATATAGATTAGCACATAGATTAAATATTCTCAGTTTCTATTACTTTGGTCTCTTTCTCATAAAATATGCAAGACAAGTACTCATAAAAAAACAAATACCAAACACAACTATCACAATTCGTTTCTCCCCTCTACTTCTAGGTACTCCAAACTTGGAGCATCTCATGTCAATTTTAGATCTTATAGCTACAGGTAGGTTAGCATCAATGATTAAGACATCAAGTGTATATAAAGACAGGTAGACAACGGCTAAGACTATCAAGTGTATAGAAAGACAGGTAGACAATGGCAAGCTTGTAGCAGTATGTCACGTGTTATATTTGATTTAAAAGCTTGAGTTTGAGGAACATGCTTTCAAGAATTATATTTTATCAGTTGTACTTGGTGAGTAAGATTTGAGATCGATATCTAAGCAGGTATGTAATCTATAGCTCTAAATATTAAAATGCAAGGAAGACAGAACCTATGTATCTTTACTAAATTTTATCTGCTAGGCTAAAGAGATTCTCTTAGGTTCAGATGCTCGTCAAATAAAATAAAACCCTTTCAGTTATATGAAAGAAACACCCTACTGCTCTGTGCCGCAGCAACTCATCGCCATTGATTTTAGGCTGCTGAGTATGTATATTCGTTATCACTAGTTTTCAGATGCGATGGCACAAATTTAAAAACAGAAACACTTTGATAATCACCACAAATCCGAATAGAGAAGTTTAGTTATATTACCGTTTCCTTAATGAAGTACATTGTGCTGAAGCTCCATATTTATCTCTGCGCAAGCAACAGTGGATTCGGTATTCTTTTGTTGATAACAATATCAAAGCGTCAAACTAAACACTTCATGCCTTCTCATTCAGCGTCGATAAAATCCTTATACCAAAAAGAAATACCAGTAAAATATGTTGTAATTATAAAACAACCGAACAAATCAAATTGATATGAACACATGTCTTGAGATGATAATGGTCATTAACCATCGATGTCAGATATCGATTAATTCATCCACTCAAACAGGCACCGAGATGACCCAAGAGAAAAATTACCAAACAAACGAGGCACAAGACATGGGAAGCAAATTAATAAGTATAAAATGCATTTTACTGTAGTGACACTATATGATCAGAAATTATATACACATCAAATGGAACGCTATAACATTAATTGCAATACAGAAGTTAAAAAAAAACCTTTAGGGTTTAATACAGGGTCAAGCTTTTCCTCAAAAACTGCTGAATAACCTCTATGTTCCTCCTTTCTTGGCAGTTTCAACTTCTCCTCCAACGGAAGTGAAAAGAAGTTTTTACTTTGAGTAAATAAATTCTCAAACAAGTCTTTCTCCACCCCATGATTCACAATGTAGAAGAAACCAAATTCAGTGCAACCCTATATCAGACAAGAATGGATTATTGAGCTCGAAAATTGTGCTATATTTTCCTATATAGATATGCTAAAACCACACAAATTTTTAAGAGAATTTATTGGGAACCATGCATTTCAGATTAACTTCCAATTATACATAGTTAATTTTGTTCACAACTATTTGACAAAAAGTTTGACTTTGTTATCCCATTTTCTTCTATGAGATTGATGTCTCCCATGTTCTAATTAAACCATTCATGTATGCATCTTGGAGGACTTACTGACAAGAATCAGCAGATGAAATTTCAAATAGATAAGGTTTCTTTCACCTGTAAAAATTCGCAAGTTTCCACCGTTCAATGGAAAATCAAACAAACATATATATACTACTAGCACGCATGCAAGCTCACAGTACCCCCAAATACATAATTAAAGCTAGACTATGAGAGTTGCTGGATTCCAAAAGCACAACGAAGACACAGAAATGAAGCAGAAAGATCATGATATATAACGCTGAAGCAGAACCTGACGGATTGAATTGAAACAACTATGTAAAAGAAAAATGTCGACCTTTCTAATTTTGATTTCGCAAGATTAACTGATAACCACCATACCACGAACAACACTAGCTAGTGGGTCACCATTTCAGTTCAGAATCAATGAACTTTTTTTAACAGACAAAAATCTGTTTGTTTATTCTTTTCAGTGGATTCAAGGAAGGAATGGACTTTACACGCAAATTCCACAAACTGAGTTTGGTTATATTACAGATGTCTCTACCGCTTGCAATGTGCAGAAGTAGTCCAGATTTATCTCTGCAAGCAAGCACTAGAAACGAATGAAGGACAGAGTGTGTATGTTCCTTATCGCCAGTTAGGGTTCTGAGCAGTAGAAGATAATGAAGGATCTGTATGTTCCTTATCGCCAGTTTGGGGGTCGCGAGCAATAGAAGAGAATCTGAATATTGGCGAGAGCAATAGAAGAGAAGATTGACGGCGCTGAATGTTCCTCATCGCTAGTTAGGGTTACGAGAAACAGAAGAGAAGAGAATGAAGTTACCTGTTGCATAATTGCAACCCAGTTGAGATTGTATGCTCCAGATCGCCAGACAGGGTCGTAAGACGTATTGCTATGTATTGAGTTGCACAAGTTGAAAAGAGAAGAAGAGAACAACGAGGGAAATTCGATGGTAATTTGACACCCTGGTTAAAAAACGAGACTTGTTTGTGTTAGGAATATGAAGAGTCGCTTAATAATATGTGGATTATTACCTACGGAATTTAAGAATTATTTTCGTAGGTAAAAATCATATCATTTTCACCTACGGAAATTCCGTCTCTAAAAGTATATTTAGTTCCCTCCAAAATTTTATCACTTTCGCGGGGAGAATATTAATACATTTTTACCCACGGAAATATATTTCGTTGGTAATATGTTTACAATCCGTCGGTAATACCATTGTGAATGTCTATTTTATACGGATACTATTTCCGTTGGTAATTCATAAAAAATCCGTAGGTAAAAAGGATTTTTACAGACGGAATAATTCCGTAGGAAATTTTCCGTCTGTGATACTACTGTTTTTTTGTAGTGTGAAAATTCCCAACAATTTAAACTGGTGTGGTTTACAGTCATAGTGGCTGTATAGTTTCCCCAGTTGCAGTGGTTGGACTAACGGTCCTTCCATAGTTGCATAAGTTTCTAATCTCAAGGTTTGTATGAAAAAGTTTGAAAAACATTTTTTTTAAAAAAGGTTAAAAGAGTAGTAGTTGTTGTAGTTGCATTTGCAGTAGCTGTTACTGTTGCTGTCGCTGCACTTGCTGTAGCAAGTGCGCAAGGCAGATGGAAATTTCAGTAGTTTATTGTCATAGCGCTTGCAATAGCAAGTGCGCCATGCAGGTGGAAATTCTGGTTCAGTAATTTCCGGTCTCATTGACTCTGTGTCATCGAGTATGGGCTACATGCTAATGTAAGGTTAAACATCCAGTTTTATATATAATCGTCATGGTTTCCAAGGTTACTCGTATCGAGTCTACAAACTAGTTCCCAAAATCCTACACAAAAGGCGAGCGGTCAATGACACACTCCCACATTTTCATAACATGTTTCTGTCTAACATCCCAAGTAAGTACATATCATAGTAAGCAAAGTCTTCCACCAGCGGTCTCATGGAGTTAGGGTACTCGTGCCCTATCTACTCCCTTGCCTTTATAGGCTCTAGCATCAGTAGATGTCTGGCCATCCTGACCGCCTCGTGGTACTCCAGGTCCTCCAGCTGAGGTCTTCTGAGTATTCTTTGGTGGCCGGTAATTACGGCTCTCAGGGTTCATCCAGCACTCGAATTCCCTATGGTTTTCTTTCTTGCAGCACCGATAGACAACTTTGCGGCCTTCGTAATCGACCCCAGGATGGTCTTTCCCACAACGCTTACAGTAAAAATGGCGCTGGGGCTGTCTGGTGCCTAATGGTAGTAATTAAGTTTAAGTTAAAATCTGGCGGTATAAAGGTTAGGGTTACATTTTAATTTAAGAGGTGGGTGGTCTCACCCTTAGGAGGTGCGGATCTCAGAGGCTTAGCATCTATAGTTGGGCCGGTCAACCGAAGGACGGGCTCTTTCCCTTTCTTTCCCTGGTGACCCTGCTGCCCTTTCTTTTTAAGAATTTCTTGTTAAAGGTTTCGGGTCAGCATTCCTAAGGTATTTAATATGATAAATAATCTGGAATGGAATAAGTCCTTACTTTCCCTTCTTTTGGCTTTCGCCTGGAGATGCTCCTCCACCCTCAGACTCTCCCTCAGGGTTCTTTCTTTTCTTTGCCCCTAGAGTCTCTTCCCGAGTCTGGAGCATTAGCTCCGTCCTCGAGGCAGCCTCATAACACTCCTGGAATCTCCTTGGTAAGTTCTCACAAAGTTAACTGGTAATGTAGTAAGTAAAGAATCTTATGGCTTTCATGTTGGCACCTGGATGGTAGTGTAGAGGGTAGCACCCATCGCCATCCGAATGCGAAATAATAGTCCTCCCCGAACTTCTCGACCTTCACGGTCTGAGTAATCCACACCGAGAATGAAGTCCAGCTGACCAATGAATCGAGCGTAATACTCATCCACGGTCAGACCTCCTTAGGTCAATGTCTCAAACTCATGGCGCTTCTTCTGTTTGAGGTGCGCCGGGTAGTACTTCCCTCGTAACTCAACAAAGGCAGCCCACAAAAAGTCGGGCGTAACCAGGTGATGGTCCTTGACCAACCTCCACCAAGTGCTGGCTGCATCCTTCAGATGGAAAGCAGCAGTGGCGACCTTCTTGTCGTCAGGTACTTGTAAAGCTTCATAGGCCTTCTCATGTTCAACAGTATAACGCTCCAAAGCTACGGGGTCTGGTTCCCCTGAATACGTAGGTGGTCGGGTCTCGCTAACTGACTTCAGTCAGTACGTTTCCCTGGGCTGTGGCGGGTGGGCTGGTGCTCCTCCAATCTGAGTACCCAGCTGTGCAAGAACGGCTGCAACCGTCTCAGCAACTCCTGGAATGCCGGGGTCACCGCCTCTACCTCTTCCAGTACCACGCCCCTAGTTCCACCAGACATCTTTAGTACAGTATGTCACATAAATACTCGGTAAATCACCGTACACAACCAATAGATGTTGAATTGCCTTAAAGGCTAACCTGTCACGCAATTTGCGTTCTAGACACAATATCTTCCTAAGACGAATCGTCTCGTATCTCCCAAATGTTTCCCAAGTCCTAAGCTCACTGTCTTAACCTACTTTCTCGTCATCAGAGCGGTACTCCGCTCTGATACCACTTTTGTAACACCCTCTCCATAATCACGATATAATCTCTCACGTAGCAATAAATAAAACGTCTCGCAGCGGAAAAATAAATAACAATTACAAAACTCACTCGGGTGTCACCGGCCGTTACTCGCCCATGCGAGCAACGCAGCCAAACTACAACCAACTTCCAATACAAATAAACTGCTAACCGCAGTGATAACGAGAAACTCCTATACATCATACTAAGTCCATAAACCATAAACATCGACAAGTGAGCGTCTACCCAATCCTGAAAATACATAACCTTACCATAAGACCATACACCATCTTCATTACAATACAACATCTCCAATACCCTGTTCCTGCTCTTCTTGCAGCGCCGACAAGATCACAACCGAAATGTGTAGTATCAGCGATAGTCGCTGAGTATGCCGGGCCTGGACCCTAATGGTCACTTGTCATTTTAAACCATCTTATTTAGATTGGTTTTATGCCTTTCCATTTTACAGTTATAAACAATACTGTAATAAATGTAAATATACATAATCAACCATCCAAATATTCATAAACATTCAACCATCCATCCAATCCAAACATTCATTTGATATCACAAACCACACTTATATATCGAACGTGTCGAGCAATAACAATATAATGACATTGTACATCCGCCGTAGCGTACAGTTTTCATATTTAAATTTCCTTAGCCTTGTAGGCTCCAACCAACCATCAACACACAACAAAATAACCACAAGTATAACCAATGAACAACAAAGCGAAACACGAGAATAATAAACAAGTATTAAGTCTCGTCCATGGTATTGTTCGCCACTGTATAAGTCTCAATTGTTTTTTGTTCAGTTATACCTAGTGACAATGTCTCGTTAAAACGACATGTCTCTAGTTACCCATAATTATGGCGGGTCCCCACGGCAGTAGCCACTCCAACGGTAGAGTCTCCGACCAACGAGCCATTCTAGCTCACGGGAAATTTTCTTGATACTTACAGACCGTACGCGGACATCCTGTATCGTTGTTTTGATCACCACACGAAGCGCGCACCATCCACATCCTCTGGCTTTACTTCTTCCATTCCATTAATTAATTTATATACCATCACATCGCATTACCAAATTTTCTAACACAGCAGACTAAGGTCATTAGTCCAATCCGGAGTCTGTAAACTCGGGATCCAGTGTTAGATACGAGGCGTATAGAAAGGCCAATGCTCCGTATAAAAGTCTCAGATAATATGTATATCTTATTATCTTAGTGCTACAATGTTTTTCTGACGTTCCTTATGTTTCATATAAGATAGCACCATAGCCGCTAGTTTGTTTATATATAGGTTCATATATACGAACCAATACTGTTAACTCAACAACAGTAAATAATAAGCAGCTATAAATACACAATTCATGCATATTAATTATCACGTTCAGACAAACAATCTTATCACAGATCACACAGAAGTCTGAACTGAGGAAGCCCTCAGAGACATCCGAGACATATAACAACATACAAGTTATATCAACCAAATCCGAGCCCAAGGAGCAACCTTAGGACAACTCGGATCAAACCCCTTTACATACCGTTCACCCTGACTGTATTACGGTGGAGTATGAATCAGCAAGATCCTACGCTCCGTGTAGTCCGTTAGCTCGTCAAGCGTCCTTGTCAGAAGTATACTCTAAACGGTAATAAAACTATAAGTCAGTCTCCATGACTAACTACATCCGGTATTTCCGAATCATAAGTAACCCCGACAGTTCACCTCTGTTTTCTACAGTTGTTACGGGTTCCTCTAAAACAGTCGATTTTGTTACTTAAAACGCGTACTCAAAACTATTCCAACTGTTAAGTTTAATTCCTTATATTTGTTTTAATCATATCCACCTCTAGTTTAGGTACGTAACCTATAGTTGCATGTATTGCATTCTTTTGTATTATATTGCATTCTAAAATTCATAACTTGTAGTTCGTAACTGTATTTATTATTTTTTTTTAAAAAAAATAAACACCACCATTAAATCATATGGTTTTCAACCAAAATATACATCCACCTTATATACATTATTCTTGTGTATGTATATATTTACCACGTAGGTAATTCCCATGAGTTCAATAAACTCTTATATTTTATGTTACTTTTTATCATCTTTATTAGATGATTATTCCCATTAGTTGTATCATATTGTACAACTTATATTAAGATTATTATCCTAACATGAGTAACATTTTATGTTGTATAATTGCAACTTCTAAGGTTTATTCAATAAATACCTTAGTTTATAAATCCCATTTATTTATAGTTTGTCACACTATTTCATGTGAGTATCCTTCCTTATATTAATTCCATCTAAACCACCTTAATACCATTTAATTGTCATAACATTTATAACATAGTAGACCTTAGTCTAAAACTCATCTTTCAACTCTTATTAACTCAGTATAGCCCCTGAATTTATTCAAATTCCTTCCCTCTTTGACCACATGACATTATGTAATGTTATACCAAAATGCTAATATCATTTGATATGATATTTTTATTTCCTTTAACTCATAACCTATAGTTTTTATACAAAACTATTGTATATTGCCTCATAGGCATATATTAAACCTTATACTTTTCCTTAAACCATAATTTCCTTTATTTACCAAATCACCCCTTTCTTTTTACCATGTTATATATACCATCAATATAACATTTCTAACTTATAAAAGAGTATAACCTATGGTTATTTTTTGTAAATTTCGAACAGCCCTTGTGCTATTCTATAATTGCCATTTGGCCCTATTTATAACATATAGTTTACCATATCATTAAACTATATTTTATACCCATAACTTATTAAATTCTCTTAATAATTCTAAAAATCACCAAATTCCACCAAAGGGTTATAAATATCCTTATTAACCCATATACTTTCATATTTACCATTCCACCATCTATTTTTCTCCAAAGTGTCATAATGACATTATAACTATATATTACATATATAGTTCATTTTAAATTCCAAAATCCACCAAATAAATTCCTAAAAATTCCTAAGCCCATGGGTGTTTAAAATACCATTGTACACCCTTTATTTTTGGTAATAACATATTTACCACATATGTTATAAAAATATTACCATTAAATACATAGCTTATTATAAACCTTAAATAAGTTATCTAACTTATTCATTTTAGTCAAAACCTAGCATATGGTCAATGTTGACCACCTAATATTTCCTTGACCACCAATTCTTTATATAATTACGGTTTAGTACCCAAACTTTCTAAAATTCACCATTTAACCCCAAAACTTTACAAAATCTTATAAACTTTATTTTGACTCCTTTTTACCTCTAATTTTTCGGCCTTATTATTCTAAAGCCCCCAAATTTAATTTAATTACACCTAATACCCCATTTATTTTCGGTAATGCATTTATACTACTTAAACTTAATTAAAAGCTTGTAAATGCATAATAAAATGGCCTAAAATACATGGCCTTATTACAAACATTGGCTTGCAAAATAAATTACACATAAATGTCCCAAAACACTTATAAGATTTCGGCCTCACCATATAATTTCCATTTATTTACCAAACTTCCACATAATGTCTTAATTTGACATTTATGCTTGTTTAATTAGTTATAAAATTTATTAAACCATTTCTTAAACATTTTAAGGTCAAACAAGACCTTGTTTTTCTCCTTCACTCACGGCAATTAATATACACACACTTAAACTTGTGTTAATGTATCAAGTTAAGGTTTTAAGTGATTTATACCTTGATTTAGCTTAGGTAAAGCCTTGTTTGGGTTCGCCACCTTAAGGAGAAATTCACCACAGCTTGTTTTACATGTTTTCAACAGAGAACAAGGCCTAGTTAGTCTCCAAGCAAGATCTAACCATAAGAAGTAATTTAATGTAAGATTTAAGGCAAAAATCACCTTAAAAATGCAAGGGAAGTTCTAAGTGTTTCGACCTGAACCAAACACACACACAAGGTGTTAGATCCACCATATTGACATAGGAAATAGTTAGATCTCGAAATGCTACCTTGTTGTTAGGTTTTACCTTGGAAAATGCCTTAAAAGAGGGTATTTCCTTTGGATCTCGGCAACCCTTGCTCCAAATGGCTTACCAACAGATTCCACATGAAAAGGAGAAGAAGATGAGGCTATGAGCAAAGTTTCACAGCCGAATTCGAAGGGAATCAAAAGTTATGAGCTTAAAGCACATTTTTACCTTAAATGGTCAAGACTTGAACTTTCCTCCTTAGATCTGGTTATGTACGAAACCAACACTTCCTATAACCTCCAAATCACTCTACATAGATGTATAGAAAAGGTTGGAGTGTAGATCAATCGAAAAAGGAAAGAAAGATGAAGAAAATGGGCATTTTTTGCCTTAAGAGCTTACCTAGAGCTTGAAACCTCATCAATGGTGCTTGGGAACTTACCCACGGTTGGGGGAGCCAGAGAGAGCTCATGGACAGAGCAAACTCGGATCAAGAGGAGAAATGAGAGGAAATGGCCTATTATTAAGCTTAAGCACTTTTTTGAATATTTTAGGTCATTATTGGTTTGATGACTCATCAATGACTTATTGTTGTTGAATAATTGAAGCTAATAAGAGGGGACAACAGCATGGGGCAGCCGGCCATGGTGGAGAGATGGGTGAATCATTTGATTCAAATTTGAATAGAAAATGAGGTAATATGTTACTTTAGTCATTAAATGAACATGTGACTCATCTTGTTTTGTCTTGTACCAGCTTGGAGCCACGAAATACAAGGAGGGAGAGGAGTAAATGGAGGCTCCATTTCGGTTGGCTCACATGGGTAAGGTAAGTGGAGCCCACTTGTTTTTGTTTTATAAGGTAAAGTTTGTCCTTTTTTTGTTAATTTTGTAAAAGTAAGAGCATATATTTAATTGTCACATGTCTCTTGCCTCTTGGTCTGTTAAGAGACTTAATTATCTGATTTTATGTAGTCCATTTCGTGGTCAATGGTCAACATTGACCAACTTAGTCAATGTTGACCCAAACGGGCCCCACATTAGGGTTTTATTAATATTTTAATATTAATTTTGTAAAAATTCGTAAATTTCGGGAATTAAATTCCTAATATCATATAATATGATATTTTATTATATTTAAAGGTATTTATAACCTTTTAGCTCATTTAAAACCAATTTAAAAGATAATTTCACAAAAACGTGCTTTAAGGAGTTTTAGCGCACATTTTGTGTTGCCTGGTGTTTCTGAGCTTGGTTTTCTTTGACAACGGTCTTGTTGTGTACCTTACATGATATTTGATCATGTAACTCAATTTTATATCATTTAAAGGTCATTAGACCTTTAAGGTTTCTTAGAGTACATCTTTGCCCTTTTTGACCTTGAAGCATGAAAGTGCTTGTTCTTTGTGTTGGAGTGTTGTCCAACGGTTATAATATGTTTAATATTATGTTAATAAACTTAGGAAAAATTTTTAGGTCCTAAGAAGTTCACTTGGGTATTTATTTACCCTTCACAGTCAAAGGGTGCAACATCTTGTTTTGTGTTGACCACTGTTGTTCTCAGTTGACTTTTAAGGCATGTTTAGGCCTTAATTAATGTGATTAAATATTTAAACCATGTTTTATTAATTTGGGGTATTTCATATTGGGCCTTGATTTGGACCTTAAATTAAATTGAATTTGAATTGGAATTGAGGTTGAAATTGGATGAACTCTGAATTGGAAGAATTTTGAATGGGATGAATTTTGAATTGAATCTTAAATCGAATTGAGATTTGAAACGAGTTTTAATCGAATTGGGATTCAAAGAATTTTTTAATGAATTTTTAATCGAATTGGAATCAAATGAATTTTTGAATCGAATTGGAATTGAAGGAATTTGAATCGATTTGATTTGATTTTGTTATGAAACTGAATTGACTTGATTTTGGAATGAAATTGAATTGATTTTGAGTTGAAATTGAATTTGAATTGGAGTTGGAATTGAGTTTGAATGAATTGGATTTGGGTATGGGTTTGAATTGGCCTAAATTAAGGTGAATTGGATTGAATTGAATTTGGGCCAGGGTTGGAAAACGGGCCGGGTCAAAATTAGGCTTGTTCAAACTTGAGCTTGGTCAAACTTGGGTCAGGTCAACAGTGGGCTCATGGGCAAATTGGACCTAGTTTGATTTCTTGGGCCGAATTGGACCTTATTTGGGCTCTTGGGCGAATTGGATCTTGTTTGGAATTTTTGGGCCCATTGGGAAAATTCAAAAGGGTTTTGAAAAAGATACTAAGGCTTTTACAAAGGGAAATGATTGTTGATGATTTCTTTCATCTTTTCTTTCTTTTTTTTAGAGAGACAATTTGAATCCTTTTTTATTGGATGAAGAAAAAAACATTTGCAAACGGGCCAGATCCTTAACTTGAGAAGAATATGCGAGAACTTGAAGTTGATTATTCCGTATGAGCTTCCTTTTTTTTGGGATCAAATTACTTACATTTTTTTATCTTTAATTAAGGGGTGGTTTGGAAAGTTTTATAAAAGAAATGGTCGTTTTCACCGACCGGACTCCGCGGCCCGTTTGAGTGAGATAAACCCTTGACCTAGAGCTTTTCTAGAGTGGGCCTCAAGGGTCCACTGAAAGGGGTCATCCTAATGGGCTTTCTAAGGCCACCTGTTCTAGCCCGTTTGGCTAGCAGTGAATTGAGCTTGAATTGATTCTATATTTGGGTTGGGGTTTGGACCACCCCAAACAAGCCCAATTCATACAAGTCATACGGGAGGTAAAGAGCAAGCAATAAAATCAGAAATAACCGCAATGAACAAAACATGAGATCCAACGAGTAAATACATGATCAAATATCAATTATACAGATGGAGCCTTGCGAAGAAACTTGGAAGTTTAACCCTTAAAAAGGTGTGTCCTAATCCATGGATTATTACTTAATTTCAATAATAACTTTTCTTTTTATTTACCCCAATGGCCAATCAAGGTAGAGCAGGAAATCAAAAAAAAAAAATCCAACGCAACAATCGCTGAACCTACACTCACCCACAACTACATGTTAACCCCCTTTTTTTAATTTCTATTTTCATTGGTTTACACCTAATACTCATTCTGTACTTGGTTCAGATTACAAACAGCATGATTAAACAAAAACAGAACGCAAGTTTGAGTTCTGGAGTTTCCTTGATGCTCCTATGTCACTTCCCTCCTTTTTTAGGTTACCTCACATTCGAACCGACAGCTAATCTAAAACAAATTTTATCTCAGAGATGATGGTATTAGACCTGAATGAAACAGACTAATCGCCAGCTCCCCTATTTGTTTTACAATTAAATAAGAAGAGCCTACTCTCTTCAGCAATCATTTACAGAAAACATAAACGGGAGACACCGGATGAAAGTAAATGAGGCCAACCAGAAACATATGAAGATGAATATATATGCTCGCATGGATTCAGCTTAACAAAAGTGCAATGGAGTCTCTTTTCCCAAAGAAGAAACAGAGAACGAGCCCAACAAGAAACAAACATGGATTTTAATATACGAATACATATTAACATCCAAATTTTACAAGTTTTCAGTTCAGAATGGAATACCAGATCAGGGAGCAATCTCTTCCTGTAAAAACGAGAGAGGACACACATTCACAAGTTAGGCATGTAGGTTAGTCTATACATATAACCGAATGTACAAAACAGAAAGAAAAAAAAATGGAAAAGATGAATGATACGCGCCGGTTGACAGTTGCTCATTCCGGATTTCTATCTTGTCTAAGATAGGTCGGGTTAGGCGACGACCAAAATAAAAGAGAAGAAAGCAGGCGTGAGGTGGTCAGGGAGTAGAGCTATTATCCATGAGTCATGGAGCAGAAAAATAGTATACAGAAGCAACATACTGACAAGAGCTATGCAATCAGGACAATCACAAGCTCGTGAGTTCCTCGTACCTGTAATGAACTCGTTTTGCAACAGGTTAAGCACACATATGTACAAACATATATATATATATATATATAACCAGAGAGACCTAAGAAAAATGGACTGGAAAGAAGAAATGCCAGCTTGAAGCTTAAGGATAATCCGATTGGACTGGATTTTCTTTTCACCGATACCACTATTGTTCATCCGACAAAAACATACAGAGAATAACACAACCATACTATCAAACGGTAAGAAACGGGAGAAGAAATTAGGGGTTCTTATCTCGTCTCCAAATGCTCCCAGAAATCCTGAGATCTCTCATGGATTGAGATTAACGCTCCAGACGTGAGAAAGAAAACAGTCATATAGGAAAAACAAACGGAAGCAGGATACAGAGGGTTAGTATCGTCTTCGGAACAAAATCCTGGTATACCGCAGCCCTCTTTCTCGTTTAGCCCTTACCAGCCGGATTTCTTTGGTAAAACCAATGGTGAGATACCAGAAATTGACGGAAAATCCAGAAACAAATAGAAACGAGATGATTTTCTTTCAAAACCAGAATGAAGATTGATACGAGGAGGACGGGAGAAATTAAAAAAAAACGAACGTAAGAAAGGGAGAAGTTGGAAATCCGAGATTTGAACCACTTACTTCTATTGACGGACTTCGGAATGAGATCGAATGGGAACGAGGATGGAGTTTCGAGGGGATTGAGTGAGTTTTTCAGACGGATTCTTAAGAAATTTCGAGTGGTAAAGGTAAGGCTTAGGAACCGTTTTTTTTTTCTTTAGGATTTCAAGCATGAATCAGAATAGAGGTTACTGGCTATGGTTTTCGATGAAGGCGAGGAAGGTCTGTGGAACTGGGGTTACTCACGTAGAAGATTTCTGGGATCTCTTCGTGAAACAGAAAACCTTCGGCGTCAAGAACGAAGGCAGGAAAATTAGTTGTCAGCTGGCTCCCTTGGGATTGAAGATGATGTCGCTGTAGTTGTTTGGTGTGCTCCACGAAGAAGAGAAAACACAGAGGTGAACAAACCGTAAAATATGAAAGAATGTCCTGGGATTGTGTGTCGAGCGGCGGTCTTTTCTGCTAATCCCTATGTGATTCTATTATATAGTAGAGAGTAGGGTTTTTATTTTCTGTCTGGGCGCGAGTGAAATGGGCAGCCGAGACTGGCTTCGCATGATGGGCCATATGTGGTCTTGGAGCAGGCTGGGCTGTGACAAGTTTGACTGAACTTGCTATTTGGTTTGACCGAAAGGAAGCAAGACCAAAGAGTTTTATCAATAAAAATGAATGTCTTCGTAAGAATAATGAAATTATGAAACGTAAATAATAGAATACAAAACATAATGAAGATATATAAAAAAGACGAAAATCATAATGATAAGTACATGAAATAATGAAATAGTACTAGTATGATAAAATACAAGTGAATGTCCGAAAAAAGGAAATTGAATTACATATGTACGTGTGATGGAAAGAAGGGTAGAATAAACAAGTAATAATAAGTGTGAAATGAGATGGAGTTTAGTCGATTAGTGACAAAACGAAATATGCTAGTATGGAATGTAAAAGTAAGAATGTACATAAAATGATGAAAATAAATCTAAAAATAATAATGATAAGAGAAAATAAAGCACTACTAATAAAGAAAATACGAGTAAAGGTATTAGTGAAATGAATGAGACAAATAAACTGGTAACGAAATAGCATGAACCAAAAAGAAATGAATAGGCAAATAATAAATAAGCGAATAATACCGAGCTGGCTAACATGAAAAATAAAATAAAATAAAATGGTAAAATAAGAAAATAACAAAAAGGAATAGGTTGAAAACGAATATTTTGAAAATTGATTTAGAAAATTTGTCATCAAATGACAGTTCATTTTGGTACAACATGAACAAGTTTCGAAAATTAAGAAAGGCGACGACCCTCTTATTCCATTTATTTTTTAGGATTTTCTTTATGGGGTGAGAATTTTTGGTGTCTACAGTAACCACACAATTTATAGTGCTAACTACATTTCCCTCTCATGATTGCATGTACCCAAATGACAAACCAACAAATCATGACACAGAGACCCAGCCGACTAGCAACCAGATAAAGAACCGTCGTATTGCACCAAGCCAGGTGCACGGCTAGACACTCTTATGGACGAGGAGCTGCTGAGATCAAATGCCCATTATTCAAAGACATGAGCATAGCTACCCCATGGAAACAGATTCCTATATATTGTATGCCGCCAGCGCGGGGACTGTTGGAGATATTCTAATAGGGATTGGACTGCTGCCAACAATTAGTTCTTCTTCACCATAAAGATTAGGCACCTGATCTTGCAACTCCAAACATTATAAAACCGAATATTGAATTACAATATGTTGGGTCTCGACAATTTGATCAGGTGAGCACTACTATCATTCATCCTTTGTGATTTTTCACTAATCTTTATCACTCCAAGGCACGAATACCGTATATTTTAGCCTTAAAAGGTTTTTTTCAACTTTTTTAATTTTACATATATTTTTCCACCACCTAAAAAGTAATTTAAAATCCTAGTTATCACTACAAACACCATCCAGTGTAATTAGCCGGTTTGGGCACGTGGTGGTGTGTAACTTAGCCCTTCTTTTTCTAAGGGTTGTTCGTTTCCATGGTTGGCTTGTAATTGTAAATCTCATTGGATCGGGTCGGCAAGCTTGATTGCCGGCGTAAGTATAAAAAGAAAGTGTCGATTTAACTTAAAAGGCCTTTACCTTGCCAAGCAAACATCTCGATTCGAAGGGAATAGCTAAAAGGAAGTTAATCATACTTAAAGGCCTTAATTAATTGCTTAAATGACGCGTTATTAAAATATATCATTGAGTAAAATTGCCAATTAATTGACCAATATATATTTACATGAAAGTGAACATTAATGATCACACAATTAAAGAGTTTCTCAAGCAGGTTGATGTCAACAGTTTGTAATCAATATCAAAGTTTGTTATAAGATTGTTATTTGGCAAAGTTTGAACGTGTTGGGTTTTTTGCATATTTCTTCCAGTAGTCGTTGTTGTATTTTGGTTTATTGTAACCTTTTTATATTAGACCGGTGATTTTACTTAACCCTTATACGTAGTGGCGGACCTAGATTTTCAAATCTGTGGGGGCCAGTAGTGGATTCAAAAATTTTGTTTATGGGTGAAATTTGTTTTGACACTATCACATTTTAAAATATTATATTATTTTATATTTTTCGAAAATTTATAAGGTCATTTAACTACGGGAAATTGGAGCCCCATCTTCCTTTGGTGGTGGGGCACTTTTTATCAAATAACAATCTAACAAATAAAATATTAAAAATTTAACTTAAAAAACAATATTTAATATTTATATTACAATTTGAATATGCACTATTTTGAATGTCAAAACATCATATTTTGGTTATACTATTTAATTATCTAACATTTATTATTCATTTTTGTTATATATATATACATATATACTTGTATTTTTCTCAAAACCTGTGGGGCACGTGCCCCACAGGTTATAAGGTGCGTCAGCCACTGCTTATACGTAGAAGGTGATATTTTAGTATACAGCCTTCCTGCAAAACAGCCTTTTGTAACGTTTTTTTATTCTAAATTTAACATATAATTACTTAAAGGGATAACTACATCCCCACCCATGGAGTTTGGTGAAATTACACACCCCACCCACGAGATTTCAAAAATTACTTTGTTCACCCATGTGGTTTCCACAATTTTACATCTAGCAACTTTTCTAATATTTGATCAACTTAAAAGATGGTTAAGTGTTATCCAAAATTGATGAAACTTTACATGGATGATATTAATGTGTTATATTTTGGTAAAACGTGAAATCCAAAGTTTTTTAAGCTCATATATGATCCGTGGGACCCGATGAACATGTCTCATGTTTCATTGGGTCTCACAGGTCATATATGACCTTTAAAAACTTTGGATTTGACATTGAACAAAAAAATATAACACCTTAGTATCGTCCATGTAAAGTTTCATCAATTTTGAACAACATTTAACCATCTTTTAAGTTGATCAAATATTAGAAAAGTCGTTGGATGTAAAATTGTGGAAGTCACATGGGAGCAAAGTAATTTTTAAAACCTCGTGGGTGGGGTGTGTAATTTCGCCAAACGTCATGGATGGGGATGTAATTTTCCCTTACCAAAAAAAACATATCAAAGATTAGAAGAGACATGAAAACAAACAAAGCCGAATTGCTACACGCATCAATGTAGTGTCACTCCATGCTAAAACGATGAAACAATTCCCTAAAACCTATTTTTACAGGTTGGTATACAATAGTGGTAACCATATAAAAAATCTAACTAACCAAAAGTACGTACGTAATAGGTGCATTAAATAATTAAACAGCTTCGGAAGACGATTCAGTATTAGAACCAGAACTGGAATACCCAAGACCATGTCGCTCATACGGAAAGAACTTAACAACCGAAGCCGTAAACCCACCAACAGCAATAGGCAAAACAGACATCATCGTATTCTCATCCGCCACAAGTTGTGGGAAGAAACATCCAACAGTGTTGGGATCAAGTACCACAATAACACTAAAAACCATCAACGCAAGTCCAGCATGGACAAAATCCGCAATACAGAGGTAGTACTTGGGATCTTCCGTTTTCTTCTTATCATCATCAGAGCATAGGGTGGTGAACGAGAGTAAACCGTTAGGGGTGACGAAGCCGTACCGGGTGGTCCCGGTTTGGTCGATGAAGCTGTCGGTGAAGGAGGCGAGGGTGCAGAAGATGGCGGAGAAGGAGATGAGGATGGAAGTGAGGGGTTTGTTTGTTGGGTGATGGCATTTACCGTTGTTGGTGACGAGGGGGTTGAGGAATTGGTAGAGGAAAACTGTGCCTGTTGGGAGGAGTTTTAGAAGACTTGATAGGATTGAAGATGATGATGATGATGATGAGTTGGTGATTTTTGTTTTAGGCATCTTTAATTGATAAAGGTATAGGAGATGGGTTTGCTGCTGGGTATCTCTTGTTTGTAAAGGTCATGATTCTATGGTGTTTGTTACATGTCAGTATATATAGACAACCAAAGGTCTAGCTAGAAATTAAATTGTTAACTTAATTACTATTTTAGGTTTGTATATAGAATTAATTAATAATTCTTGTTTGCTTGGTCTAACTAACTAAAATTATCACATGGGAATTACGTACATATAAATTTGATTTAGTGGGTGGGTGGGTAGAAATTACCTTACTTAAAATAAGACAATGGTGGTGGCTCTGAAGATTCAATGTTGTGGCGTCGTTTTGAGACTTTGTGTTATGTTAATATGCAGACTGCAACACTTGAGGAAGTGATTCAGAATCTTCTCGTTAGTCTTTAGTTAGAAAAAAAATAAGCAGTCAATAACTGATTCATTCCGTTAAGTAAGTAGTTTGAATATTCTAAATGATGACTGGGTGTGGGAAGGTTGAATTAATACGCATTAATGGTCAAACGACAAAATATATTAAATGAACCGGACCGAACCGGACGGACATAAAGTTGATCAATCCGACTATCATACAACCGGTTGTATGATGCTTATGTACACTCCCGAACAATCTTTACAATTAATTTGAACAAACATTATATAAAGTTGAACAACTTTCATAATAACACAAGTAACTTTTACATCAGTATGAACAATCAATACAAAAACTTGAACAACGTTTGAATTTATAATGAACGGTTGTACGATGCTCACCGTACAACCGGTTGTATAATAGAATTTGCCAAAGTCGATCAAGACATTCCGCTTCCTGCTCTTACGATCATGTCATAGCACATTATCCAATCAGATGCTGTATGTCATAGCCACAATACCAATACCATATTTGACCATTAAACAGTTAGTCAGTTAGGCAAAATATGATCCTTTCATTACCGCGTCATGCTGTTTTCTATGGTATAGCTAACTCATTTCGTATCTTTCTGAAAAGTGGTAGTATAACGTAAGAAGCATTGACATGGAAATGATGTTAAATTTGTAGGCGAAGCGTGATGTGTACTGTAGGCGATATAACATGTGTGACGAACAAGACCAGACCTAATCGATCGTGTCCATTATGATTGATTGCTAGCTATCTAACTAGTGTGGAACGTACGATTGAAAACAAATGTTTATGCAAATTTGATCACACTGCCTAACAATCACATGCATTAGAAAAAAATATAAAATGTTAGGGTAACATATGCATACGTATATATGCAACAACTATAACGCACACCAATAGGATTCATCACCGTACAATAAAGCCTAAGATACAAAACTCTTTACTGTCAGAGCCATGTTAGAATATATATAGTATAGTTTCGAAAATATGATAATGTTAGTATAGTTTCAATAATATAATAATGTTACTAGCTCATTGTAACGTTCGTTTTAATACTTTTGTTGTTAGACTGTGAGGTTGTATAGTGTAGTTAGTATATAAGCTTAGTTGTATACTTTCTAGGGAAAAATAGTATTCTGCTATAGAGACACAATACTCAGTTTTGTAACACTCTTTTTCTTCATTCAACAAGCATACTAAAATTTGAAATGGTATCAGTGCCAGTAATTCGATTCTCATCCTCTTCCTCAATTCTTTTGCTTCTTCATCCGAGTAAAATCAGAGGCATCAACAGTGGCAGGAAAGAGCATTGGAGTCGACAGTAATGATCCATTCTTCTTGTGTTCCAACGACCACCCTGGTATGCTATTAGCGTATAGCTTCTCTTATCAACCAAGGGAAAGCTTTTGAGAATGGAAGCACAAAATGATGGTGGCACTCAAGGCGAAAAATAAATTTTTCTTTCATCGACGGAACTCTAATCAACCAAATCGGCAAGATCCAAAGTATCGGAGTTGGGAGCGGTGCAATAGTATGATAATTTCGTGGCTCTGCCAATGTCTGAGCAAAGAAATCGAAGAAACTATACTTTGCCAACACTGCCGATGCCTAGAAATCACTTTGTTCGAGATTTTTTTTATCAGGGGCTACCTATAGTAGCAATGCAGTACAGCTGGTAAGAGGACCAGTGTTAACACTTTGTTCGAGATTTGAATTGGCAAATGCAACCTAGATTTACTCATTGATGAAGGAACTTAGTAAAATGGAACAGGACATCAATAGTGTTTCAAATTATTACACCAAAATGTGGGGAATATGAACAAATTGGAAGCCTTAGAGAAGAAACCATCTAGTTGTTGCAAAGCCAAGAATGAATATCAAAGTCACTAAGAAAGGGAGAAGCTGAATCCAGTTTCTAATTGCACTGAACGACAAGTACTCCAATGTCACCGCCAACATTCTACTGAAGGAACCACTGTCAAGCATTGAAGAGGCTTATTCCATGATTTGTCAAGAACAAAAATGAAAACAATTATCCTCAAGAACTGGAACTACTGATCAAGACTCCCATGTTCTAAGCATTAGAAAAGAGCAAACAAAGAAATCGGTTCAACCACAAGGATTCGAGAATCTTACGAAGGATAAAAAAACAAAATCTACATTGCACAAAGTGCCAAAAAAGAGGACACACCAGAGAAAAATGTTTTGAACTAATGGGTTACCCAAACTGGTGGACGAAAAGAGCAAATACAATTGCCAGTATCGTGGTCCTCGATTCAAGTTCAAATGAGAAGGCGTCAAGAACTGTAGCACTCACTGTCGAAGAAGTTGGCCAGCTCAAATCCTTGCTACAAAGGGGTCAAATATCACAACACCAAAGAGGGCTTCTGCTACTTTGTAGGTAATCCTAACCCTAATTTATTTTGTTTTGTTTGCTTGACAACCCAAACTAATATTCCCAGTGAAATTCTTGGATAATTGATTCGGGAGCATATGAACATATTTGTAGAAATGAAAGATTGTCTGTTGCCTTGCAAGATTTGAATGAAAATCGAAGAATTGTTATGCCAGATGGGCACATTTAGATAGTTAAGAAACAAGGAAAAATTAAGCTGGCAATAATTTCTTGCTGGAAAATGTTTTGCTTGTCGAACGTTTTAAGTTGAACTTAATATTAGTGAAGAGAGCTTTCTCTTTGAGAGACTATTTTCGAGAATAAGTTCGTTCTATGCTCACATAGATGGGCACATTTGTACACATTTCTAGAGAGAGTCACACTGGGAGAGAGCTTTCTCTTTGAGAGACTATTTTCGAGACTAAGTTTGCTCTATGCTCACATAGATTCATCTAGCTTATAGAGCTATTGCACCCAAACACTTCATATGTTGTATTGATATATACTTCCAGTGTTTTGAGTGTAGGTGTTAGGCAAGCTATTATGTCTAACCCCAAGCGTAGAGAACTAGGTTGTAAATTCATCATTGAGTTTTCAATACAAGTTTTCACAACTTATAAACTTCAGCAAAAGCTTTTGTGTAACACCCCTACTCGTAAACTCACCATAATTATAAACTCGGTATAACATGTCCAACCTTAATACAATAGAGCAGCAAAATAATATAATCAAACACTAACTCTGGTGCTACCGCCATTACTCATCCATGAGAGTAACGAAGCGTCCAAATTCACAACACAACTAACCACTGTGATGACCGAGATTGAAAACTATATATATACAAGTGATAAATCTAAGTGATTCCCAAAGTATACAACTGTAATGTATAACATAATACAATTCCAAATGTGTGAAAATAAATAAACGCTAGCTACCCCATGTCCTGCATTTCGGCTTTAATCTCGAACCACCCCTGTAATATGTATACCACAACGGGCTCATCACAAACCGCTAAATATGATAGAGTGCAATCATAGGATCCTTTAGACTCCTTAAGTTAGTTAGTTGTCTTAGCATGCAGTTCATTTTCATACGAATCCGTTTTACAAGATAAAACTGTAAATGATGCAAGTAAACACTCAGCATATCATCAAATATATCCACAAAAACACAATTAATTCACATACAATATCAAACGATAAAGATTAATTACAATAATGGTACGAGTGTCCTCATCTTGTGAACGGTCCTCACTCATCACTTTGCTTGACTTGAAGTCCGAGAAAGAACTTTAATTCTCCTATATTACTCATCTCAAATTCTTTCTTCATCAATGTTTCAAATTTCTTGCAATATTTTTCCATCTCTTTCCTCTTAACATTTCTTTTCCATTACTTAGACTTATTATGCTACAATGTGTAGAATAAAAATGAGTTGAGTTTCCCTTGTCCCAAATTTGAGATACACTAAGTAAATTGAATTTTAACCTATCAACCAAGTTGACATTGTCAATAATATATTCTGATGAAAAACCAACCTTACCTACACTGATGATTTTACCCTTTTGGTTGTCACCAAAGGAAACGGTTCCTTGGCATCCTGATTCGAGTGGGAGGAACTTCCATTTGTCTCATGTCATGTGTTTTGAGCACCCGTTGTCAATGTACCAGCAGGGATCCCTTCCCACTTGATTCTGCACTTAACAAGTTAGTTTGTGGGATTAGGGTCCCACAAGTATTTGGGCCCATTATCTTCAACGAACTCTGATCTATGATCCCTTTTTATCACCCATTTTAGTCCAATTTTCCTTAGTTGCCAATGTCTTATAAAGCATGTTCTGTGACATATAGAAATGTGGTGACCGGGTTGTCTGTAAAGGTGACAGACTCCTTGCTGATGGGTGCCCATTAGGTACCCGATCGATCGTCTACCGTTCCATTTGGGTGTTCTAGCAATTCTCTCTAGTCCTACACATTTTTCTTTAAGGGATGCTAGTTCTCTTTCCTTTTTGTCAAAAGTAGATATCAACTCATCAATTTCAGGTTGTTTTCCCATCTTCAACTTTTCATAAGCAGCAAGTATTTCACAGTAGTCATTTTGCAATTTCCTTAATGCATCATTGAGTTTTACTATCTTGTTTCTATTTGATTTTTTCTTTAGATTTTCAATATCACTTGAAAACTCATTATTTTCAGTTTCAATTGCTTCTAATTGATCAACCAATATAAGAGAGAATTTTCTAAGCCTTGGAAATTCAGCTTTTTGAATCTTTCTTTTAAGTTGAGAATAATTACCTTAGTAGTTAGATTCTCTTCTTCGTCTGATTCTGATGTCTCCATTTCTTGAGCCTTTAAGCATATGTCCTTAATGCAAAGATTAGCCTTTTCATCTCCTTATTTGTCATTGTTTGTGTCGTCATCACTAAGCTTTTAGTCTCCCCAAGTAGCAATAAAGGCTTCTTTCTTTGATTTTCCGTTGACGGGCTTTCAGACAGGTCTCCTGACTCGATCGTTGTCCTCTCGGGGTCGTTGTGGATAGTCCTTGATGTGATGTCCTCGTTTTGAGCATTCAAAGCATTTGCCATTGCTTCTCTTTTGGTGATCATCAGATTCCTTGGAGTCTTTTCCTCTTCTCATGTTGTTTCTAAAGAATTTCCTGAAATACCTTTTGGCATACAGGACCATTTCATCATCATCTTCTGATCCAGATTTCTCATTTTCAACTACTTTAAGGGCTATACCCTTGCATTTTTCCCATTTATGCTTTCAGAATTTCTTTGTTGTAGCTTGAGCTCAAATGTCATCAGTGATCCCAACATGTCAGCCAGAGTCATCTTTGAGAGATCATAGACTTCATGTATAGCATTGACTTTGCTATCGAAAGAAGCAGGAAGTGATCTGAGGAATTTCCTAATCTGATTCTCGCTTGAGATAGTTCTACCAAGCACAAGCATCTCATTGATTAGCTTGGTGAACCTAGTATGCATTTTAGAAATGCTCTCCTTTTCTTCTTTCTTAAATAGCTCTCAATGAGTAAGTAAAAGCTCAATACGGGTTTTCTTGATTTCATCATTACCGTCATAAGTAACTTTCAATGTTTCCCAGATTTCTTTGGCAGTTTTAGCAGAGGATAACTTGGAATATTGCTCAAGTAGTAATGCACAATGAAGGATTCTTATAGCTCGTGCATTGAATACTAACCTTTTGATCTGATCGTCTGTCATGTTGTCGACTGATATGTTTAATCCTCGACCATGTTGAAAAATATATTCTCCTTGTGTTATTACCCTCCACATTCTTGTATTGTCAGACTAGATGTGGAATTCCATCTTGTTCTTCCAGTAAGTGTAGTTTTCTCCATTGAAAAGTGGAGGTCAGTTTGGAGCTGACCCTTCTTCTGATGCTAGTAGGGTTGTGTGAGACATTGATCCTCATCCAAAGTAGTTAACTTTCTAGAAGAGACCCACTCTGATACCAATTATAACTAGCTAGTGCTCCGGATACGTCCTCGACCGGTCGTGGATGTGTCGTTGAGTCAAGCAAATTTGGTAGTTTAAATAGAGATGCGATAATCACAAATTAGAAACTCCTTTTCGATCGAGAATTTGCACACTAGAAATTCACTCAATCTTCCTTCACCCAACCTATGGACTCCGGAACAGTTCTGGACTTATCACCAAAGTCCTCTACCCTTCCTGACAGCAGGCCTACGGTTCACCAACCGTTCCCCAACTAGTCAATCTACCAAATACCAAAAGTATTAAGTTGATTGCACAGTTTGACTTCGCTCACTAACTCCCTAGCAAACACACACACACACTTAGATGCATACCCTATGACTCACGCTTATACTTGTTGTTCTTCTTTTTCATGTGTGTATTTTTGTGTACCTATTCAATGCGACATGCATTGAATATATATACATAAACAAGTTAACTTATAACGACCAATCTATGATGACCTATACACGAGTCGGTTGCCTCTTGTTCCCAACAGAATAGCTCTATACAAGGTAGGCTGATCTCCAACTTGATTGTAGGCGTAGCCATGACACGTGTCGCTCACTGGTTGGACACGTTGGAGGCAAGAGTTCAGGTGGTCAGTTGCTCTTTGTGATGTCCACTTGCCTAGTCTGATGGCTTCATTAATGTTGCATAATTAATGCCTCTTTATAGCTCAGGATTATGTCTTGTTATCTTGTTCATAATTGTTTTATCTTCCACAAGACTTTGTCATGAACTTTACCAACTTCTATGTGAACGCATATGTTGTTGGTTCACCTGTTCTTGATTGGTATATGTTCGTCTTCTGAACATTTATGATGCTGAGAGTCGTTGTTATGTTATTCTAGTGTCTCGTGTGTACTAAGAGCTCTACTGGAGCTCTACAGACAGGTGTCTGACTGGTTGGGCACTAGTCATGATCTGGGTGTGCTTGCAACCTTGCGTGCTAATCCACACTTTCATATGTTTACCTGATCTTCTTACTTAGACAAACATGTCAAATAAACAACACAGGTTTGCTATCATCAAAACCTAAGGAACTTGACTTAACAACCCCGTCTCCTCTTCCCTCTTCCGCTTAAATGCATTGACTTGCTCTCTTCGGTTCTACAACCACTTTCAATAACTACTTGGAAGCTCAAAATCCCTTGAATCTAAAGGTTTTGCTGTCTGCACATTTCCTCCTAAGCGATCAGCCACTATCAAGTAGACGACATTGAGATCATATACTTTCCTAGGTGCTTCGAAGAGTGAGCCCTTTGTGGGCTCTCCCGATTTGACGGCTGTATATCCAAGGATAAATAACATAATAGCCCTCAAAACCAGGTAATGAGACTCCTTTGTAATAATTCCCGCACGTCTGAACTCCTTCGATCTTCCAAGTTGAGACGGTCCACCTTACCTACTGCCCTTGCTGAATAGCGCTGAGGAAAACCGACCAACCCTCACTTGAATCTTTAGGAACATGCCTCCTAAGAGCATGCTAGACGGTGTAGATCTGGTCATACTCAGAAACTAGCTTGAGTCACTCGAAAAGCCAGACTTGAAGAAGGTGAATGCTTCCCTCGAAGAAGTAGGGAGTATCCTCGGAGTCGGGCCATGAATCTAAACTCTGGATGATCTGCGCAACTATGAGTGGACCCAGTGCAAGGCCGGCCCTAACTAGTGATAACAAGGGAACACATTGTGATGTATGGCTATATGTGGGGTCCTAAACAGGAAGAGTGCTAGTATGGCAAGGTCAAGAAAATTCCTTTGGTTTTTTACTAAGGTACCGAAAGAAATAAAGCTTGAAAGTTCCAAGACAAGTAATCCTTCGAGTCCCACCATTCCTAACAACTGGGTTGGGCTTAGTCCGAACAAGTGGGCATGTGTGTTGATCCTCGACGGAGCTAGGTCACGGACTACTATGTTTGCTAGGGTGTAAGTAAGTTCCTAGGAGGGCATCAAATCGGGAAGCATAGTTAATTCATTATCTTTGAACTTATAGAGATGCTCTAGTGGGTCCCAATTACTAATGGTTGCCCTAAAGAAATCCTCATGTAGACGCTACTGAGCTAGACATGCGAGCGGGTGGAGTACTGACAACTTATTGACCCTCTTTGACCATCTAAACACATCTTTCACGGTTTCATTGCAAAACTTAGGGAAACAAAAGTAATCAGCCATGACCTGTTTGGGAAACACACAAGGAATTACTTCCGGAACAAATGCATATGCCCTTACAAGACGATTCGGACGAGTGGGAAAGGATTGATCCGAAGAGGTGCTTAGAGCTCGGGCCAAGGTTACTGCAAAGGGATAGGGTTTGCACACTATGCTCTTTGGGCTTCCCCGGTTTTTTCACACCATTGTAAGGTGTTCGTCTACGGTCGGGTCTTTGACTGACCAAACATTGGGCTCGCTAAGGATACTGCCAGAGAGACGTTAGGAGCCAAAGCCCATGTATTAAGGGGATATGGCTTGTGCAACGTCCTCCTCTTTTCCCCCACTTATTCACATCACCTAGAAGATGTGAGTATCCGACAGGGGCCGCCTAGTGTGGGTCCCGGATGAAATTGGTTTGTATGGACCCTCATTCTCGCATGATGCATATTTGCGAAAAACTAAAATGCGCATGAAAGTAAATCAAACAATATAATAAAAGTCGTAAATAACATTTTCAAGTTAAGCCCTATTATCTTAAAATTGAAAAAGTTAAAAATTAAGATTAAAATCCCTAGCAAAGTCACCAATCTGTGAGCCCCGGGTTTTCAAACCTTATCCTATGTTGATTCAGGTTGATTAGGATCTATTCAGGTTCTGAGTCCGTTTATAACCTAAGCTTAACAACTATGTCAAAAAATCATAATTATTAAAATTTAAGTTAGCCCATTGGAACCTATTATGAGTCGCCACCTAATTTTAACCTATGGTAAATGAGGAAAGGTTAGGGTTCGGGGCTTGGTATATAACTTTTTCGGGGTTCATCAAATTACTTTTACTACCCTTCTAAGTTATTTTTCCTTTACTAATGTCATTCACGACTAGTTATAAAGTTGATTTAACCTAAGTATGCTAGCTTCTGTATTTTTGTATTTTTTTAACATTTTTTACCGAAATTAAAGGTGAAATTTGTAACATACTAAAACTAGGGTTTTGGCAGCCAAATTAGGTCAAATTTTAAAATGTCATGGCCAAGGACCTAATGTTAGTACCCACTGACCCGTGTTAAACTAGTTATACAGAAATATCAAATTTATAGGAAAAAACAAAATTTTAAGGAGTCCGGGGCCACGGACAGGGTGTTAATTTTTCATCAGGACTGTTTAGAAATTCATAGAAAATTATTGGAAATTCAAACATTCGAGATTCTAAAGCCATCATGCTCTAGATGTCGTCCCTTAACATATGTTAAAAATTTCTTGACATTTCGAGTTGTTTTGGGCTATTTTAAGAGGAGATAGAAAATTACAAGAGGACTTGTATTTTCCTTTTATTTTTGGGCTTCAAAAGAAACTTGTTGGGCTTCGGTCATGAATGAGCCTAACAACCAGCTTGCAATTTTTATTTTAAAGGATGGAAGCCTTTTCTTTATCATTTTTGAAATTTAAGGCTTTGATTGTTAAAAAGTTAGCTTGTAATATGTGTTAAAAGCTAATTTTTGAGAAATAAATACTCCCAAAAATTATGAAAATACCCTCATGGTGATTAATCCATCACGATTGTTTTGAGGTACATTGGTTAATCATGTAAAGATAGAAAATTCCGAAAACACCCTTAACAATTCGATATTTCGAGTCTTTTGACCGTTTTGCCCTTCTATGCATCCGTGCCTTCTTCTAGGGGTCAAAATTTTGGGTATAACAACTATATCTCAAAAATACAAATATTAAGAGTATTCTTATCTAATACAAACTAAAAACAATTTGTTTACAATATAATTCTAAGACAGATATACATATTAATAGAAATGAAATTGATAATAAATAGAATTTAGTGATATAATGGTGATATTTTACAAAATGTTATGGGGCAGACAAATTTCTATAAACATAAAAAAACTATGTAACAAAAAAAACTAAAAGTAATTTAAGTATATACCTTGCATGTAGTGTATCATAATAGGCAGATGAGGGGCTCACCTAATTCCCTATCCAGGTGGGGTATAGAGCTCTCCCTATTTTGCATCTTCATCATACCCTTCATCCGTTGTCGGTTCTAGCTGCATGTCCATCTAAGCAAATGATCGGAGCCTTGTTTTCCTTAGCAGTGAATTGCCCAGAATGGGGTCTACACAAGCCCACAGATTGCTTCGAGGTCTTGTATAAAGGGGTTTCCCCAACTATTTTAATTTTATCCAAAACTAAATTATTGGAGGGTGAAGAGGGTAAATTGAAGAGGTTTTTTGGTGGATTGCAAGGTACGTTGGTTGGGAGTGTTGGATAAGCCTATCCATATTTTGGAAAGGACTTGAAATCCAGATTTGATCATCATATTAACTATATGATTGATGATGATTCAATATGGGGGAAGTAGAGGTGCATGGGGGTATACGGGTGGTATGCCTATGAGGATCGATGGCGAACTTGGGAGCTTATCTGACATATGAAAATTCTTGATTGTAGTGCACAGATGCTTTTTGGAGATTTCAATAAGACGTTGTCTGGGTTTGAACACAAAGGTAGAAGTATGAGGTGCAATCGACGTATGAAGGAATTTCACGAGTGTCTAGAAGATTGTGGGTTAATGTACTTAGGGTATGAAGAATACCCTTTTACTTATACGAACAAAGAGGTGACACCAATTATTAGAGCCGCCTTGATTGGGTGGTTGCTAATCAAGAATGGAACACACAACTTCCTTGTTTCATGTTAGTTAACTTGCAACAGGATAGATCAGATCATCGACCACTACACGTTGTTCTCCAAGATGAAGGTAGAAGAGGCCCCAAGTTGTTCCGTTTTAAAAATTGTTGGGCTCAAGATCCTGAATGTAGATGACTGGTTTATGAGGGATAGGAGAGGGATCATCGAAGAGGTGAGAATTATGTTAGTAAAATTATCTGATTCGGACAATTGTTTCGACGATGGGGTTCTTACAAGATTAGAGAGGAAAGTGTTGGGAAAATTACAAACATAGTAATTAACCTAGCTAAAATGGGCAAGTGCACCCAATTCGTTGCAATAAAACAAGTGTCGTATCCACAAGGAAATTGGTTTCTAAATCCCAAGCTTCGGTATAATAGTTAAATGTGAATAACAGTAAAAGTGGGGGTTTAGCCAGAGGCAAGCTTCGTTGTTGTTAATCGAAATGCAATAAAAACAGTAAAATGTTTGTGTATGGAATGGATGGAGAGAGTACCCTAGGATAGTGGGAATCACCTAATTCACTCAAAGAACTTCAAAACCATAACTCATCATCTCAGTGTCTATTAGAGTTTAGCTCATGAATCCCCAAATCATGGGAAACCCAATTCTGACCTAAATAATCAAACCCCTTAATTAAAGGAGGTTCAAGTCATCAAATAGCATTAAGCGAGTACTCTTAATCAATAGCCCCAAGCATTCACTTCCAAAATCAAGAAAGCAAAAGTTAGGGTTTACTCCCTTCTTGGTCTAGTTCCAAACTCAAACTCAAATATTGAATGAAACCACCATAAATGCAATAAGAGATCAATTTAGTGCATTAATTGATATTGAAGGGAATAAAACGAGAGTAATAAATGAGTTAGGTTTCTAGCATTCAATGAGCAAAATGGGTTCAAACCCTCATCCTAGGATACAAATGGAACTACTCAGCCATAGCTAAAGGAAAAAGCAAGGAGAAGGGAGAAATAGCCATTAGAGGAGCTTCCAAGCTTCAATGGAGGTAGAAATCTTCACTTTCTTCTTCCTCCTTTCTTCTCTTCTTTTCTCCTCTATTTTCGCCTCTCTCTCGTCTGTTTAGGGCTGGAGTCGTGTGTTGGATAATGGGGAAGGAAGCCCCAAAATGTAGCCTTTTAACAGAAGATTCTGGGCAAAAATTCCGTCCGACCGACCTTGCAAGGTCGGTCCCAAGGTCGGTCGGACTCTCTTAGACAAAAGCACATGACAGGTTTTAAAGCTCGACCGACCTTGCAAGTCCGGTCGCAAGGTCGGTCGATTCCAGTGTGTTTGGGACGGCTTGGGCAGAGTCGGACCGACCTTGGAAAGGTCAGTCCCAAGGTAGGTCGGCCCCAGAATGTCCTTCTTCTGTGTCGGGATTCTCCTGATGCTTCCCGTTGGCTTGGCATCCTTCCCGAGGTGCTCGAACATTGATGAATTCTCATATTAAGCTCTCAAAATGTACTCATATGAGTATTTACCTATTTAAATATGCCAAAGGTATAAGATCACTAATGAACACAAAAATACTCCATAAAGTGGTGAAATAAGTCATGCGCCAAATAAAATGACGGTGAATAAAGACCTTGAGAGAGCACTATTTCACCACTTATCAAGTCCCCCACACTTATCTATTTGCTTGTCCTCAAACAAAATTAGCTAAGGACCCACGAAAAGAAGGAACATTTAAAGCAAGCATGTGTTTAGATGAGTTCTTGAATTCAAGTGAGCAAAATTTGTGAAAAACCTCAAGAGGAGTGCAACCAACCTTCTCATGATGACATGGGTGTGCTTAGGGCAAATGAAAATATAGATTTTTGGGATATGATCTAGAGTGCTTCCGAGTTCTTACAGATTATGGAACTTGGAGAACTTTTACCATGGCCAACTTCTCTCAAGAATGGGCATTGAGTAAAAACAAAAGGAAAAATAGAGATTTGCATTTGATTTACTTTTGCAACAAGAGATGAGGAGAGGTAATTTGGCATTTTGTCTTGCTTCAATGAACACTCAACTCTCATTTGTTGGTTACCTATGGTGTCTCTCAAGTTCCTTTTTGACATTTTTTTTTTTTTTTTTTTTCACAAGGAAGCACCCCTTAGCAATCCCTAGATGAGAAGGTAGAAAGAACCCCTAAGCAATAAAAATTCACCAAGAAATAGATTTATGATTGCACCGCACATAAGTGCTCCTTAAGAGAGAACTTTTGAAAAAAAGTTCGGTGGAAAATTCCAAGAATTCAAGGAAAAACTTGCTTACTATAAACATAACTCCTACATGGAAGCTATAGATATATATGAGAAAATTAAGCAGTGCATCAACAAGAAAAGGTCGTGTCCCCCACACTTGAATGGGACAATGTCCTCATTGTTCAAAGAAAAGCTCATGGAAAAACAAACAGAAGACCTTTTGGTAGCACTAGGCATGAAGTAAGCAGAAAGGGTATTGCATTGTTTAAATTGGAAAAGGTTAGAGAACTAGTACTCCCCTGATAAAGATGAGCTGGTGGTGGGGTTCCCCTACACTTGCCAGTGTGCATATTCATGTAAGCACTAGCGCCGACAGGAAGAGTTGAAGGGCCTAGGAAAAATTGACAAGAGGTTCTCTTGAATTTCTCCGAACTCACTCTGGGGTGTTCTCGAGTTCAGTTGATATATCTACAATGCAAAACCAAAAAGAAACTAGGCGCAACATGGATTCCAGAGAATTCACATTAATGTCATAGTTAGATAATCAAAAGGGGACTCATAAATGAGTCCCATAGCAGAGTAGTCAATGAAGTGCGGAAAACATCATAGCGCAGAGGATCAATACGATAATGCGAAAGTAAAGGAAGTGTAAAGTACAAACATAACAAACATCTTAACGAAGTCTAACAACCTAAAAGAGAATTCTAAGATAGAAGAAATAAGCAGAGAAACAAAGGTAGGGCATCCCGGGATCCGAAGATGGCTACTGGGGAGGAGCACCACCACGCGCCGCCTGCTCGCGGAGGTACTGCATGTGACCATCCATCTGGCGTTGGTGCTCTATCATGAGGCACCGGTGCTCAGCCATCTGTCGCTCAAAGGTCTCAAGCTGCTCGAGCGTCACAGCTCCGGTCGGTGGTGGAGGAGGCAGGGCAAGGAATGGGCCGGGCGCAGCACTGGAGGTGGAGGCACCGGAGGTGGAGACACCGGAAGATGAGGATGCACCCCTGCTCTGTCGATGCTCTGCGGTCATCTTGTGCCACCCGTCCTCATCGCGATAGAAGCCCATCTTCCGTATAGTAGTGTCGGAGATCGGGTCCACATGTAGGCTGGCGACCTCATCTGCTCCGGGTCGCACTCCGCAGCGTATCAACTGCCTCTGTAAGAAGTGAGGAAAGCCCAAGTGATGGGACTCCTTCTTCGTGATGATGTGGCAGAGGTGGTCGAAGATGAGATCGGACAGGGAGAGCGGCTTCTCCGGGTCCGGGGCGACCAAATAATCCATGAGATAGCAGTCCCGGGAGTTCAGATCCTTGCTGTCGCGAAGGATGACATTGTGATGTAGGATCGCGAGGATGACCCTCTTCAGCGGGCTGCTCACCATGTTTAGGGTCATAGTGACCCTAACGTCCGTCCCGGCTTTGTTTTTTCTACGTGTCTGGACCGGGAGGTCGGCAAGGTAGCGGTGGCAGCTGGCGATGAGGTCTCCCGGGTGGATGACGGAGAAGTGCTCGAGGTCATCATCGGGGAGCTGAAAGAACTGGTGCACGTCCCATCTCCGGATGGCTATGGCACGGCCACTGACCATTGAGGTGATCTCCTTGGGCTGCCTGCTGACCGCCGCATTCGCATAGAATTCCTTGATCAGGCGGGGGTGGTATTGGCCACCCATGGTAAGCACGCAGCTCCAGCCCAGATAGTCGAAGTGTGGCCGGAGCTTGAGGTCCGCAATAAGAGCCGGATCCACAGGCCGCTCCCGAACAATCTCCCGTCGTTTGGGGGAGGTGAACCAGCGTCGGGCCTCTTCGTTGATGAAGATGCCATCGAGTAGGCCATTTGGGTGGCCTAGTTCTAGGTTTGAAGCAGCTTGGTTCCTCCTAGTACGGCGTTGTCGGTTGGCCATGGTGCTGCAAAACAAAGAAAAGGAAAGAAAATGCAAAACATAAAAAACAAAAATAACAACCAGTGAAAGGTTAGAAAATAACTAGGATGACAATAAGGAAGTGGCAAAACTGTAAGCGTGATGCACGTTATAAAGCATAAGGAACGTCGTTTATTTGGAAAAATTTTGGCAGAGTCTCCCCTATTTTCTATCTTTCCCCAGTTCTAAGAACCTCCATAAATCAACCAAAAGGTTGTCATTCAAGTATTTAAGCATACCAATAGCACAAGCCAACCATAGAGCACAAAATATATCAAGCAATGTAATAAGATATCTAGTTTAAGCACATTGTGAGTTACCTCAAGTCTCAACCAGCAAAGTGCACTACCCTAGTCAATTAATCACTATATTGCACTCACTACACCCAGTAAATCCCACAAAGCCATAGCATAATTTAAATACCAGTTATTTATACTAGATAAAGGATAATTCAAATTAAGCGAGCAATCACAAAATTTAAGCCGAAACCACCACATTGCCAAGTTATACCTTAAATTTTGCACAAATGCCCTATAATTAACACTTAGAGTCAATCCAAATCACCAATTTTGTAAAATCATAATTTTGTAACATAAGGCCTTGTTTGGTTCGAATTGAATTGAGCCCAAAGTGTAACTTGCATAAAAATTGCAAAAATTGACACATTAGGGGTAGAATGTCATACCTTGGTGTTTTGTAGAAGACAAGGAGTAGAAAATTGAAGGATTTCAGTACAAAACCATTAAAAAAATAGAATTGGGGATAATGGGGCAATTTTAGGGTTCGGGTTAGCGGTGCAGGTGCTGCGGCGTCGGGTGGGTGTCGCTGCGGGTGGCCGTGGTGCGCGGGTGTCGGTGGTGCGTGGTGGTGTAGCAGGGCGGGCGAGCACGGCGGCGGTGATGGTGGTGTTCGTTGGGTGGTGGTTAGGGTTGCGCGAGGGAGGGAGGAGGTAAGGGGGTCGGGTTCTGGAAGAGGGAGTCGGGGAAGGGGAAAGAAGAAGAAGACTGAAATGAAAAATCAAAATGCATCATTTTCTCTTTTTTTTTCAAAATTTTTAGCCCGACCGACCTTGCAAGTCCGGTCGCAAGGTCGGTCCATTCTAGTAGGTTTTGGTTTCGAAAATTTTTAGTCCGACCGACCTTGCAAGTCCGGTCTCAAGGTCGGTCCAAGTCAGTAGCTTGGCGGGTTTGAAATCTGGGACTCGACCGACCTTACAAGTTCGGTCCTAAGGTCGGTTGAGACCAGAATCTCCCCAAAATGTTTGTTTTCTTGCCCACAACACTGATCATCAATCAAAAACAGATTCAACATGCAAAAATAACCAGAACAAACAATAAATAAAGCATAGAATAAGCAACTAACTAACATAACTTAAATGAGAAAATAATGCAAGGTAAAAGTGCCAATAGTCCGGGTTGTCTCCCGGAAAGCTACCCGTCTTTTTAAGGTCTTTGGCTAGACCATAGTGAGGGTTAGAGGGAACCTGGAGGGTCTCTTAAGTAAAGAGCCCGAGCTTCAACTTTTTTGATGTCTCCTCCATGATAATGCTTTAGCCGGGAACCGTTGACCATGAAAGTCTCCCCCTTGACATTCTTCAGCTCATAAGCTCCATAAGGGGTGACCCTTGTGACAGTGAAAGGGCCAGCCCAATGAGACTTTAACTTCCCGGGGAATAACTTCAACCTTGAGTTGTAGAGGAGAACCCGGTCACCTTCGTGAAACTCCCGCTTCATAATCATCTTATCATGTCATTTCTTGGCCTTTTCTTTGTAGATGCGGTTATTTTCGTAGGCATCCTCCCGAATTTCTTCTAACTCGGTCAATTGGAACCATCTCTTGTCACCAGCGCTCTTGAGATCATAGTTGAGGGCCTTCACCGCCCAATATGACTTATGCGCTAATTCGACCGGCAAGTGACAAGCCTTCCCATAGACAAGCCGGAACGGGGACATACCGATTGGAGTTTTATAGGCGGTCCTATATGCCCACAATGCATCATCGAGCTTCATGGACCAATCTTTCCTTGAGGAGTTGAATGTCTTTTGGAGGATCCATTTGAGCTCTCTGTTGGTGACCTCAGCTTGGCCATTACATTGAGGGTGATAAGGAAGGGCAACCTTGTGTCTCACTCTATATTTACTCATCAGCGCTTCAAATTGTTTGTTGCAAAAATGAGACCCGCCATCACTCAATATGGCTCTCGGTACCCCAAACCGGGTGAAAATATTTTTCTTCAGAAACTTGATCACAACTTTGGCGTCATTAGTCGGGGTTGCAATTGCTTCAACCCACTTGGTCACATAGTCGACCGCCACAAGAATAAACAAGTTGGAGCAAGAAGATGGGAAGGGGCCCATGAAATCGATACCCCACAAATCAAACGGCTCAACCTCTATCATTATGTTGAGCGGCATCTCATGCTTGCTTGAGGTGTTCCCGAGCCTCTACTATTGGTCACAGGAGGCAACGAACGAGTGGCAGTCCTTATGAAGGGTTTTCCAAAAAAAACCCGGCTTAAAAAACCTTGGCTGCTGTTCGTGCCGGACCGTGGTGTCCTCCGGCTTCACCCGAGTGACAGTGAATCAAAATATCCTGCGCTTCACTCATGGGCACACATCTCCGGATCACCCCATCAGCACAAACTTTGAAAAGAAAAGGGTCCTCCCAGAAATACCTCTTGACGTCGGAGAAGAATTTCTTTCTTTGTTGATAGGTCATCTCCGGTGGGACCACTCCCCTTGCCAAATAATTTGCAAAGTCCGCATACCATGGGTCTCCGGTCTCTGAAATCATGAAGATGCTCTCATCTGGGAAGAATTCATTGATTGGCACACCATCATCAGGGACCTCCATTCGCGACAGATGATCAGCTACTACATTTTGCACACCCGGTTTATCCCGGATCTCTATCTCAAATTCTTGCAGGAGCAAAATCCATCGGAGAAGTCTAGGTTTCGCATCACCTTTGTTGAACAAGTACTTAGTGCTGAGTGGTCTGTGTGCACCACAACCTTGCTGCCCAAGAGGTAGGATCGGAATTTGTCGAGGGCGAAAACCACAGCTAACACTCCTTTCGGTGGTGGCGTAATTCTTTTGGGCATCATTGAGAGTTCTACTAGCGTAGTAGATACTCTCAACATCTTTTCCTTCTTCTGACAAAGGACCGCCCCCACCGCATAGTCGCTGGCGTCGCACATGATCTCAAACGGTAAACTCCAATCGGGGGAGACCACGATAGGCGCAGATATAAGGCACTGTTTGAGGGTGTTGAAGGCACTAAGGCACTCTTCGGTGAATTCAAATTTAACATCCTTGGCCAAGAGGTCGCAGAGAGGCTTTGAGATTTTGGAGAAGTCTTTTATGAACCTTCTGTAGAAACCGGCATGACCCAAGAAGCTTCGAATGTCTTTCACTGATGTTGGAGGAGGTAGCTTTTCAATTACTTCAATTTTAGTCTTGTCTACCTCAATACTCTCTAAAGAGATCTTGTGCCCCAAGACAATTCCTTCTTTTACCATAAAATGGCATTTTTCCCAATTGAGAACAAGATTTGTCTCCTCACACCGGATCAAGATCCTCGAGGTTGTCCAAGCAAGTGTCGAAGGAGGTGCCGAAGACGGAGAAGTCATCCATAAAGACTTCAATGCTTTTTTCTAGGAAGTCGGAGAAGATTGTCATCATGCGTCTCTGAAATGTGGCCGGGGCGTTGCAAAGCCCAAAAGGCATCCGGGTGTAGGCAAACGTCTCATATGGGCATGTAAATTTCGTCTTCTCTTGGTCCTCAGGAGCTATGGGGATTTGGAGATACCCCGAATATCCATCCAAAAAGCAGTAATAGTCTTGTCCCGCCAACCTCTCGAGCATTTGATCAATGAATGGGAGAGGGAAGTGGTCTTTTCTGGTGGCGGTGTTCAGCTTCCGGTAGTCGATGCAGACTCTCCAACCATTGGTAGTCCTCTGAGACACCAACTCACCCTTTTCGTTGGGGATGACGGTAACGCCTCATTTCTTTGGGACCACTTGCACGGGGCTGACCCATTTGCTGTCGGAGATGGCATAGATAATCCCCACATCTAAGAGTTTAAGAACTTCCTTTTTGACAACCTCCTTCATATTGGGATTTAATCTCCTCTGAGGTTGGACCAACGACTTGTAGTCATCGTCCATGAATATCCGATGGGTGCAGAAATGAGGGCTGATCCCTTTGATGTCGGCTATAGTCCACCCGATAGCCCATTTATGGTTTCGAAGCACCCCCATCAGACTTTCCTCTTGTGCACCTGTCAAGGAAGAAGAAATAATAACAGGTAGAACACACGGATCAGTCAAATAAGCATATTTAAGATGAGAGGGTAGAGGTTTCATCTCCACAGTGGGAGGCTTCTCAACGGAAGGCAACGACTTCTGAGCAGCTCGTTCCAATGGTTCGGGTGGCGGATAGCGTGGTCTATAGCCAGAAAATCTGCTGTTCAACTCAGCCACCATTTCAATCATTTCTGGGTGGAATTCTGTTCAAAACAAGCCTCAAACAAAGCTAATTCAAGGGCATCAGATTTAACAAGAGAGAGAGAGAGTGATCCTGCACAATTGAATCTATGACATCTAGAGCAAAAATAGCCTCAGCCTGTGAGGGTCTCTTCACTACTTTAGACATGTCAAATTTTAATTTTTCATCATGAAGTCACAGAATTATTTTGCCTTTCTCCACATCTATAAGGGCCCTAGCAGTTCTCATGAAAGGTATGCCCAAAATTAGTGGCACTCTCTGGTCCTCTTCCATATCTATCACAATGAAATCAGCTGGGAAAACAAATGTACCAACAGTTACTACCAAGTCTTCTACCTTCCCTTTAGGGATAACCAAAGATCTATCCGCTAATTGCAATTGCATGGGAGTGGGAGTGCATTTACCAATTCCAAGCTTATTAAAAGTGGAGAGAGGCATAAGATTTATACTAGCACCTAAATCACATAACCCGCTACCGTAGTCAATTTCACCAATAAAGCAAGGAACGATAGGTAAACCGGGATCTCCAAGCTTTGGAGGTAGACTTCTTTGTAGAACCACCAAAACTTCTTCGGTGAGGTGAACGGTTTCCGCTTCCTCCAGCGATCTCTTGTTTGCTATGATGTCCTTCATGAACTTAGCATAGATCTGCATCTATTTCAAAGCATCAGAAAAAGGAATGTTAATTGTTAATTTCTTGAAAATGCTTAGAAACTTCCCAAATTGTTCATCCAAATTTTTCTTTTTGAGTCTATTGGGAAAAGGAAGAGGGGGAAGATGTTTTGCAAGAGTAGTAGAAGTAGAAGGCTCAGGAGACTCCTTCTCCTTGGAAACTTCCTTAGATGGAGGTGGTGGTTCCTCAACAATCTCTTGCTCTTCGTCTTGAGCTTCATCTTCCTGGGACTCCATGTCCTCTTGTGAGCCCGACGGATCAAGGGGTCTCCCACTCCTTAGTGTTACCGCCTTTGCTTGCTCTCTTGGATTGGGCTTGGCTTGACTTGGAAGAACACCCGGTTGTCTTTGCAAGTTTGAGCAAGTGTTGGGAGATGCTTTCAAGTTGGGCTTCAACCCTTTTGTTGGTGGCTCTTGGCTTGCTTTAAAAGCATCCAAATCAGCCGCTTTATTGTGTATGGCCGAGACAAGATTTTTCATCATGTCTCTTAGCTCGGCATTGGCATCCGTGGATGGAGGAGGAGGTTGTGATGTGGTTGGTGTTGTTGTTGTTGAAAGCCCGGAGGTGCTCCTTGTGGTCGGTAACCCATTTGTGGGTTGGACATTTGAGACGACCCTTGTGACCGGTAGCCGTGGGATTGTTGGAAGCATTGCTAGCTCCCCCTTGGGTTTGGTCATTATTTCTCCATGAGAAGTTTGGATGGTTCCTCCATGGGGCGTTCTGTTGGTTGTAGTTGTATCCGGGGCGGTTGCCTACAAAGTTTACATCCTCATGTGGATCGGCATAAACCTTGCCTTCGCAAAAGTGGGTCTCGTGAGGACCCGCGCAAATTGCACACCCCTCTTGGATTTGAAGTAGAAGTAGATGGAGAGGGTGATGATGAAGAAGCTATAGACTTTGTTGTTTCTTTTTGAGCTATAGCTAGCTTCTCCACCATCTTGGTGAGTGAAGATAGTTGAGCGGAAAGGTGGTCGGTGGGCTCAACATGTAAGAGACCAGCTGCTCTTGGTGCTCTCCCCTTTGGCTTAGACCATTACCTTGTGTTACTAGTCATCACCTCTAGGAGTTCCATCCCCTCTTGAGGTGACTTAGTCATAAAGCTTCCTCCAGCTGAGGAGTTCACAAGTAGTCTATTCGAGTCGTCGAGACCGTTGAAAAATGATAGACATAGTGATTGGTCATCCAAACCGTGGTGGGAACAATTCATCAACATGTCCTTGAATCTATCCCATGCATCGTATAGCGTCTCTCCCGGCTCTTGGCAAAAGGTATTAATCTCTCCAATTAATTGCCTCGTTCTACTAGTGGGGTAATACTTGGCAAGAAATTTTTGAGCCATTTGTGCCCAAGTATGGATTGATTTCGACGGTAAGCTCCTATACCATCTTGATGCAGCATCGGACAGTGAGTGAGGGAAGAGCTGCAGGCGTATCCTCTCACCAACGTTTCCAGTTCTACCAAATGAGTTGCAAAAGTCGAGGAATTGACTTAGGTGGTTGGGAGCTTCATCGGGATGTGCTCCACTGAATTTTCCTAAGTCCCGAACAGCAGTGATGTAGTGGGTCTTGAACACCCATTGTCCGGCCTCTGAGGCGTCAACTCCGGTAGGACTATGGCCGAAGGTCTCCTTTCGGTGTCCGGCTGGTTGTAGTCTTTGAGAGCCATTTGTTGTGGTTTCCGTTTCTTCTAAACCCCCGTGTTGGTCTAGATCAGCCATGATTGAATTTTTCACAGTTCGGATGGCTCTCAACAATGAACGCTCGAGCTCGGGTCTCGGACTAACAAGTGGAGATCCTTTGGCTCGAGTGTTTGGCATACACCGAGAAAACAGAAGGTACCTAAACCGCACCAACGCCAAATGCTCTTAAGTAGAAGGAAATGTACAAATATAGACAACAACTAAAAACACAAATACCACAAATGAAATAAAATAGATAAAAGTACTAAATGCACAAAAACTAAAGTACCGAACCAAGGGAAATTGAATAATCAATTTCCCCGGCAGCGGCGCCAAAAACTTGTTGGGAAAATTACAAACATAGTAATTAACCTAGCTAAAATGGGCAAGTGCACCCAATTCGTTGCAATAAAACAAGTGTCGTATCCACAAGGAAATTGGTTTCTAAATCCCAAGCTTCGGTATAATAGTTAAGTGCGAATAACAGTAAAAGTGGGGGTTTAGCCAGAGGCAAGCTTTGTTGTTGTTAATCGAAATGCAATAAAAACAGTAAAATGTTTGTGTATGGAATGGATGGAGAGAGTACCCTAGGATAGTGGGAATCACCTAATTCACTCAAAGAACTTCAAAACCATAACTCATCATCTCAGTGTCTATTAGAGTTTAGCTCATGAATCCCCAAATCATGGGAAACCCAATTCTGACCTAAATAATCAAACCCCTTAATTAAAGGAGGTTCAAGTCATCAAATAGCATTAAGCGAGTACTCTTAATCAATAGCCCCAAGCATTCACTTCCAAAATCAAGAAAGCAAAAGTTAGGGTTTACTCCCTTCTTGGTCTAGTTCCAAACTCAAACTCAAATATTGAATGAAACCACCATAAATGCAATAAGAGATCAATTTAGTGCATTAATTGATATTGAAGGGAATAAAACGAGAGTAATAAATGAGTTAGGTTTCTAGCATTCAATGAGCAAAATGGGTTCAAACCCTCATCCTAGGATACAAATGGAACTACTCAGCCATAGCTAAAGGAATAAGCAAGGAGAAGGGAGAAATAGCCATTATAGGAGCTTCCAAGCTTCAATGGAGGTAGAAATCTTCACTTTCTTCTTCCTCCTTTCTTCTCTTCTTGTAACACCCCTATAATAATAAAACAACAGCGGAAAATAAACTAAAGGTGCTACAGACCATCGGGCTCCAAACACCCGGTACCAACCTCACCAATTACAACCATTACAATTAACTAAGTTACGGTCTGAACTTCGAGAAAACTTAATATAAACAAAACAATAAATAAATACATTCACTCTCCATAAACCTAATCCCATCCCAATCACTCATGCACTTCGTGGCCACCTGTAAATCCATTTATACCTGCAAGATGAAACCAAGCAGCCCACCCCGGGAGGGGTGAGTCAGTTCCCTGGAATGGAACTGGTACAATTCTCCAAAACAAACTTATAAAACATAACTCTTCAAAATAAAAAGTAACATGAAAACAAACTCTTAAAAGTAAAACAGAGATAAAGCACATCAAAACAATCAAGTTAAAGAGAAAAGAAAACAAGTCAAAGATAGAGATAAAGACTTCCAAACCAAGTCATCCACTTAAGTAGTCACACCACATAGTTAGCAAGCATCCATTGTTGATGTTAGAACCAATTCCCGTTAGGAGTAGAAAAACCCAGATAGCCACAAAGGACTAGGAATGATAAAGTAGACCCAAGAACCAAGAACTCGAGAGTGGAATAATTCAACTGGGAGATGGCCCCCCACCGCCAATCACGTCCTTTTAGGACAGGGGATATACAGCCCCTCACTGTTTCACGTCCACTAAGGACAGGGGATATACAGCCCCTCACTGTCTATCACGTCCACTAAGGACAGGGGATATACAGCCCCTCACTGTCTATCACGTCCACTAAGGACAGGGGATATACAGCCCCTCACTGTCAAATATCAATGCCCCTATGGGCGAGGGATATACAGCCCCCTACTGTTACCATTAAAGACGCGCGCATGTCGAAAGAAAGATTTCCAAGATTGACCTTTTCCAAAAGTCCCGCTAGATCACCAACTACCCAGAGCAATACCAAAACACTCAGTCCTACAGAGTGCAGAAGCGTAAACCCTAAGCAGCCAATGTCTAACGGGCAACCAAGTAGAATAAACCAATACCCAAGTGAGTTCCACATCCAAGGCTCAGTTAGTCACACAAGCTGGGTCAGTCACACAACCATTTCCTTTTTTAGAAGTTCCTCTTAAAGCCAGTTAGCGTTTTCCAAAACATTCCACAAGTCAATCAGCCAAAATAACGTAGTACGAGAAACCGTACAAAACATTCCATAAGGTCCAAAACACAACAAGCTGAGTACGAGAAATCGTACAAAACATTCAACAAAGTCCAAAACACAACAAGCAGAGTACGAGAAATCGTACAAAACATTCCATAAAGTCCAAAACACAACAAGCTGAGTACGAGAAATCGTACAAAACATTCCATAAAGTCCAAAACACAACAAGCTGAGTACGAGAAATCGTACCTGGGTAACGTTGTAGCAGTTCTAATCAACTTGCGCAAACAATCAACAGTACTCTGAAGAATATTAAAGGTAATCCATCATCAACCACTCGTAGCCTATGTTACGCTTAAATAAACTCCTTACTCTTATTTCAAAGTCTCAATTATCCTTTAAGCCCTCACTCAAATGTTATGTATAATCTTTGACTTGTCTGAGAACGTTGTATTACTCAAGGTTGTAAGACCAAGGAATGTATTTTATCAACACTAGTTAATTGTTCCACCCTTATCCACTTTACCCATACTTAACCTTAATTCCCACATTAAAGACCCTAATAACATAAGGGCATTATACGTTATTCAATCAAGTCTTAGAATTTCAATAACAATTCTTAAGCACAATACTTTTACTCTTACTTTAGGACATACATCGTGTTATGACCAATGATGGGTTTATCTTAGAATACTATACTATTATTTCACAATTTATTGACTATGTATCTTTATCAATATCTACTAGATAATCCATTATAACTAAGTCTTCCCCCTTAACTTAATTAAGATCTACATCCCGTATACTGAAATCGTAGTGTTGTAGATGCATTTTAGTATAACTTATTTGAGCTACTAAACTCAATTATCTTATCTTTAGTTCAGAATGGCCTTTAATTACAACCATCTATTAATCTTGTCATAAGTTGTTAAATTACTTTTCATCTTGAAATAACCATATCATAGTTAACTTAAACTTATCGAACTCTCACATTTAGTATCCACAAGGTATATTATTTACTTAACCATATCTTTATAATAAGGTGTTTTAAGATAACCTTTTATGTATCCTTACTTACATTTAATTCCCTAACTGTTTTACTTTTACACACATTCTCTCTATAGACCATGTATAATCCTTTTATATTAAACTTCGTTAAACTCAAGTCTTAAATACATTTTATATTGTTTACAAAACCTAAAGTTTCAAAAGAATAACTTAATAAATTAATTTCCTTTATTGTATTCAGGATGGACATTATATCTTAGCATGAGGTAGAATTTATCAAAAAATTAAATTCTGGTTCGTAAGTGAAATTGTCAATTACTTAATAAGATAATATATTCTGAACAATCTACATACCTTATATTCAAATGACACATTAATATTTCCAGTGTCAAAAAGGTAAATCAATATAATCTCTTACGTAACCTAGTTTCATCTAATTAAAGGTTTAAAGATTTTAAGTATCTAATTTCTATTTATAAACCTTCTTATAAATTCTAACTACTAAATACATTACTTAATTATAAACTCACATCCTGAACATTGGTATTAAATGTATTTTATATGGCTTATCAAATTCTAAGAACGTAAGGATTATTATTTAGATTAATTCCCCAATCATAGTTTAATATAGTTTTATATCATAATCCTTTTAATGATTTTATCACAAGATATTAAGTTATTACTCAATACTATAAATATTAAGAAATGATTAAATCTAGACTTATTTATCCTCTTCACATTTAGATGTAAAAGTAACTCATTTACTTTATTATTGTTTATATAATAAGAACATTTAAATGTAAAAGTATTTCATTCATTTTATTATCAATTAAATAATAAGATCTATTTGTGTAACACTTTATGTAAACTAATTACAATATTCCTAAATTTCAACTTATTAATTTCTTAACCCAATTATAGATTTACATTGTGGTCACTGACTAAATATATACATGTATTTTAATACTGTTTATATAAATCCTAGAAACTCAAGGCTAACTAAAAACTCAATTCATAACCATAAAATAATACCACCTCATATAGTATTCTATTACTAGTATTATGTAGAGGTTTAGTTTAAATCATTAATTCCTTCATATTACATTTATCACAAGGAATGTTATTTCCTTTATCTATTTTTTTGTATTTATATATATATAAAATATATATCTACATACATTAAGATTTATCCAGAACATTCTTTAAGAAATTCTATTGTATTTAATTATATTTAATATCTTTTAGACATATCCACAACTGATTTATGGTTTATAAAATAAAATATTTCCCTTAGTTTTAGTTAAACATATTAGCTTCCATATTATATAATAAATAAATGTAGTTTAGTTAAATTCCTTGATTTAATATAAGTTTCTATTTTATTTCACTCATATAAATATATATATAAATATATGTAACAATTTTTTTTTACTTCACTTAAAGTTAATACCCAAAATATTAATAAACATACTGTATTAAATGTTAATTAGTCTTATTATATTTTCCCCAACCTATAAAGTTCATTAATCAACTACGCTTTAATTTTTGATTACATTAAAAACCATATATTATAAGTTATTCTTATGAAAAACTCATAAACACAATTTTTTTAAACCTTTTACCAGTGCCCAAAAATTCCCAAATTTAATATACAGTAACTATAACATTTTAGACATATTATAAAAAATTTTATTTCATAAAAATATCTTTTTAATTTAGCCAAATAATTCCAGAAAACCCGTAACTTGTAAAAATCATAACTTATGTTTAAAAACTCCAAAACCATAATAATTTACATCAAAATAAACTAGATTAAATAAGGAACCTATGGTTAAAATTTCAAGTCAAAATACATTCGGGAAGATATTTAAATTAACCCAACAAGTTAAGACTATTTACTGGATTTTTATAGAAACTTTAATAACTTATAATCACCAGATCTAATCTTGGCCGTCCAATCTCTTAAAACAAGATCGGACGGCCCCTGTGTTACGAGTTTTCAGCGAATTCAATAAGGGGGCCGAGTACTAATCTACCAATATCTCCTAATCTACAGAACGAAATCGAATGATTCTTGTTTCTATGGATTCGTAATCAAATTTCGGTTCTAATGATGCTAATTTCCCCAATTATAATGTGGTATTCAGTGGGTTTCGAATTTAGTTCGAAGTTAGGGTTCTTCCTGGAAACAGAATTCGATTCGAACTCAATTCTATCAAATTCTCCTAATCTAACATGTAATTGACTAAATTGATACATGGGTTAGATCGGAAATACCATTACGAACAGCAACAACGGATAAATTTGATCGGAGACTCACCGGATTGTGCGAATTTGGTGAATTCCAAATCGGAAACTGGAAAAAAAACTCGAACTTGATACAGTTCGTGGTGCCAACTTTGCAGATCTATAACTAGCAGTACAAAACTAGTTAGATAATGAGTAAGGGCTCATTGGAAAGAAGAATTGTAGATCTACGTATTTGTAGCAATAACTAAACCCAACTCGCACCATACAGAAAGATATTGAAGTTACAAAACACGAGTTTACCTCTCTGTTTCGGTGTTATTTTATGTGCTGTTGAGACCGAAACTTTAGACCTCTATATCTCCCAACTGGTTGCGATTCAGACTTGGGCATAAACACGAAAGTTGTAGAGGGATTAGAGATCTTTACAACGAGCTAAAGAAATCGAATTTTGGTTGATTAACGAAGAAGTTATGATCGACGCAAGTTACCTGAAAACGAAGGAAATTCTGGAATTCTGGAAACAGTCTCGCAAGGTGGCTACTTTGGCTCGATTTTCCGGTTGACTCAGATAGATCTAGGGTTTGTATGAGTAATGGTTGAAAAGAGGAATTGTAGGAGAAGAGAGTGGTGAAGACGGCATGGAAAAATATTGAGTAATGTGAAAGTTATAGCCGTCTAAAGTTAGGGCTAGGAAGTGAAATCGTTACGAAAATCAGGGAAGGGAATCGGCTAAGTGTGGGCGACCCATTACAGAGTGACACGTGGCACTTCTTCAAATTTTGATTCAAAACTTCAATCTAGCATAACTTTGGCTAGGATGATCCGTTTTTGACGTTCTTTTTATCGATCTTCATGGTTTTCCATAACCTATTTATTGGTATAGGTTTCATGGCCTGGTTTGACCATTCTCAAAAAGTCAACTCTAGCAAGGCTTAATAAGCTTTAAGGTTTCTAGAATTTTATATTGACTTTTATGTTTCAAAACAATGTTCCAACACTTCCTAAAATCTTTATAATATATTTGGAGTGTTTAGAAATTTCCCCAAGATTTATTGACTTATAAATCTTATTATTAAATTCATAATACTATACAATAATATATAATAATTAGGAGAAAACCCCTAAATAAATTTCACAACCCCTTATATTAATTTAATATTCATAATTCCATATAATAATTTAATATTCATAATTCCGTATAATAATTTAATACTTAATAGTATTATTAAAGGTTTAATAAAAGAAATCCCCTAAATTAATTTAAATTAATTTAGGGGTATTTCAGCATATCCCCCTTAAAAGAAATTTCGCCTCGAAGTTTAAAAATCAACTAATAAGCACTCACACCGCTTCGGGTGTGCTGAGACAATAAAAGTTCCAATGAAGTTCCATACCAAACCAATCCTTTATTTCCATCCACTTCCATAACAACATTCCACTCAAGATTACTCAAAATCAAACTGAATCAGGATATACCAAGATATAACATGATGAAAATCAAAAGTCACATACTGAGTCATAATGCAAAAACCAAGCACATACAAACACCTCTCATTCTGCTAATACTGTTCTCCCTTTGCTAATAATGCAACGAGGCATAATCCGGATGAGATAACGAAGGAGGAGTATGCCAGCATATCCCCCTTAAAAGAGCTAAGGTACGCCCTCGTACCGCTACTAATGGCACATTCAAAGAATTCAACACCTTATTAACCAGCTTTGTTGTAAATTTTACTGCACCGTTGATTTTATCTATGATCGTTACATATATCTGTATCTCTTGATTGTTATGTATTTGTATTTCCTTGGTGATTATAAAATTTTATCTTATGATTATTATCCATTCGTTTAATGTCTGATACAAATTTATATGTCCATATATGATCATTTATCATATCAATTGTATTAACAAGCTATAAATCAGGTGTAACATACCTGAGTAGTTTAGAATAATATTTCAGATCATTTAATAATCTTCCAAAATTATCTTCAAGGGTTTATAGCCAACCATATGTTAAAATTCTATAAAATAAATATTTTCTGTGACTTTTCAAGTTTCAATTGTTTTTATAAGTAACTATAGTATTTTAGACGAACCATTAAGTATTTACTTCATAAAATTTACTTGTTATATATTTGCACAATTTCACACAAGGCAGAGTTTTAGAAAGTTCATATTAATTATAATGTAGCTCCAAAATCTGATTTCTTTATCTTAAAATTTATTTTTCAAGGTAGGGACTCTATATATAAACTTTAAGTCAAATGAATTAGTCTAGTGAAAGTTCACTCACTCTTGATAATTATTTTTCTTAGGGTTTATTCTATGTAAGTATTACTCTGACCATTAAATCTTAGTACTCTCTTAGATAATGCTGGCTTTTGGTAAATATCACCCTTAGTGTGACTTCTAAAATTTTATACATGTATAATGTTAAACTTCCAAGTAAACATGAGAATTTCCAATCTTTAAGTAACTCTCAATTTCTCACTAGATCCTCAATATTCTGAGTATTTAAGGATCAATGATATTTAGTTTAGTATTACTCTTCTCTTCACTCAATCTTTAAGTAACTTCTTTTATTGATTTGATTTTTTTTTTATATTCAACCAGGGGTGGATGTTGTATCTTGGAGCACCCAAACTTAATCCCCTTCCTCCATATATAGGTATTTTTCACCAAAGATTTAACTCAATAATCCCTTTACATTTATGAGTTTTAATACCGGATCTTAAGATACAAATTTTGATTTGTTCATTGTGGTTAGCAATGAAATATGCCTAGCTCAAGATTTCATGATGGTAACGTCTTACCACCACTTCCCCTCAAGTTCAACACAATCCATCACCTGCGTGGAGGATTATATACGGTTAGATGACAAGGCTTGTCTAGCCCCTAAACTTCTAGAAGTGGGTGTGCACCCCCACTACTTTCAGCCTAGACGTTCGTCGCACCAGGCACTTCCCGTAAGGTGTTAGGTTTATGTGTCTTCTTTCTAAAGTTAACAAAGAGTTTTAATGTGTTTTACAAGTTCAAATGTTGATCTTTTCTAATACGCTACTAGTTCTTGTTAGCTTAATAATTTTCTAGACTTAAGATTTATCTCAAACATTATCTTTAGGTAATAAATTGATACCAAGTAGTTCATGAGATTTATTTTCAAACTTTAAAGGAGTTGAAGTACTTTCACATAATATCAATACTAATTTAGTTATGTAAAGTTATACTTGTATACTGTTTTCAACCAAAAGTATTCTTTTAAAATTCTAGGAATTGGTGTACTAGCTTTTAAAGGATTGCATTTTTAGCAATGTATCCTCCATGAGTATGCTTTTGAAAAATAGCTTAATATTTGGTTTATCTCGACCAAAATCTTATCGTACTTAATATAGGATGTTCCAAACTTATATATATTATATATTTTCTGAAGTTTATTGTTGGAACGGTATAACAACACATCACACTCAACAGACATTCACAAAAGGAAAGTGTGTAAAGGAATCATTCATAATTCCAAAAAGGGTTAGGAGTCGTGCCTTACTGGAGTCCTCACTTCCCAATTCTACCCCAGTTCCCCAGTTTTAAGTGCACCTATAATCTAGGGATTTCACTCGGCTTGTTTTCTCGGGTTCAGAGCGTAACTACGCTCTGATACCACTTTCCTTTCTGTAACACCCCTATAATAATAAAACAACAGCGGAAAATAAACTAAAGGTGCTACAGACCATCGGGCTCCAAACACCCGGTACCAACCTCACCAATTACAACCATTACAATTAACTAAGTTACGGTCTGAACTTCGAGAAAACTTAATATAAACAAAACAATAAATAAATACATTCACTCTCCATAAACCTAATCCCATCCCAATCACTCATGCACTTCGTGGCCACCTGTAAATCCATTTATACCTGCAAGATGAAACCAAGCAGCCCACCCCGAGAGGGGTGAGTCAGTTCCCTGGAATGGAACTGGTACAATTCTCCAAAACAAACTTATAAAACATAACTCTTCAAAATAAACAGTAACATGAAAACAAACTCTTAAAAGTAAAACAGAGATAAAGCACATCAAAACAATCAAGTTAAAGAGAAAAGAAAACAAGTCAAAGATAGAGATAAAGAACTTCCAAACCAAGTCATCCACTTAAGTAGTCACACCACATAGTTAGCAAGCATCCATTGTTGATGTTAGAACCAATTCCCGTTAGGAGTAGAAAAACCCAGATAGCCACAAAGGACTAGGAATGATAAAGTAGACCCAAGAACCAAGAACTCGAGAGTGGAATAATTCAACTGGGAGAGATGGCCCCCACCGCCAATCACGTCCTTTTAGGACAGGGGATATACAGCCCCTCACTGTTTATCACGTCCACTAAGGACAGGGGATATACAGCCCCTCACTGTCTATCACGTCCACTAAGGACAGGGGATATACAGCCCCTCACTGTCTATCACGTCCACTAAGGACAGGGGATATACAGCCCCTCACTGTCAAATATCAATGCCCCTATGGGCGAGGGATATACAGCCCCCTACTGTTACCATTAAAGACGCGCGCACGTCGAAAGAAAGATTTCCAAGATTGACCTTTTCCAAAAATCCCGCTAGATCACCAACTACCCAGAGCAATACCAAAACACTCAGTCCTACAGAGTGCAGAAGCGTAAACCTAAGCAGCCAATGTCTAACGGGCACCAAGTAGAAGAAACCAATACCCAAGTGAGTTCCACATCCAAGGCTCAGTTAGTCACACAAGCTGGGTCAGTCACACAACCATTTCCTTTTTTAGAAGTTCCTCTTAAAGCCAGTTAGCGTTTCCAAAACATTCCACAAGTCAATCAGCCAAAATAACGTAGTACGAGAAACCGTACAAAACATTCCATAAGGTCCAAAACACAACAAGCTGAGTACGAGAAATCGTAAAAACATTCAACAAAGTCCAAAACACAACAAGCTGAGTACGAGAAATCGTACAAAACATTCCATAAAGTCCAAAACACAACAAGCTGAGTACGAGAAATCGTACAAAACATTCCATAAAGTCCAAAACACAACAAGCTGAGTACGAGAAATCGTACCTGGTAACGTTGTAGCATTCTAATCAACTTGCGCAAACAATCAACATACTCTGAAGAATATTAAAGGTAATCCATCATCAACCACTCGTAGCCTATGTTACGCTTAAATAAACTTCTTACTCTTATTTCAAAGTCTCAATTATCCTTTAAGCCCTCACTCAAATGTTATGTATAATCTTTGACTTGTCTGAGAACGTTGTATTACTCAAGGTTGTAAGACCAAGGAATGTATTTTATCAACACTAGTTAATTGTTCCACCCTTATCCACTTTACCCATACTTAACCTTAATTCCCACATTAAAGACCCTAATAACATAAGGGCATTATACGTTATTCAATCAAGTCTTAGAATTTCAATAACAATTCTTAAGCACAATACTTTTACTCTTACTTTAGGACATACATCGTGTTATGACCAATGGGTTTATCTAGAATACTATACTATTATTTCACAATTTATTGACTATGTATCTTTATCAATATCTACTAGATAATCCATATAACTAAGTCTTCCCCCTTAAGTTAATTAAGATCTACATCCCGTATACTGAAATCGTAGTGTTGTAGATGCATTTTAGTATAACTTATTTGAGCTACTAAACTCAATTATCTTATCTTTAGTTCAGAATGGCCTTTAATTACAACCATCTATTAATCTTGTCATAAGTTGTTAAATTACTTTTCATCTTGAAATAACCATATCATAGTTAACTCAAACTTATCGAACTCTCACATTTAGTATCCACAAGGTATATTATTTACTTAACCATATCTATAATAAGGTGTTTTAAGATAACCTTTTATGTATCCTTACTTACATTTAATTCCCTAACTGTTTTACTTTTACACATCTCTCTATAGACCATGTATAATCCTTTTATATTAACTTCGTTAAACTAAGTCTTAAATACATTTTATATTGTTTACAAAACCTAAAGTTTCAAAAGAATAACTTAATAAATTAATTTCCTTTATTGTATTCTGGATGGACATTATATCTTAGCATGAGTAGAATTTATCAAAATTAAATTCTGGTTCTAATGAAATTGTTCAATTACTTAATGAATATATTCGAACAATCTCCATACTTATATTCAAATGAAACATTATATTTCCAGTGTCAAAAAGGTAATCAATATAATCTCTTACGTACCTAATTTCATCTAATTAAAGGTGTTAAAGATTTTAAGTATCTAATTTCTATTTATAAACCTTCTTATAAATTCTAACTACTAAATACATTACTTAATTATAAACTCACATCCTGACATTGGTATATTAATTTATATGGCTTATCAAATTCTAAGAACGTAAGGATTATTATTTAGATTAATTCCCCAATCATAGTTTAATATAGTTTTTATATCATAATCCTTTTAATGATTTTATCACAAGATATTAAGTTTACTCATACTATAAATATTAAGAAATGAATTAAATCTAGACTTATTATCCTCTCACATTTAGATGTAAAAGTAACTCATTTACTTTATTATTGTTTATATAATAAGAACATTTAAAGTAAAAGTATTCATTCATTTTAGTATCAATTAAATTGTAACACCCCATCCAACAACAACGCATAATAACATTCTGCAGCGGAAACCCACTCATCACATTACTATTCCAATGGTGTTACAACCGCCGTTAACCACCTACGTGGCTAACAAGGCTAATACATGTACATTTGTATCGGTCTGATGGACTAAATTCCCGAGCAACTACTCAATAAAATACTCATTCCATCTTCAACATTTTTATATACATACACTCACCTGTACCGAGTATTTATAAACTGGTGCCGTCAACAATTTCGGTCTTACTACACCTACTGTATACATACACATAAAAGTTTACCCATGTACAATGGCTACCCGTCCTACTCTCAACGGCTTCCAGCACTTCTGTACCTGAAATAGGAAAGAGAAAGAAAGGGGTGGCCCCAAGGGGCTCAGCACCTTTGCTGGTATGGTAATCCCGCAGCCCGCATGCTACCGGGCCACGCACGACTAATTGTCGTCTTAGCATGCAGTTGATTATATTTAATTCATGCATACAAACCATTAATATGTCTCACATAATGTTTCGCCTCAATGGGCTCCACCTATAACCAAACATCCACACTTAACCAACCATCCAATGATTCCTTAAACCCTAGAGTGGCTCTCCTCTAAACGGAGCTACTTCCTTAACGAACGGCATGTACCCATTAATCGGGTTATCCTTAAATGCCTCTTGTCACAAACTGGGATTCATTTCCATGATCCACACATTCCATATCCTACAACATAACTCATCCTACACATAACAAACATAACAACCCTTTCTTGTCTCGACAGACACATGACCACATTGCATTCATTTAAAACGTCCAATATATATATAAGCCAAAGCATAGCAAGGTATTTTGCATATCACAACAACAATACTATCATCATAAACTCGGTTCTCACAAGGAACCTTCCATCATAGTTAGTCCATACCATGGACAGAGATTGTTGCCAAACTCATACCAAGCTCGTTAATTACCTCATCACCATCCTGTTATTTGAACGGTTGACTTAAACCCAAGGTGTGTCGGATATAGTGATCCCAAGCACACCAAACAACACAGTATGCCCCTATGGCCCGACGTGAGTCAGTAAACTAGCTTTGGATAAGCTAAGGGAAGGTTTGAAACCAAATTGGAATACCACCTAAACATACACCAGGGAGCCGAACTGGACATGATAACGACCCCCACCATCACACGCGTGGCCGAAACTGCCGGACTCCTCACCCCCCGTTAGCCCATAGACTCTTAGAAATAAGTAGTTAGAGATCCATTATGGAGCCTACCACAACCACACACCATACGGCATCATAACCGAGTTAAGCACACAAGGGAGGAGAGAGTCATACATTCACATACAAACATTACGCACAAACATCACATAACCAACTCATGCATAGCCGTGGTTAGAACGTTCCTTAAGTCGGAAACGTTATTACCGGATACCGCTCTCTTACGTTTACCTAATAGTGGTTAACTAGCCCTTCAAGCGCATTAGAGGTTACCGGTATCGGCACGTAAACATACAATAGCAATAACGACTGTAAACTCGTTTCATGATTCATATCATAACGTGGCAAACATACAGAAAAACACATCGGCATACAAGCCGGTGTAATCCGTTAGGACACAGGTTGCAAGAAAACCATACCTGTCACCGGAGTCCACTTATCCTGTCCATACATGTTCCTCGAGCAATTCTCGAACAACTGTTAACATCACACGTGTTTTCATTAACATCGGGGTTTGCTTGATCATTTAATGTCAATGCTTAATCTTTCCCGTTAACTTAGTTACATAACTTAACCTTTTTAACTTGTTTTTCCTCACATTTTTAATACAACTTTAACCCATTTTATTGTCATTAAAACTCACCTAACATCCTTAACATCCTCATAACATCATTACCTACCAATCCCCATCATCATCTCATATCATCCGTATCCTTAAACCATGTTTTTGGTCCGACCGACCCACCGACCGACCCACAGCTGGGTCGGTCCATTACAGACCCCTTTTACTTCCTTACAGACATGCCCGTCCGACCCACGTCCGACCCACCATTCTGGGTCGGTCCATGTGCGAACATTTTTCCACCTTTGAAACTTGACCGACCGACCCATGTCCGACCCACCCTTTGGTCGGACCATCACCGAACATTTTCCCAACATTTTACAGAGGCTCGACCGACCCACAAACTGGGTCGGCCCCTGGGTCGGTCGCCTCCTAAACTTACCCAAACTTTGTCAAATCTTCACCAACTTCTCCTAAGTCTCCTAAGGCTTCTTAAGGTGTTCTAACATCCTTTGGCACTTCAAACACACCCTTAAGATATTCTTAAACACTCACAAAACTATTTTTCCTTATTCCTACAATGTTTTCTCCTTATGATTTCTAGGTGGCATTTCACCTATAATGACCAAAATACCAAGGTGTATCCTCCACACCTTATCATCATCCCTCAACTTCTTCTCTTACTAACTAAATCTCCTTTTTACATCACATACCTAAACATCAATTATTCCTTGAATATCAACACTACTTAACCTTAAACAACTTCTCCAAGACTTTAATACATTCACAAAACACACATTGAATTCCTAGAACTTCCAAGACAACACCTAATTCCTTGCATCACTCCAAACCACCTTAACACATGTTTTCTTCTCAAGTAAACATTCATTCACCTTTAACACTTCCTAGTTCACCAAAACCATTTGAAACACTTGGAACTTCTTACACATTTTCCCAAATTTGGCCATAGCTTCTCTTGTATACACTCACATCCAAACACTTAGGTTTTCACCTTATTTCACTCAAGAACACCTAAAATCCATCAAACACATTTCATACACAAACTTCACACATTTTGCACTACATCACAATATAGTGCATAACTTAAATTGCTTGGCACTTAGGCCCTTTAAATAACATGGCTCTTAGGCCCTTAAATTGCATAAACCTTAAACACTGAATTTCCCACATGAATAATGCTTTTGACCTGCAAATACATCACCAACACATATGTTCTTTTACTAGTCTCCTTGAGAACACTTTACTAGGTCACTCACCATTGGCTCCTTAGGTATTTTATCAAGCAAATCAAGCTCATTTTCCTAAGGCATTTAACTACATTGAGATAGTTTTTACCTCTTTTTCCTCACAAATTCCTTCTTGTTTCCTTAAAACCGGTGGGGTACTTGATTCCTTGTCAAGTTCTCTACATTGTACAAAAACATAATGAGTATTCAAGCTTTAAGCTTCATCTCATTGTAAACCCTAGTTACATATATTGTCTTAAGGTATTAACATGATTGTTTTACCTTGGAATGGAAAGAGAGCTTGAATATATATCAAGAGAGGACTCCTCCTAGCCCTTGGAAGACTCAAATGAAGCTAAACAAACAAGGTAAAGACACCATGGTGAGGTTAATTTTCGGCCATGTACTAAAAAGAGAGGAAATGGAGTTTTCTTTGGTTTTTCCTTACCTTGAAGCAAAGGTGATCAAAGGCATAAAAACATTAGCTCAAGCCCCTTCCATGGAAGTTCTCCTTGGCACCAAAATGGTGGTTTTGAGGATTTGAAAGGACAAGGTTGTAGAGCTTGCTCCAACTAAGAGAACGGTAGTCTCGGAATTAAATTCGGAGCATGGAGTCATAAGTTACAAGTGAAGAAGGGTGAAGAATGTCATGGTTCTGTTTGGAATCGTTGGAGAGAGGAGGAAGAAGATGGCCAACGTGGGAAATGAGAGGAAAGAAGAGAATGAAGAGATAAGTGTGCTTTTGTTAAGATATTATCCTTATAAAGCAAATAGTTACTAATTAGTTCTTTCTTTTCTTAGCAAACTAACAAGGGTGGTGAGTCACACACCTTAGAAACCGGCCCCAAATAGTGCCTAGGGGTACTTTAGACTTTATTAGTCAATTGTCTCATTATAACATTATATGTTACAAACTAGTTATAAAAATCACTATTCACTAATAACAAGGCACATAGAAGTGAAATTTTTGATTTCCCACTAATATGGCCACCCAAATGTGATACTATATAGTACACATGTTAATTAAAGAGTAATGATGGACATTTAGCCATTCAAACTCATTTACAAGACAATTTTTCAAAAACGTGCTTAAGACTCCTTAAAGCACATTTTGCGTTTTAACTTGTTTTCAAGCTTGGTTTTCTTTAGTAATTGATTTAATATGTTCATTAACATATTACAAAGTATAGGTATGACCATTAGGTCTTATACACATTCCTCCCAAGCTTAGAGCACATTTTTGCTCATATTGACTTTAAGGTATTACCTTGTGTTTTGTTTGGTTTCATTGTCTACCAAAGTTTCTTAAGGACTCATTTAGCCTTATTAAATCATAATTAAATGTTATCAAGTCTTGGTAGGCTCTTTGGGTCCTAACCAAGTTCACTCATAGCTTAGAGCATGTTTTTGCTCAAACTGTTTTAATGCTTATTGCATTTATTATAGTTTAGATTGTTCACTGTTGTTACTAAGGCACTTTTTAGCCTTTACATACATAATTTGATATTTAAACCACATATCAAGGTTGGGTATTTCAATCTACCCCCCTTAACAGAACTTCGTCCTCGAAGTTCACACTTTCCTCACATCATTAGATTAGAACACAGGAATCACTTGGAAGTAAACTTCCTTAACCAAACACACTTTACATCACAACCTCGGACTTAATGGTCCGGGCAACATATCCACATCATTTGGACACATAGGTCCCCATAACATAACAGTCTTTAGACACATAGGTCTATGTAACAACACACATTTAGACTCATAGGCCTTGATCGTATACACTTTAGGAAATCCAAGTCAAACAACATTCATTACACATACCACACAACATGTCGGAGCATGTACAACAATCAAAAATCCTTGATATAGACTATGATCCCGCAGAACCCGGTCGCGATGGACGCCTTCCGTCCCCGTGCCTTTGGGAATTTAAAACAATCACTTAAATTTAAAATTTCCTTGTGAGGTTAAGTATAAGAAGATCTTTTATTCAAAATATTAATCGATTGTTTGAAAATACCAATTGAAAATCCTTTTGAAAAACACCACACAACTCCAAGTCCGAGTTATGCTCCTTGTATTTTCTTAACATGGTTGTTTGTGACCACTTACAGAGAGCTTCAAGAATCATCCAACCCTGATGTGATCAGCATCAGTGTTGAACTATCTTTCCACCCCAATTTGTGTTCGGCTTCCCTTGATCTCATGATAATCAAGTTTCACCTCCCACTTCATTTTCAACCAACAATTAATTCAAGCATATCCCATTTTCTATCTTTGAATCCTTCTAGTCATAATCATGACATCTCCAAGGGATAGAACTCCGTCTATCAATCATCACCCAAATCCAACTTAATTCAAGTTACCTAGGGAATTTAGTTCTCACTAGGTTCTATGTCGGTCTCGTACCCCTTCATAGATCGCAACACTGTATATATAACATATTTTTTATCAAAATACAATACATGCTACATTTATGCACCATCGGGGTTTTAGATCCCCGGGAGTTTCTTTACTCCCTTCCACTTGTACTCTCTCACACCACTGTTAACAAAATGACACACTTCACACAATGGTATTCGCATCTTTTGTGCGTAATTACCACAATTTAACCACAAATAAATGACCACAAATAAATGCGTATGTTATATAACACACGCGCCAACCATATAACAATCATTTTGTGCCATGCACAACTAGTTCGCGTACACTTGTACGGTAAAACTCACTAAGTGGTTTTGCGCTCTACCCCCCTTAAAAGGGATTACGCCCACGTAATCAATCACTAAACCTTGGCTTAAAATGTTCCGCCGTCGTGAAGTGTTTTAACTTCCACGCGGTCCATTACACAATGGATTCTGATTAGAGGATGTTAACCTTATTGGCGGTTTAGTCCCTAAACCAAGAATTCGCATTGTAGTTGTAACTCATAACCGGTTTCGGTCCTGGCCTGTGAGGCTTTTAGGTATTGATAACTAGTCATTTATTCATATTCACCATATATATCCCGTACCTGACGCATGGGCTCACTGGCCTCTGTTGCGCAATCCTGATAATTATAGAGCTAGTTTGCCCCATTCGTTACTGTTAATGTATTGTACATATCCAATGTAATACCATTATCGAGGTAACAATGGTTTCTCAACCGACGCATGGTATCTTTTACCCTGAGCGAATTCGGTGAGTTTCACGATTTCCATCCACTTCTCCTATAGCTTACCGCGTAAACTACTATGTAATTCACAATGATTGACTTACTTTTACCGACTTACTGTCGGTTGAGATTGAGCTACTACCTAATGTGTAGTGCTCTCTCAGTTATTTCCCACACCTGGGGTATATCTCATACCGACCTTTGGATTTAGTGTTACAGTAGTTATTTACTGTTAATGTCCACCTTTGGTTTGTACATGTATTCTTTCATTGGTATGCACCGCCATTATAACATTATTCCTCCACCATTACCATGTTTCCAATTCCTAGCTATCCCACTCGATCATTACTGCGCAAGTGCAATACCAAACACTCAGTCATACAGAGTGCAGAGGCGTAAACTCTTGACAGTAAATCCCTTATGCGACTGCGATAGGAATTTTCACTGAAATCCTTATCATTTAACACCTGCCACCGGCTTACTGCTCGGTTCGTTTGCTATTGCTTAACGTTGTACCTCCACTGGGTTTAACTCACAACTCTGCTTACTCACCATTTATCATCTAACCATCCTCATACAACGGTCGCTTATTGCGCCGTGTCCTTTCTCATTATATAACATCAACTTATACCGCATCTGCTATTATATTAGCTTCTGCTATTATGCTGGGTTTATCTGGCCACTTATTTGGCTGGTTTTTTGAATATGTTACTATCTTTCCCTTGAGCGTTGTTCGCTACACATTTAGCTTCACACACCTATGGTGGTTGCTATCAACTTATCACACTTCCTGCGTACACAACTGGTACAAAATTTCCTTTCGTATTATCTTATTCAAATCATCCTGGGGTAATAACAACATGGTCCGTCCTCCACATATTTCTTGAACTTGATTCAATAACTACCGCTCCTGCGGTCTCACCATATCGAGAGGTATCCCCACTCTTAATGCAGTGGTTCGTTCTCCGTTCTATTTCCTTGTACCACATAAACTTCTACAATTAACTCAAATTTACATAACATATCTTGTTTGTGGCTTATAAGCCTTATTTGCCTTGAGCTGGGCTCATTGTAGGTTATCCATACACATGTACTTCTCTGTACAATATTATATGTTTAGAGGTTATAGTGGGCTCCATGACAAGGTCGTTACATTCCGTTTCCTTTCATGGGATGTCCCTTAGGTTTGTCAGTCCGTCTCCTGACAACTTATGTCTAAACTGGGTGTTACTTTCAACCCTTGTGTTTCTGTCATGTATTTCGTTCAACAATTGTTGATGCGCACACCCTTCGAGGATTTCTCCTGGGTGCCGTTACGTTATGCCTTACATTTGTTTCACACTTTTTGATACATTCAGTTATTATCTTCTTCTGTAAAGATCAACATTTCTAGACAGTGTAGGTACTGATTCTGGGAGTTTCATCCCGTCCATTGCACATTAATGTGTCCACATTAGGCATTTGCTTGCCATGTACAGGCTGGGTCACTGTTCTAGCTAACATGTTTGCTCCTGGGGATGCTTAAGTCGTATAAGCTGTTTTTTACATTGCAGTTAGTGCACTTCGCACCTCCTGACTCTTAAACATTTCCTTGAAAGGAATTCACTAATTCCTTTAGTCTCGTTAACTTAACTGAGTTCCTTTACTTCAAGCACTCCTTGTATATTCTAGCTCTTGTTTGATTTATACTGCTGACCGTAGACGGAGTCGACTACTTCCCGTGCTCCGGACTCTACTGGTATACATATATGGGGTATCATACTGATACATTACTACTTACCCAACTAACCTATAAGTAGGTCTGTCAGGCCCACATGCTCCTATCGGAGTGCGGTCGTCCCACAACACAGTTGGTACACTTGTAGTGTCCGTCACACGCCTAGGTGAAGTATTCTATCGTCAACTCCCTTATATTGTCCCGTGACAATATTCATTCTTTACTTCCCGAACTTAATCGAGGGAAAGTTTATCCACTATTGCATCCTTGTCAATTGCTCTTGGTTTCACTGGTTTGGTTTAAAAGAAGGTTGGAAAGAAGTGTTGGTCTGAAAGAAAATCCGGTTTGAAAAGAAAAGGGTTTGTGAAAGATTAGGTTTGAAAGAAAATTTTCCATGGTTTTACAACATCTTCTTACCTTAGCCAAGTCTAGCTTCTTGCTGACCGGTGTGTTTCCAATTACAGAGGTTAGGCTAACAGGCCCTTCCACTGTTATGACGATCACATTTAACTTTATTGTACTTTTCCAAGTACCTGTAGTGGTTATGAATTCCCGAACAGCCCTGTTATAGCAGCACTTGCTATGGCAAGTGCGCCATGCTAACTGGCTATCGGTTCAACACATACCGTTTGTGGTATTGTTTTTACCCATATTGTCATCAGTGGCCTTGTTGGCCCTCACTGATCTTACTGCCTTGATAAATACTCCTCTAGGTGACTTCTCACTGTTTCCACGTGATATTCATTAACTAGGGTGTTTCCCATTCTGGGAGACCCCTTTTTCTTAGTATTGTATTCACTTTGTAGTCCGTTCCACTTATTTGGGCACTACCTTGTAGTTTCCCTTGTCGGTTGGTATACCGTTGGTGTATTATTCATCAATTGTGGTTCCGTAGACTCTTGTCTCGGGTTCCATTAATCCACTTCTTGCCTGTTGCACGGTTGGTGCGTTGCAAGCTGATTGTTTTCGACTGCTCGGCATGTCGACCCAGGTTGCCGGAAATTCTATTCTCTTATACAAATCCTTCATTCTTCGCTATTAAATGCGTTTGACATTGTTCAGAGGAGACCGTCTCGGGATTCCCAGTTTTCGGGATCAACCGTATGACAGGCTCTCCGTACTCTAAAGGTATTTAATAACAGCCAGATCGGGTATTCCCGAGTATGAGAGTGGACTTCCATCTCTCTGGCGTTCTTTCCCAAGTTATATAACAGGGATTGTGGAGGGTGGGATGGATATTGTAGGTTTCCAGTAGTCACTGGTAGTTCCTAACTAGCGTATCTCTCACGCTATCACTCAACCCTTAACCCAAAGTACTTAAATCCTAACTCGGTATTTCCTAAGCTCGGTAATTCAGTCATCAGAGCGATACTTCGCTCTGATACCACTTTTTGTAACACCCCATCCAACAACAAACGCATAATAACATTCTGCAGCGGAAACCCAACTCATCACATTACTAATTCCAATGGTGTTACAACGCCGTTAACCACCTACGTGGCTAACAAGGCTAATACATGTACATTTGTATCGGTCTGATGGACTAAATTCCCGAGCAACTACTCAATAAAATACTCATTCCATCTTCAACATTTATTATATACATACACTCAACCTGTACCGAGTATTTATAAACTGGTGCCGACAACAATTTCGGTCTTACTACACCTACTGTATACATACACATAAAAGTTTACCCATGTACAATGGCTACCCGTCCTACTCTCGAACGGCTTCCAGCACTTCTGTACCTGAAATAGGAAAGAGAAGAGAAAGGGGTGGCCCCAAGGGGCTCAGCACCTTTGCTGGTATGGTAATCCCGCAGCCCGCATGCTACCGGGCCACGCACGACTAATTGTCGTCTTAGCATGCAGTTGATTATATTTAATTCATGCATACAAACCATTAATATGTCTCACATAATGTTTCGCCTCAATGGGCTCCACCTATAACCAAAACATCCACACTTAACCAACCATCCAATGATTCCTTAAACCCTAGAGTGGCTCTCCTCTAAACGGAGCTACTTCCTTAACGAACGGCATGTACCCATTAATCGGGTTATCCTTAAATGCCTCTTGTCACAAACTGGGATTCATTTCCATGATCCACACTTCCATATCCTACAACAACTCATCCTACACATAACAAACATAACAACCCTTTCTTGTCTCGACAGACACATGACCACATTGCATTCTTTAAAACGTCCATATATATATATAAGCCAAAGCATAGCAAGGTATTTTGCATATCACAACACAATACATATCATCATAAACTCGGTTCTCACAAGGAACCTTCCATCATAGTTAGTCCATACCATGAGCACAGAGATTGTTGCCAAACTCATACCAAGCTCGTTAATTACCTCATCACCATCCTGTTATTTGAACGGTTGACTTAAACCCAAGGTGTGTCGGATATAGGATCCCAAGCACACCAAACAACACAGTATGCCCCTATGGCCCGACGTGAGTCAGTAAACTAGCTTTGGATAAGCTAAGGGAAGGTTGAAACCAAATTGGAATACCACCTAAACATACACCAAGGGAGCCGAACTGGACATGATAACGACCCCCACCATCACACGCGTGGCCGGAAACTGCCGGACTCCTCACCCCCGTTAGCCCATAGACTCTTAGAAATAAGTAGTTAGAGATCCATTATGGAGCCTACCACAACCACACACCATACGGCATCATAACCGAGTTAAGCACACAAGGGGAGAGAGTCATACATTCACATACAAACATTACGCACAAACATCACATAACCAGCCCATGCATAGCCGTGGTTAGAACGTTCCTTAAGTCGGAAACGTTATTACCGGATACCGCTCTCTTACGTTTACCTAATAGTGGTTAACTAGCCCTTCAAGCGCATTAGAGGTTACCGGTATCGGCACGTAAACATACAATAGCAATAACGACTGTAAACTCGTTTCATGATTCATATCATAACGTGGCAAACATACAGAAAAACACATTGGCATACAAGCCGGTGTAATCCGTTAGGACACAGGTTGCAAGAAAACCATACCTGTCACCGGAGTCCACTTATCCTGTCCATACATGTTCCTCGAGCAATTCTCGAACAACTGTTAACATCACACGTGTTTTCATTAACATCGGGGTTTGCTTGATCATTTAATGTCAATGCTTAATCTTTCCCGTTAACTTAGTTACATAACTTAACCTTTTTAACTTGTTTTACTCTCACATTTTTAATACAACTTTTAACCCATTTTATTGTCATTAAAACTCACCTAACATGTCCTTAACATCCTCATAACATCATTACCTACCAATCCCCATCATCTCATATCATTCCGTATCCTTAAACCATGTTTTTGGTCCGACCGACCCACCGACCGACCCACAGCTGGGTCGGTCCATTACAGACCCCTTTTACTTCCTTACAGACATGCCCGTCCGACCCACGTCCGACCCACCATTCTGGGTCGGTCCATGTGCGAACATTTTTCCACCTTTGAAACTTGACCGACCGACCCATGTCCGACCCACCCTTTTGGGTCGGACCATCACCGAACATTTTCCCAACATTTTACAGAGGCTCGACCGACCCACAAACTGGGTCGGCCCCTGGGTCGGTCGCCTCCTAAACTTACCCAAACTTTGTCAAATCTTCACCAAACTTCTCCTAAGGCCTCTTAAGGTGTTCTAACATCCTTTGGCACTTCAAACACACCCTTAAGATATTCTTAAACACTCACAAAACTATTTTTCCTAATTCCTTACAATGTTTTCTCCTTATGATTTCTAGGTGGCATTTCACCTATAATGACCAAAATACCAAGGTGTATCCTCCACACCTTATCATCATCCCTCAACTTCTTCTCTTACTAACTAAATCTCCTTTTTACATCACATACCTAAACATCACTTATTCCTTGAATATCAACACTACTTAACCTTAAACAACTTCTCCAAGACTTTAATACATTCACAAAACACACATTGAATTCCTAGAACTTCCAAGACAACACCTAATTCCTTGCATCACTCCAAACCACCTTAACACATGTTTTCTTCTCAAGTAAACATTCATTCACCTTTAACACTTCCTAGTTCACCAAAACCATTTGAAACACTTAGAACTTCTTACACATTTTCCCAAATTTGGCCATAGCTTCTCTTGTATACACTCACATCCAAACACTTAGGTTTTCACCTTATTTCACTCAAGAACACCTAAAATCCATCAAACACATTTCATACACAAACTTCACACATTTTGCACTACATCACAATATAGTGCATAACTTAAATTGCTTGGCACTTAGGCCCTTAAATAACATGGCTCTTAGGCCCTTAAATTGCATAAACCTTAAACACTGAATTTCCCACATGAATAATGCTTTTGACCTGCAAATACATACACCAACACATATGTTCTTTTACTAGTCTCCTTGAGAACACTTTACTAGGTCACTCACCATTGGCTCCTTAGGTATTTTATCAAGCAAATCAAGCTCATTTTCCTAAGGCATTTAAACTACATGAGATAGTTTGTTTACCTCTTTTTCCTCACAAATTTCCTTCTTGTTTCCTTACAAACCGGTGGGGTACTTGATTCCTTGTCAAGTCTCATACATTGTACAAACAACATAATGAGTATTCAAGCTTTAAGCTTCATCTCATTGTAAACCCTAGTTACATATTGTCTTAAGGTATTAACATGATTGTTTTACCTTGGAATGGAAAGAGAGCTTGAATATATATCAAGAGAGGACTCCTCCTAGCCCTTGGAAGACTCAAATGAAGCTAAACAAACAAGGTAAAGACACCATGGTGAGGTTAATTTTCGGCCATGTACTAAAAAGAGAGGAAATGGAGTTTTCTTTGGTTTTTCCTTACCTTGAAGCAAAGGTGATCAACAAGGCATAAAAACATTAGCTCAAGCCCCTTCCATGGAAGTTCTCCTTGGCACCAAAATGGGTTTTTGAGGATTTGAAAGGACAAGGTTGTAGAGCTTGCTCCAACTAAGAGAACGGTAGTCTCGGAATTAAATTCGGAGCATGGAGTCATAAGTTACAAGTGAAGAAGGGTGAAGAATGTCATGGTTCTGTTTGGAATCGTTGGAGAGGGAGGAAGAAGATGGCCAACGTGGGAAATGAGAGGAAAGAAGAGAATGAAGAGATAAGTGTGCTTTTGTTAAGATATTTATCCTTATAAAGCAAATAGTATACTAATTAGTCATTCTTTCTTTTCTTAGCAAACTAACAAGGGTGGTGAGTCACACACCTTAGAAACCGGCCCCAAATAGTGCCTAGGGGTACTTTAGACTTTATTAGTCAATTGTCTCACTTATAACATTATATGTTACAAACTAGTTATAAAAATCACTATTCACTAATAACAAGGCACATAGAAGTGAAATTTTTGATTTCCCACTAATATGGCCACCCAAATGTGATACTATATAGTACACATGTTAATTAAAGAGTAATGATGGACATTTAGCCATTCAAAACTCATTTACAAGACAATTTTTCAAAACGTGCTTTAAGACTCCTTAAAGCACATTTTGCGTTTTAACTTGTTTTCAAGCTTGGTTTTCTTTAGTAATTGATTTAATATGTTCATTAACATATTTACAAAGTATAGGTATGACCATTAGGTCTTATACACATTCCTCCCAAGCTTAGAGCACATTTTTGCTCATATTGACTTTAAGGTATTACCTTGTGTTTGTTTGGTTTCATTGTCTACCAAAGTTTCTTAAGGACTCATTTAGCCTTATTAAATCATAATTAAATGTTATCAAGTCTTGGTAGGCTCTTTGGGTCCTAACCAAGTTCACTCATAGCTTAGAGCATGTTTTTGCTCAAACTGTGTTTTAATGCTTTATTGCATTTATTATAGTTAGATTGTTCACTGTTGTTACTAAGGCACTTTTTAGCCTTTACATACCATAATTTGATATTTAAACCACATATCAAGGTTGGGGTATTTCAAATAATAAGATCTATTTGTGTAACACTTTATGTAAACTAATTACAATATTCCTAAATTTCAACTTATTAATTCTTAACCCAATTATAGATTTACATTGTGGTCACTGACTAAATTATACATGTATTTTAATACTGTTTATATAAATCCTAGAAACTCAAGGCTAACTAAAAACTCAATTCATAACCATAAAATAATACCACCTCATATAGTATTCTATTACTAGTATTATGTAGAGGTTTAGTTTAAATCATTAATTCCTTCAATTACATTTATCACAAGGAATGTTATTTCCTTTATCTATTTTTATTGTATTTATATATATATATAAATATATATATCTACATACATTAAGATTTATCCAGAACATTCTTTAAGAAATTCTATTGTATTTAATTATATTTAATATCTTTTAGACATATCCACAACTGATTTATGGTTTATAAAATAAAATATTTCCCTTAGTTTTAGTTAAACATATTAGCTTCCATATTATATAATAAATAAAATGTAGTTTAGTTAAATTCCTTGATTTAATATAAGTTTCTATTTTATTTCACTCATATAAATATATATATAAATATATGTAACAATTTTTTTTTTACTTCACTTAAAGTTAATACCCAAAATATTAATAAACATACTGTATTAAATGTTAATTAGTCTTATTATATTTTCCCCAACCTATAAAGTTCATTAATCAACTACGCTTTAATTTTTGATTACATTAAAAACCATATATTATAAGTTATTCTTATGAAAAACTCATAAACACAATTTTTTTAAACCTTTTACCAGTGCCCAAAAATTCCCAAATTTAATATACAGTAACTATAACATTTTAGACATATTAATAAAAATTTTATTTCATAAAAATATCTTTTTAATTTAGCCAAATAATTCCAGAAAACCCGTAACTTGTAAAATCATAACTTATGTTTAAAAACTCCAAAACCATAATAATTTACATCAAAATAAACTAGATTAAATAAGGAACCTATGGTTAAAATTTCAAGTCAAAATACATTGGGAAGATATTTAAATTAACCCAACAAGTTAAGACTATTTACTGGATTTTTATAGAAACTTTAATAACTTATAATCACCAGATCTAATCTTGGCCGTCCAATCTCTTAAAACAAGATCGGACGGCCCCTGTGTTACGAGTTATTCAGCGAATTCAATAAGGGGGCCGAGTACTAATCTACCAATATCTCCTAATCTACAGAACGAAATCGAATGATTCTTGTTTCTATGGATTCGTAATCAAATTTCGGTTCTAATGATGCTAATTTCCCCAATTATAATGTGGTATTCAGTGGGTTTCGAATTTAGTTTGAAGTTAGGGTTCTTCCTGGAAACAGAATTCGATTCGAACTCAATTCTATCAAATTCTCCTAATCTAACATGTAATTGACTAAATTGATACATGGGTTAGATCGGAAATACCATTACGAACAGCAACAACGGATAAATTTGATCGGAGACTCACCGGATTGTGCGAATTTGGTGAATTCCAAATCGGAAACTGGAAAAAAAACTCGAACTTGATACAGTTCGTGGTGCCAACTTTGCAGATCTATAACCAGCAGTACAAAACTAGTTAGATAATGAGTAAGGGCTCATTGGAAAGAAGAATTGTAGATCTACGTATTTGTAGCAAAACTAAACCCAACTCGCACCATACAGAAAGATATTGAAGTTACAAAACACGAGTTTACCTCTGTTTCGGTGTTATTTAATGTGCTGTTGAGACCGAAACTTTAGACCTCTATATCTCCCAACTGGTTGCGATTCAGACTTGGGCATAAACACGAAAGTTGTAGAGGGATTAGAGATCTTTACAACGAGCTAAAGAAATCGAATTTTGGTTGATTAACGAAGAAGTTATGATCGACGCAAGTTACCTGAAAACGAAGGAAATTCTGGAAACAGTCTCGCAAGGTGGCTACTTTGGCTCGATTTTCCGGTTGACTCAGATAGATCTAGGGTTTGTATGAGTAATGGTTGAAAAGAGGAATTGTAGGAGAAGAGAGTGGTGAAGACGGCATGGAAAAATATTGAGTAATGTGAAAGTTATAGCCGTCTAAAGTTAGGGCTAGGAAGTGAAATCGGTTACGAAAATCAGGGAAGGGAATCGGCTGAGTGTGAGCGACCCATTACAGAGTGACACGTGGCACTTCTTCAAATTTTGATTCAAAACTTCAATCTAGCATAACTTTGGCTAGGATGATCCGTTTTTGACGTTCTTTTTATCGATCTTCATGGTTTTCCATAACCTATTTATTGGTATAGGTTTCATGGCCTGGTTTGACCATTCTCAAAAAGTCAACTCTAGCAAGGCTTAATAAGCTTTAAGGTTTCTAGAATTTTATATTGACTTTTATGTTTCAAAACAATGTTCCAACACTTCCTAAAATCTTTATAATATATTTGGAGTGTTTAGAAATTTCCCCAAGATTTATTGACTTATAAATCTTATTATTAAATTCATAATACTATACAATAATATATAATAATTAGGAGAAAACCCCTAATAAATTTCACAACCCCTTATATTAATTTAATATTCATAATTCCATATAATAATTTAATATTCATAATTCCATATAATAATTTAATACTTAATAGTATTATTAAAGGTTTAATAAAAGAAATCCCCTAAATTAATTTAAATTAATTTAGGGGTATTTCACTTCTTTTCTCCTCTTCTTTTCTCCTTTATTTTCGCCTCTCTCTCGTCTGTTTAGGGCTGGAGTCGTGTGTGTTGGATAATGGGGAAGGAAGCCCCAAAATGTAGCCTTTTAACAGAAGATTTTGGGCAAAAATTCTGTTCGACCGACCTTGCAAGGTCGGCCGGACTCTCTTAGACGGAAGCACGTGACAGGTTTTAAAGCTCGACCGACCTTGCAAGTCCGGTCGCAAGGTCGGTCGATTCCAGTGTGTTTGGGACGGCTTAGGCAGAGGTGCTCGAACATTGATGCATTCTCATATTAAGCTCTCAAAATGTACTCATATGAGTATTTACCTATTTAAATATGCCAAAGGTATAAGATCACTAATAAACACAAAAATACTCCATAAAGTGGTGAAATAAGTCATGCGCCAAATAAAATGACGGTGAATAAAGACCTTGAGAGAGCACTATTTCACCACTTATCAAAAAGTCACGAAACAAAATTCTTGAGGAACAGGCTTGATGAGTTAGCAAAAGCAGTCATGCAGGGAGTGAAGGGGAGTGGGTATGCACAATGAGAAAATTGTATCTCTTGCTGGCTAGGGAACAGATTCGTCATGCTTAAAGATCAAGGCAATAGTGGTCAATTAGGGGATCATAAATGCACAATTTTTCTTTCGGCGAGTGCAAAGCCGGTGGAAGAAAACCACAGCGCTACACTTAGTGGATGTTGTTGGCAACTCTTGGAAAAAATGGGCAGACATGGAGAGGGTTGCAAGGAGATTCTTCCTTGAGTTGTTTCAGACCTCTAATCTTTCTCCTAACCCATACCTTTTGGCATGTGTCAAAGGGAGGGTATCTGCGGAGATGAATAATGGCATTGGTCCCCCTTTTACTAAAGAGGATGTTCTTTTGGCACTGTGGGATCTGAATCATCATAAGGCTCCGGGACCAGGTGGAATTAATGGGCACTTTCTTAAGGTATTTTGGTCACGGTTGAAAAGGGTTTTGTAGATATGATATTAACAACATTAAACTCATCATACATACCAAAAAGGATTAATCACACTCATATTGTGCTGGTACCAAGACGAAATGGAGAATGCAATATGGGAGACTTTCAATCTATATCTCTCCGCAAAACACTATATATAGAGTGTTAGCAAAGGTGTTGGTGCAGCGGGTTTGCCCATACCTGGGGGATTTAATCTTGTTCACTTAATTTGTTTTCATTATAGGCTAGATGATTACAGACAATATTTTAGTGGCTCAAGAGATACTACATTATATGCGTACCTCAAAGGATATAAGGAATGGAATGTTTTCCTTGAAGATTGATATGTTTAAGGCATATTATAGAATGGAATGGGATTTCTTGCTTGCTGTACTAAGGAGCATGGTTGGCGGCAGTGGAATGTTGCATTAAGTCAATTACTATGACATTTAGGGTAAATGGGTACCCTAGACGTGTGTTCTGACCGACCAGGGGGCTTAGGCAAAGAGATCCATTATCGCCTTTGTTTATTTTATGTTGCATGGAAGTGTTGGTAGCGTCCTTGCAAGTGGCTCAGTCTGCTAACTTGTTTCATGGAATTCGGGTTATTGCACGAGCTCCAATAGGTCATTGTTTGTTCTTCACATATGCTTATATTCTTTTTGGTAAGGTAAACATGGAGAATTTGCAACAATTGTGGAAGATTTGAATGACGCATCAGGCCAGCGTTTGAAAGTTAACAAATCAGGGCTGATGTTCTCAGACAGTGTCGTAGATATGATTAGGAATAATGATGCAGCATGTTCTGGATTCTAGGAATTATAAGACTTTGGCCTTTACCTGGGATTCCCTAGTAAAATGGGGAAGAATCGTGTGAATGTGTTCCAATATATCCAGGATCGGGTGAAAACCTGCATTCGTGGATGGAATAGGGTAGTATCACAAGCTGGGAGATTGACTCTTATTAAGAGTGTGTGCAAGATATACCAAGTTACACTATGGGTATAATGAAGCTCCCTAGTGGGTTAATCCAGTCTATCCAAGCAGCTATTATTCGTTTTTGGTGGGCAACAAGTGGGAATACAAAAAACACAAGGCCAATTTACTAGAAGTGTTGAAGATATTTGTACAAGTCAAAGGAAAATGGAGGTCTTGGGTTTCATGATTTAAATAACTTCAATGTTGCATTGCTCATTCGTCAGGTTTGGAGGATTGTCCAATATCCAAACTTATTGGTGTCCCAGTTACTCAAGGCTTGCTATTTTGACCATGGTAATGTGTTCGAGTCTGTCTAAGGGAGTCGGCCAAGTGTAACATGGAGATTGTTTCGGTTGGTTATTCCATTAGTCAAGAATGGAGCAAGGCAATACATTGGGAACGGTGAATTTACAACAATTAGAGAAATGGATTGCTTGTAAACTTGGTGGACAACTATCATTGGCACATCTACCTCGTGAAGTTAAGGAACATGGAAAGGTGAGTTGGCTTATTGATCCACGACATCGGTGTTGGAGACAAGAGAAGGTAATTCAATGGTTTGAAAAAGATGATCGTGGTGTTATACTATTGATTCCTCTAGACCCTAACGTTTCAGAAGATGCATGGATTGGGGTTTATCAAAGTATGGAAATTTTACGGTAAAATCTACCTACCATTGGGTTTAAACTAAAGGAGAGGTGGTCACGTCTTATGCATGAAATAAAGTAGTTGGGCAGGCTCTAAAACGGATGCATAACTCTCATTTGGTGCCTAGGGTTTGGTTGTTTGCATGGCAGCTTCTGCATGGGATTATTCCATGTTGAATGTTAATCTTAAGACGTGGCGATCATGGAGATGCATGTTTTTTTTTATAATTTACTGCCAAAGGCAGTTTGTGGCAGAGTACGCTTCAAAAAGAAGCACTTGCCAGGTTTCAAAGACACCAGGCATAACAAAAATAATACAAAATAGACCAGAAACAAATAAAACACGCGAGATAAAGAGTAAATAAGTAAAACACGGATCAAACGGGGAGAGAGATTAGAACTCTAATGAGAGACTATCAGAGAGACTAGATGTCGAGCTCTCCGGGCGATTTTCTTTATTTTTTCTTTTTCCTTCAACCCTTGCACTTCTTCTCGGCCTTCGAGAGATTTTGAAAGGTTCTCAATAGATAATAGGGGTTCGGAATATGCACCTTTAGACGCTTACAAAACCAGGCAAGCAACTGCCTCTTTGTTGCAATTTTATCGGCCGTGGTCTTTCCCAATTAAGCTAGCAACCGATATCATAAAGATTGCATAAGTCAGGTATTTCATGTGGCAATAGAATCATGGTGGGATGGTCTGATGTATTACTGGCCACATGGATTGTGTCAATCGCTTCATTAGGTTCATAGTTGACTAATTCAATGTGAGAATCCGACCCATGACTGATGAGCTTCATGAGAAACATCACACACACCACCAGGAGCATCGTCAATGTTCAGGTGCAAGATGGGCAGATAGAGCAAGTTGTTCATGTAACCCTAAAACCGGCCTAAGAGTTAAGGGTGCTACACGCCGCGTATTACTACCTAATAACGCAAGGCTCTAAAACACTCAAACGCAATAAAGGCCCAAAACAAGTTTACATAAACATTGTAAACCAATGTATTCAAATACAGCGAAGCAAATACCAAATCCCAAATACGTAACTGAGTCAGAAACAGTCAAAAGTGTAAGGCCCGAGGCTACAACATCTCAAATATCAAACTGAATGAACAATAAAAGCTAAACACTATAGCTCCAGAACTCAAGATGATCCTCGCTGATCAATCTGCAAAAATGTTAGAAGTAGGGGAATGAGCACACAACTATGCCCAGTAAGCAGCGACCGTCATCAGCAAGGTCGCTCAAAACAATTGAAAACAGAAGAAGGAGAAGATAAGCATTTATCCACAATTCTCAATATCCAGAAGCTTTCAGAACAGAAACAGAGTGGAACTCAAGGGTTTCCCTATCAGAAACAGTCAGAGCACTTAAACAGAAAGGGGACAAACACAATGCACACACTCAGAAGGGTCGAAGACCCATAGACCATACCAGGTCTCTCGGCAACGCAGAAATGACTCGAAAGAGCCAAAGGGTTCGTCAACCCCACAGAACAGAAAGGGAATGACCCACACTCAGAACGACGTCTACATGGTATACCACGGAATAGCTCGACCCAGCCATTCACGGCTCAGAAACAGTGTGCAATGTCCCAAAACAGAAGGATTGCTTAAACAGAAGCAAAGTTGCATTTAAATATGCCAAAACACTCATAAATCAGTAGTACAGAACATAAGGAATCCAATGCCAGACGGCACTCAAATCGGAGTTCAAACGAAGAAGTTATGCTGAAAACAGAGGGGTGTCCGAACTTGTGTCCTAACGTCGAAGTTCGGACACAAGTCGAGACTCAGAAACCAGAGAATGCCAAATGTCCGAACTTGTGTCCGGACATCAATGTTCGGACACAAGTCGAGTTGAAATCAGATAGAGGAATTCAGAATGTCCGAACATCCAAGTTCGGACGGATGTTCGGACAGGTTTTACGGAAGAACACGCGGAAGGTCCGACCTTGTGTCCGGACGTCGAAGTTCGGACACAGGTCGAACTTAAATCAAGAGAAAACCTGAGGGTGTGTCCGAACATCTATGTTCGGACAGATGTTCGGACATACCCCGAACTTGAAAATCAGAAGGCAAAACGCACTGTCCGAACTTCAAAGCTCGGACAGAAGTTCGGACAGTGCGAAAACTGCAAATTTCAGAAGACGAACAGAGCAGAAAAACAACGCAATTCAACACCACGAATTGCCAATTAAGCACACACACCAAATCAGACATTAAAACAGGAAACCATGGGGGTTTAGCCATTCCAAAATCACAACAAACGCTAATAGAATCACACACAAAATCAGATAACGCTCTGCAACACCCCATGGCTGAACTTCCAAACTGAATCGAGTAACCACCTACCTCAATCAATCAGCAGAGACAACAATCTGAAACAGTCCGTAGCAATCCAGAAATCCGACAGAGATCCTCAGCAACTGAATCCCACAATGTCAAATCTAAAAGAAAACGAAGAAGGAAACCCCCAAACTCAAAACCTCGAAAACTGCAACACAAACCTGAATTCGGGAGTGCAGAACCTCCAACAATTCGCAGAGCAACAGCCACACGCAGAACACGACCCAAACGCAGAGCACAATTGCTGAGTTCATCATAACAATCAACCAAAATCAGAAACTGCAGAGGAGAGGATCTTGCTCTAATTACCAATCTGAATTTCGAGAACCAAACCTGAAGGCGGACAGATGATTACACAGCAGCAGAGATTCCAACCAGATTGCAGTAGATCATTCACCGCTTCAGCAGAGGAGGAATTAGAGAGAAGAAGGGAAGGGAGGAAACTGTCGTTCAAACCACGATCGAGACGCTCCTCACGAATGGACTGACGTGATGTAAATAATTAGAAAATGTAAGGGAAAATAAGGAACCCTTCTCCTTATAAATCAATAATTAATTACCTTAATTAATTAACAAAGACCTCCTCGTCCTTGCAATTAAAACAATGCCGCGAGTCCCAACTGACAGCAAGAAATAATAATCCAACTTAGAACATTGCAACTGATATAATATAAGGTAGGAATTATACGGGTTATAACATCACCTCCCCCTTAAAAGAATCTCGTCCTCGAGATTAACTCACCTTACTGCTCGAACAGGGAGGGATACTTGGCACGCAGCTCATCTTCGAGTTCCCAAGTCGCTTCACTCTCTAACTGATCTGACCACTGGACCTTCACCATAGGCAGGGTCTTACTACGAAGCCGACGGACATCCCTGGCTAAAATACGAGTAGGCACCGCCTCGAAACTGCAGTCCTCTCTCAACTGAAGCTGGCTGTAGTCGATCACATGAGACGGATCATGCAGATACTTCCTCAACATAGACACATGGAAGACGTTATGCACAGCTGACAAAGATGGAGGCAAGGCTAGACGGTAGGCCACAGGGCCAATCCTCTCCAGAATCTCAAACGGTCCAACGAACCTCGGGCTAAGCTTCCCACGCTTCCCAAACCGGACCACGCCTCTGACCGGCGACACTCAGATAGACATGATCTCCAACCTCAAACTCAAGCGGCCTACGCCTCTGGTCTGCATAGCACTTCTGTCTGCTCTGAGCAACAAGCAAACGCTCCCGAATCGTCCTGATCTTCTCCACTGCTCCCTGCACCAGCTCGGGTCCAACCAAGACCCTCTCCTTCAGGTCATCCCAACAGATGGGTGACCTGCACCTCCTACCATACAACGCTTCAAACGGAGCCATACCAATGCTCGCCTGAAAGCTGTTGTTGTAGGCGAACTCAATCAGAGTCACATGCTGCTCCCAGCTACCTCCAAAGTCCAGGACACATGCGCGAAGCATGTCCTCCAAAACCTGATTAGTCCTCTCTGTCTGGCCATCCGACTGAGGATGGTAAGCTGAACTGAAGCTAAATTCGTACCCAAGGCCTTATGCAAACTGCGCCAAAATCTCGAAACAAAACGTGGGTCACGATCAGACACAATAGTAGTAGGCACACCGTGAAGCCTCACTATCTCATCCAGATACAAACGAGCTAGGCGCTCCAAACTGAAGGTCTTCTTCACCGGCAGAAAATGAGCAGACTTCGTCAGACGATCAACTATCACCCAACGCATCACAACCCGAAGGAGTCCTGGGCAAACCCATGACGAAATCCATCCCCACACTCTCCCACTTCCACTCAGGAATGGGAAGGGGCTGAAGCAAACCCGCTGGCCTCTGGTGCTCAGCCTTAATCTGCTGACAGGTCTGGCACTTCGAAACAAACTCGGAGATGTCACGCTTCATCCCAGACCACCAGAATGACTCTCTGAGATCTCGATACATCTTCACCCCTCCTGGGTGAACTGAATATGGCGCTCCATGAGCCTCCTGAAGGATCTCTCTGCGCAGCACTGCATCGTCTGGCACACATACACGGCCTCTGAAACGCAGACACCCATCACTGGAGACACTGAAGTCTGAACTCTGCTCTGAAGACAGCCCCTCTCTGATCCGACACAAAGCTGAATCTGCCTCCTGACCAACCCGGATCCTGTCGACCAACGAAGACTGAACCTGAAGCGCTGCTATAACACTGGCACTGGCTGGTCTCACTACCCAAACACCCATACGCTGCAGCTCTAAGGCGGACCTCTGACTCCTGTCAAGCACAAGCTACACCCGAAGCACCTCTCCGGCTCAAGGCATCTGCAACAACATTCGCTCTACCCGGGTGGTAGAGGATCTCTAAATCGTAGTCATGAAGTAGCTCCAACCACCTCCTCTGTCTCAAGTTCAGCTCCTTCTGAGTGAACAAATACTTGAGACTCTTGTGGTCCGTGTAAACCTTACACGACGCCCATACAGATAATGCCTCCAAATCTTCGCGAACACTACAGCTGCCAACTCCAGATCGTGGGTAGGGTAGTTCTTCTCATAGGGCTTAAGCTGCGGAGCCATAAGCCACCACCTTACCCTGCTGCATCAAACACATCCCAGTCCCTTATGGGACGCATCACAGAAGACCTCGAATCCCTCGGTCCCAGAAGGCAAAGTCAGAATCGGTGCGGTCGTCAGCCTCTTCTTAATCTCCTGGAAACTCTGCTCGCAAGCCTCGCTCCACTCATACTTGATCTCCTTCCTCAACAGACGGGTCAGCGGGGATACAATCTTAGAAACCCCTCAACGAACTTCCTGTAGTACCCAGCTAACCCAAGGAAACTACGAATCTCAGCAACATTCGTGGGCCTCGCCCACTCCATCACAGCTCTAATCTTCTCAGGATCCACTGAGATACCGTCCTTCGAGACCACATGTCCCAAGAATACCACGCGATCAAGCCAGAAGTCACACTTCTTCAACTTAGCATACAGCTCACGATCCTTCAGCGTCTGCAAAACAATCCTCAGATGCTCCTCATGCTCCTCTGCGCTCTTGGAGTACACCAAGATATCATCTATGAAGACCACTACAAACTGATCCAGATAGGGTTTGAAAACCCGGTTCATCATATCCATGAATACTGATGGAGCATTAGTCAACCAAAGGCATGACTAGGAACTCGTAATGACCATAACGAGTCCTAAAAGCGGACTTAGGCACATCCTCGGCCTTAATCCTCAACTGATGGTAGCCTGAACGAAGATCTATCTTCGAGAACACTGTGGCGCCCGCCAACTGGTCAAACAAATCATCTATGCGCGGAAGGGGATAGCGATTCTTGATGGTCACCTTGTTCAGCTCTCTGTAGTCGATGCACAAACGGAAGGTCCCATCCTTCTTCTTCACAAACAGCACTGGCGCTCCCCAAGGCGAAACACTAGGGCGTATGAAGCCCTTATCTAACAGCTCCTGAAGCTGGACCTTCAGCTCCTTCAACTCCGCCGGACTCATACGGTAAGGGGCCCTAGAGATGGGCTGAGTCTCTGGCGCTAAATCGATGTGAACTCCACCTCTCGCACTGGTGGAAGTCCGGGCACGTCGTCCTGGAAGACCTCCGGAACTCTCTGACGATCGGGATGCTCTCCAAGCTAGATCCCTCACGCACCTCTGGCAGATAACATAAGAAGCCCTGGCAGCCCTTCCTCAAGAAACTGGCTGCCTGCATCGCTGACACAATCACCGGCGCACATGGAACTGCATTCCCAGAGAAAGCAAAGCGAGTCCCGTCTGGCAAGTCGAATACTACTCTCCTCGCTGCACAATCTATATGGGCATGGTGCTCTGCTAGCCAATCCATGCCCAGGATCACATCAAAACAGGTCATCCGCATCGGGATGAGGTCAGCAAAGAAGGTCTTGTCCCTAACTACTATGGGACAAGCCTTACACACAGAATCCAACACACAAGGGGCAACCCCACCTAACGGACTACTCACACATAGGTCTACCTCACTAGGCACAGCAGTCAGTCCAAGATCACCCAAAATCATAGCAGACAAAGGAATGCGTAGCTCCAGAGTCAAACAGACAAAATACATCTCGAGAATGGATCTGGAGATACCTGAGATGACGCGATCACCAGCACGATCACGCTCTCCAGCCATAGCATAAACCCGGGCCTGAGTCTGAGGCTTCTTCTGATCGGACCTCGCCCCTGAATCTGAGCCGGTGCCTCTATCTCCTGAGCCTCTACTGGATGCCTGAGGGCACTGAGCGATCCGGTGCTCCATCGACCCGCACTTAAAGCAGGCACCAGTCTTCTTGTAGCACTCCCTACCAGGATGGGAGCGACCACAAGCCCACACTTCGCCCCAGCTGACGAAGATGAAGAAGCTCCCCGGCGATCTCCATAGGTCTGCTTCTTCTGAGGAGGAGCAGCCTCCTTCTTCTGAGGCTCCTCAGCACGCCTCTTCCCCTTATGGTCTTGCCCGCCTGTCTGCCCCTGATGTCAGCCTCTACCAGCAGGCGACATCCGCCACATCTCTGAAGGTCCGGTGACGAAGAGGTGTCACCGCCGACCTGATGTCTGGCCTCAAACCGCTCTCGAACTTACGAGCCTTCCTATGCTCATCTGGCTCCGGAGCATACTTCGACAGGGTCACGAACTTCCTCACGTACTCCTCTACGACATATCTCTCCCCTGACGCAGCCGGTTATACTCATTGATCTTCTGGTCCTTGTAGACATCCGGATAGAACTGCTTGTTGAACTCCAAGCAGAACTGATCCCAGGTCCAAGGCTGGGGATGTCTACCCATCACCATGCGCCACCACTCCTTCGCCTCCCCCTTGAAGAGGAACGTGGCGAAGTCTACCTTCTGGTCGTCCTCCGACCCCATCACTCTCAGCAGGTCCTCGACCTCAGTAATCCAATGGCTCGCCTCCTGAGGGTCGCCACAGCCGTCGAAAGAAGGTGGCTTTAGCTTCATGAACTCCTGGAGTGCTCGGACTCGGCCTCCCACTGCATTCGCCCCTGCTGGGCCAGCACCACCAGCTCCCCCAGCAGCTGCAGCCATCGTCTGCATCAACTGCGTCACAAACTGCTGCACTACATCCGCAGCATCTCCCTGAGGGGTCACTGGTGTCCTACGAGGAGCCATTCTGAGATATACAAATCCAAAACTTGTCAGAACTAACTCATACTGTCAACCACTGTCACAACTGACTCTCACACAAGCAAACACACCCACAGACACCAAAGAAAGCCAAACCTGGCTCTGATACCACTAAATGTAACACCCCTAAAACCGGCCTAAGAGTTAAGGGTGCTACACGCCGCGTATTACTACCTAATAACGCAAGGCTCTAAAACACTCAAACGCAATAAAGGCCCAAAACAAGTTTACATAATCATTGTAAACCAATGTATTCAAATACAGCGAAAGCAAATACCAAAATCTCCAAATACGTAACTGAGTCAGAAACAGAAGTCAAAAGTACAAGGCCCGAAGGCTACAACATCTCAAAGTATCAAACTGAATGAACAATAAAAGCTAACACTATAGCTCCAGAACTCAAGATGATCCTCGCTGATCAATCTGCAAAAATGTTAGAAGTAGGGGAATGAGCACACAACTATGCCCAGTAAGCAGCGACCGTCATCAGTAAGGTCGCTCAAAACAATTGAAAACAGAAGAAGGAGAAGATAAGCATTTATCCACAATTCTCAATATCCAGAAGCTTTCAGAACAGAAACAGAGTGGAACTCAAGGGTTCCCTATCAGAAACAGTCAGAGCACTTAAACAGAAAGGGGACAAAACACAATGCACACACTCAGAAGGGTCGAAGACCCATAGACCATACCAGGTCTCTCGGCAACGCAGAAATGACTCGAAAGAGCCAAAGGGTTCGTCAACCCCACAGAACAGAAAGGGAATGACCCACACTCAGAATGATGTCTACATGGTATACCACGGAATAGCTCGACCCAGCCATTCACGGCTCAGAAACAATGTGCAATGTCCCAAAACAGAAGGATTGCTTAAACAGAAGCAAAGTTGCATTTAAATATGCCAAAACACTCATAAATCATAGTAGTAAACATAAGGAATCCAATGCCAGACGGCACTCAAATCGGAGTTCAAACGAAGAAGTTACTGAAAACAGAGGGGTGTCCGAACTTGTGTCCTAACGTTGAACTTCGGACACAAGTCGAGACTCAGAAACCAGAGAATGCCAAATGTCCGTACTTGTGTCCGGACATCAATGTTCGGACACAAGTCGGGTTGAAATCAGATAGAGGAATTCAGAATGTCCGAACACATCCAAGTTCGGACAGATGTTCACAGGTTAGACGGAAGGTCCGACCTTGTGTCCGGACGTCGAAGTTCGGACACAGGTCGAACTTAATCAGAGGAAAACCTGAGGGTGTGTCCGAACATCCATGTTCGGACAGATGTTCGGACATACCCCGAACTTGAAAATCAGTAAGGCAAGAACGCACTGTCCGAACTTCAAAGCTCGGACAGAAGTTCGGATAGTGTGAAAACTGCAAATTTCAGAAGACGAACAGAGCAGAAAAACAACGCAATTCAACACCACGAATTGCCAATTAAGCACACACACCAAATCAGACATTAAAACAGGAAACCATGGGGGTTTAGCCATTCTAGAATCACAACAAACGCTAATAGAATCACACACAAAATCAGATAACGCTCTTGCAACACCCCATGGCTGAACTTCCAAACTGAATCGAGTAACCACCTACCTCAATCAATCAGCAGAGACAACAATCTGAAACAGTCCGTAGCAATCCAGAAATCCGACAGAGATCCTCAGCAACTGAATCCCACAATGTCAAATCTAAAATCAGAAAACGAAGAAGGAAACCCCCAAACTCAAAACCTCGAAAACTGCAACACAAACCTGAATTTGGGAGTGCAGAACCTCCAACAATTCGCAGAGCAACAGCCACCCGCAGAACACGACCCAAACGCAGAGCACAATTGCTGAGTTCATCACAACAATCAACCAAAATCAGAAACTGCAGAGGAGAGGAACTTGCTCTAATTACCAATCTGAATTTCGAGAACCAAACCTGAAGGCGGATAGATGAGTTACACAGCAGCAGAGATTCCAACCAGATTGCAGTAGATCATTCACCGCTTCAGCAGAGGGGGAATTAGAGAGAGAGAAGGGAAGGGAGGAAACTGTCGTTCAAACCACGATCGAGACGCTCCTCACGAATGGACTGACGTGATTAGAATAATTAGAAAATGTAAGGGAAAATAAGGAACCCTTCTCCTTATAAATCAGATAATTAATTACCTTAATTAATTAACCGAAAGACCTCCTCGTCCTTGACAATTAAAACAATGCCACTGACGTCCCAACTGACAGTAAAGAAATAGATAATCCAACTTAGAACAACATTGCAACTGATATAATATAAGGTAGGAATTATACGGGTTATAACAGTTCATGTAGGGTCTGATCTGGAGGGCACGTCAGACAATTAAGTGAATCCACCTGATTATTGGGACCATCTTCAGGAAAACCGTATTCAAGCAGACGCAGGGTTCCAAGACAACGCAGTGTATCAGAGCTCTCATGATCTGTCTGAGAATCGTTAGTATCCTTATTGGTACAATCAACACTTCTGGATGGGGAACTTGATCTTGAATTTTCCACCTCATCAACTATCTTGTTGTCCTGGCCTGTCACATGCTCCATAGACAGAGTTGGAGACAAGGAAGAAAAAACTTGGAGATTGTTGATTTCACTAACACCCACAGTTGTAGGGATATTATTCGTAAGGACAGTGAAAGTTTTATTAATCAAGGTGAATTGATTGGTTTCAATCCTAACAATCGCCTCTGAGTAGGCTAGAGCGCTTGCTTCTTTGTCTCCCTCAATGGCAATCACTTTTCCTAAGTGTTGGGCAATGGAGATGATATTCTCTATAGACCATGCCATCAATGGAATTCCTCGGATTATGATATCCACTAGTCTAGTGTTCGGTTGGTCAGAGGGCTCCCAAGCCTTGATTTTCCAATGAGCTTTCTTCTCTAGGAGTTTAATACGGTCTTCAACAGAATGCAGAACAACAACCTTATCACCAGAGAGGGGGATGATTTCGTCCACTCGCACCCATTTATTGAGCTTAATCTTGAGTTGCTCAAAACGAAGATGATTTCCAGATTGTAACACAATACTTCTCTCTAGCTTAGAGACCATCATATTTGAAGCTTTTAAGGAAATAGAGTGTGACATAATGTGAGAATCATGAGCAGCAACCTTTGACAAAGGACTCTCAATCTCTTCAGCAATTCTCTGGGCAGAAGAAACATTTTTTCTCAGTGAAGAGGAGGCAGATGGAGCAGCAGAAACGGAGCGTCGATTTTTTGGTTTCCAAGGGATGGCCTGCTCAACAATAATCTTACGCCCTTCAATGTTATGTCCTATGTGATGGAATTAAGTCACTCAACCATGTCATTTTCAAGTGTCCCCATGTCAAGATGCTATAGAAGGTTTGTCGAACATTTCGACCACTACGATTTACAATGGATGGCAAAGTTCTTGATTGGTTCCTGGACATCTATATACATGCTGAGATTGGAGTTTTGAGACAATATTACCACATGTTAAGGAGCTTATGGTTTGCAAAATGCCAAGTTGTGTTTGGCAAAGCATCCTCTTCGGAGGTTGGGTGGGAACAAGGGTCGATCTTTTTGTTGCTAGGAAAGAAATATTTAGTTGAGTGATATGATGAATTCAAGGAAGTCAGTTCCATAGAACATGTTAATGTCTGCTTCCGAATTTGGGTGGACAGTGGCGGAGTAAATAAGGAAGGTTCATTTGGGGTGGGAGCATATTGTAAAGACTCAACTAACAAGGTCATAGGTGTTACTGTTGAGTGTTGACGGTGGTGATATGGCCCTTCTTCCTATAGTAGCTGATCGTAAAGCTATCCTTCTCGGTTTACGCTTAGCACACAAGCTTGGTATAAAGCGTGTTTGCGTATGATCTGACTATTTATTTCTTATTCAGTTTCTACGAGATCAAAGTCAAGTCCATAGGTATGTCCAGGTTGTTATTAATGAGGTGCATAGGTGGTCCGCGGGGTTTGATTATATGCAATGGACATATACTAGGATAAAAATACTGCTCATAGACCTAGGGAACTGGGAAAGGAATCACGTGGAGAGCATATGTGAATTAACGAATTCTCAAGTGTTGTAAGACTCTGATTATCATGAATGAGAAGGGTTGGTGGTCTTTCTTAAAAAACATTAGGCAGATGAGACTCACAATGAATCTTATGCGTATTTTCCTCCAAAAAGAATCTTATGTTGATAAGAACTAAAATGCAGTCAGGAACCTGAATCATCCAATGGCATGGAGATATAGAACATAACCATCCAGCCCAGAGTATCCACCCGAATAAAAATGAAGCAAAATGAAAGAAAAAAAAAACAGCAACGGTATTCATATTCAAGATGAAAATTACTCGCTGGCTTTAAAAAAATAAATGAAAGAAGAAAATTACTCGCATTGGAACAATAAGATACAACAGATATTCCCTTTCCACAATTTGCTACTCTGCTATCAGTCCCAGTACTAAAAGAACTAGATCAATCTAACAAATCCCATACACAGCATGTCCAACAGTATGGCTACTACCCAAACTTGTCTCCTCAAACTCCACATTCCTGTGGAATTCGCATCTGTTCCACACTGCTTCTAAAAAAGAAAGTGAGACATGCGTCAAAAGCACCACGAACAACTAAGTCCCACATCCCGACTTTTGCTCCACTTTGGCGCTAGCTCATCTAAAACCTAGACATCAAATAGTGTTTCCAGAAGATTAGATGATGATTCCGTATTGCTATTTTCCTCGAACAATCCATTAGCACTTTCCCTCTTCAGCCGACGCTCTTCAATGATAGCTTCATCTGACTCACCAAAAATTTTCCTCGCTTGCCTTGCTGGTCTCTCCGCTACAATAAACTTGTTCCCATCTCGTGATCTCTCAGGAAATCCTGCCCACACTGCAAGGTGATGTGACTATTTAATGATCCATCACAACACGAAAATTACGACAACTGAAAGGTTGTGTTCTATTCTCAGCTAATGGTAGCGTTGAACTTTTTAGTCTCATTACTCCCCCAGATGGAAGAAAGATAAAAGCATTATTCCTTGCGTATGTCATACAAAATGTTTTGAAATTTTGAGGCAGAAAGTTACTTTCACGCTACAGAAAGACGGAAATAAATGAGAAGTGAATATTATATAGATATAAACTAGGTTCACTAAGCACATTAACAATCAAGGCTCGGCCAGTTGAAACAAGAAGTGCTCTCTCCCAACCACCAGAAAATGATAATTAGATTTTCAAAAAGAATGGGCAAACTTTGTTAAGTGAGTTAAAACGTCGTGTTTAGGGTGTAAGGCTCGAATGTGTTTAGGGTGCAAGGCTCGAATGTGTTTAGGGTGTAAGGCTCGTTTAGTCATTCTGCTTCATTTTTTATTAAGTCAAGTAGTACAGTCTACTGTTTTAGTTTTGAGTTAGTTCTTTCTCCCCTCTGAGTGCTCTGCGTAGCAACCCGCTCTCTTCTCTTCACATTCTTTCTCAGAGATTCTCCATTGTTCTTCTCTTTACAAACACAAGATTCTAGTTATCTTCAATAAAGCATCGAGGTATTTTTACATGGTATCAGAGCAGGGCTTCGACGGGAGATAGACCTTCATTGAGTTTCTGGTTGAATTCTCTTCGAGCGAAGTCGATTTTGATAACAAGCTTCGACAATGTCTTCGGAAGAAACTGGGAAAGACAAGGAGAAGGCAGAATCAAGTGAGACGATGAAGACTTTACTGCAAGGAGTTGTTACTGCCGATAATTCCAACCCCCCGTTCCTGGCGAACTCCGAAAACCCCGGTATGCTCGTGGCTGGAAAGTTCGAAGGCAAAGGGTTCAGGGCGCGGAAACAAGGAATGGCGATCGCATTGAGAGCAAGAAAAATAAACTCTGTTACATTGAGGGAACCTTCCCAAGACCCACAGATTCGGAATCCAAGGCAAGAGCGTGGAACCGTTGTAATTCGATGGTGAGCTCCAGGATTCTGACGGCGCTAGAGAAAGACATCGCAGACACGGTCCTATATTGCAAGACTGCAGCACAGATTTGGAGCGAACTTTCCACAAGGTTTGAAGAGTCAAACGCTGCCCAGATTTATTCGCTGCACCAGAAATTGGTAGAAACAAAGCAAGAAGATGACACAATTAGGGTTTATTATACCCGAATCAAGATCTGGGAAGAGCTTGACTCATCACAAGAAGTTCCCAATTGTGAATGTCAAGCGGATACGCTACAAGGAGATTTTCAGACGACAGAGAATCGTACAATTTTTGATGGGGCTTTCTAAAAAATTCTCAATTGTGCGAGGAAACATACTTCTGATGTCACCACTACCCTCTATTGAACAAGTGTATTCACTTTTGACCCATGAAGAACGCCAAAGGAGTGTATGTTTGTCTACAAAAGGTGAAATGACTTTGTCCTTTGTCGTCGAATCGAACAAGAGAGGAAGGGGTTCGCAGATCAGGGAAGGAAAATGCAACCCTTTTTTCTGTACTCACTGTGAGAAGAGTGGGCACACAGTGGATAGATGCTACCAAATTCATGGGTTCCCCCATCATGGAAGAAGGAAGGAGGGGGACAGCTGCGGGAACAGCAGCAAGCATTGAGACTACCCATGCTTCAACAAGTCACGAAGGGAGCAATGCCAAGTTCACACGAAGAGCAAGAGAATCAGCTGTTGTTCCATTTTGCAAAGAACCAGTCGACAAAAAAGGAACACGAAAGTACATGTGGTTTTGTGGGTACAACTCTTAAACCTAACTCTAATTCCTATTCTATTGCGCTTAACTGTGAGTCTAGTACTATAAAGAGTAGAAAGAGTCAAGTATGCCGATCAGTAAATAATTCTTTGCCTTATGTTTGTGGAATAACTTATGATAAAACTCTCTATTGTTCATGTCAGTGTGAATCTATTTCTGCAAATAGATTTATTATCTTAACACTAGGGACACCCATACCTTGAATAATAAAGTATCTGAATCTAGGGATATGTTTAGTACAAGAAATTTTTGTGCCTTATATAGTTTAGACACACAGGGATTAGCTATGAACATAATAGATGATAAAACACACTTGTCAAAACAATGGATCTTAAACAGTGGTGCCATTGAGCACATGTGTTGTGAACTTGATAATTTTTTTTAGAGTAAATTACTCAGAACCCCCTTGATGATTTGAGATATTACAGTTAACCCCCTTGTGTTTATCATAATTATTGGTAACCACCTCAAGGTTAAGGTATCTTTGACTACGAGCCCCCAAACTATAACTCTGTTATTAGAAAGTTAACTAAATGTTGATCTATCAACTTAATCACATTAATAATGCCAGGTTGGACAACAAAACTACTTAATCAACATCGTCTAACTCTCTCTCATCCCACTTTAGATGCATTTTCAAGGAAAGGTTGACATTTTTAGGAAAATAACAATGCATATTAAGTAGTGTTTTTGTCTAGTCTGACATTATTAATGTGATTAAGCTGATAGGTCAACACGTAGTTAACTTCCTAATAACAAAAATATAGTTCGGGGGCTCGTAGTCAAAATACCTTAACCTCGAGGCGGTTACCAGTAATTATGATAAACACAAGGGGGTCAATTGTAATATCCTAAATCTTCAAAGGGGTTCTGAGTAATTTACTCTTTTTTAATACAGATCTCTAGGTAAAACACACACTATAGGGATGCATGATGGTCATCCTCAGGCAGTAAGCATCATAGGAAGTGTTAGGGTCAACCAGTTTTTAACACTTTAAAATGTTTTATTTGTTCCTAGCTTCAAGTTTAATTTGATTTCAATCAGTACTGTCTGAACAGCTGAAAGGGAAATTCTGTTTTGATGATGCTCGTTGCATTTTTCAGGAATGTAACTCACTTCTTGAACATGAGATTGGAAGGATGACACTAGGGCTTTACCTGTTAGATGAAAATTTTGCTTGCAGAGAAAATAACTCTCAAGTTTCAGTTTCTTCTGCTCTTTGTAATTCTAGATTAATAGATTATTTTTATTGTAAAGACATTGTAAGTCTTTGGCATCATCAGCTTGGGCATTTTCCCATAGCCGAACTAAAGAGGTTACATTTGTTTGACAAAATTCTATCTAATAAACAATTTCTGAGTGAATCATGTTGCAAGGCAAAAAAGCCATAGACTTCCTTTCCCGCTAAGCACAATCAAAACCTGAGAAATATTTGAAATGGTTCACATAGATTTATGGGGACCTTATGGGACCAAAACCCATGACAACTTTTCTTATTTCCTCACGTCTGAAGATGATATATCCCGTGCAACTTGGATACACCTGATCATGCATAAGTTTGATTGCTTTAGTGTAATTAAAAATTTCATTGAGATGATTGAAGTTCAATTCAAAAGAAAAATCAATTGCATAAGAACGGATAATGCATATGAATTAGGGAGTTCCAAACATGGAGTGGAGTACCTTAAAGGAAAGGGAATTCAGCACCAAGTATCTTGTGCCCATACCCTACCCCCCCCCTCCCCCCCCACATCAAAATGGGGTTGTAGAAAGGAAGCGTAGGCATATTTTGGAAACAGCAAGGGGATAGATGTTTCACTCAGAATTACCAATGAATTTTTTGGGAGAAAGCGTCTTGACAGCAGTGTTTAATAAATTGAATGCTCTTAGATATCTTAGAAGGAAAGAGTCCTTTTAGCATCTTGTATGACAAACAACCAGATTATGATAATTTAAGGTGCTTTGGGTGTCTTGTGCTTTGGATGTCTTGCGTTTGCTCATATTAATGCTCCTTTGCATGATAATTCTCACCTAAGGCAGTGAAATGTATCTTTATTGGTTACCCAGCAAATAAGAAACGATACAAATTATATGATTTGGATAATAAGAGAATTATTATTAATAGAGATGTTCAGTTTTATGAAAACATCTTCCCATACAAAAGAGATTAGAAAATAAGTACTGAACCTGTAAGTAGTTTAGATTCTGAAAATTGCAATGAAGAACACCCTCTATTTCTACCTGCTAATAATGATGTTTTGAATCACACTGATCATTCTGATGAGATCTTTAGAACAGTAGACCATAACAGTGAAGAAGGAACAACAGGAGAGCAGCAGAGAGTGGACAGACGGATGCAAATCCTGAAGGAACAGACACCCAGAATTCTGCTGAACAAACAGACATGGAGCTTAGGAGATCCATGAGAGCAAAACAAATGCCAAAGTACCTTGAAGATTACCAGCTGGGAAGTGTAACACGCCAAACCCAAGCGGAGTCTTTTGACCCTTTCACTAATTTACTTTATAATAGACTTCCATTACAGCAATCACAACAGAACTTGACTGAACATGCTTGTGATACTTCTTTTACTGCACCTCATCAAGTATATTTAGTCTTGTCTGAACCTACTGTTTTGCAAAACAAGTTAAATTACACTTCCTGTTTAGCAAAGGAAAGAACTGAAACTCAACCTTGTGATCATTATGAGGTTGTAGAAAATCAAAACTGGGTTAGGGTAATGGAAGAGGGAATTTCTGCTCTAGAGAGAAATAAAACTTGGGTAATTGTAGATCATCCGAAGAATAAGAAACCTATAGGTTAAAAATGGGTTTACAAGATTAAATACAAGGCAGATGGGACTCTTGAGAGATATAAAACGAGATTAGTTGCTAAGGGTTACAATCAAAAGCATGGAATAGATTATTTGGAGACCTTCTCCCTAGTGGTAAAATTCACAACAATTAGAGCAATAATCATTCTTGTTGTAAAGAGGAAGTGGGATATAAAGCAACTAGATATCAACAACGCTTTTTTGCATGGGGATTTACATGAGGAAGTTTATATGGAGTTGCCCCTAGGATATAAAACAGAAAGGAATGGAAAAGTTTGAAGCTGCAGAAATCACTTTATGGGCTGAAACAGGCCTCCAGACAGTGGCATGAGAAGTTGAGTGGTTTTCTCAGTTCTTTAGGATTTAAACAATCCCTAAATGATTATTCTTTATTTACCAGAAGATATAATGAGAGGATCACCATTTTAGCTGTTTTTTGTTGATGATATTTTACTTACTGGTGATGATATTGATATGATTCAGCGGGTAAAAGATAGTTTGCATCAGAAGTTTAAGATTAAAGATATAGGCTGTCTTGAAAGGTTTCTTGGAATGGAGTTTCTTAGAACATAAAAGGGCATGATTCTGATGCAGAAAAACTACTGTGAGCAGCGAATTAGAGAATTTAGGTGTGATAAATTAAGAAAAGCAGCAGGGCCATTAGAATTGAATACAAAACTGCTCTAAAAGATGGTGAACCTTTAGAAGATCCTATGGTTTATAGAGAGCTAATTGGTAAAATGAACTTTCTTGACACATACGAGACCTGATTTATCCTTTGCAGTCCAATTGTTGAGTCAGTTTTTACAAAAACCTACAGATGTTCATATGAAAGCTGCATTGCATACACTAAGGTATATTAAGGGGACTTAGAATTATGGATTAATGCTTAATACTTCTGAATATTTGAGCTGATAGCTTATTGTGATGCTGATTGGGCGGGATGCCCTAATACAAGAAAATCTATTAGCGGTTTTTATATAGAGTTAGGAGGGAGTGCTTTATCTTGGAAATCAAAGAAACAATCTAATGTTGCACTTTCCTTAGCTGAAGCGGAGTACAGGGCATTAAGACAAGCTGTAGCAGAGGTCGGTTGGCTAACAAGGCTGCCGCATGAGTTGGGAATAGAGGGGATACAACCAATACCACTCAAATCAAATAGCCAGACTGCAGTACACATTGCAAGGAACCCGGTCTTCCATGAAAGGACCAAACATATAGAGGTGGACTGGCATTTTGTCAGACAGAAGATTCTAGATGGACTTGTGCGGGTGGATTTTATACCCTCTGCCCATCAGATGGAGGATGTCTTGACTAAAGTGCTGTCAGGACATTCTTATCCAGTGATACTCGGACAGCTTGGGATTAGAGACATTGAAGGCTTAAGTTCAAATTGTTCTTTTCTTTAGTTTGTTCTGAACTGTTTATGTTTTTGAAGGGTTTTAACTCATTTAGTCTGCAAAACAGAACAATGAGATTGTTTGTTTTGAGGGGGGCTGTTAAGTGAGTTAAAACACGGTGTTTAGGGTGTAAGGTTAGTTTAGTCATTTTGCTTCATTTTAAGTTAAGTAGTACAGTCAACTGTTTTAGTTTTGAGTTAGTTCTTTCACCCCTTTGTGTGCTCTGCGTAGCAACCCGTTCTCTTCTCTTCACATTTTTTCATAGAGATTCTCCATTGTTCTTCCCTTTACAAACACAAGATTCTAGTTATTTTCAATAAAGCATCGAGATACTTTACAAACTTTGGCAGCTCAACAACTTAGAAAATGCTAGGTGCAGTGTGTGAGAGATTATTCGGGGGTGACCACTGATTGATGCTTAGTGTGGTGATTGGTGTCAAGTGACTATCATGAGTTCGTGCAGTTGACTGTTTAGATGACTAGTAATAAGGCATCAACAACAGCAGTAAGTGGGTTCACCCTATTCAAATATATGCTAACATTGATCTCTCTCACTATCTCTTTCTTCCTTTGTTAGTAAAATATGCTCTCTCAAAGTTTTCTTTAGTTAAGGAACTTTTTCGAACTCTCTTTTTCAACATAATCATTTACCTTTTTCTGTTTTTACCTTCACAATGTGTCAAGGAACACCATCGTACATGGCTTAAGTGATGTAACTGTTTGGATGTAAAAAGGGGATGATGACTAATGATGGAAGTTTGTTACCAAGCAAGATTATGGGTTTAATAAGTTGACTTCATAAGTCACCCCCAGAAATCTCTCACAAACAGGATAATTATACTATTTTGCAGTAGAAAAAAAAGGGTCAAAGCTTATAGTGTACCAGCAAAATGATGAAGCACAATAGAAGCAGCAACTGTTACATTTAGTGAAGCAGTTCCACATCCATATTGAGGAATATAAACGAAGAAGTCACATATTTCGCACTCCTTAGCAGAGAGGCCCATTCCCTGAGAAAAAATCATCATAATTGACAGTCCAAATGAGTATATACGAAAGAACAACCAGCAAATGTGTACTCAGATGTTGATTAAGAATTGAACTTATGCTACTTCTTGAACTATATATATGTCTACAGTTACTAAGATTATACTATACCGATGCTTTATAAACGACAAGGAACAGCCTTAGAAATAATTGCAGATACAATAGGTTTCAGAAAGCGAACAGTAAGCACCAGATCCTCTAGATTAGTAATTAGAGTTGCTAAATTTCAAGCGATTTCATCAAGAATTTGGATCATGAAATTCCAATCAGTAATGACAGCTATTATGCTAAATCTCACACTTCCATATCAAGCGACGTACCAAAATCAATCGAATTCTGAAGTATAACATATTTGCAACACAAAGGAAGAAATAATTAGATAAATGGAGAAAGCGAAGAGAGGTTCTAGCGTAACTGCAATAATATGATTGACCAACCTCATTGCCGAGCAGGAAAGCCGTACTCCTCTTGAAAGGGTGCTGATTCACGGCAACCGCATCATCTGTGATCTCTACTCCACATATATCACAACCCCGGCCCTGAAAATCTATAGTTCATCCATCAGAATGAAAACAGAGAGGACCAAAAAATTGAGTTAGGAGGATAAAGACCTTGAGAAAGTCGCGAGCTTCAAGGAGAGAATGGAAGTGACGAAATAGGAGGTGAGTAGTGGAGCCATGGCTTCCAAAGGCGTTGAAGTCTCTCCGCCCGACTAGGATTAGCTCTGAGACGCCGAAGGCGGTAGCGCTGCGCGCAAGGGTACCCACGTTGTGCCTCTTAGCAATGTTGTGAACTACCACGTAGCTCTCCCTCCCCTCATTCGTAGCCGCCATGTTTTTTCTTCGGATCCGGAGGGGCGGGGGAAGTAAAGACCTGCTAGCTCGATGTTTTTTTTTTGTTTTGAAAAGAGCAATATATATTGATCATGAAACGTATATTATCCAGAGTCCATGAATCCAAGTGTTGGGCAGCTTGGGCATGGTTAGGAAGACAATGTGATGATATGTTTGTCGCTCTAGAAATATAAAACCATAAAACATTATCGAAACGATGTAATAGCGCTAGGACGCGATGTAGGATAGCCGTTGTGGAAGGCAGTAGAGATGTAGTGCCCCCGACCTGCAGATAACGGACAACTTCTTTGCAATCGGAGAGTACCCTAAAAGAATGAAGACCCGATGATTATGCCATGTTTAGAGCAACCTCTATTGTCGATGCCTCCGTGTCCGAGATTGTTGGGGTGCCCTTTGATCCCATACATCCAGCAAAATAAAGTTGATTCATTGAGCGAGCAACACATGCATAACCAATTCTTTCATGGGAATCTAGACTGGCATCCACCTAGAGCTCAATCATTTCAGGAGCTGAAGTGCGATGATGTTGCAAGGCATAAAACCCAGCTGAATCTAGACTGGCATCCACTCATGCATAACCTATTCTTTCAGTTTGTTGGGGTGCCCTTTGATCCGACGCCGTTCATCATGATCCAGCTGTCTAGGAGAAGGTAAGTAGTTTTTTTTTCTCTTTTTAACATAAACATGACATAATATTATTAAAGCACTGAACAAAATGTGTAGGAAGTTATAGCATAAGCCATAAAACCCAACCTATAGTGTACCAAAGAAGTCATAACAACTTTCCAAACAAGAAGAAACCATCCTGGCTTAAAGTTCAAACGTAGCAGACCAAACCGAACCGAGACACAAGCCCCTTGCTGAGAAGGACAGTGATTACAAAAACCTACATTGACCAAACCAACAAAGTGAAAAGAACCGTACTAGCGACACGCACAGAAAGCCATATAAGGACTAATATCGATGATCAAAGCGCCTGCAATCAAACTCTATCGAGATAATGATGTTTTCCCTTTCTTAAGACTTGGACTGATCTTAGGATGTGCCTTATCAAGATTCCTTTTTCTTCCATCGTGTGCCTCCGGATGCACTCCAAGATACATTGTCATAGGATAATCAGCCAGATGCATCCCATTCATGAGGTCATCAGTCAGTTGCTTTGAGGATCAGGTCGAGATCATCGTCCTCATCCGAGTCCTCGGAGCCTGGCCTGATTGGATCCACCGGGGTAGTCTGTGCACGCATGTCCGAGCTAGGCTTCCTTCATTCAATTTAGAAGCCTTCCCTATCAAGTTGGTGTTATACTTCGAGTCCTGACACTTCCCAGCTCCACTCAGGATCTTCCAAAACTCACGCATCCTCCTCAGCCACTTTGCGACCAATACATAAACAAGAAGCTCTGAGCCATGGTCCATAGGGGAGTGACCCTTCTTTGGAGCCATTTGGGGTCGGATAATCTTTGGTGGGGTGAATAAAGAGACTGTAGTGGAAACATATTGGGGGCATCTTCTCATAAGACAGGCGAAGCATCAAACTAACCCCTTCCAGTGAGATAAAGTTAACGCATAACTGGCTTGAAAATATCATGTATAATTTTGATTCTCATGAACACTCTCCCAAAACGTCCCGCTTCCTCGTCAACTTCATTGAAAGATCCAAACTTCAGGCTAATTTTAAGTTTGAAAGCTCTATGAGGAAAGATGAATGGGACATCGTGAATTTGGACCTGTATTGGAATAAACTAAAGTCATGGTCCTTGGGGATTTGGAGCTTCAACAGGTTGTAAAACAATTAGCGTTGTGACACCTCTACTTAGTAAACCCGTATTAAGTACCTTACTTAACATAATTAAATAAATGAATCGCAGCGAAAATAAAACCGATCATACTAACATGGGTGTTACCGTCATTACCCACCCATGTGAGTAATGAAACGTCCAAATACAACATAATTCAAATACGCTGTGATGATGAGAGATATATCCATCATATACAATACTTAATTCGTAAACTAGTGAGCAGTTTAATTAACCAACAACAGTATAATCCAAACCAAAATCCAAAATTATGATAACAAGGTATACCATTATCTACCCCCAAAATCCCGCACTCCGACTTCAGTCTTCGATCATGCTCCTGTAATATGTTGACCATCAAAGGCTCAACACAACAACTGAATAGGCTATTGTGTAACCGTCATGAACCCTCAAACTCCTTAAGTCATTTGGTCGAGTTATCATGTGGTTCCATTTTCATGCTATTCCGTTTTACATATATATAAAACTATAAAGGCAATAATTAAACAACCAGCAAATCATCCAACATGCACACACAATTCCACATATAACTTATGCATATAATCAATACAATAAACAAGTTCAGACGATAACAATACGAGAGTTGTTTTCCTTTGAACTGTTCATGTTATCCGGTATTTAAGGCTTTTTGTTTGTTATCCAAATTTACGAGAGTTATTGAAGGCTCGTACTAATGTTTACCTAATATTCGTTTACTCATTCATTTAACTTTGAACTCTTGACAGGCGTCATGTGTTCTTATACTTCATACTCCTTGTAATTATTGGGCAGCAGCCCGTGGGCGAAGCCATGTGCACCAACATAGTGCTCTCTGACCAACGATCCGAAGATTGCTGGATTTCCTCTTTGTCCTTCTAAAGGCAATCCTTTGCGGCCATGCACCAACGGTAGTGCCCTCCGACCAACAATCAAATGTGGCTCACTAGCTTTCCATGTTAAGCGGACCCAATTCGGCAATCCTTTCTAATTATCCTAATGCGCAACCAGGTAATAAAAGATTCCTGGATTTTTCCTCATATTCATTTTCTCAACATATGTTAAGTTTTCTTAATCCTCTTGCTTAAGATTTACTCTTAGATTATAGTGAATAAATTCTCCATGTGTTTGCCTTTTAGGTCTTTAATGTTCACCTAGAATTCATCTAGGTTACTTCCATGTTCAAATACATCTACTCTTTCTCTACCTAAGTTATTTACTTAGGTTGATTAGGGATATTATTATTTATCTCGTTAATCATTCATGAGCAACATTTCCTTATCATTAATCATAACTCAATTTGAGTTTTCATTTGGTATTCCCTCAGTCCGAAAGACGTTTGCGCACATTTAATAACGCAAGATAATCGGGCAATTAAATTCACATAAGCATATCAATATACATTCACACATATCAATCTTATCAAGCATTCACACATATATGTCCAAACCCTAGGAAATTCTTCTCAGCAATCAGACCACACAATAACGTACCATTCACCGACGGAGAGAAGCAGACGTCTTATCCCGCGCCATCCTCTATGTAATCAGCTTTGGAATATATCGCTAAGTATTAATTCACTATAATTCAAACCAATTCGGTATCCCGAATAATTATTAATCCCCCGGTACTTAACCCCGTGATTAACCAGTCGTCATTACTCGGGTTTTTTACTCAAGGTACTCAAGTTCGAGATTAGCTAATTAACCCTCTAATTATGTTAGTACTAACATGTTGTATTATCCTACAACTTTAGGATTAAGTCTTCCACTTAACTTATTACCTTCATCCATAGATACATTCATATAGATCTTGCTATTATATGGTATTTAATGTAATTGACCTTAGGTGTTAATAGCCTTTGGCATTTAAATTCTCATTTAATTTATAAGTTAGTCAACTTGACCCTATATGGTCAAATTAGTTGACTTGGTCAATGTAGCCAACCTATTGGTTTGGTCAACTTAGTCAACCTTTTAATTGATCAACGCGGTCAAGGTCAACTTTTATATATATTCTAATGACCTTATAATTTTTGTAAGTTATATAATCTTCTTTGCTTAGTAAGATTTCCTAACCATTTATGTAATGGTTTATACAACTTTCAATATTACCTTAGTGACTTAGGTTAGCTTCCTAATCATTCCCTTCCTTAATTTATTTCCCAAACTTTTATTATATAAACTCCACATCATCCAAATATTCACATTATTTTATGTGAATTATTAGAAACTCTTTAAGGTTTCTATTATCTTCAATTCTTTACATTAAGACTTATGCTCAATGTTATATAAGGTAACTCTCAACCTTTAACATTATTTCTATTCCAACCTTACTCTTAATTTATTAAATTCTCAAACCTTATTATATAATTCATAATACCCCATATATTCATATTCTTTTATATGAATTACAAAATCCTTTAATTTATACCAACTTTCACATATTGACATTAAGACCATATTCTTAATGCAATATTATGTAATCCTCAATCTTATATTAAACTTCACTCTTAATTCTATATAATTCACACCTATACCCCGAAGTCATTTAATATTACATTTCTCCACCAAATATTTTCCAACTTTTACAATTGCATCCCAAATCACATATGTTATAATATTTACATACTTAATTTAATCTCAAAGTTTCCACCCAAAATATTAAAATTGCCAAACAGACCCCAAATGTCATTCTCTATTTTCACTTCATTTTTCTCAAATTTACAAAGTGACCCCCGTAGTTTCTAAACTTTACAATTAACTCCTAAATTCTTCATAAGTTCCAATTTTAATCTTTTCTTTTTCTAATTTGGTCAAAGCCCCAAAGTCTTCCCAGTTTTGACCCAATATTCTACCTTGACCATTAATTTTCCAGAAGTTACAAATTAACAATTCTTTCTAGGGTTTTCATTTAACTCCTAAAACTTACAAAAACTTGTAACTTACATTCCTTAACCAATCAAGGCCTAACTCTCGACTTATTTATCATTTGTCACTCCATATATTATTTATTTGCATTTACCCACTCATCCTTTACTCACTTAATTACTAGAACTTCCCATAAATTTCTAGTCACTTTTAAATCAACTTTTATCTCTAAACCTCATCCAAACACAACCTATTTTCGTAGGTATCTTTACACTAACCTTTTGAGGTAGTTTTACTCACCCATACAACCCCTTAACATCAGATTTATACATCTAATTAAATACCATAATAGTCCTCAACATTTAAAGCATTAAAAACATCAAATGCTTATAAACTTGACCTAAACACTTGGCCTTAATACAAACCATAGACTTAACTTTACAAAACCATAAAACAACCATAATAACACATTTATTCTCGTCCAAGTAAGTCCCTAAACTGCCCAAGGTTATAATTTATATAAAATTACTTAAACTTGTGTAATATTGACTTTTAGGTCCTTAATTCCTTGGAAAATATAATCAAATGTTCTAATATATTTTTATGACCTATCCTAGGTCATTTTAACTCATTTTTAAAGTTCCTTCTTGGCCATGTTCAACTACCCACAATAAAATTGTAACCCTGGATTTTGCCTTAAATAAAATTATACGAAAATACGAATCCAATAGCGTAAACGGAGTCAGAAACGGACTTCAACCGAGTCCTAAAAGTGCAAAACAAGTCTTGTCTGACCTTATGTCCGAACGTCTGACGTTCGGACACAAGACGAGAAGAAATAGTCAGTGAAAACCCAAGTGTCCGAACTTGTGTCCGGACATTGATGTGCGGACACAAGTCAAGAATTAAAACCAAAACGTCCGAACATGTGTCCGAACATGTAAGTTCGGACACAAGTTCCGAAAAGTTCCTTACGTGGTCCGAACATTGGTCCAACTTGTAAGTTTGGACAAGAGCTGAAACTCATAAGTTGGAATCGTTCTCGCATGCTGTCCGAACATGTAAGTTCGGATAGATGTTCGGACACACCCAAAACTGCGAAATCAACAAAACTCTCGGGACCTGTCCTAACATTGATGTCCGGACGGACGTTCGGACAGGTCCTGAAATGCAAATTTCAATACGAAATAGAGTTAGAATCACCAAAAACATTCACAAAATTAATGTCAATAGATAGAGAAATGCTTTAGTAACATAGATAGCAATAAGTTCCATATGAACACAACGGAAATAACATTTAAATCATCTTGTGAAAATCTCAACACGGTCTATAAATTATCAAAGAATGTCATTTCGAACATCATAATCAAAAGTATAACTTCAAATAGTAGCGGAATTAAATTCTCCAGGGTATTACCACCACACTCAACACCCGTTGAGTGCTCAGGCTTTATCAACTAAAATCAATCTCAAATATTTCATGAACATCATAACTTAAAGAAAAGCGTTTCAAACCAACATAGCTTAACTCAATAATCCAGAACCATAACCAACTTTCCTAGACTATGTGGTAGCGCGTTCCCAATTCCCCAATTTAGCCATCATTACCTGCGATCAAAAAACGATAGACAAAAACAGGAAAGGATCGCACAAATCAGAAAAAATGAGTAATCCTACCTCATTGTGTAAAATACATTTTGAAGTTCATTTTATCCATTTTCCAATCAGACGAGAGAGATTGAACAACTGCATCGTTTCTAGATCATCAACCAAAATCAGCAAGGAGCTTTCAACAGGAAACAATCACAGATCCAACATGGAGGTCATCTATGGGACCCCCAAACAATAATACCAGGACAGCCACCTATGGGACCATCAAACAAAATAACCAGGACAGTCACCTATGGGACCGTCAAACACCACCTCACCTTAAGTCCTTAAGTGTGCACGCCCTCTATGAATCAGCAGTTCATAGAGTAGATCATAGAGCTTAACTATAGTCATTGTATGCAGCGCAAAAGATAATAATAATGAGGAGCACCAATGGGGTCCAAAGACAGGGTAATTATTCCTGTGAAAGTCTCCCAAAATCCTCAATCAAATCATTCACCAAAACATTCCAATTCAACCATTCTTAACACACGGGGAGTAATCCCACTTTGCAAAACCACGATTTGAGAATAAATTATCTTCCAAGAATAATCAACGCGAAGTCACAAAACATTTTCTTCCAGTTCGTAAAGCACAAAATCAGACATTTATGAGAATAGAGATTTACCTGAACAGTCAAACCACTTCAAGACAATAATCCACAAAACTACTGGTAGCGCCCGTCGTCGTAATCGGGATCTAGATATATAACGACCAGTAATTAGAAATTACTAACACAATCAAATTGAAATACCCCAAACCTTAATGTGTTAATTAATTATGTAATTATGATTTTCTAAGGCTAATTAATTCCTTAAGATTGTTGGTGAAGTAATAAAAACCTAAAAGAAAAAGAAAATGCGTAAAAGTCACAAAACGTGAAAATGCGTATTCAATTATTTTAGGAGGTATATAACCTTAACTGGGATTATAAATATATTTTTATACCCTAATTACACCCTAGGAACATGTGGGAAAAATTCCGGAAGAAAACGGATCCAAGTAACACGTTAAAACGCTAACGGAGTCCTAAAACGCGTTTTCGAGAAAAACCCGAAAACGTGACTTTAAACAGTTAAACGACCCTGTAAAAATTATAGTTGATTATATAACTATAATTAAACATTAATGGAAGCTTAAGAACCATAATTTAAAACGAGAACGGAAAATTCCGAAAAAACGGCCGGTTAGTGAATAGTGCTAAAACCGGGTAAATTAACGAGCGTTTTCGGTAAAAGATGAAAAACGCTCCAGCTTATATGTACAGTTGGGGTCGGTTTTAATAAGTAACCAGCCCACCCCTTACTAGTTAATAACTAGCTAGTACAATAAAGAGCAAAAAGCATAAAAAGTGAACAAGTAAACATATACCCCTTTTCACACTCTCTCTCCTCCTCATTTTCTTTTCCCCTCTCAGCTGTGCCTTCTTCTTCCTCTCTGCCGATTTCTTTTCCTCCCTCTCTACTGAAGCGATTTTGAGTTCCTCCATGGCAGCCCATCTTCCCAAGCTTGCCCAAGCCACACCAAAGCTCCAAATCAAAAACAAATTACATATTCTTGCTCCCCTCATCAAGAGCTTCATTCCTATCTTTTCAAAATCCCCATTGGTGAAAGTTCATCCCCATGGGTTTTTCCCATTTGAAGGGAAAATGGAATTGTTGTGGAGCTTGGAGTTCTCTCTCTCTCCTAAGGTAAAAATATTCAAGAAAAACTCACTTTTCTTCACTCTCCTTTGTTGACTGATTTTGCCCCTCTTTAATACCTCACTTCTTCTTGTTTTGGAGCATTGGTTCAACCCTCCAATGGTGGTGGAATTTCCCTCTTGATTCATAGGTGAAAGCCCTTCTTGAACACTCCAAAGGTAAACCCTAAACTTTGTGTTTTAAGCCCTTAAGTTGGTTTAGAGTTTCCTAAGGGTTTAGAGAATTAATTGAATACATTTTTGTGTTCCTTGGATGTTGGGATGGAGTTTGGCAACTCCATTCCCACTTGACCGAAATTGGAGGAGAGGAGGAGCAAGAGGAGAATTAAAGAGAACTTGTGAAATAAAGATAAGAAAACTACCTTGAACCTTGTTTCAATTGTTTTAGAGTTTGGGATGGGTGAAATGAATTAATGAACCCAAAATATGTGTGGTAGTGTGGTTGGTTGAGAATTGGTAGATTTGTGAGTTAATTGTGAAATAAAGGCCCTGGAGCCATGCACTTTATGTTTAGTGCTTATGTTGTTGTTGATGGGATTTTGAGGATATATTATGCTCTGGTAGGACCCTTCATGGGTGTGGATAGATTAGGATTGGAAATGGTGGAAATTAATGAATGTGGATATGTTAGATTTATGGGGAGGATATGGTGAAATTTTGATAGGAAATAAGTGTTTTAAGGTGACTTAGTAAATTGGAGAACCTAAGTGTTTGTAGTGTTGTTTAGAGATGGTTGATAACCTTGTAATGGTAGAGTGAGTATGGGTATGAGAGTGTACAAAATCTGTAGCAAATAGCAAGTGAGAAACTTGGAATTTAAGGAAAAAGAGTTAGTGTTTGTAACTTGTGAAACAAGGAGTGAATGTGGGTTTTAGAAGTGCATTTATGTAGGAATGATTGGCAATGGTCATTGATGGATTTGGTAAGGTTGGTGGAAGGTTGTGAAATGTCTGAAGAGGTTTAAAATGCACTGCTATGCATAATGCAACAGAAGGAATACAAAATTTTATGAATTTGAACAAGAATTGGGTGGTGGATTGGACCAACGTTTTAGGAGCATTTGAGGAGTGTTTTAGTGTGTTTAAACATGTAGAAAACATGTGGAAAGTTTAGAGAATGATTAGATGTGAATTAGGGGTTGAAAACTGGTCAAAAACTGTCAATTTTAACACCTACAGACATGGTCCGGGTTTGTAAACAAGTACACAAACCCGGACCACCTCAAAAACGTCCCAGAAACCTATTTTACATACAAACCCGGACCAAGCCAAAAACAACACAGAAAGTAAAATCCGGGATTGGTCCGGGTTTGTAACCCCGGATACAAATCCAGACCAGTTCAAAAATGTACCAGAATGTGTTTTTAAGTGTTGTTATGATGGGAAAGTGAATGGTAATGGTTTTAGATGATGATTAGGCCTTGTTTGGTGACTTTTAAAGGACATTGGGAGTATAAACGAGTGTGAGAGTAAATGTGTAAGTTGTAAATTTAAGATCACATAAATAAGTTAAGGATAACGGCACAACGGGGTTAAGTACGGGAGTAATAGAATTTTACATACCGTAAGGTTTTGTTGTTAATAAAACATTTGAATAATAATACCAGTTGTTCAGAAATTACCCGGGGAGCGTGAGGTGACGCGTTGGAGTAAATCCTCGGTAACACGGTAGAGTAACCCATGGTGTAAGGTATGGTTTTCTTGCAACCTGTGTCCTACCGGGTTACACCGGCTTGTATGCCAACTTGTTTTTCTGTGTGTTTGCCACCTTGCAAGATAAAGCATGTAATGAGTTTATAGTAATTCATTTATGTGGCGTAATTAATTCCGATACCGTTTAACCTTAATTATGTGTTAAACCGTAGCTAACCGACTCTAGGATCACATAAGAGATCGGTATTTGGATTAAACGTCCCAACCTATGGGAACGTTCTAACTACGGCTATCCGTGTGTTAGTTGTATATGGTGGTTGTGTTTGTTGTGTGTTGCCTTGTTTAATATACCGTTGCTTAACGAATGTTGTTATCCATGTTTGTCGAATGAGATGTTACCTCCCTTGTGTGTGATTAACCAAGCTTGTAACACCAAATGGTGTATGGATGTGATAAGTTCCATAAAGGAACTTCTAACTAATATGTATATATTATGGGGGTGAGGAATCCGGTCGTTCCGGTCGCGCGCGTTGTTTGGGAGTTGATGACTATATTTGAATTAACTTCCACTCTGTTATGTTATGGTTGTTTTTCCTTCTTGGATTACAATCACCCGCAAGCTTAACCAAAGCTTACCTACCTTGATTATTATTCGGGGCTAGGGGGTAATACTGTTATGTTATGGTTGTTCTCTTTCCTTGGACTACAACCACCCACAAGCTTAACCAAGGCTTACCTACCTCATCATTATTGGAGCTAGGGGGAAATTGTGTATGGTGTGATCGGGCCAATATTACGGCCAACACATCTATGTGAAGTATGTTGTTATGTTGTGTACGTTAATTTCCGAAATCAACCCCGTATAAATATAAGGGGTAATTAAGTATAACCCGATTAAATGGGTAGGTGTCATCTAGCAAGGAATAGCTCCATTAGGGTGGAACCCTCAAGGGCCAAAGGACACAATAATGTGATCTAACCAATGTGATGTGTTAATTTTATGTTTGTATCTTGTTCATTAGATGTGTGATTTATAAGCATGATATGTGTGTATAGTTTCATGCATGTTTTAAATATGATTAACCGCATGCTCAGACGACAAATAGTTGTGCGTGGCCCGGTAGTATGCGGGCTGCTCGATTACCATACCAGCAAAGGTGCTGACCCCCTTTGGGGGGCCCCCATACTTTTCAGGCACAATGGAGTTGGCAGCCGTTCGAGAGTAGGACAGGGTAGCTATTTATACTTGGATAGTTATTAGGTTGTTTATGTGTTGTAAAGGATGTAAAACCGAAGTTTGATAATCGGTAGCTGCAAGTATAGACTCGGTACAGTTGTAATGTAAATGTATGTATTTTAGTTTGGAAACGGTTGGTAATGTAAAGTGTAGTGCTCGGTAATCTTGGCCATCAGACCGGTACACTATGTATGTATTAGCCTTGTTAGCCACGTGGGTGGCTAACGGCGTGTAACACCCATGGATTAAGTTAAGTGTTGAGTTGTAATTCGGCTGCTAAATGTTATTAAGTATGGTGTTTGTAGTTGGGGTGTTACAAAAAGTGGTATCAGAGCGAAGTATCGCTCTGATGACTAGAAATACCGAGCTTAGGAAGTACCGAGTTAGGAGTTTAAGACTTTGGGCTAAGGGTTGAGTGATAGTGTGAGAGATACGCTAGTTAGGCATTCCCCGTGTGTACGGGATACCTACAACATCCATACCCGCCCTCCACAACCCCCGTTTTATAACTCGGGAAAGAACGCCAGAGAGATGGAAGGTCGTCTCATACTCTGGAGCAACCCGATCTGGTTGTTATGAATTATTTCAGTAAGAACCAGTCGTATGATAGATTCCAAGAACGAGAAATTCCAAAGACGGTCCCCGTCTGAACGACGTTAACCGCACTTAATAGCGGATAATTGAAGAACCCTATGCAGAGGAGAATGGAATTTCCGGCAGCATGGTCGACATGCGTAGCAGTTGAGGGAACCATGACTGACCAACAAGAAAGAAAGCACTAACTGTGCACAAAAGCGGACAATGGAGAAGCAACAGACCTGAGACACATGTCTACGGGACCACAAATGATAAATAATACCGACATTGGATGATTCCAAACCTACAGCGCCAAGAGGTTGGATGATTGACCTACAGCGCCAAAGATGTAATACCCGATTATCATAGTTTAGACCACTATGGGAGTATTAGTGAAACATACATCAATAGGACTACGAAGTAGTACCTGAACAAGAATCAAGTCTCGGTAACCACGACACATGCGTGGGGACGAACATTAAGGAAGAATACAGAGTTACTTGAATGGAGAGTCACCCTAGTTAACGACTACCATGTAAAGACCAGTGAGAGTCGCTCGAATGTTCTATTATCAAAACTATAAGGTCAAAGGAGGAGCCAACAAGGCTACCGAACACGGTAATGATAAAAGTAATACCGCAACCAGTATGTGTTGAACCAATAGCCAGCCAGCATGGCGCACTTGCTATTGCAAGTGCTGCTATAACGGGGCTATTCGGGAAAATTTTAATGACTATAAAGTGCCTAGTAAGGTACCCTATTGTTGAAGGAAGTGATCATAGAATCAAGAATCCAAGAATTTGAAGAGTGAAACCTGGAAGGACTTAGTGGCCTAACCGTTGTATGTGAAGATATACCAGTCAGCGAGAAGCTAGACTTGGTCAAAGCGTGAAGACATTTTAAATACCAGGAAGAATTTTCTTATGAACCCAGTTTTTTCTTCTAAACCGAGACTTATTTCAAACCGTTTTCACACCCAGATTTTCTTCCAACTCATAATTATCTCAAACTTTCTTTTAAGCCCAAAATTTCTCTCAAACTTCATATTTTTCTTTAAAAATCAAAACCATAGGACCTACACCGGCCTCAGTGCCACACAGTAGGTAAGTTGTACCCACTTGCTTTCGAGCAACTTTAGAACAATCCTACAACCCGAGGGTATTAACCCGACAGAAGAGATCCAGTTCATACTAGATACAGACAGTGGACAAATTTCCCTTAATATAGTTCGGGAAGCACGAAATGCATACTATCATAGGACGATATGAGGGAGCTGACAACAGAATACTTCACCTAGGCGTGTGACGGACATTACGAGTGTACTAACTGAAATGTGGGACGACCGCACTCCGATAGGAGCTTGTGGGCCTGACAGACCTTTTATGTGTTAGTCGGGCAAGTAGCAATGTATCAGTAGGGTACCCCACATATGTATACGAGTGGAGTGAGGAACACGGGAAGTAGTCGACTCCATACTACGGTCAGCAGTAAAAGTTAAACAAGAGCAAAGAATTGCCAAGAATGGTTGAAGTAAGGAAACCCAGTTAAGTTAACGAAACTAAAAGCATTAGTGAATCCATTTCAAGGAAATGTTTATGAGTCAAGAAGCATGGAGCACACTGACTAGTAAGTGAAGACATCTCATATGTCTCAAGAATCCCGAGGAATAAAATATGATAGCTGGAACAAATACCCAGTCTATACATAGTAAGGCCAATGCTAAATATGGACACGTTAATATGCAACGAACGGGATGAAGCTCCCGGAATGATCACTTAGACTACCAGGGAATATCGATCTTCACAGAAGAGGATAGTAAACCTAGTAAAGAACGCAAAGCGATGTACTTAACTAAACGTATATAAACCAGATGTAATGGCATAACTTGGTAACACCCAGGAGCTGTCCTGAAGGGTGTTTGGGTCGACAATGGTTGAACGTAGTGTCGTGATAGAAACACAAGAGTGGGGAAAAGTATATGTTGTACAAATGAATAGAGTGGAGAACGAACCACTGCTTTAAGAGTGGGGATACCTCTCGATACGGTGAAACCGCGGGAGCGGTAATTATGTGAACCAAGTTCAAGGAAATATGTTAAGGATTGACCATATTGTCATTACCCAAGAATGATTTGAATAAGAATAGTACGAATATAAGCGTTTGTACCAATTGTGGAGACTGGAAGAGTAGTAAGTTTAATAGCAACCACCATAGGTGTGTGATGCTAAGTGTAGAGTGAACAACGCTCAAGAAGCATAAAGACTCGAAAAATAGCGTATTCAGTAGTCATTCAAATGAATGAAGAACCATAATACAAATGATGAAGTACATGTGTGGAAGCTAATATGAAAGTGGATGCCATGTAAGTTAGTGTTGTACAAGAAGTAAGAACATGGTGCGCAGCAAGCGACCAATACATGTGAGTAAATCACCCAATAACGTGGAGTTGATGAATAAAGATGGTAGACAGACCGAGCGACAAGGAAACGATGTTCATTCCTATTGCAATCACATAAGAGATTCACTACCAAGGGTTTACGCCTCTGCACTCTGTATGACTGAGTGTTTTGGTATTACACTTGCGCAATAATGATCGAGTGGGATAGCTAGGAATTTGGGAAAATGTTAATTGTGGTAGAAGTAGAAAGAGACTTATAAGGCTATAAGGACCGAGGCATAGGAAATGAAAGGTCGTACAATAAAAGAACACTTGTACAGAACCAAGTGTGGAGGCATGATTAACAATAAGTGACTGCAGTAACACGAAATACCAAATATCGGTATGGAATATACCTCAAGTGTGGGAAATAACCGAGAGAGCACTACACGTTAGGTAGTAGCTCAACCTCAATCGATAGTACTCGGAAGAAATTAAATCAATCATCATGAAATACATAGCGGTATACACAGTAAACTATCATAGAAGTGGATAGAAAGTTTGTAACTCACCGAATTCGCTCACGGTAAGAGATACCACACGTCGGTTGAGAAACCATTATTACCAAGATAAAGGTGATAAATGGGAAATGTACAATACATTAAGAATAACGAATGGGGCAAACTAAGCTCTAAAGTTATCAGAGTTACGCAGTAGAGGCCAGTGAACCCATGTTTCAGATACCGAATGTGCATTGTGAATACGAATAAATGGCTAATTATTAACGCCTAGAAGCCTCACAGGCCAGAACCAAAACCGGTTAGGAGTTAAATAAACTCCAATGAGAATTCTTGGTTTAGGGACTAAACCGTTAACATGGTTAAGATCCTCTAACCAGAACACATTGTATAACAAACCGCGTGGAAGTTAAAACACTTCACGATGGCAGAACATTTTAAACCAATGTTCAGTGATTGATTACGTGGGCATAATCCCTTTTAAGGGGGGTAGAGCGCAAAACCGCTTAGTGTGTTTACCATACAAGCGTACGTGAACCATGTTGTGCATTACACAAAATAATTTGTTTGATGATTGGTGCGTGTGTTACATAAATATGCGCATTCATTCATGGTTTAATTGTGGTAATTGCGCACAGAAGATGCGAATACCATTGTGATAAGTGTGTCTACTTTGTTAACAGTTGTGTGTGAGAGTACAAGTGTTGGGAGTAAAGAAACTCCCGGGGAATTAAAACCCCGACAGTATATGTTCATATGATATTAAATGTAATATTGTGTATTATATTTTGATAAAAACATATAAATATGTATATATATACGGTGTTGTGATTTATGAAGGGGTATGGAACCGACATAGAACCTAGTGAGAATTAAATTCCCTAGGTAACTTGAATTAAGTTGAATCTGGAGGATGATTGATAGATGGAGTTCTATCCCTTGGAGATGTATGATTATGACTAGAAAGATTAAAAAGATAGAAAATGGTAAATGCTTGAATTAGTTGTTGTTTGAAATTGAAGTGGGAGGTGATGTGATTTTCATGAGATCAAGGGAAGCCGAACACAAATTGGGGTGGAAGGATAGTTCAACACTGACGCTGATCACATCAGGGTTGGATGATTCTTGAAGCTCCCTATATGTGGTCACAAATAATCACGTTAAGAACAAAATGCAGTTAGCACAAATTGGACTTGGAGTTGTATTGCGTTTTCAAAAAGAATTTTAAATTGGTGTTTTCAAACTTTCAATAGGTACTTTCAAGACTTCAATAAATATTTCCAAAATTCTTAAATGGTATTTTCAAAGGAAGGATTTCTTTTACTTGACCTTGTAGAGGATTTTCAATTAGTATCCTTCCAATAAAGGATTTGTTCTACTTAACCCCATAGGGAATATTTTTGTATTACTTGCTCACGAGATGAGGACGTATGAGCCTTTGTCTTCGGACCGGTGACATGAGAAGTATATTTTAAAAAAATGTATGTGATTGTTTTGATCTCCCAAAGGAACGGGGACCAGAAGGTGTCCATCGCGACTGGGTTCTGCGGGATCACAGTGTATATGTACTCGACATGGGACTCGAGCCCATGAAGAGATGGAAAAGGTATTTCTGATTGTTATACATGCTAAGACATGTGTGATATGTGTGGTAGATGTTATCCAAGCCTATGAGCCTGAAAGTGATATGTTATCCAGACCTTGGGTCTGAAGGTTGTGTTATCCAGACCTTGGGTCGGAAGGTTTATGTTAAGTGTAATTAATATGTGAGATTCGTGTTGTAAAAGTAAACCAGGTATTCTAATTATAGGATGCCTGAGAAGTTGTGAACTTTGGGGATAAAGTTCTTTTAAGGGGGGTAGATTGAAATACCCCAAACCTTAATGTGTTAATTAATTATGTAATTATGATTTTCTAAGGCTAATTAAGTCATTAAGATTGTTGGTGAAGTAATAAAAACCTAAAAGAAAAAGAAAATGCGTAAAAGTTACAAAACGTGAAAACACGTATTCAATTATTTTAGGAGGTATATAACCTTCACTGGGATTATAAATATATTTTTATACCCTAATTACACCCTAGGAACATGTGGGAAAAATTCTGGAAGAAAACGGATCCAAGTAACACATTAAAACGCTAACGGAGTCCTAAAGCGTGTTTTCGAAAAAAACCCGAAAACGTGACTTTAAACAGTTAAACGACCCCGTAAAAATTATAGTTAATTATATAAGTATAATTAAACATTAATGGAAGCTTAAGAACCATTAAAATTAATTAAACGAGAAAATTCCGGAAAACGGGCCCGGTTAGTGAATAGTGCTAAAACCAGGTAAATTAACGAGCGTTTTCTGTAAAAGATGAAAAACGCTCCAGCTTATATGTACAGTTGGGGTCGGTTTTAATAAGTAACCAGCCCACCCCTTACTAGTTAATAACTAGCTAGTACAATAAAGAGCAAAAGCATAAAAAGTGAACAAGTAAACATATACCCCTTTTCACACTCTCTCTCCTCCTCATTTTCTTTTCCCCTCTCAGCCGTGCCTTTTCTTCCTCTCTGCCGATTTCTTTTCCTCCCTCTCTGCTGAAGTGATTTTGAGTTCCTCCATGGCAGCCCATCTTCCTAAGCTTGCCCAAGCCACACCAAAGCTCCAAATCAAAAACAAATTACATATTCTTGCTCCCCTCATCAAGAGCTTCATTCCTATCTTTTCAAAATCCCCATTGGTGAAAGTTCATCCCCATGGGGTTTTCCCATTTGAAGGGAAAATGGCATTGTTGTGGAGCTTGGAGTTCTCTCTCTCTCCTAAGGTAAAAATATTCAAGAAAAACTCACTTTTCTTCACTCTCCTTTGTTGACCGACTTTACCCCTCTTTAATACCTCATTTCTTCTTGTTTTGGAGCATTGGTTCAACCCTCCAATGGTGGTGGAATTTCCCTCTTGATTCATGGGTGAAAGCCCTTCTTGAACACTCCAAAGGTAAACCCTAAACTTTATGTTTTAAGCCCTTAAGTTGGTTTAGAGTTTCCTAAGGGTTTAGAGAATTAATTGAATACATTTTTGTGTTCCTTGGATGTTGGGATGGAGTTTGGCAACTCCATTCCCACTTGACCAAAATTGGAGGAGAGGAGGAGCAAGAGGAGAATTAAAGAGAACTTGTGAAATAAAGGTAAGAAAACTACCTTGAACCTTGTTTCAATTGTTTTAGAGTTTGGGATGGGTGAAATGAATTAATGAACCCAAAATATGTGTGGTAGTGTGGTTGGTTGAGAATCGGTCGATTTGTGAGTTAATTGTGAAATTAAGGCCCTGGAGCCATGCACTTTATGTTTAGTGCTTATGTTGTTGTTGATAGGATTTTGAGGATATATTATGCTCTGGTAGGACCCTTCATGGGTGTGGATAGATTAGGATTGGAAATGGTGGAAATTAATGAATGTGGATATGTTAGATTTATGGGGAGGATATGGCGAAATTTTGATAGGAAATAAGTGTTTTAAGGTGACTTAGTAAATTGGAGAACCTAAGTGTTTGTAGTGTTGTTTAGAGATGGTTGATAACCTTGTAATGGTAGAGGGAGTATGGTTATGAGAGTGTACAAAATCTGTAGCAAATAGCAAGTGAGAAACTTGGAATTTAAGGAAAAAGAGTTAGTGTTTGTAACTTGTGAAACAAGGAGTGAATAAGGGTTTTAGAAATGCATTTATGTAGGAATGATTGGCAATGGTCATTGATGGATTTGGTAAGGTTGGTGGAAGGTTGTGAAATGTCTGAAGAGGTTTAAAATGCACTGCTATGCATAATGCAACAAAATGAATAGAAAATTTTGTGAATTTGTACAAGAATTGGGTGGTGGATTGGACCAACGTTTTAGGAGCATTTGAGGAGTGTTTTAGTGTGTATGTAGAAAACATGTGGAAAGTTTAGAGAATGATTAGATGTGAATTAGGGGTTGAAAACTGGTCAAAAACTGTCAATTTTAACACCTACAGACATGGTCCGGGTTTGTAAACAAGTACACAAACCCGGACCACCTCAAAAACGTCCCAGAAACCTATTTTTACATACAAACCCGGACCAAGCCAAAAACAACACAGAAAGTAAAATCCGGGATTGGTCCGGGTTTGTAACCCCGGACACAAACCCGGACCAGTTCAAAAATGTACCAGAATGTGTTTTTAAGTATTGTTATGATGGGGAAGTGAATGGTAATGGTTTTTATGATGATTAGGCCTTGTTTGGTGACTTTTAAAGGCCATTGGGAGTATAAACGAGTGTGAGAGTAAATGTGTAAGTTGTAAATTTAAGATCACACAAATAAGTTAAGGATAACGGGACAACGGGGTTAAGTACGGGAGTAATAGAAGTTTACATACTGTAAGGTTTTGTTGTTAATAAAACATTTGAATAATAATACCAGTTGTTCAGAAATTACCCGGGGAGCGTGAGGTGACGCATTGGAGTAAATCCTCGGTAACACGGTAGAGTAACCCATGGTGTAAGGTATGGTTTTCTTGCAACCTGTGTCCTACCGGGTTACACCGGCTTGTATGCCAACTTGTTTTTCTGTGTATTTGCCACCTTGCAAGATAAAGCATGTAATGAGTTTACAGTAATTCATTTATGTGGCATAATTAATTCCAATACCGTTTAATCTTAATTATGTGTTAAACCGTAGCTAACCGACTCTAGGATCACATAAGAGATCGGTATTCAGATTAAACGTCCCAACCTATGGGAACGTTCTAACTACAGCTATCCGTGTGTTAGTTGTATATGGTGGTTGTGTTTGTTGTGTGTTGCATTGTTTAATATACCGTTGCATAACGAATGTTGTTGTCCATGTTTGTCGAATGAGATGTTACCTCCCTTGTGTGTGATTAACCAAGCTTGTAACACCAAATGGTGTATGGATGTGATAAGTTCCATAAAGGAACTTCTAACTAATATGTATATATTATGGGGGTGAGGAATCCGGTCGTTCCGGTCGCGCGCGTTGTTTGGGAGTTGATGACTATATTTGAATTAACTCCCACTCTGTTATGTTATGGTTGTTTTTCCTTCTTGGATTACAATCACCTGCAAGCTTAACCAAAGCTTACCTACCTTGATTATTATTCGGGGCTAGGGGGTAATACTGTTATGTTATGGTTGTTCTCTTTCCTTGGACTACAACCACCCACAAGCTTAACCAAGGCTTACCTACCTCATCATTATTGGAGCTAGGGGGAAATTGTGTATGGTGTGATCGGGCCAATATTACGGCCGATATGTGAAGTATGTTGTTATGTTGTGTACGTTGATTTCCGAAATCAACCCCGTATAAATATAAGGAGTAATTAAGTATAACCCGATTAAATGGGTAGGTGTCGTCTAGCAAGGAATAGCTCCATTAGGGTGGAACCCTCAAGGGCCAAAGGACACAATAATGTGATCTAACCAATGTGATATGTTAATTTTATGTTTGTATCTTGTTCATTGGATGTGTGATTTATAAGCATGATATGTATGTATAGTTTCATGCATGTTTTAAATATGATTAACCGCATGCTCAGACGACAAATAGTTGTGCGTGGCCCGGTAGTATGCGGGCTGCTCGATTACCATACCAGCAAAGGTGCTGGCCCCCTTTGGGGGGCCCCCATACTTTTCAGGTACAATGGAGCTGGCAGCCGTTTGAGAGTAAGACGGGGTAGCTGTTTATACTTGGATAGTTATTAGGTTGTTTATGTGGTTGTAAAGGATGTAAAACCGAAGTTTGATAATCGGTAGCTGCAAGTATAGACTCGGTACAGTTGTAATGTAAATGTATGTATTTCAGTTTGGAAACGATTGGTAATGTAAAGTGTAGTGCTCGGTAATCTTGGCCATCAGACCGGTACACTATGTATGTATTAGCCTTGTTAGCCACGTGGGTGGCTAACGGCATGTAACACCCATGGATTAAGTTAAGTGTTGAGTTGTAATTCCGCTGCTAAATGTTGTTAAGTATGGTGTTTGTAGTTGGGGTGTTACACAAATAATTAAATACACTAACTAAGTAGTAGACTTTACCGGACGTAACTCTAACTGGCACCAAGGAAGAGGTTTGACAATGACAGAAGGAATAACATGAATTTGAGAGTTTAAGAGAGAAGGAACGAGAATAGTTCAGTTGGGAAGACGAGCATAGAAAGTCGTGGTGAGGAAGAAGGGAGTGGGGAATTCACGATTTAAATAGAATATTAATAATATTTTTAAGCGGAAAGATATTTAGTAAATCAATTTTGTAATTTATTTAAAAGGATAGAAAGTAATTAGATTAACGTTGTAAATAATTCAAAAGTGTAGATAAGTCACTTAAAGAATATTCAGTTAGGAGAAATATATAATTATTTAAATGAGTTGTTGAAGTAGCTGAGAAATAAGCGACTGACGTTGCGTAAAGATGAGGGTGAGTGTAAAATTATCTAGAGGGGAATTAGTTTATTTATTTTGAAATGAAAGAGGACAAAATTAGAAAAGAGTTAATAATTCAAATACAAGGAATGCCATCACGTTTGGAAAAGTCTAGAAGGATAACGTTATTTAAATTAGGAGAGGAATAAGGGTTTACCAATATATATATATATATATATATATATATATATATATATATTTAATTTGGAAGAAGTAAAACTAGACCTGAAGTCTTTAAAATAGGAATAATTAATTAAGAGGAAGTAAAATGGAATTGAACTCTTGAGATTAGGAATAATTAATTAAGAGGAAGTAAAACTAGATTTGAACTCTTAGGATTAGATTGTGTTGTAAGTCTGTAGAATGTAGAGATAAATATTTAGATAATAATATCGGTGGAGAAATAAGTGAAAGTGGATTTATTAGATAATATTATCGGTGGGGAAAATAAATGAAAGTAGATTTAATCATAATCGTTAAAATAAAATAGATGATCGTTTAACTTCCCTGGGCCCACTATTAATCCTAACCTTACCATATTCATCCTAATATAATGATCATCTTACTCACAACAACTATATACTATTCTTATCCTAACTGGGAAATTCGTGGGTATTTCATCACATTCCCCTTAAAAGAAAGCTTTACCCTCGAAGCTAAAACTTAACCATAAATCAGCCATTACTGACTCGGAACACAATCTATACTAATTCGATGCTGACTTAGATTATTACCTGATCGAAGAGCTGTGGGTACTTCTTCCTCATCTCCTCCTCTACTTCCCACGTAGCCTCTTCTGTCCCATAATTGGACCATAGGACCTTGACCATACGAGTGGACTTCGATAGGATCTCTCTGGTCTTGGTGTCCAGAACTCTAATGGGGTATTCCTCATAAGATAGGTTCTACTCTAGCTCCAAAACCTCTGGCTGCAACACATGCGATGGGTCGGGGATATACCGCTTCAACTGGGACACATGGAAGATGTTGTGAACCTTCTCCAGTTTACAAGGAAGCGTCAAACGGTATGCCACCTCCCCAATCCTCTCCAAAATCTCATAACGTCCCACGAACTTGGGACTGAGCTTCCCCTTCTTCCCAAATCTGGTTACCCCTCTCACAGGAGACACCTTCAGGAAGACTTTATCACTCACCTCGAACTCTACCGGCCTTCACTTGAGATAGCATAGGACTTCTACCTGTCCTGGGCTGCCTTCATAGGACTCTGAATAATCCGGACCTACTCCATGGTCTCCTCTATTAGCTGTGGTCCCAACACAACGGTCTCGCTGATATCGCTCCAACACAATGGGGTTCTACACTTCCTCCCATACAGTGCCTCATAGGGAGCCATCTTGATGCTGGCGTGGTAACTATTGTTGTACGAGAACTCCACCAGATGCAGCATATCTGCCCATGAACCCTGGAAGTCCATAACGCACGCACGAAGCATATCCTTTTAGGTCTAAGTAGTCCTCTCTGTCTAACCATCAGTAGCTGGATGGAACGTTGTACTCAATTTTAGCTGCCCATCGCCTTCTAGAACTGTTGCCAGAAGTGTGCCAGAAACCTTGAGTCTCGGTCTGAAATGATGGTCTCAATTACCCCATGATATATCACCACGTTTCAGATATAAGCATCCACTAGCTGACTCATCGACCAGATGTTCTTCATGGGTATGAATCGTGTAGACTTGGTAAGCCGGTCCACAATCACCCAAATCTGATTAACTCCTCCCTTCGCCGGTGGTAGTTCCATCACGAAGTCCATAGAAATTGAGTCCCACTTCCACTTCGGGACATCCAGAGGCTGCAGCAAACCTCCCTTCCTCTTATGTTCAAATTTAACCTTCTGGCAAGTGAGACACCTCGATACGAACTCTGCCACTTCCCCTCTCATCTTCAGCCACCAGAACTGCTTCTTTAGATCCTTATACAACTTGTCGCCACCGGGATGAACTGAGTAAGGAGTATTATGAGCTTCCCTCATCAATTTCTCCTACACATCTGCACACTCCTGAGGCACACACCATCTTCCTCTGAATCTAAGACTGCCATCACCGTGGACCTCGAAACCCTTTGTTTTACCTTCATTCATCTTCTCCTGTATTCGCTCCAACTTCACATCACCAGGCTGTCCTTTGAGTATCTCCCCATAAATGTAAGAAGAGACACTCATATGGAACAACTTGACTTCCCGGTCCACACCTCCTGACTCCATCACCTCTAAATTCAGCTTCTGGAGTCACGAACCAGCTTGTCTGGAAGAACCCACATCGAGGTCACTAAGTGACTCCTCTTTCTGCTCAGAGCATCAACTACCAGGTTGGACTTCCCCTCATGATACAGAATCTCCAAGTCATAGTCCTTGATGAGTTCCAACCATCTCCTCTGCCTCATGTTAAGTTTCTTTTGCGTGAAGATGTATTTGAGGCTTTTACGGTCGGTGTAGATCTTGCAAGAGACGCCATAGAGGTAATGCTTCCAAATCTTGAGCGCAAACACTACTGCAGCCAACTCTAGGTCATGTGTCAGATAACGGGTCTCGTAGTCCTTTAGCTGCCTCGACGCATATGCTATCTCCTTTCCATTCTGCATTAGGACACATCCCAGACCGTACTTAGAGGCATCGCTGAATACCTCAAATCCCTCGGTCCCTGAAGGTAGGGTTAACACTGGGGCTGTGGTTGTAACACCCCTCTCAGTAATCACGTAATAATCTCTTACGTAGCAATAATAAACACGTCTCACAGTGGAAGAAGTAACGATAAATAATCTCACACGCGTGTCACTTGCCATCCCTCGCCCATGCGAGTGATGAAGCAAAACGAAATACAATAGTTGAACAACGATAATAAATAAACTCCGCGGTGATAACGAGATACCGTCTATACAACAGACTACATCCCCAAAAGCATACCAACAACAGTGAGCATCTAACCATATCCCGAATATGTACAACATCATCATAAGTAGGCTTAACATCTATCCTAACACAGTAGGAATTTTCGTGTGGTAATCAAAAAGCAAAAGCCTGTACTCGTGATGAAACGCTAAGTACTTCATAGTTATCACCCTGAACAAAGCCGTGTATACTCAGTGATAGACGCTAAGTATGCTAGGTTTGGACCCTAGTGGTCACTTAGGTGATTATTAACCGTCTTTGCATTAGATTCATTTCATGTTTTGCCGGTTTACACACACATCATTTATATAACAACAGATTATAAAGTCGAAAGCGGTAAAACGCGCAAACGCTTATAACAATTGTTACACATAATAACAACCGGCCCCCGGGCCCTCACATAACATTGTATTTTTTGTTAGCATTGTCGGGTGTCAAATTAGGACAACCCGAAATAACTCACATGGAAGGTAGTCCCACGTACACACGAAGGTGCTCATAATGTCAAGGATCAGGAGATCCCGGGACTTTCACTTTGCCTTTTTAAAGGCGTCCTTAAATGGCCAAGGGCCTGGTTCCAACAGTAGCACACTCTGCCTGACGATCTATGTAGGTTCATCAGGATTTAACAAGAGTAGACCCGATCCGGGTGTTAACTCTAGAGATCTCTATGCGCAACCAGTAGCCGGTGGCTACCTGGATTTATATATATCATCACACTCATTCACACTCCAACACTTGATGAAATTAATCAGTTACCCAAGTATAGTTTTAGGTATGGAGAATTCACTTATTACTTCGCTGCCCTGTTGGTCTTACGCATACCTAGAAATAATTTAGGTCGTGTTCATGTTCGAGTCCAAGCTCTAGAGACCGACGATGTCGTATCTCATTCCTAAGTATTTTACTTAGGTTATTATACGTGGTTTATAATACTAGAGTATTATATCAAGTAACGCAGTCACAACACATTGCTCGTATATGTATGTTTTATAAGTCGATCTATAGTCGACGTAGTATTAGCCCGGTGGCATTCGCGCATAATAATTAAATACGAGTAAACAATAGATAACACAGATCATTCCATGCGTACACACATATAACATAAGCCGTTAAAAACACATCAAGAAAATATCTTAGTCGATGAAGTCCTTAGGGCATCTCAGATCAAACCATCCACATACCGTTCACCTTAGACCTAGATGCGCACAACCCTACGCTCGTCGGCCACCTCCGTCTGATGTACGATCTAGAAATACGAATAGCGCCAGAAGTCCATCCACATGACTACTTGACTCGGTATTTCCGAATAACGCTAGTAATCCTGATATTTCATCCCCGGATTTCAACAGTTAATTAGTTAAGGTATCTTTATTTAAAAATTCATTACCCATAGTATACACTAATATCCGGGTTTAATTAAGGAGTCGGTTTGTATGAAAATGTCTTAGTTTAGCGTTTTTTAATATTGGGATTTATTCCATTATATCCCATATTATTTATGAGTGTAAAAACATACATTTATATTCATACTTATGCATATACTTTAACTAATTCGGTCACATGCATAACTACATGTTTACACTACAAGAAAACAGTAGTATTACAAACGGAATATTTCCTACAGAATTAATCCGTCTGTAAAAGTCCTTTTCACCTACGGAATTTTAGTGAATTACCGACGGATGTTGTATCCAAATAAAATAGATATTTACGGGGATATTACTGACGGAATGTGGACACATTACAGATGAAAATATTTCCGTAGGTAAAAATGTTTTAGTATTCTTCCCCGCGCAAGTTCAAAACTTTGGAGGGAAATAATTCACCACCAAATATACTTTTAGACACGAAATTTCCGTAGGTGAAAGTTATATAAATTTTACCTATGAAATAATTTTAAGAATTCCGTAGGAAATAATCCTTTTTGTACGTCTAAAAAGAGAAGTGACTGATTTAATTCACAAACAAACCCCTCATTCACTCTCGCTTCCGGCGCTCTCCTCCACTATGCAGTACACACACAGGGAAAGAGCAGGACTTGCTCCGCTTTCTTTCTAATCACACCACGCTCCTGCTCGCTGCTCCACATCGTCCTTGGCGATAGGTAACTGGCTAGGGGAGGCGATGGATGCCAAACTGTTATTTGAGGCTGATAATCCTCCATTGCCAGTCATTGCTGCCGTAAAGGTTGCAGGAGTTGCTTTGGTAGTTGATGCATTCCTTCCGTCGGGCTCCACTCCTTCACTCTCGGTTCCAGATTTCCCTCGTTCTTCTCCTGTTTTCAACTTGGGTAACCCATTAGAGATTGCCACCAATTCTGCTACGGAACATTGCAACCCTGATTGGAGATATGGAACATACAAGCTCTATGTTATACCCAAAATTTCAACCCCCCGGAAGAGAGTCTCTACTAATAGGCTAGTAGCGAGGGTTCCCAATTCGATCGGCACATTTCAGAGTACTAGGGACAGCTTAGTCATCTCCAGGGGCATTTTCGTAATTTTTCAAGGCTCCTAAGCCCCCTATAGGCTTTCTCTCTCCTCCAAATAAGGGTCAAATCAATCCAAAATGCTTTGAAATTTTAACCCATGATAGAGGATGACATCTGAAGCATAATGGCGTTGGAATTTTGATTTTTCGAATTTCCAATAATTTTCTAGCAATTTCTGATTGAATCTGACGAGAAATTGAATTTAAAAATATTCCAATGTCCAAAAAATTCGATTCCACTTTAGAAAATTCGGAAATATCATCCTTTACCCATGTGTAAAATTTCATAATCAAATTCCTTTTGGAAGCCCTTAAGCTAAAACGTCGGTAAATCTCGGTTTTTACCGGATTTTTCTATCTTTAAGGAAGCCTATATAAGGAACCTTATCCCATGATCAAAGAAGAACCTCAAGAACCCTAGACTCTCAAAGATTGCAGCCGTCTCTCTCTCTCCACGTTTTGAACTCCAGAGCCACAGTCAAACACCGAAATCTCACCGAAATCAACACCAAAACACATTTTTCAACTCCCACAACATCATCCATCATCAAACCCTCACCAAAACAGCACCAAAACGTGAAGAACATCAAGAACAGCAAGGAGTCAGAAGCTTGGTTCGAAGTTCTTCCGGATCTGCCATTAACGAGGCCTCCGAAGAATCCCGACGTGAAGAAACACCACGAATCTGAAGGTAAAACAGGTTGCAATTCTACATTTCTAACTCTCCACGACCTTATTAACTCTCTGTCAAATTTTGGGCTCAAACTAACCTTTTTACGCTTCTGTATTGCTAATTACTTTTGTTTCTGCCTTGTTACTTGTTCGTCAAGTTTTGTACATAATTCGACTTCAAACTGCAATCTTTCAATTACTAACGAATTGTACACCTTTCAGACTACACGTGCATAAATTTTGAGCCGAAAACACCTTCGGGAACCACCATAAAACCCCTGTCCGTGGGTTGTCCGGGATCTCGGACCTATGGTCCGGGACCACGGACGGGTTGTCCGTGGCCTCGGATGCCCACGGACGGCGGCGGGATTTTAAAATTTTAAAATTTAGGTTTTCTAAAATAATGTCCGGGCCCACGGACAGCCTGTCCGTGGCCCCGGACTTTTCAAACTTTTGTTTTTTCCTCAAATTCGACTTTCCTGTATAATTAGGTTAACTGGGGTCCGTGGTCTCGGACATGGTGTCCGTGGCTACGGACGCAAACGAAATTTGACCTAATTCTGCCTCCGAAACCCTAGTTTAGGTAGCTTTTTTTCACTTTAATTTTCTGTCAAAAAATGCTAAAAAACACAAAAAAACAGAAGCTCGCGCACTTAGGTTAAAACGACTCGTAATAAGCCGTAAATAAACCAAGTAGAGGAAAAACGACTTAGGAAGGGTAATGAAAGTAATTGAACCCTAATTAAGTCGAATATCAAGCCCCCGAACCCGGACTCTCCTTTCCTAATTTGATCTAGGTTAAAATTAGGTGGCGACTCATAATAGGTTCCAGTGAGCTAGCTTAGGTTTTAATAATTATTGTTATATGACATAGTTATTAATCTTGGGCTATAAATGGACCTAAAACCCGATTAGATCCCAATCAACTTAATCCACATAGGATAGGGTTTAAAATCGAGGCTCACACTCTGCACATAACCGGTAAGGAAATATTGCAACCCTAGACGATTAGGAAATATTGCAACCCTTGGCAATTAGGAAATATTGCAACCCTAACTGGCGGCCTGATGCAATTAGCCTACTCACTGGCGACAAGGAAATGTTACAACTTTGACTAGCGATTAGGAAATGATGCAACCCTAACTGGCAGCTTGCTACAATTACTCCCTCCGTCCCTAATTGAGCTTCTTGTTTGCTTTTTGGCACGTTTTTCCACCTCAATATTAAACATATAAGATAAAATAATTTTATAAAACAAAGTTGTACAACATATAGTTTTTCACATATAGATTCCATTACAATATTTAGATTTATAAAATTATGTTATCTTACATGTTAAATATTGAAGTCAAACGACAAACCCAAATAGTGAGGAGGAAGGTCAATTAGGGACAGAGGGAGTAGGAAATATTGCAACTTTGATTAGCGGCTTGCTGACTAGCGAAAAGGAAGAACTTTGTACGGCAGATTGCAACCTTGACTGGCGGCAAGGAACATAGAAGCTCTATTAGAGTATGGGCTTGGCCCATACTTAATTGGTCTTTTTGTTTTAGCAAGTTTCATTAGTTAGGTTATTAGTTATGAGTTGGTCTTTTATTTCTTTTATCTCTATTTGAGATTTGGTTTGTTAAGATCTTCCGAGAGAGTTTTTAGGAACCACTTTTTTATCTTCTTCTCTTTACAAATACAAGGTATTCTAGGGCTGTAAACACATAACTTTTACCGTTCATTCTCAATGCATACTTACGGCAGTTTACAAGCAAAATCTCACACTTTACATTCTCATAAACTCTAAATTCCAACATGGTATCAGAGCTACAGGAAGTCTAAATTCTATACAATACATCTAGACTACAATGGCGAACAACCCAGGGAAGGAGAAGATTGATGGCGCTTCAGGAACCGGGAGTTCGGTGATAGATGTGAACGACCCCATTTATGTTCATGCAGCAGAAAGTCTAGCATTAAACCTTGTACCGAAGTTTGAAGGAGTAGGTTTCCTTGGGTGGCGTTTTGATATGGTGACTGCACTTAAAACCAAGAATAAGTATGGTTTTGTCACAGGAAAAATCAAAAGACCCGATGAAACAGAAGAGATACGTTATGCGTCTTGGGAAAGAGCAAACTCACTGGTGGTTGCTTGGTTGAAGAACTCTCTAGGCGGTACCGTGCTTCAAAGTCTTCGGTATGTGGATGATCCTAAGGAGATTTGGGATCAACTTAATTCCAGGTATCAACACAGCAACTTGGCTGTTATACACGCCTTGAAGAAGGACCTAGCAGAGGTGAAACAGAATGAAGAATCAGTGGCAGAGTATTTCAATAAACTAAAGAGAGTGTGGGGGGAATTGGAACAAGCAAACCCTCCGCAACAGTGCAGTTGCAACAAGTGCACTTGCAACATCAACAAGTCAATCAAGAAGGCGATTGATGAGGACAAACTGGTCCATTTTTGATGGGCCTCAACAGAAAGTATTTATCAATAAGTGGCAAATATTCGCAATGCAAACCCCACCCTTTAGAGAGGCCTTCTCCTTAGTGATTCAAGAAGAAGGCACAAAGGGGAGGGCAGATTTCAGGTGAAGACTGCTACCCCTTCTTTCTACAGTCACAGACAGGTGCAACCACACAATCAGTCAGCTCAAAGCCTCTAGGTTCGAAACCCTAGAACAGATGTTGACAGAAGAAGTTACTTTCTTTGTGATGAACATGTTTTATAGCATAAACAACCAAAAGGCTTGATGCTATCATAGTTAACTGCATTCTTATGTAACAAAGAACCGGCGACTGTCCTCCAACCCCTTGGAAGGTAATCTGTTGATCAAATAGTGGCATGTAGAATGCATTCCCCCAATAACCAACGAACTTTCGACTGGAAATATAGAGCCCTGGCTGTCTCAGGAGATACTTGTGTTTCCTCTCTACCACTGCATTGGGGCTGCTAGGTGTATGAGCCAAGTGGTTGATGCAAGAATTCCTTTTGTGATTCAAGAGAGAACAAAGGGGAGGGCAGATTTCAGGTGAAGATGCTACCTCCTTTTACAGTCACAGACAGGTGCAACCAACACAATCAGTCAGCTCAAGGACCTCTAGGTTCGAAAACCCTAGAACAGATGTTGACAGAAAGAAGTTAAGTTGTACTTACTGTAAAAAAATTGGTCATTTGAGTGAGAATTGTTACCAGAAGCTGTTCTGTACGCATTGCAAGAGGAATGGACACCTCGAATCAGATTGTTTCCATCTTCATGGAAGAGAGAATGTTCTTTCCAGAAAGAAGAAGGGTTTTGCGCATAATGTCACAACAGAAGCTCAGGCGGAATCAACTTCCGACGGAGGTCTTACAGCAAAACAGATTCAACAAATAGCAGACATGATTCGCAGTGCAACCACAACATCGAAATCAGAAAGCTTGAGCTACAGCAACTTTTCAGGTAATGAAATTTGCGAAGAAGATTATTGTCTTACCAGTTCTCGCACTTTATTTGAGAATAGATGGATAATAGACTCAGGCTCAACAGATCATATTTCTGGCGTTAAAATCGATTCGAAACCCTAAAACCCTTGCGAAATTGGAAAAATATTGTCTTACCAGACGGGACGCCTCATCGCGTGAATTTGGTAGGAGATATTAGGGTGAATGACCGATTGTTGCTCAGAGATGTTCTCTTTGTTCCCGAATTCAGATTCAGCTTAATCTCTGTAAAGAAACTCACAGAACACCGCGACTGCGCTTTGGTTTTTCATGGTGATTTTTTGTTTTCTTCAGGACCGATTGACAGGGAGGAATGAGGTTTTCGGACAGGGTTTTCACGGGCTTTACGTTTTGAGTCTGAGTGCTGGAAGAGGAGGAGCAGATGTGGGTCGTGACACTGGAATCCAAAGTCATGTGGGCTACCAAAGTCAAGTGGGCCGCGACGCGGGACTGGATTGTCACACCGGTGCAGATAGTGCTCGCATTTTTTCCAATTCCCAGCAGCCCGCAGACGTTCAAGACTTAGGCCCAGTTTCGTTTTCTAATAAGGCCGTTGTTTCTGAAACGGGCCACAGTTTTTTTGTTTCTTCCAAGGCAAAAGCCTTGCACATTAGACTTGGGCATGTACCTTTTCGGAAACTTGTCTCAATGGGTTTAATAAAGCAGTCAGATTTTTCTTTTGATTATGCGTGTGATGTGTGCTACAAAAGCAGGGCTCGAAGGTTACCTTTTGATGATTCGTCTATTAAAACAGAAAGGGCTTTTGAATTGATCCACGTCGATGTGTGGGGTCCCTTCACGACAGAGACCTATAATGGATATAGATACTTTGTCTGTTTTGTGGATGATTTCACACGCACAACTTGGGTACATCTTTTGAAACAAAAGGGAATGGCTTGGGAAGCAGTTGTTAATTTCATAACCATGGTGGAACGACAATTTGATACAACAGTTAAAATTGTTCGTTCAGACAATGCAAAGGAACTAGGAAGTTCTAAGAAGGTGATAGTTTCTTTTCTGCAAAAGGAATCTTGCATCAAACCACTTGTCTCATACCCCTCACAGAATGCAGTGGTAGAGAGGAACACAGTATCTCCTTGAGACAGCCAGGGCTCTATATTTCCAGTCGAAAGTTCCGTTGGTCTATTGGGGAGAATGCATTCTACATGCCACTTATTTGATCAACAGATTACCTTCCAAGGTGTTGGGAGGACAGTCGCCGGTTTCTTTGTTACATAAGAATGCAGTTAACTATGATAGCATCAAGCCTTTTGGTTGTTTATGCTATAAAACAATTGTTCATCACAAAGAAAGTAAGTTCAGCCCTAGGGGCGAAGCATGTGTATACCTTGGAGAGGCTCCACGGAAAAAAGGACACAAGGTTTTGTGTCTTCGATCTCAAGTTGTGGAAGTTTGCAGGGATGTAAGGTTTCATATGGATGTTTTCCCTTATGTTGAACAAGAAAATGGTACATCTTTCCCTCAGGATCTCTTTGTTTCGAATCCGGATGTTTCACCTGTTTTTTTTGATACCGACACAAGCGGCCCCGTACAGCAAACAGTTACATCTCCGAGTGAGAGCAATGAGCGGCATGACCCCCAGGTTCGTCGTTCTCGTAGAGACACTCATAAACCGGCCTATTTGGATGATTATGTTTGCAACAATGTTTTCCAAGAGGTTCTGGATGACAGGATTTACAGGTGTGATACTTCTTCTGCTAATCTCATTTCCGGATGTGAGAGCCTTACTGAGCTAAGGCCGGACACTTGTGTAGCTTTATTATCTAGTACCCAGGTTGATTCTCTTTTAGACATGAAAGAGCCTTCACATTATAAAGATGCTTCCAAACATGCCCATTGGCGGCAGGCTATGGATGAAGAATTAGAGGCACTTGAGCGTAACGCAACATGGACAGTTGTAGATTTACCACGTGGAAAAAAGGTGGTAGGCTGCAAGTGGGTTTATCGAGTGAAACTCAAGTCCGATGGTTCTCTTGAACGTTATAAAGCAAGGTTGGTAGCAAAAGGGTTCACCCAGCGTCATGGTTTGGACTACACTGAGACTTTCTCGCCTGTTGTTAAGCTCACGACGGTTCGTGCTCTTATTGTTGTTGCTCTTAATAAAGGTTGGGTAATCAACCAACTTGATGTGAACAATGCCTTTTTGCATGGGGACTTAGATGAGGAAGTTTACATGCGCATCCCTGATGGTCTTGAGGTACATGGCAAAAACAAAGCTTGTCTCTTAAAGAAGTCTTTGTACGGCCTTAAGCAAGCTTCCAGACAGTGGTTTTCTAAATTAGCAGGTTTCCTTCATACTCTTGATTTTCAGCAATCTAAGAATGATTACTCCCTGTTTCATAAAGACACGTCAAATGGACGGATGTTTCTTGCTGTTTACGTGGACGATATTCTTGTTGTCGGAGCCTGTCAAGAAGAAATTAATCACATCAAGCGTGCTCTTGATCTTACCTTCAAGATCAAGGACTTGGGCTCTCTACATTATTTCTTAGGGATAGAATTTCTTCCTACTGACGGAGGGTACATTTTATCTCAACGAAAGTATTGTACAGATCTAATTGAAGAATTTGATTGTCATAAGCGACGTGTTGCCCAGGGACCCATGATAGTGGGCAAACCCCTGTTATATGATGACGGAACTTTTCTCTCTGATCCTACTGTTTATAGGAGACTCGTTGGCAAGCTCAACTACTTGTCCAACACACGCCCAGATATCAGTTTTACAGTACAGAATCTGAGTCAGTTCATGCAACGTCCCACTGATGTTCATATGGAAGCTGCGTTACATGCTCTTTGCTATATTCGAGGGACGGTTAATTATGGTATTCTTCTCACCAATGGGGGTACTTCGTCCTTAAAACTCACTGCTTATTGTGACTCGGATTGGGCTGCTTGCCCTAATACTAGGAAGTCAGTATCTGGTTATTATGTTTTCTTGGGTCATAGTCCAATTTCCTGGAAGACGAAGAAACAAGGTTCTGTCTCTTTATCCAGTGCAGAGGCCGAATATCGTTCCCTCCGACGGGTCACAGCAGAGTTAACTTGGCTTACTCGGTTACTGTCAGAACTTTGTGTAGAGGACATTATACCTATCCCGGTGAAGTGTGATAACCAATCTGCGATTCACATTGCTCGTAATCCGGTGTTTCATGAACGAACGAAGCACATCGAGATCGATTGTCATTTTGTCCGTGAACAGATACAACGGGGGCTTGTTGACATTGTCTACACTCATACTTCTACACAATTGGCTGATATGTTAACCAAAGCTTTACCAGGAACGCGCTACCAGCAACAGCTTTCGTCTATGGGTATGCGTGATACTACTGATTCCAAGCCTTGCTGAACAAGTTCCCCTGTGGCTTGCGGGGGGGTATTAGAGTATGGGCTTGGGAGTATGGGCTTGGCCCATACTTAATTGGTCTTTTTGTTTTAGCAAGTTTCATTAGTTAGGTTATTAGTTATGAGTTGGTCTTTTATTTCTTTTATCTCTATTCGAGATTTGGTTTGTTAAGATCTTCCGAGAGAGTTTTTAGGAACCACTTTTTTATCTTCTTCTCTTTACAATACAAGGTATTCTAGGGCTGTAAACATATAACTTTTACCGTTCATTCTCAATGCACTTACGGCAGTTTACAAGCAAAATCTCACACTTTACATTCTCATAAACTCTAAATTCCAACAAGCTCTGCTACTCTCGGTTGGCAATACGAAACATATAGCTGCGCAGCAGCTACAGGTTTTGCAACCCTCTCTGGCGATAAAGAACATCCTGCTGCAAGGAACATAGAAGCTCTGCTACTCTCGGTTGGCAGTAAGAAACATACAGCTGCGCAACAGTTACATTTTGCAACCCTCACTGGCAATAAGGAACATCCTGCTGCTACGTACTGAATATTGCAGTCTGACTGGCGATAAGGATTAAGGAACATAGAAGCATCTCTGCTACTGTCGGTTGTAATAAGGAACATACAGCTGCGCAGAATATTGCAACCCTGACTGCCGATAAGGAACATACTGCTGCTACTAAATATTGCAACCGTGACTGGCGGTAAGGAACATACAATCTCAAAACATTGCAATGTTAACTGGCGATAAGGAACATCAATACTCTGCGCCTTTATCCTTCCATTTTTTTGCTGGCACCTTGCAGAGATAATTCTGGAGAATCAAGAACATTGCACGTCATTACAGAACCGCTAATGTAATCAAACTTCCCTTTATTCTGCTTTGTGGTGAAGTTATTGATTGAATTTGTTTGTCGTCTATCACTATCGCAACCCTGATTAGCGATACAAAACTTACAGACTGTTGCCTGCGCCTTGCAGAGATAAAACTGGAGAAGCAAGCACATTGAACATCATTAAGGAACCGGTAATTTAATCGGACTCCTATATTCTCTTTTGTTATGCCGCATTTGATTGTTGCAAATCTAACTAGCTATAAGGAGCATACATACTTGCACCTTCATTCTTTTCTGTTACTTGTGGTTACGGAACATACTTAAAAATCTGGAGCAGTATATGATTTCAGTTCTGTCTAGAACCGGTAATACAATTGATCTTTAGCTTGTGCAGCTAATTTTGTTGGTTTCTTATGTCTGCACTTTTATTTTGCTGGCTGAAGGTTGACAAGTGATAGTTTAGGAGTCTATTGGAACAAAATTCTGGCTTGAAATTCTAAAGTATATTCAGTTCATTTGGTTTATATTTGATAAAATGAGGACTGAACTTAGCTTCTACTGGTTGCACTTCATTCTCTTCTGTTGTTGCGCATTGCAGATGGGTTTGGTATCTCAAGCTGTTCACAATGGCGGTAGACATGTTATTGGGTAAGATAGTCAGCCTTCTTTCTTACTAGTAGTATTTTTAATCTCGATAATCTTTTGTTTTCTCCTTGACATATTACTTAATTCCGTTGCCTGATAAGTAATAATTTTCTTGGCCGTGTTTGCTTTAATATTTTTGCAGAGTTATTCTCAAGATGCTTATGCCTCGAGAGGTATGTTGTTATCCTGTTATCCGTCTCTGTACTCTCCACCCAAAACAGAATGGAATACAAAAACAGAAAGCAATTCACTTCACTGGCCTTTCTTTTTTTTTAATATTTGGGTCTGTATTCTAGTAGTAATAAACTTCAAATGTTAATGACATCAATTCCTTGAAACAGTAAAAAATCATATCACATCATATCATCTGTTTAGTGAAATTTAATTACTTGGCTCCTTCTACCCGTTCCTTTTGAAGGGTTGAAAATGAACTTCCAGGTTTATCCATCCTTCTTTACACCCAAATATATACTACGTACTAATCTGGTGCTGGTAGTATAAACTATGGTCCCTGCCAATGTCCTACCCTGCCATTGCCCTGCCTGTTAGTGGTTATCTGCAGATGTTAATGGGTGGAGGTGGTTCCTTTTCTGCTGGATGTCCTGGAAAAGGCATCCACTCTAGGTTATGTAAGTTATGAAATGCAGTTATACATTGAATAAGTAAAGATTATTACCGCTAACTATTCACTTTTGGGTTTCAATTCCCTTTGTTTTTTCAATCATAATAGATAGACGTGTCTTGAACAAGCATCATTTTCAGCATTCAGCAACATATACTGATTAGAAGGAGGGAATCCTTCGTGCTTTTGTCATAGAAGGAGGGAATCCTGTAGAACTTTAAAAAAAGAACACACTGACTGTGTTTAAGTTAGGTATAGACACACTAGCTAGTAGCTATAGATTACAACATATACTAGGGAGGGTGCAGATAGTGGAGTTGTTAGAAAATAACCCTTAAAAACTTCATCATAAGCCTGCCCCAAATAAAAAGAAAGTAAAAGAAGGTGTACACGGAAGTGAAATTCTTCATTACAATTTTATACTCGACTACTATTACATTTACCGCAGTCCTTCATTGCAATTTTATTTAACAACTATCATGGTTAACCGATGCCTTCGAGATGAATGTCATCTTACTGCGATCCACTCTTGTGAAAAATTTATAGACTAGTTTGGTTTGTCTACCTTTTACTATTCTGCCTGCTTGATCTGATGGTTTGTCATTATACTATTCTTACTGCTTGATCTGATAGTGTGTTGAGGTTATTGTTTCTTGATTTTAAAGTTGTTTCTTGTCTAATGTGTAGTTTTATCTTCTATTGAAGTAGTTGTGTTTTTTTTTTGCAGAATTGAAGTAGCTGAATTCAAGGGCCATGAAGCTGTCAAGTGAAGAATATGTGTTTTCTATATGATGCAATTGTGAAAATGATTGTCAGTCATCAGTAAACTTGAATACTGTGACCTTTTGGTAGGATTTGGGCGTTGTAGTATTCGAATTCTTATAGTTTCCTTATTATGGAAACATTTGCTACCTAGTTATGAAGAGTATTTTGCGGATTGTTGTGACTATGGATAAAAACTGCTTCAGCTATGAATGTAAAATGCCACAGGTGTTTCAGCTATGAATGTAATAGTTGTTTATATATTATTCAGGTTATATGTGTCTTGTTTGTGAAAATTATTAGGTACAAAACATTTCGTAGGTGATATAACTTATGAGATGAAGATTTTGTAGGTAATAAGATTATCTGAGGCGGAATTTTCCGTAGGTGATATGTAATTCTGGGGTGAGACATTTCGTAGGTAACAATATCTGAAACATAAAAATTCCGTAGGTGATAACCATTATCTGAGAGGGAACTTTCTGTAGGTGATATTATTTTCTGAGACAGAGTTTTCCGTAGGTGATAACCATTATCTGAGGCGGAACTTTCCGTAGGTGATATTATTTTTTGAGACGGAAATTTCCGTAGGTGATAACTGTTATCTGAGACGGAACTTTCCGTCTGTAAAAGTGAATAATATCACCGACGGAATTTTGTTCACAGACTCCGTCTGTGATTGTCATTACATACGGAAGTTTAGCTTTTACATACGGAATATTCCGTCTGTGATACTGCTGTTTTCTTGTAGTGTTATAACCTATGGTTGCATGTATGCATGCACCGTTAGTTTATATTACATATTATCTCACCATTCTTTATTATACCTTGTATTATACAACTCATTATTCATTATTCAAGTTATATTGAAATTTGAAACTTATGACTTTGTAGTATATAATTATACTAATGAAATAACATTTGTCATTTATTATTGCATGGTTTAAAACCATATTATATACTTGTTATACATATGTATGCTTGCACACGGTAATATACATATATGTATATATTTGTTTTTATGGAATGTAAAACCTTATATTATGTGTTACTTCTTTCAATCTTATGTAAGATAATTATTATCACTAGTTGCATTATATTATACAACTTATATTAAGAATTCTATCTTAATTTTATGTAACACTTTCATCATGTGTTTATAACCCCCAAGGTTTATTTGATACTAACCTTAGTTTATAAATCCCATTTATTCATTAGTTGTCACATTATTTCATGTGAATAGTATTTCTTATACTAGCTTCATTAAATCACATTAATACTATATAATAGCTATAGCATTTTATATCATTGTTACCATAGTCTAAAAATTCATTTTTGAATATTTATACATGCGCTACAACACTATAGTTTTATAAACTATATTTTGACCACATAATATTATACAATGTTACATTTATACCATTATACCATGTAATATGATATTTTTACTCATTAAATATTATAACCTATAGTTTTAAGAACTTATAACTATGGCCGAGAGGCACATATGTTATAAATTCAAACTTCCGTAACTTCCCTTACTCTTTATTTATTACACACTCACCACATATTTTATATTATGTTATAAGTATCATATATTATAACATTCCAACCTTATAATAAAATATAACCCATGGTTTTTATTTTCTGAAAATCCGAACAGACCCTAGGTCTGTTCTGATTTGTAGTTTCAACACTCAACTTCCCAAAAATTATACTTTTGCCACAAATCTTATAACATTAATATATAACATATATTATATCATTATTTACACTTGTAACATGTATAACCTATGGTTTATATTTTTTTCTTTGAATTACCGAACATACCATAGGTCTGTTTTGGTTTATTTTTCCCAGCACAATATATTTTCTATATTTACACATTCACCACATATATTATAAGATGTTACATATAGCTTATATCATATCTTATTAGTATTTGCAACATTTATAACCTATAGTTTTGGCTACATAATTACGAACAGACCCCTAGGTCTTAATTAAACTCGTTTCCAGCCCAGTTTTCTTCTTTATTTATATATTGACCACAATTTATATTATATACTTTCCAATGACATTAAAACCATATATTATACACTTTTCTTTATAAAACCATTTATATAACTCCAAAAATTACCAAACTTTATAGTAATGATATAAACTGTTATATTAACTATTTTAACCCTTTACTTTGGTAATTCACACCCTTACCCCATAAATTTTGTAAATTTCATTTCTAACTTATAATATCACTATATGATCATAATTTAATTATTTTGGGTCACTAGATTTGGTCAAGGCTTCTAATATGGTTAGCATTGACCTATTGACTACTAATTTGACCACCGGTTCTAGTAATTACCGTTTTGACCCTTAATTTTCCAGAATTTACATTTTTGCCACTAAATTTTATTAAAATTTATAAAATCCATAGAATAAGCTTTTAATGCCTAATTTTCGGCCATAACCTATGGTTAGCCTCCAAAACTTATTTTAATTACTAGATGACCCCAGAAAGTTTCGGTAATGTTTATTATTACTTCAAAATCATTTTTAAACTTAATATGCATAAAACTAAATGGCCTAAAGTGAATGGCCTTATTACAACACCAACATAAAAATAAAATTTACACTTAAATGTCACAAATGACATAAAACCCTTACGGTTTGTTACACCCTTACCCATATATTTTTATAATTTGCATTTAAGTACTTATATCATTTCCTTGACCTTATAGGTCATTTAAATACTAGGTTAACTAACCAACAATGTTATAAAACATTTTAATACACATTTAGGTCATAACCCACCATAACTCCCATGGCTTTTATTAATTGTAACATAATGACATAAAAACTATATAATAAGTAGGTTTAGTGTACTCACTTGGTTTTCAATCAAATAAAATAAGTCAAAGCCCTCCAACAGCTCACGACTAGGTTAATAAAATGCTTAAGTTAGTTTTTGAACATAAACTAACAAATAAGCTTAGTTAATATAGCATTTAGATGGTAGATTTCCTTACTTTGCTAGTTTTTCTCTTAGGATTGACTTCTACAAATTTTGCAGAATTTTCCCCAAGGTTTTAGCACATGTACGCCAGCGTTTTTACAAGAGAAAAAGATGTAGGTTAGTTTAATGACATTAGATCATTAAAGAGTAATTTTAGCTCATTTAAAGCATGATCTTTACCTTGAAATTTAAGGCTATTAGGACCGTGTTTACGCCTGGGTTTAGGAGCAAAACAAAGGTGTTAAAACACCATTCAAAGCAAGGAATAAAACCAATATATATATATATATAAGGTGAAAGATGGGTGAGATTTCCTTACTGAAATGAGCCACAATGGAGCTCCTTTGGCTTGAAACTAGCTAGATCTTCAAGGTATGAGTTTATTAACTGAATAACAATGAAGAATACAAGAGAATAAGGTAGGGAAACTGGAGAATATAACCGGAAATGGAGAAGAACGAGCTAAGGTAGTTTAATGCATGATTTTATACCTTAAGGAGTTCTTAGGCTTGCTTCCCTTTCTCCTATGATTTTTCAACCGAAACACACCTCTTCTTCTAGCATCAACTCGCACTAAATGGCTGGATGAAAATGGGAGTGAGTTACACCATTGGAAGGAGGAGAAAAAGATGAAGAGAATGGTTATAAGGGTGGTTTAAAAGCTTACCTACAACCAAGTGTGTTGTTCCTTGAAGATGGTGCTTGCTCACAGTAATGGAGGGAGAAAAGAGAGGTTTCGAATGTGTTCCTACGGTTGGGAGAAAAGTAATGAGAGGAAAGAGTGTGTTTTTAGCTTATAAGGTAAGGTTAGATTACTTTAGTGAATAGTTAGTTACGAGTCATCCTTAGATATTTTTGAGAGTTGGTAATGGATAGGAATAAAGCCTTAAGTGTCCAGATAAGGGTGGTCAAAGCCAAAGAGTAAGTGTTGACAATGCGTTATATTAGGTAATTAAATGTTATTTGGGTACTATTCACAACAACTTCACCCATTTTGATTTATTTTGGAAAATTTGAATTAGACCTTATAATGTGGTGTATCATGTCACATTAATGTTATAAAGAATGTAATCTAGCTCTTAAAGTGACATAAAATCAATATTTTTGAGGTCATACACAAAAATGTGCTTTAAGGTGTTTTAGTGCACATTTTGTGTTACAAGGTGTTTCTGAGCTTGGTTTTCTTTGAGAATGCTTTTATTATGTTCATTTATGATTTAATATGCTTATGAATTAAATTTGGATCCTAAAGAGCTCATTTGGGCATATATTTGTCCAAAATGGTCAAAGGATGCAATTTTAGCTTTATGTTTACCATTGTTGTTTTAAATTGGTTTTTAAGGCATTTTTAGGCCTTAATTTAATTGATTAAATGTTTAATCAATGTTAGTTGATTAGGGGTATTTCAATCTACCCCCTTAAAAAGACTTCATCCCGAAGTCGTCTTTCTCGAATAGATTATAATGACTACCCAAATAACCCATAATGTACATCTATGTGATGTAACATTCACGCATAATGTGTTGTGCTTATACAGCACATAGCCCTCAATTATGGCGTTAGTTCAAGTATATGGATGTAGGCGATCCATCAGCACCATCGTTTCCTATCAGTTCTACCATCCCTGACAACCTCCCCGAGGTGTCCTTATCATACACATTCCACATTTCACTGTTCCATGACTATGATTCATTCAGTATCTATACGATACTACATGCGATGAATTCATAACGAAACATAATATATATCTATATATATCATAAGTATCTTAAACAGATACTGCATTCATGAACACATACATATCGTCAAACAAGTATCTCATCGGATACGTACATACATACATACATAGACAGATGTGCAATGCGCGTACAAGCAAGCAAAACGAGTATGCCTCACATACTAATATACAAAACCTAGTGCATGCTGCAAAGCCAAGAGGCTCTACCCCTCTTAAAAAGGGTTACACCCCCGGACCCCACAAGTATACATAGACGCTACTCGAAGAGCGCTGGATACTTTGCTCTCATGGCGTCCTCCAACTCCCATGTGGCCTATTCGACCTCGTGGTTTGACCAAAGAACTTTGACCATGCGGATGGTCTTGTTCCTGGTCTCCCGCATCTTAGTGTCTAAAATGCGGAGTGGGGTCTCCTCGTATTTGAGAGTCGGGTCGAGCTCTAAGTGCTCTGGCTCCAAAACATGTGAAGGGTGAGGCATGTACTTCTTCAGCTGAGAAATATGGAATACATCATGCATTCTCCCGAGCTCAGCAGGTAAATCTAACCTGTAAGCTAATGGGCCCACTCGCTCCGTAATACGGTACAGACCAACATACTTCGGGCTCAGCTTGCCCTTCTGTCCGCACCGAAAGATGCCCTTCATAGGTGACACTCAGAGGAGGACTCGATCATTGACTGCAAACTCGAGATCTCTCCGTCGGACGTCTGCATATGACTTCTGTCTATCCTGGGCAGCCTTTATGTTTCTACAGATCTATAAGACATCCTCCTTTACCTGCTCAAGGTACTCGGGTCCAAGGAAAGTGTTCTCGCTGGCCTCGTCCCAGCAGAGAGGTGTCCTACATGGTCTACCATACAACGCCTGGAAGAGTGGCATCTGAATCAACACATGATAGCTGTTGTTATAGGCAAACTCAATCAGGTGTAACCGGTCAATCCAGCTCTCCTGGAAATCTAAGGCACATGCTCGGAGCATGTCCTCTAACGTCTGAATGGTTCTCTCACACTGACAATCTGTTTGTGGGTGATAGGCGGTACTCAGCTTCAGCTTGTACCCAATGCCTCCTGAACTTGCCCCCAAAACCGTGAAAGGAAGCGAGGGTCTCTATCTGACACTATAGTCTTCGGCACGCCATGGTGTCTGATAATCTCTCTCTGGAAAAGATCCGCTAGTTTGGGAACTTTCCAAGTGTCCTTGATATTAATAAACTTTGCCACTTTCGTCAGTATGTCGATGATCACCCAAATGGTGTTCCAACCTCCCTTAGTCGGTGGAAGGCCGACAATGAAATCCATGGATAGATCCTCGAACTTCCAGTATGGAATGGGCATAGGCTGCACCAAACCTCCTGGTCTTTTGTGCTCAAACTTGACTTTTTGACAAGTCAAGCAGCGGGTGACAAACCATGCTACATCCTTCTTCATGCCACTCCACCAAAAGTGAGTCTTCAGGTCTTTGTACATCTTTGACGATCCCGGGTGGATGGACAAGGAAGAGCAATGAGCTTCACTGAGTATCTTCTCTTTAAACTCTGGGCTGGACTCTGGGATGCACAATCTGCCATTCAATCTGATAAGCCCATCATCACTGAGTTTGAAATCATACTTTTGCCCCTCGAATGTGCCGTCAACTAACTGCTGCCTGATGGTTTGTATGTACTGGTCGCTCTCCTGAGCACAACGTACTTCTTCGACTAGGCTACTGCTCGCTGACATGGCATGTAAGGAGTGAGCTCTCCGGCTTAGGGCATCGGCTATTACATTCGCCTTCCCCTCCTTATACTTCAGGTCGATGTCGTAGTCCTTCAAGAATTCGACCCATCACCTCTGCCTCATATTCAGATCCTTCTGTGTGAAGAGATGCTGAAGGCTTTTGTGGTCGGAGTAGATCGTCACTATGACTCCGTACAAGTAGTGTCGCCATATCTTCAACGCAAAAACAACTGCTCCCAGCTCCAAATCATGTGTCGGGTAGTTCTCCTCATATTTTTTCAGCTGTCAAGAGGCGTAGGCCACGACCTTCTCATGCTGCATGAGTACACACCCTAGCCCCGTACCTGAGGCATCACAGTACACTTCGAACCCGTTGGTCCCTTCAGGAATGGTGAGTATGGGAGCCGACGTCAGAAGGTCCTTCAGTGTCTGAAAGGAACGCTCGCAATCAGCAGTCCACACAAACTGAGCGTCCTTCTTCATCAAGTTTGTCATAGGCTTGGCTACTTTGGAGAAGTCCTGAACGAACCGCCTGTAGTAACTAGCCAAACCCAAGAAACTGCGGATGTCTGTCACTGTCTTCGGTCTTGGCCAACTCTTGACTGCCTCGATTTTTGCAGGGTCGATAGATATACCGCTGGTTGAGATGATGTGTCCCAAGAATGCTATGCTATCTAGCCACAACTCACACTTTGAGAGCTTAGCGTATAGCTGGTTCTCCCTCATAATCTGTAGAACTCGTCTAAGGTGAGGCTCGTGCTCCTCCTTAGTCTTAGAGTAGACTAGGATGTCGTCGATGAATACTACAACAGATGTGTCGAGCTGCTCTCTGAACAAACGGTTCATGAGGTCCATGAATATGGCTGGTGCGTTCGACAATCCAAATGGCATCACGGTAAACTCATAGTGACCGTAACGCGTCCGGAAAGCCATCTTCTCGATGTCTCCCTTTGCAATGCGGATCTGATGATAGCCTGATCTGAGGTCGATCTTCGAGAACACTGAAGCTCCTCTCAACTGATCAAATAGGTCATCGATGCGTGGGAGAGGATACTTGTTCTTGACTGATACGACATTTAACTCTAGATAGTCGATGCAGAGTCGCATGCTCCCATCCTTCTTCTTAACAAACAATACCGGCGCTCCCCATGGAGACACGCTCGGTCTAGTAAACCCTTTGCCCAGTAAGTCCTCTAACCAAACCTTCAATTTCATCATCTCGGCTGGAGCCATCCGGTAGGGTGCCTTAGCTATAGGCCCCGTTCCCGGCATAAGGTCGATGGCGAACTCCACCTCTCGTACTGGTGGCATGCCCGACAACTCCTCAGGAAACAGATCAGGGAAGTCGGATGCCACTGGTATATCCAACTCCGTCTGCTCCTCCTGCCTCGTGTCGTGGACTTAGCACATATAAGCGGTATGGCCCTTCCTCACCTCCTTCATCAAAGTCAAAGCTGACACTATTTTGATGGTGGGTTCCTTCGACACACTGCGGTAGGAAACTGCCTTGCCCCGGGCTCTTGAGTAACAGTCGGTGCTCGACACAATGTAACCGGCCCTTGTGTCTCTGCAGCCAATCCATACCGATGATGACGTCGAAACCCAACCCTTTGAACTCAATCAAGTCGACGGGGAAAGTCTCGTCCTGTATCACAATCTGCCGGTCGGTGTAGCGTCCCATGCATCACACTCTCTCCCTAGATGGTAATGTGATGGAGAATTCGGAGAGGTGCTCTGGGGTCAATCCCAACTTCTTCGTGAAAGAAGAGGAGACAAAAGAGTGAGACGCCCCTGAGTCGAATAAGACTGATGCATCGGTGCCATTTATAGGGAAGGTACCTATGTTTAATTCGGTCTAAATCAGCACCACTTTCATAAGGATTATATGGATTAATTCGATTTGTTACGAGTCTTACCCGTAATGACATTGCCAATCTCGGTGGCCTACGCCACATTAAGGATATTGAGGGTTCCTCCCTTCTCGAATTCATGGCCTGGATTAGAGATTCGTATAAGAACAAGATGGAAACAAGTGCGCAAAAGAACTCCAAAAACTTCACTTTTAGTTATTCATCAAAGTATTACATTATGCTTGCATACATAGCTAGTAGCTTACAACATTACATCAAAACTCCCTAAATGTCAAATTTAAACGTCCTGGTCAGATGTGGGTAGCATTTACTAAAGCTGGTGTTGTGGTGTTCAACTTAACCCGCTTGATCCCGTGGTATACTAACCTCGAATCTCCACCGAATACCAATACATCTCCGGATTTGAGGACTAGCTTGCTAGCTAAATCCATTATCTTCTTATCACCATAAAGAAATTCTACTTCATCTTCAATGGAGAACGACACTACGGGAATACCCTTTGCAATGGACTCGGGTGTCTCATCCCTGTCCTGGTGTAATCCCAGTCGCCCACCCTTTTCGTAGAAGTTTACAATGCAAACATCGGCATCAATGCCGGGTACTGGTTCATCTTCAAGCTGCTACATGGTCTCCACCGCCTTCCGTGCTAAAGTCTTGAATCTCTCGGGTAACCTAGGTACTCTCTCCCCATCTAATTTCCTCACTTCCTGGTATGTCCTAGTCTACGGGTCCCAATCCCTGCCTAGGCATATCATGTGTAGCTTCATCTTAGATCCACTCGTAAAACCCGGAATGTAAAACCCACCTAGTGCTCTATCCAAAGCTCTACACTCTTCTATGATGTCAGTTTGCTCTTCTAGGGTTAAGAATTATCTAAGCAGAATCATGCCCGATTGGATGACTTAGCTCTTCTCTTCTAGATGCTCCTGTCTTTCGTCTACGGGTCTTAGTGATCTCGGTCTTGAAGGTAGGGGGTAACAGATGTCGTAACTACCTAAAATGCGGAAGTCCTCTTAAGGTAAGTTACTTCTAAAGTCGGTACTTAATACATACAACATGTTTCAAAGCATTTAACACACAACATGGTTCCAAAGTGATAATAGTCCGGTATTATGATTACCTGTAGCGCGCTGGGCCCCCGCCTCAGCGCCCGAGGTTCCTGCGGAATTCAAGGTGTCATGTCCCTGATTAACTCCTTTCCCTTTCTAGAAGCGCGTGTCAGAAGATGTATGTCCTCCTTGGCCGCCCCGTGGTGCTCCAGATCCTCCAGCTGAGGTCTTCTGAGCGGTCTTTGGTGCCTTGTAGTTTTGGCTGTCGGGGTTCGAGTAGCACTCGAAGTCATGGTGCCCCATCTTCTTGCAGTAGCGGCACTCCACCTTGCTGCCGCTGCAGTCAACGCCTGGGTGGTCTCTCCCGCAGCGCTTGTAGTAGTAATGGCACTGGGGCTGTCCGGTGCCTGATTGCAACCGTAACTTAAGTTAGTACAAAGGCATACACATGGTAAAATGAATGAACAAATTTATGAGGAGGGTATTCTCACCCTTGGGAGGTGCCGATCGCAGTGGCTGGGCATCGATGGGCGGGCCTGTCAACCTCGGTACGGGATCCTTCCCCTTGGAAGCCTGCTGACTCTGCTGCCCCTGCTTCCCCTTCTTCTTGAAGAAGCCTCTGTTAAACAGTTTCGGGGTCAGCACTCACAATAATTGAACAATGGATAACAATCGACAAATAGAATAAATTCCTTACTTTCCCTTCTTCGAGCCCTCGCACCTCGGTTCACTCCCCTGTCCTCAGACTCTCTCTCGGGCTTCTTCCTCTTCTTCTACCCCAGAGTCTCATCCCGAGTCTAGAGCATCAGCTCTGTCTTCGAGGCTCATAACACTCCTGAAATCACATTGGTAAATCTTCTAACGTTCTTCAAATAAGTAAACAGATATGGCATTAATTTGTATTGATGGTATTCATGGTTATACCTGAATAGTCGTGTCGAGTGTAGCACCCATGGCCGCCTGGATGCGAAACAACAGTCCCCCCGGAACTTCTCGACCTTAACGGTCTCAGAGTAGTCGACTCCGGGGATGAAGTCTAGTAGACCAATGAAACGAGCATAGTACTCGTCCATGGACAAACCCCCTGGGACAGTGTCTCAAACTCCCGGCGTTTCTTCTGCATGAGGTGCGCGGGGTAGTACTTCCCACGTAGAATCTCGACGAAAGTAGCCCATGAGAATTCAGGTGTGGCTAGGTGCTGATCTTTCACCAGCCTCCACCAAGTACTGGCTGCATCCTTCAAGTGGAAATCAGCAATTGTAACCCGCTGATCAGCTGGCACTCGCAAGGCTTCGAAGGCCTTCTCATGCTCTACAATGTAATGCTCCAGGGCAACGGGGTCCGGCTCCCCTGAGTAGGTATGTGGTCGTGTCTCGGACACCGCCTTCAGCCAATTCACTTCACGAGGCTGAGGTGGGTGGGGTAGTGCTCCTCCAAGCTGGGTAAGGATGGCGGCAGCCGCCTCAGTAACGCCTGGGATAACGGGGTCACCACTGCCCCCTCTGCTGACTCCGCGGCCTCTGTCTCTACCAGACATCTGTAGTACAGATTGTTGTATTACAAATCGGTAAATATACCATAAACATTCATTGGATAATGGATTGCCATAAAGGCTAACATGTATACGCGTATTGTGTTATTTAAATATAAGTTCATTTAAACGAGTCGTCTCGTACCTCACAGACGTATCCCGTGTTTCCCCAATCCTAGGCTCATTGTTTAAATCCTAGTATCTCGTCATCAGAGCGGTACTCCGCTGTGATACCACTTTTGTAACACCCCTCTCAGTAATCATGTAATAATCTCTTACGTAGCAATAATAAACACGTCTCACAGCGGAAGAAGTAACGATAAATAATCTCACACGGGTGTCACTTGCCATCCCTCGCCCATGCGAGTGATGAAGCAAAACAAAATACAATAGCTGAACAACGATAATAAATAAAATCAGTGGTGATAACGAGATACCGCCTATACAACAGACTACATCCCCAAAAGCCTACCAACAACAGTAAGCATCTAACCGTATCCCGAATATGTACAACATCATCATAAGTAGGTTTAACGTCTATCCTAATACAGTAGGAATTTCCGCGCGGTAATAAAAAAGCAAAAGCCCTAGCTACCCGGGTCCCGCACTTCAGCTTCGTCAGTAATCATCAACCTGTGAAAAGTCATGTAGGCTCAGCGATAGACGCTGAGTATGCTAGGTTTGGACCCTAGTGGTCACTTAGGTGATTATTAACCGTCTTTGCATTAGATTCATTTCATGCTTTGCCGGTTTACAGTTTATATTAAAAGCTGTAGAAGCATAAGTAAACACTCATCATTAATTACAGTTTACATACACATCATTTATATAACAACAGATAATAAAGTCGAAAGCGGTAAAACGCGCAAACGCTTATAACAATTGTTACACATAATAACAACCGGCCACCGGGCCCTCACTTAACATTGTATTTTTTGTTAGCACTATTGGGTGTCAAATTAGGACAACCCGAAATAACTCACATGAACGGTAGTCCCACGTACACACAAAGGTGCTCATAATGTCGAGGATTAGGAGATCCCGAGACTTTCACTTTGCCTTTTTAAAGGCGCCCTTAAATGGCCAAGGGCCTGGTGCCAACAGTAGCACACTCGGCCTGACGATCTATGTAGGTTCATCAGGATTTAACAAGAGTAGACCCGATCCGGGTGTTAACTCTAGAGATCTCTATGCGCAACCAGTAGCCGGTGGCTACCTGGATTTATATATATCATCACACGCATTCACACTCCAACACTTGATGAAATTAATCAGTTACCCAAGTATAGTTTTAGGTATGGAGAATTCACTTATTACTTCGCTGCCCTGTGGGTCTTACGCATACCTAGAAGTAATCTAGGTCGTATTCATGTTCACTGCTGGAAAAATAGAATAAACAACGCCCCATTAACAATGGTTATATTGTAAATCATTTTTTTTATCATAGGCCGGACATCTTAATAAACGCTTTGCATACAAAGCGTTGTTTTTGTTATCGCGCCCAAAGTCAAAAACAACGCTTTGTAAATAATCGTTCTTTAAGAGATACGTATAAAAAACACTTCAGGAAGGAAGCTTTTTTTATGTTACCTAAATTAATAAACACTTTTCGCCCTCCCGCCCAGTCTTCTCATCAATCAAATCGTGACTGTTCCCCTACCACTCTCTGTAAACCTCACTCTCTATAAACAATAAGCTCTCTCTTCTCAATTGAAACCATCCTAGAAATTTATTTCCGCCGCGGCACCTCTTCTCTTCTTTTCTTCCGATATCTGCGCTCGCCATCTTCATCAAAATTCTAGCTTCTAATCTCTGCAACCCGGCCAATAAACTGGTGATGAAGGCAGGCCACATGCATACGTCAATATCGATTGGCGCCTCGAGCTCTCTCGCTATCGGTAATATTGAGCTGCGAACAGTATACATACATATATATATGCCTATCCTTATTTTCATATATATACTCTTTCAATCGGTAATTAATTTTTGCGAAATCGCACGAACATGAACATACATGCCCTGTCGCACGCACAGCGCCTCTGGATTACAACCCCAACTAGCGAAAGGAACAACATACATACGCGCTAGATCATTCGGCTCTATTCTTCTGCTGATGAGGTAATTTTGCAAACCAAACTTGTTAATCAGGAAAATACATGCTTTGTTTGTTTGTGATTAAAAGGCGTGAAATATAATGTGTGTACTGTTTGGGAATAATTAATTTTGCATGCAAACCGGCCCAACTGTGGCGCGCGCATTTTTTGTTAACCTATAGGTGCTTGCAAACCAAACTTGTTAATCAGGAACATATATACTCTGTTTGTTTGGGATTAATGGCGTGAAATAAAGTGTATGTGTGTTTGGGAATAATTTTGCATGCAAACCAAACTGTCGCGCGCATATTGTTGTACTATGTGTTGATTTTTACTTGCTGGTAGTACAATAATGGACTTGGGAATTAATGTGTTTATTAGGCGTCAAATATAATACATTTCGACATGCATACAAATATAGCCACGTAGTTATATATGGCAAAATTAATTTGGTTAGATGATTATAGGGTGTATTAATTAATGTTATATTATATTATATTATAGTATAACCTAGGGTGCAAATATTAGATGACCATGGGATGTATTAATTAGTTACAAAGACATAGCATTATGGCAGCTTGCCTGACGTCCCCTTCCCCATATTGCTTTTACCTTAACATCCACCAAGAAGTTTATCTACGTTTCTACCAATACCAACATCAAACTTTTCCTTCACATTCTTCTCAGATTTGTTATCCGGTCAAGCTAGGAATTCCAATTAACCCTCTAATGTTTTGGAAATCTATATGACCACCATTGGCCATATTAGAGACCTCTAGCTACTTACAACTTCTTAATTTCTTGTAGTTATTATTTTAGTATCCCTCTACATTTTTTGGCTAGCGCCTATGCACTTTCGATCGTCATCAACCTGTAATAAAAAAATTGAACTCGGACGGGCCCACCAACTTTATTTTCCTTCACGACCTTCCTTCTCTCCTTTTCCTTTAGTCACCTCTGACTAGTATATATGCTGTGGAAGCTTCAGTAGATCGAACAATCAGAACTGGACAGCAATGAAACATCACAGAGAAAATCAGATAAAAAGTCAGATGAATTTGGCCGATGGAGACAATTGCTACCTCTGTTGAAGATGAAAGTACCGACAATCATGATGATTCTTCTACTGATACAAAAGAGACAGAAGAAGAAAAACATGGTACAAAAGAGACAGAGGCAGATACAGATGAAAGGATGAATGAGAACTCAAAAACAGAGAGGTTGAAGAAATTGGCTAAAAAGTTAAGTGAGGCTGCCACGAAGTAGAGTCTGGTGGCGATTAATGAATTACTGGCCTACTTCATGACCTTGAATGAAGAAAACGACTTTCTAGAATAGTTATATGAGGAGGAAAAGAGGAAACTTAGTCGATTATATGGTGGCATGGGGGACTATATGAAGATAAAGTGGTACCAAATCACCCGGTTGATGAGTTTCATGTCTTATGGATGGAGATGGAGATGGAGAAGCTAGGCACTTCTCCATCTCCAGTTTCGATTGGATTCGCATCTTCTTTCAGTTTTGAACATTGATAGGTCTGAGAAATCTTTAAACACTAGGACATGAGTGTCTGTAGATTGCATGTAGTCATTTGGAATACTAGCCACACACTGTTGATGTGGGGTGTATCGTATCTTTAAAAAAACTAGATAAAGGTCCCTTGGCAATTAAAAAAATTGAGAGATTCCCCCTAAGTATGATTCCCCCTGAGTTTGCATGTTAAGTGACTTTAACAAATGATAGCAATAAGTGACAGCTTTTATGCACAATAAGTGACAAATTTTATGTTATACTGTAAATACATACAACAATGCTCCCATAGCAATATAAATGTTCTTGTAATTCACCTTGTGATTGTTTAACTATCTCATTTCCCATTTGCTCACTGCTGGAAAAAAAAGAATAAACAACGCCGTTTTTAAAATGGTTATATTTGTAAATCGTTTTTTTAGCATTTTGATAAGTGAGAAATACATAGACATTTAAGGGTTTAATTTACCTTGTACTTACTTACTTTTAGGATAATATTACTCACTTATCGTATGTTTTTCCTCTAGTTATGTTTTATTGATTATATCACAAATTTATTGGTTAAACATGAGGAAAACCAAGCTAGGAGCAAAGTACACGAAGAGACAAATGCGTAGGTGAAAACGGGGATCAAATCGGAGCTAAAACGAACATTTTGGAGGCAAAAGACCCTTGGTCCGGACCAGTGTCCGGATCACCTGGTCCAGACCAACACATGCCATGCCAGCGCGCAGAAGAAAATCGACATGGTCCGGACCAGTGTCCGGATCAGCTGGTCCGGACCAACATGCCAGCGCGCCAGAAGAAGGAAATCGACATGGTCCGGACCACACTGGTTCGGACGGTGGTCCGGACATGTCTAAATTGACAGCGTACAGAGCATGTCGATGGGTGTGAATTGGTATAATAATATATTTACCAATTCACACCGACACCCCCTTCATTCTCTACCCCATTTTCACTATAAATACACCTCCAAACCTCCATTAAATGATATCTCATTCCACCTCCAAACTTATGCCATTTTTCCTCCATAAAATCTCCATTTTCTCTCCAAAAATCATACATCTCATCTACATAATCTCCACATAAATCCTCACTTCATCTCATCCCATAAAACATTCCATTTTCCATACCGTTGTTTGTCCAACCTCCGTCCAAATATTATCTGTTAAATCCATTCAGTTTTAATGACTGTCGTACTTACGCTGTTTGTTTTTATAATTATGTGTGAGTAATAACTTTAGCCTCCCGGGTTGGAAAGCAAGCTTATTTTATACAATCATGTTACGTATATTTTCTACTATAATCTGTTCAAGCAATATTTTGATTCTCGTTCTTAATGCGCTTTAATATTCAGGCCAATTATTAAATGATATTTGTAGTTCTCTTGTTAAAATGCGGTGCTGAGACAAGGTTCGAGACAGAAGAAGTCAAAACTGGTTAATGACTAGAAGCAAGGTTCGCCTATAGGTTAATCTGTCTCCAACAGGAATTGTTAATAAAGCGATTAATTTATAATAACTTGGGTAAGGATTGCAGCTTGTTATTTAAATTAATCAGGGTTATTGTACAAGGACCGGTCAACGAACTAATTAAAATTCCTGAGTTTATTGTTAAAATGGTAGAAGTTTATAGTAATATAATTGGATAAAATAGGTGAGCAGAACAACCCAGGGTGCTTCTTAAAAACAAAAGAGTTTTATAAACCTATTATTATTCTGTTCTAATTAATTGTTCTTTTACTGTTTTTATTTACATTAAGTGTTAAACCACAACCTTCCTAAAAAATGATGAGTTTCTATTCAACAGTCTAATTAGAATTCTCAGTTAATTTACACTTCAGTTAAACCACAGCAAGGTCCCCAAGAGTTCGACACCCCACACAATTCCACTATTCCGCAAAACGATTAGTACACTGCCAAGTGGTAGAAGTAGTCACATATTTCTCCAACAAGTTTTTGGCGCCGTTGCCGGGGACCTCCGGCACGGTTAACTACAGTTTTAAATTTTATTGAGTTTTCTGTTTAGCTTTTGCTGCTCTTTAATTTTAATTTATATTATTTTGTTGTTTGTTTAATTTCGGACATCTAATTTTGGACATCTAATTCGGACATCTAACTTCGGACATCTAATTTCTGACTTTTAATTTCAGCTCTTTATTTTATTGTCATTTATTTTTCAGTCATTTAATTTCCATTGTCCTTTAAATTTCAGTAAATTAACTTCTAACTTTTAAATTCCTGTAATCTAACATTTAAATTTCAGTACTCTAACATTTAAATTTCTGTCAGTTTATTTATGTATACTAATTACTAACTTATAATTTCTGTCATTTAAAGTTTCTGTCATTTAATTTTAGTAACTAACTTATAATTTCCAGTATACTAACTACTAACATTAAATTTCCAGTATACTAACTCCTAACATTAAATTTTCAGTCAGTTAATTTCTGTCATTTAAATTCCCCTGTCCTTTTTCTTTATTTTCACTTTAGTTACTCTAAAAAAATAAAAATATATAAAAAAATATAGTTCTTTGTTCTATTAATTGCTTCTTTCTAATTTTGTTATTTTTCTGTAGTTTATATTTACTTGTCAATTATTGCTTTTTCTCTAAGTTATCCATTTTTCAAAACTGCATTTTATTTCTATATATGCGTCGAACTCGATCTGCAGGTAGTCCTCAAAACGATCTTGAACCTGAGATTGAGAGATTTCTCCACCAAAGAAGGCGACAACAACAAACTGAGATGACAAATCACAAACTCTCTCGAGTACCAGCAACCATCAGTTGAAGGGAGGCCTTCTGCTATTGTCCTTCCTCAAGTTTCACAGGCTGAACTGGATGCCTGGCAATTTAAAACGAGTTTTATTACCACACTCTACCACCAGGGCCAATACAGCGGGCTAGATTCAGATGATGCTCCACACCATATATCTGCATTTCTTGATTTTTGTAACACTTTTAACAAAACAGGAAATCTAAACGAACGCATCCGTCTGCAATCGTTCCCCTATTCCTTGAAAGATGGCGCCTCCAGGTGGCTGAGAAGTTTACAACCCAGCAGCATCCACAGTTGGGCCGAATTAGCAAACAAATTTCTAGCGAAATACTATCCCCCCCAAAACAAGAGAGAAAATTGCTGAAATCACAAACTTCTGTCAAGAACCAGGTGAATCTCTTTATGATTCGTGGGATAGGTTCAAAGAATTACAGATATTATGCCCACATCACGGTATGAGTAGCCAGGAACTTGTTTTGTCATTCTTTAGAGGCTTAAATGATTCTAACAAATTGTTGCTAAGTTCCTCGTCTGGAGGAAATTTTATGAAAATGACCGGAGAAGAAGCAGTTGAACTACTGGACCAGATGACCGCCAGTACCAGACAATGCTGTAAAACAAGGAAGAGTGAAGTAAAGAAGGAAACGGTATCTACAGTCATTCCCCCGCAGGATCATGTATCTGCTCACTAGCTGCACTCACAAAAGTTGGAGAAACTAACGCTTAGTCAATCACAACAAAAAGTGTGAAGGCAGTGGCCACTTCCCGTATCTGACTCCCTGTTGCGAAAACTGTGGAGGAGCTCATGAACCTCAGACTGCGATGGTTGAGGTTGCAACAGGACCCTTGAAGAGGTAAATCTGATCAACAACAGACCAGGGAATCCTTATCAAAACTCATACAATCAAAACAATTGGAGGAGTAATCAACAACCATGGAGGAATTATGATCCACAGTCGAGTAACCAAGGTTTCAACCAAAACCGACAACCGCAGTACAACCGACAACTGGAGCAGCCACCCAACTCACAAGGTGATATGGGCGAACTAAAAAGCATGATGAACCAGCTTCTTAAACAAGGTCAGGTGACAAATTCAAAATTTGCTGAGATAGAAGCCAAAGTTGCTGATCAAGCTACCATAACCTCAAATTTAGAGAGACAGATAGGTCAGATTTCCCAACAGCTGGCTCAAAGACCAGCAGGGTCACTCCCGAGCCACACTGATCCAAATCCTAGGGAGCATGCAAAATCAATAACCCTGAGAAGCGGGAAAGAGCTGGTTTCCGATGTCCCTGAAACTGAGAAGAAATCTGATGAACAACAAAAAACTCAATCTGACAAAGACGACGTAACAATTCCCAAGGAGAAGAAGTCTTCTGCATCCCTTACTATTAAACCGTCACAGGTTTCATATGAAATTCCAATCCCATTTCCTGATAGATTAAAGAAAAAGAATTAGGATGACCAATTTGGAAAATTTCTTAACATTTTTAAGAAATTAACTATTAATATTCCTTTTTCTAATGCCTTAACGCCAATGCCTATTTACGCAAAATTTATGAAAGATATCTTGTCTAACAGGCGATCTTTACAGGAAAATGACACGGTAAAATTGACCGAAAGAGTGTCTGCAGTACTCTTAAAGAAACTACCACCGAAGTTGGGAGATCCAGGTCTCCCTATCATTCCTTGCGCAATTGAAGACATAAATTGTGGTAACGGGTTATGCGATTTAGGAGCAAGTATTAACTTAATGCCTTTATCTATCTTTAAGAAATTAGGTATAGGTCAATGCTCTCCTACTCCTGTGCAGCTACAACTAGCTGATCGTTCCATAATCCACCCTAAAGGAAAAGTTGAAGATTTAGTGGTTTCTGTTGGCAAATTTATTTTCCCTGCTGATTTCATTGTTATTGACATCGAGGAAGATAAAGATGTTCCACTAATCCTAGGTAGACCTTTTATGAGAACTGCAAGAACTTTAATTGATGTTGAAGGAGGTAAAATAATTTTAAGACTTCATGATGAACAGATAGTTTTTGACATGACCCGGAACATGAAGCGTCCTTCTGATACACAAATCTGTTTTTCGATTGACACTGTTGACTCTTTAGTACAGGAGACGTTCCTCAGCAAAGATGAAGAAACGATTTTGGAAAGATGTCTTATGGCATCTTGCGAAGCTGATGACGAAAATCCTGCTATTGCTCTCATGGCTGAAGAGTTAAACAAGCATAAGCCATGTTTCCGTTCCTACCAACAAAGATTCGAACCAGTAGAAAGAAACGCAGACAGACCAAAGCCATCCATCGAAAAAGCACCTACAGTCGAAATGAAACCTCTTCCCCCTCATTTAAAATACGCTTTTCTAAAAAAGCCATCTGATCTACCAGTTATTATCTCTTCTAAATTAACAGATGTGCAGGAGAAGCAACTTTTAGGGGTGCTACGCCGACATACGACCGCTATCGGTTGGCCGATAGCGGATATCAAAAGAATAAGCCCATCTCTGTGCTCTCATCGAATTTATATGGAAGATGATTTCAGGGCATTGGCACAACCACAGAGGCGTCTCAACCCCGTTCTAAAAGAGGTGGTCAAGAAAGAGATAATAAAACTACTTGACGCTGGCATTATCTATCCAATTTCAGATAGCAAGTGGGTGAGCCCAGTGCAGGTGGTACCAAAAAAGGGCGGAATAACTGTAGTTCCTAACGAGAAAGGTGAGTTGATTCCTCAACGCACTACTACCGGTTGGAGAGTTTGTATAGACTACAGGAAATTGAATACTACCACACGTAAGGATCATTTTCCCTTGCCCTTTATTGACCAAATGCTGGAAAGGTTAGCAGGTCAAGATTACTATTGTAACACCCCTACTACGTACATGTCACTAAATGAAATCGCAGCGGAATAAATAACTAAACAGTAACTAACGCTTCGGTGCTACAACGCCGTCAACCACCCACGTGGTTGACAAGGCAGAATAAATACAAGTGCACCGGTCTGATGATCAGACTCCCGAGCATAAAACTAAATCATAATTACATCATATACAATACCGAGTATTACATACTTCCTTCACTGTTAAACATCACTGTAAAACTGCAACAACCAAATATACAACGCCACGGGAGCACAGGCGCATCCCGGGCCATCATCCCAAAAGTATACAAAAGTAAATCACTTCCTAGGATCTAGAGCCACTCCGCTTCTTCGATCCTCATCCTGCAGTATAAGAAATATGGATCCCCCGAGGGGGTCAGCAACCCTTGGCTGGTATGGCTAACGCGCAGCCCATCGGCTACCGGGATACGCGCAACTAATTGTCATGATAACATGGCATTCATTTATATACATAACATAACATAACATGTGGCATAGCATCAATGGTGCACAGCACAATAACACATACACAGTGGATTTTCACTCCACGATAACAAACCACAAGGGTCAAATAACACAAGAGCCTAGAGAATGATTCACCCTCATGTTAAGCTCGTTAAACACACTCGTTACCGTTCTGTTAGACGAACGAGTAACTTAAGTCACAGATGGTTCGGATTTAGTGACCCGAACACACCACACAAACACATGTTCCCACTAAACCGATCATAAGTCAGAATAGGTAAGCTTTGGAAGAAGCTAGCGGGAGATCGAACGCCAAATTAGGGAGAACAATCTTAACAACATAAGAGTCGAATCTGATTCAGATATCTACTCTTAACTTACATGCATGACCGGACAACCGGATTCCTCACTTCCCAGTTAACACTTGTTAGAAGTTCATAGTGGAACTTAGCAACCAACACACAATAGGTGGTAAGTCATGTTAGACACACACAAGGGAATGAGTCACATCATAACATCACAATAACATGAACAACTGTAAACTCATTACATGTTTAAATCTTATAACGTCATAAACACACAGAAAAACATACAACACACAAGCCGGTGTAAACCGGTAGGCAACAGACTGCAAGAAAACCATACCTTGGTCCTTGCCTTGATTTGTTTCCACCGTAGGTCACTCCTATACATGATTCAAGAACGTCGGTTAATTAACTTACTTAACCTCCAAATTTACTAAGTGTTTAACATAATTATTTGACATGTTTAATGTCTAACTTACCCTAGGTTACCTTCATTATATACCCTAGGGTTAACTACATAGGTCACATTCTTTTCTGTTTTTTTTTACAAGTTTAGGTCCGACCGACCTTGCCGACCGGACTTACCCAAGTCCGGTCGATTCCAGAACACATTTCCGTTAAAATTTTCTACTCCGACCGACCTTGTAAGTCCGGTCGCATGTTCGGTCTTTTCCCGAGAGTTTCTTCCCTTTGAAAATTTAGCCCGACCGGACTTGCCAAGTCCGGTCCTATGTCCGGTCGATTCCAGTAACTCAATCCGTACAAAATACAAGCCCGACCGACCTTGCAAGTCCGGTCCCCAAGGTCGGTCCATTCCAGAAGCCAATTCTCGCAGGGTAAACTGGGCTCGACCGAACTTGCAAGTCCGGTCGCAAGTCCGGTCTGCCCCAGACCTTTGTTTTCCTTTTTACATTCAACTCCAAACTTCACCCCATATAACCTAGTACTCCCTAACCTCATTTGGGCACTTTAAACACACCTTAAGACATCCTTAAACACTCATAAAACTCATTATCTAATTCCTTAAGCCTTTACCCATTTCCTCACAAAATTCCTAACACTTACAATGTTTTCTCCAAGTTTTTCAAGTGGTGTTTCATACCTATGATAACTATCATCCCAAAATGCTTTCTCCTTATTTTAACATCATCTCCCAAGCATCATCGCTCACAACTAACTCCTTATATCCATCTTGAAAATTCTTTTCCAAGTTTACACTTCCTCCTTATTACCAAAGTTTGCCTAAGTATTTACCTAAGTCCAAAATGACTTTGGTACCTACTAAACCTCAAGCTCATGCCTAAGTCCTTGTGACATCCTAAATCACCTTAATGCATGTTTCTTACCCAAGAACAACACTTAACCAATCTAAACACCTCTTAACTTATCAAACTCATTTTAACTCTTAGACTTCTCATTTATTACCTAAATTTCGACATAGGTTCTCCTAGCACATTACTAAACCAAAACACATTGTTTTTACCAACAAACAACCAAGAACACTAAAAATCCATCAAGCACTTATTAAACACAAAACTCCACTCATAAAGCACTACATCACAATATAGTGCGTAATTTAAATTGCATGGCACTTAGGCCCTTAAATGACATGGCTCTTAGGCCCTTAAGATGCATAAATCATAAACATTGAATTTCCACAATATATTTGCCTTTAACCTGCAAATACACTCAACAACACATATGCCTTTTACTAAGCTCTTGAGAACACTTTACTAAGTCATTCACCATTTGCTCTTTAGGTAGTTTTAACAAGCATTATAAGCTCATTTCTCCTAAGGCATTAAACAACATTTGGTTGGTAGATTTACCTCTTTTCCAAACAACTTCTTTCTTGTTTCCTTTAAAAACCGGCAGGGTATTTGATTCTTTGACAAGTTCTAAACAATATACAAACATTATACTGAGTATTCAAGCTATAAGCTCCATCTCATTGTAAACCCTAATTTTACATTGTTTCAAAAACATTAATGTAGTTGTTTTACCTTGCTCTTTGAAGAGAGTTTGAATGTCTAACAAGAGAGGACTCCACCTAGTCCATGAAGAGTTGGAATGAAGCTAGACAGGTCACACAAAGAGCTCTCCTTCAATATGTGTTTTTCGGTTACAACAAAAACATGAAGGAAATGAAGTTTTTATTTGAGATTCCTTACCTAGAAGCAAAGGAGAGTAACAATATGTAAAAACAAGCTCAAGCTCCTTCAATGGTGGAACTCCATGGCACCGAAATGGTGGTCTTGGAATTTTAAGAAGATAGGAATGAAGAGCTTGATGAGAGGAAGAGATTGGTGGTGTTTGTTTTTGATTTGAACAAGTGAGCAAGATTTTACAAGAGATCAAAGAGGAGTTTTAATGGAGGTTGTGGTATTACCGTGGAAGAGAAGGAAGAAGAGGGTGTGGAGCCGTGTGAACAAGGAAGGAAATGAGAAGAATGAGATAGAATTTGCTTTTGAAGATATTTATACTTTATAAAGTAAAAAGTAGTTTATTTACTTATCATTACTTGCTTAATACATTAATAAGAGAGTGGTGAGTCACCACACTTAAGAAAACCGGCCCCCATTTATACTTAGGGGTAATATAGTCTTTATTTGTCAATTTAATTACTTATACAAACATATGTTACAAAATAGCTTATAAAAATCACTATTCATGAAAACAAGGCACATAGAAGTGAAATTTTGATTTCCCATTGATATAGACATCCAAATGTGATATTATATAGTACACATATATATTTAAGAGTAATGATGGACATCTAGCCACTCAAAACTCATTTACAAGACAATTTTTCAAAAATGTGCTTTAAGACTCCTTAAAGCACATTTTGTGTTTAAACTTGTTTTCAAGCTTGGTTTTTCTTTGGTAATTGGTTAAATATGTTCATTAGTGTATAAATGAGGTCTTGGTAAGTTCATTAGGTCTTAACCAAGTTTATCCCAAGCTTAGAGCACATTTTGGCTCTTATTGACTTTAAAGCACATTTTGTGTTTTCTTTTTTTAAATTTGTTTACTAATGTTTCTAAGACTCTTTTTAGTCTTAATACACCATATTTAAGTGTTTATACAATATATTAAGGTTTGGGGTATTTCAACTATTGTTTTCTAGATGGCTATTCAGGATACTTTCAGATCCCAATTGCTCCAGAAGATCAGGATAAAACTACTTTTACCTGTCCTTATGGAACATATGCTTATAAAAGAATGCCGTTCGGATTATGTAATGCACCAGCTACTTTTCAACGGTGCATGATGGCTATTTTCTCTGACTACATTGAAAAATGTATATAAGTCTTTATGGATGACTTCTCTGTCTTTGGTTCGACATTTGATACTTGCCTGGAGAATCTTGATCTTATTTTGGCCAGGTGTGAAGACACAGATCTAGTCCTGAACTGGGAGAAATGTCACTTCATGGTTCGTGAAGGGATCGTGCTAGGACATAACGTGTCTTCAAAAGGTATTGAGGTGGACCGCGCTAAAATTGAGGTAATAGAAAAACTCCCACCTCCCACTACTGTAAGAGGTATTCGAAGTTTTCTTGGACATGCAGGTTTTTACAGATGATTCATTAAAAACTTTTCCAAGATTTCAAAGCCTCTCTGCACTTTACTGACAAAAGATGCTAAATTTCATTTTTCTGTTGAATGTTTAGCAGCTTTTAATTTGTTAAAAGAAAAACTTGTCTCTGCTCCTATTGTGGTATCACCCGACTGGTCCCAACCTTTTGAGATCATGTGTGACGCCAGTGATTATGCGGTGGGTGCTGTTCTGTGCCAAAAAATGGATAAAATTCTGAGAGTCATTTATTATGCAAGCCATACTCTTAATGATGCTCAGAAAAATTATGCCACCACCGAAAAAGAATTGCTGGCAGTCGTCTTTGCTTTGGATAAATTCCGTCCATATTTATTGGGTAGTAAGGTTATTATTCATACTGATCATTCTGCTCTCAAGTATTTATTTGCCAAAGCAGATGCAAAACCCAGGTTGATAAGATGGATACTTCTCTTACAAGAATTCGACATAGAGATAAGAGATAAGAAAGGTATCCAGAATGTCGTGGCTGACCACTTATCAAGGATGGAGGGACCAGAAGACGAAAGACCCATAAATGAGTTTTTCCTGGACGAGGCAGTATTCACAATCCAAACGGCAGGAGACCCTTGGTTTGCCGATATTGCCAATTATCTGGCTACAAAGATCATCCCAGCTGATATGACATATCAGCAGCGAAAAAGGTTCTTTTCGATTGTCAAACATTATTTATGGGATGATCCATTTCTTTTCAAAATCTGTGCAGATGGTATTATAAGGAGATGTGTGCCACAGAGGGAAATCAGAAATATCCTTCTCCACTGCATTCTAGAGAAACCGACGGACATCACGGTGCAACCCGTACAGCTGCTAAGGTACTTGAATCCGATTTCTATTGGAACACCCTTCACAAAGATTGTCATGCTTTTGTGTCTACTTGTGATCGGTGTCAAAGGCAAGGTAACATTTCTCGCCGTAATGAACTACCCTTGAACAATATGCTGGATGTAACACCCCATCCAAAGCCAATCGTGGTTATCGCAAAACTGAACACTTAAACGAATATGTCGCAGCGGAAATCATAAACACCTGGACCTTGCCACGGTCTGATCACAGAATATACCGGCCTTAATAATTACAACACCTTTCCAAAATAAATGTCCAACCCAAAAGCATCACCATCCAAAATACCACAACCAACCGAGTACAAGTAGCTAAATCATAATCACAACCTTACATCAGTTTAAATATAAACAGTCGGGTGCACAGGCGCAACCCGAACTCAAAATAAACATCCCACCCTAAGTCTAACCGCTCCTACACTCGTAGTGCGTCCTCATGGGTCTCTTACCTGCAAGTGTAAAAATAGCCCCCAAGGGGGTCAGCACGAATGCTGGTACACCCTCTCATGGCCCCCAAGCTAACGGGGCTACGACGACTAATTGTCGATAGCATGGAAATTGATTGCATACACAAGCATAATATGAAGTGCAATAACAATAACCACAGATGAACATATATAGTTCACAAACAATGAACGACTCAAGCGTTCCCTTATCAAGTGGGTTAGTAACCCCCTCCTTAGTCCTCATTTCCTTAATCTCAGTTCCTTACCTTACCTTAATCTTAATCTCAACTTATTCTCAGTTTACAAACCGTTCCTGGAAGGGATTGGTTGTAGCTTAATTCGAACCTGGGATTTAGGTGATCCCACCGCACCATCTTAATGCCACCTACTCTGGACGGGAGTCCAGCGTAGCTGAGCCGGCAACCGGCCCTAGGCTACAAGTCCGAAGACAAGTCCTTAAGCGGAGGGCGGATCTGATTCAGATACCGTCCCCCTTTTTCCTTAGCATGCATGACCGGAGATCGGTCCCGGGTTTCCTCACTCAAGTTCCAGTTAGTAGAAATCTTAATCACCATGTGCTAGCTAAGCCCTAACGGGCATTAACCAACAGCCACCAAACTTATCTCTTATTCTTAACTCAGTAAGTACTAAACTCGGTTAGTAACAATCTCAAGTCTCGCGGATTAGTGTAAAGATAACACAAACACAACGAGAATAAATATAACCGGTTGCATGCTTTATCTTATTTTAGTGATAGCAATTAAGCAGATAGCACACAAGCCGAGGGACACCTCGTTAGCAAGCAGGTCACAAGAAGATTGTACCGTTCACCGTCGATCGTTGTTTGATTAACCTTCTTCGGGGTCCCAATTCACAAACCTAAAACATTCATTCATTTTTAGGTCATTAGTTACTCGCACCTTACTTAACTCACTTAGTCCCTAAAAATTCCCATTTAATAACCTCTCAAGTCTTTGCCACTTAGCTTACAAACTTAACTTTAAACATTAAAACTTATACTTAACTTAACTTAATCCCTTAAGTTCTTAGGGTCCTAATCATTACCACCCTACCAAAGGTATACCTTATCACCCATTGCCATTCTTAGAATTTAAAATTTCTTTTTTTTTATTTTTAGGCCCGACCGAACTTCCTACCGACCTTACCTAAGGTCAGTCCATTCCAGAACACTTTACCGTTTGAAAATTCTACCCCGACCGACCTTGCAAGTCCGGTCCCCAAGGTCGGTCCATTCCCGAGGGTTTCCCCGAGGGAAATTTGAGCTCAACCGAACTTGCCAAGTCCGGTCCCATGTTCGGTCGATTCCAGAGACTTATTACCGTACAAAATTTTTGGCATGACCGACCTTGCAAGTTCGGTCCCAAGGTCGGTCCATTCCAGAGACTTAATTCCTTCACAAAATACAAGCCCGACCGAACTTGTAAGTCCGGTCCTATGTTCGGTCGATTCCAGAAACTTTCTCCGGTAGTGTAATTTGAGCTCGACCGACCTTGCAGGTCCGGTCCTAAGGTCGGTCGGCTCCAGAACCTTGTTTCTAAATTCTCTTTTAACTCCAAACTTCTCCTCATATATCCTAATATGTTATAACCTCATTTGGGCACCTCAAATACACCTTAAGCCCTCCTCTAAACACATTAAATCATTCACCAAGATTCACCTTAGTCATTATGCATTTTCCTTGTAATAATGCTAACACTTGTAATGTTTTCCACTAGGTTTCTAGGTGGTGGTTCATACCTAATGTAACCACTATGCCAAATGTTTTCCTCACCACTATAACATCATCTCCCAAGCATCTTTCACTATCTAAAACTCTTTTATGCATTTACTTAAAGTTCCATCACAAGCTTAAACTTCCATCCATCAACACATTATTTCCTTCCTAGTTGTTTACCAACATTTGCCTAAGTCCTAAATACTCAATTACATTCTCTTGATTCCTAAATCCTTCATAGTAATACCTAAGTCATTAAATCCCCTTAGAATATCTTAAACACTTAAGTTCTCCTTTAAATTTTGCCATGGGTTCTCTAGTACATAGCACATCCTAACACATGGTTTTTCTCCATCAAACAACCAACATCACCCAAATTCTCATCACAACACCTTAACACACAATTTATACCAAAACCACACCACATCATCATATAGTGCTTAAACTTAAAATGCTTGGCACTTAGGCCCTTAAATGACAATAATCTTAACCACTGAATTTCCACATATATTTGCCTTTAACCTGCGAATACACACAACAAGGCTCCCATTGAAATAAAATGCTTCTTATAATTCATCTCAACATTGTTTTAACTATCTCTTCTTCTCATTTGCTCTTTAGTCACAAGTTCACAAGTATAGTCATTGTTTCTCCTAGGTTTTATACAACCCTTTTCTAATGTAAACTCTACACTAAACTCATCACATATCTAAATCCCATTCCCTTAAACAATAAAACACCTTAAGGTAAGTAATTTACCTTGTTCTTTTACAAGCTTTAAAAGCTTTCTTCCTTAGGTTTTTCTTTGCTCAATCTCGGTCACCAAATATATCTCCTTGCCAATGTTCTAACCAATATCCAATGACTCCAATGAGTACTAGATAATACATTAACCCTAAGGAACAAACCCTAGGTTAAAAATGTGCTTTAAGGTATTAAGGTGATTGTTTTACCTTGGTTTCTCAAGACAAGCTTGGATATGAAGCAAGAAGGACCTCCTCAATCCTTTGAAGAGTAGAAAACAAGCTAGAACAAGGCATAAACATGGAGTCCCATGAGTGCAAATTTTCGAACATGGAAGAAAATGATGGAAACCTAGATTTTCTTACACTTTCTTTACCTTAAGAGAATGAAGAAGCCAATGGAGTCTCCAAACTTGAATTTCCTCCTCTAATGGTGGTTTGACTTGGCACCAAAATGAAGCTCTTGAAGTTTTGAAAAGATAGAAGAGAGAGCTTGAGCTAACTAAGGAGAATATGTAATTTGTTTTGGTTTTGGAGCTAAAATGAGTGAGTTGTGTGCAAGGCTAGATGAAGCTAGCATGGAGGTATGCTTCACGTTAATGGAGAAGGGAGAGAGAGCAAGAAACCGTGGGAAACAAGGGAGAATGAAGAAGTGAGGAGAGAGAACCACTAAAGGTGAGATATTATGTTAAAAAGGTGAATAGTTAACTTATTTGCTTTTGCTTTCTCTTTACTTAGCTAGATAAGTGTGGTGAGTCACACTTAAAAACCGGCCCCTTTGGTCAAATAAGGTAGGTTGTGGTCTTTGTTGACCATTTATTTGACTTACTTTGACTAATGTTATAAACTAGCTTAATTAAGTTACTATTCACAAAACAAGGCACATTGTTGTGAAATTTTTGATTTCCCATTGATATAGGCTTCCAAATGTGATACTATATAGTACAAATGTTAATTAAAGAGTAACGATGGACATTTAGCCATTCAAAACTCATTTACAAGACAATTTTTCAAAAACGTGCTTTAAGACTCCTTAAAGCACATTTTGTGTTTTAACTTGTTTTCAAGCTTGGTTTTCTTTGGTAATTGATTTAAAATGACCATTAGGATATTACTAAGGTCTTAGAACAATATTTGGGTACTCTCCCAAGTCTCTCCAAGCTTAGAGCACGTTTTTGCTTAAACTGCTCTTTTGGTGTTTCCTTATATTTTCTTTGATTAGAAATGTTTCTTAATGTTTCTAAGGCATTATTTAGCCTCCTTATATCTTAGTTTGTCATTTAAACACCATATCTAAGTTTGGGGTATTTCACTGGAGGTTGAATTATTTGATGTTTGGGGGATTGATTTTATGGGACCCTTCCCAAATTCTTGTGGAAATTTATACATCTTAGTAGTAGTTGATTATGTCTCTAAATGGGCGGAAGCCCTTGCTTGCTCTACTAATGATGGTAAAGTTGTGATGAAGTTTATAAAGAAGAATATATTCACTCGATTCAGCGTTCCTAGAGCAATAATCAGCGATGGTGGATCTCACTTCTGCAATCGCCAGTTTGATGCTCTCCTGAAGAAATATGGAGTCCGACATAAGGTTGCTTTACCATACCATCCTCAAACCAATGGTCAGGCAGAGATAACAAATAGAGAGCTAAAATGGATTCTGCAGAAGACGGTGAGCTCTTCTCGAAAGGATTGGTCTCTGAAATTGGACGATGCACTATGGGCATACCGCACCGCCTTCAAAACACCTATTGGCGTGTATCCCTACAAACTAGTTTTTGGGAAGGCATGCCACTTGCCTGTGGAATTAGAGCACAAATCTTATTGGGCTCTGAAGGTGTTAAACTTTGATCTACAACAAGCCGGTGAAAAGAGGAAGTTCCAGTTGACTGAGCTAGAGGAACTTCGGAATGACTCATATGAAAAAGCAGTGAGGAGAAGGAGAAGACCAAGCGTTGGCACGATAAGATGATTGCCAAGCGAGAATTCAAAACAGGAGATCAGGTCCTTCTTTATAACTCCAGACTTAAGTTCTTCCCAGGTAAGTTAAAATCCTTCTGGTCTGGACCATTTACAATCATATCCACCTCTCCTTATGGAGCTGTGGAATTGGACAATAAGAAAGGAGGATCGTTTAAAGTAAATGGAGCTCGAATAAAACTATTTATGGGAACCACATTAGACAACGAAGAGGCTTCTGCGCTTCTTCTCAAAGATCCAGTCACAACTTAAAGTACTCAGGTACGGTCTAGCCAAAGACCATAAAGATGGGCAGCTTGGTAGGAGGCACCCTACTATCTATCTTTTTAATCTGTATTGTGCTTATATTATGTATCTTATTTTATGATTAAAAAAAAGAGTGAAATAAAAAAAGAAAGGAGAGATAACGAGGAGAATTAACTTGAGTTCTTTTGGCTGTTTAGAATATTTATTCCAGGAACATCTTGCACATCTATATAGCCGAACTCAAGTGTGGGGGAGCTACACTACATATTCTGCATAAATCTGGGGAGTACACTATCTTTACCTTGCTCTTTAAATTTTCAATATTTCCTATTACCATGCTTTGTGATCATTACACAGGTAGTTTGCATGCCCTGTTATTTTAATTCTTTCTATGCAATGAGGGCATTGCTTTGGTTCAAGTGTGGGGGAGATATAATAATCAAAAAGCTTGCTCTTAAAGTTTGTCTCTTTTTTGACACTGTGTTTAAATTTGTTAAGTGATTAATAATCAAAGAAGGAGCCATATAGGGAGTAATGCCGGTGTTAACAAGTTTAAAGGGTATATACTAAAAAAAAAAAAAAACACTCTGCTCCTTACTCAATGCAAAAAAAAATTCTGAGGAAATTATCATTTGAATTTTGTTTTGACTTTGAGCCTGGGTTTGATTTGGAAAGAAATGGTGGAAAAAGAACAAGTCAAGGTACTCCTCTGATCCAAACAGGCATATTCTGATCCTAAACAGGCCTCGTCCACTCGATTATTAAGTTCTTAGGGGTGCTTCATCACCCGGCTACCTAAGGTACTCGGTATCTGGGATAGTAGACCCAAAACCGCTACAAGGGTGGAGAGAAAAGTCTGAGGTAAAAAGAAAATGAACTTCAAAATTGAAGTAGATGTGCATTCTGTACAAAATGATAGAAACTTCTTCATGGATCATGAGTATATTGCATTGAAAGGTATAATGGAATAGGATTTTACTTCATGCCCCTTGTCGTTCAAAGGAAATGTGAAAGAAAATGGTGGATTGGCTCAGGGTTAAAAGCAGAATTCTCATGGTACTGCTTCTCTTTCTTTTGTAGGATTTCAGAGTTATTCTCAGAAATAGAGAAATATATCTAAATAAATTTAATGTTATTAGTACCCTTTTAAAATCTGAAAAGATTGACAATTACCTCTTCTGTGCTCTCCTTACTTGATTATTGTCTGTTTAACTTGTTTAAACATTATGTCAGAAAGATTTGCTTGAGGACAAGCAAAAGATAAGTGTGGGGGAGTTTGATAAGTGAGAAATACATAGACATTTAAGGGTTTAATTTACCTTGTACTTACTTACTTTCAGGATAATATTACTCACTTATCGTATGTTTTTCCTCTAGTTATGTTTTATTGATTATCTCACAAACTTATTGGTTAAACATGAGGAAAACCAAGCTAGGAGCAAAGTACACGAAGAGACGAACGCGTAGACGAAAACAGGGATCAAATCGGAGCTAAAACGAACATTTTGGAGGCAAAAGACTCTTGGTCCGGACCAGTGTCCGGATCACCTGGTCCGGACCAACACATGCCAGCGCGCCAGAAGAAGAAAATTGACATGGTCCGGACCAACATACCAGCGCGCCAGAAGAAGGAAATCGACATGGTCCGGACCACACTGGTTCGGACGGTGGTCTGGACATATCTAAATTGACAGCGTACAGAGCATGTCGATGGGTGTGAATTGGTATAATATATATTTACCAATTCACACCGACACCCCCTTCAATTCTACCCCATTTTCACTATAAATACACCTCCAAACCTCCATTAAATGATATCTCATTCCACCTCCAAACTTATGCCATTTTTCCTCCATAAAATCTCCATTTTCTCTCCAAAAATCATACATTTCATCTACATAATCTCCACATAAATCCTCACTTCATCTCATCCCATAAAAACATTCCATTTTCCATACCGTTGTTCTGTCCAACCTCCGTCCAAATATTATCAGTTAAATCTATTCAGTTTAATGTCTGTTGTACTTACGCTGTTTTTTTTTATAATTATGTGTGAGTAATAACTTTAGCCTCCCGGGTTGGAAAGCAAGCTTATTTTATACAATCGTGTTACGTATATTTTCTACTATAATCTGTTCAAGCAATATTTTGATTCTCGTTCTTAATGCGCTTTAATATTCAGGCCAATTATTTAAATGATATTTGTAGTTCTCTTGTTAAAATGCGGTGCTGAGACAAGGTTCTAGACAGAAGAAGTCAAAACGGGTTAATGACTAGAAGCAAGGTTCGCCTATAGGTTAATCTGTCTCCAACAGGAATTGTTAATAAAGCGATTAATTTATAATAACTTGGGCAAGGATTGCAGCTTGTTATTTAAATTAATCAAGGTTTATTGTACAAGGACCGGTCAACGAACTAATTAAAATTCCTGAGTTTATTGTTAAAATGGTAGAAGTTTATAGTAATATAATTGGATAAATAGGTGAGCAGAACAACCCAGGGTGCTTCTTAAAAACAAAGAGTTTTATAAACCGCTATTATTATTCTGTTCTAATTAATTGTTCTTTTACTGTTTTTATTTACATTAAGTGTTAAACCACAACCTTCCTAAAAAAATGATGAGTTTCTATTCAACAGTCTAATTAGAATTCTCAGTTAATTTACACTTTCAGTTAAACCACAGCAAGGTCCCCTAGAGTTCGACACCCCACAATTCCACTATTCTGCAAAACGATTAGGTACACTGCCTAAGTGGTAGAAGTAGTCACATATTTCTCCAACACATTTTATAGAATGATTATAATGTAAGGCGTTGTATTTATGGTTTAGGCTGGACATTTTTAAGAACGCTTCACTTAGGAAGCGTTCTTTATTGTATCGCGCCCAAAGACAAAAAAACGCTTGGAAAATAAGCGTTCTTTATATGAAACATATAAAGAACGCTTCTCGTATAAAACGTTTTTTATGTCTCTGGAACGCTCAGCATAAAGAACGCTTCCGTTTAGAAGCGTTTTTTATGTTTTTTGTCTCTCAGCATAAAAAACGCTTTTGTATTGAAGCGTTCTTTATGTTGCCTGAATAATTCACCTCCCGAAAAAATTAAATCTCTCCCGTGCGTAACCCTCAAGAGATAGCTACCTCCCTCTCGACTGAGCTCACATACGTACCCCGGCCAGTACCGTCCGCTAGCTACTGCGGCATCGCCGCCACTGCCGTTGCCGCCACTGCTGCGTCGCCGTCCGTGCCGCCGCCACCGCTTTCCGGCCGGCCGTCTCTCGCGCCTGCTACGCGTTGATTTCTCCCGATATTTACGCCCTGATGATCATCGATCGATCGACCCAAATATGCATGCCTAGCTGTCGATCGCCTCTGTTTCAGTAATTCATCAAATCTGCGAACATGTACAGGAACATATATATTTCCACTCTTTCACTCTTATTAATTTTGCAACTTGCTATCGAACAGGAACATACATGCCCGTCGCCTTTGTACATACGTATATCATCTGTAGTAATTAGTTTTACAACCCAACTGGCGTAATATCGATCCATGCTCTATCGCCTATATTCTTGATTCTACTAGAGGTAATTTTGCTAACCCAACTGAACGATTAATGTGTTTAATTATTAGGATTAAGTGCATGTTTGGGATTAATTAATTTTGCAAACCGGATTAAACTGTCGCAAGCAAGATTTGTGGTAGTATATACTTGCTGGTTGTGTCCAAATGGACTTGAGATTAATATGTTATTAGGCGAAAAATATAAGTGTTTGGGCATACAAATATAGCCACGTAGTTATGGTGAAATTTTGCAAAACCAAACTGTCGATCAGGAAGATACATGCTCTGTTTGAGATTAATGTGTTTATTAGGATTAAGTGTATTTGGGATTAATTTTGCAAACCAAACTGTCGCCTCTTGTACATGCTCTATTGTGGTGAAACCCTATATTTTTAGGGGGGATTCTATCGGATTTCCTAGAAAATTTTGTCAAAGTATTGAATTATTGGATTCGAAATGTAATTATTCTTGTGTACAAACTATATTCTGTAGGCATTGGTAGTAACTTTCATCGTCACACCTCATACGGGCTGGTTGATTGAAGTATAGCAATATTCACATCAGGACTAAGTAGACTACTAGGTTAGTTTATAATTTTTCTCTAATTACTTCTTAATTGTTCATATAGTGTTTCTCTGAATAGCTATATATTAAATGACTATATATGACTCTATGTATGACACTGACTATATATTTATATAATGATATTGTGCAGATTATGGATGCCAACGATCATGAGATGCTCCTACAATGTGATGAGGATATGGAGATGGAGATAGATGCAGTTAACGGAGCGTACACAGATTGTCGTTGCCGCTGATCAGCCTACGACCTCTTAGGACCCTTCTACGACCTCTCAGGGCCCTCCACGAAAGACACGAGGACCGTCACATGGTCTAAATGAGAAGAAGGAGAGTGACATGATTGATCTGGTGTGGGATAGGTATATGTTACACCTATATGTTATTTTGTCTTATTTTTTTATATGTACTGATATTTGTACATTTATACATAGTACTATATATATTACGTATGACTAACATATATACTGTTAATATTACAGGTATTTTAGACCCACTGGCGCGTCTAAGCAGAAGTTTGCCAGCACCATGGGTCGATTGGTTAAGACCCATTGCTGTATCAACAAAAACTGGAGGAACCAAGATCTGGAAAAAAAGAACATCATGTGGACGAGCTTGAAGAAGAAGTACCAGATCCCAGATGAAGCATATGATAAAGTGTTGTCACTGCTTGCTTTGCGTATGTGAGCATTCAAAAATAGGCTGGTGGCTGGTTGGATCAATACGGACAACCCGAAGCAGGTGCCTCCCTATGAGCTGTACGCTGGCATGATCACTGAGGAGGAGTGGAAGGAATTCTATGAAGCACATATCACCCCTGAGTTCAGGGTACGTAATTGTTTTCATAGATTAACTTTTAAGTTTATGTTGTTAATATAAAAGGATAAAGTTAAAATGAATTGTATTAATTCTTTCCACAGGCAGTTCAGGAAAAAGCCCGACAAAATCGCTTGAAAGATCAGAATCCACACTACATACGCCGAACTGGGTACGCGGGGCGTATACCAGGCTGGATTGAAAAGGGGTTATCGAAGAGTGTGTGTGAGGACGGCACAATTGAGCCGATTCAGAGTCCGGATGAGGTGAATCGGGCATAAGCATACATGTTTGGCCGCCAATTAGAGAAGGACGGTGAAATGTATTATCCGCGGAAGGAGACTGCAGACTTAGCTGCAAAAATTGTGAGTGTCCTGAGTAATATTTAATAGTTTATAAATTTTTCTTACAATTTATGTATGTTTTATTTATTTGATCTAATTCATAATTTACATGTTTTTTTTTGCGTGTACAAGACTGCAGAGGGTGCTGATTCTTTTCTTGGCCAGCCTCATAGTCAGGATGACCCATTGAACAAAGCGCTTGGCAAGAAGGATTACCCTGGGAGAGTTCGAGGATTTGGATCCGCAGTGCGTCAGCGAGATGTTTTTCCGCGCTCCCAGCGGATGGGGAGAGAGGAAGAAATGAGGGACATCGAAAGGAGGTTGTCACAGCAATTCCAATCTGATTTGCAGCAGTAGGTGCAACAAATGGAAGCAAGATTGATGTAACAGCTGAGTCAGGGGCATCAATCTTCTAGCTCATCAGTGTATGCCCCTACACCCGTTTCCACCCCTGCACCTGCTTCCACCCCTGCACCTACTTCCACCCCTGTACCATCTCAGGTTTCTCATTCTTACACTATACCTGCACCTTCTGATCCATTCCCATATGCCAAGCTTCAGGTATGTGCGAATTTTAGTGGTTTGTCGTTAATTATTTTTTCAATTAATCAAAAGTATGCATGTTGCAATGTATATATATATGAATCTAATTGTTTTCGTTCGTTTATTAGGAAACCAAAAAGTGTCGTCTTCTGCAGATCAATGAACATGGCACCTTTATGGTTGCATTAGGCACAATTCTACAGACTGATTCGGCGTCACTATGTCATTTTAAGCGAGTTCCGCCCTAGTACGTCCGTGTGTTCATAGACAGTGTCTGTCAAGGCTGTGATACCATTCCACTACCAATGGAGTGGAATGGTTGGAGCACTGTCATTGAAGCACGTGGCTCACAAGTACCGTGGCCTTGCAATCTGGTGGATTTATCTGATAGTACGGTAAGAAAAAGAACTTAAATTTGTTTACTAATTAACATTCCATATATAACTGCAGTTTTGGGAATAGTTTCCTAACATATACTAACTTGTCATTTCTTAGGCACCTGTTCCTATTACTGACAAAGGTAAGCAAGTCCGTGCGTCGAAAGGAAAGGGACCATCGGATCAGCAGGATGATCACTACATCAGTCCACTTCGAAAAGATTTCATTCTTCCCCAAAATTTGGTGAATACACTGCGAAAGCGTCAGCAGGTCTTATATAACATGATACTCGGGAAGGGTGATGATTTCATTCAGTTCATCCTTAAGGTTCCAGCGTCTGTGTTCCACAATAAACAACCCCAGGAGTTGCTGATCAGTATTAGAGATGTCAAGGAGCTGCTGCTTGGTGATATGCTGAACATCTCGGTGATTCAATCGTACTGCTTGTAAGTATCACATTTTTTCTCTCTTAAAGATAATAGTAAGTTTTATGTATAATTTTAATTTAATGCCTTTGTCATCAAAGGCCCTTACTATCGAGGCTGGCGTCAAACAAAATGGCAAATACGATCACCTCCTATGTCCACAAATCGTGTCTGCCGATGAAGCTACGAGAGACGGTGTTGCGTGTCAGAGCCATGTTGCGCAATGCCATAATTGCGGCGGTTACCAGGAAAAGCCGATTTGTGCTCATACCATATCATCAGATGTAAGCGTGCTTGACCACCTTGCGTTTGTTTTATTTTTTTATATTAACTCATATATATTTCGAAGCTGAAGTTGATTTGTTGTTGTTTGCACTTGTAGCAATCATTGGTTGTTGTTAGTGGTTTGTACTTACTCATCATGCTGTATAGTGATTGACCCTATTAAAGGAATTAGGAACATCACCATTTATGCTCTGCTGACAAAGTAAGTAAATAGTGCATATTTTCATTTCACATATAAAATTTTAAACTTTTTATTACTTGTCACTAAATGCTTGTTTTAATTAATTTCAGTGGTTTTAGAGAAGGTATGCGCAGTGTCGGGCAAATGATTTTCCTTTGAATATGCAGTATTTGAAAAAGGTAAAAAAAACATTCTCATTTACTCATGCATACGTAAATATATTTTGTATATTAGTGTGTATAATAATTAATAATATATTTTATTGAAAATAGTGTCCCATGCAACCGGATAGCAGCAGTTGTGGATATTTTGTGATGCGATACATGTACGAAATCGTGTCCAACATCGATAAAATCCGCAATGTCAATGAAGTACGTATTATAAGTCTTATGTTTGAATTAGTAATTTAACTGTTTGTGCATGGTTGGATATGTTTAAATGGTGTACTTAATTGCTTTTATAATTCTTGCGTGCAGCTTACTGACTTCTTCGAAAAACAAGGAGCTACTTATTCACTTGCCGATCTAGAGTTTGTCAAGGATCATATGTGCGCTTACTGGACGAAATCTGAAATACCCCGGACTTAATTAGGGTGATTAAATTACTTTAATACGATGTTGAGGGCCTATTAGTGCCTAATGAATTTTGGTAAAAAGAATAAATCCAAAAGAAATAATAAAAACGCTTAAAGAGCGAAAAACGCTAAAATGAGCGTTAAGTGACCCTAGGAGAAATACAACCTTAAATAGGGTACTAAATGAATTTAAAAGGCTTAATAATGCCTAAATAATATATGAGAACAATTCCCGAAGAAAACGGATTCATAAAACGGATTAAAAACGCTAATAAAGCTTTAGCGCACGTTTTTCGAGAAAACCCGAAAACATGACTTTGAGTGGTCAAACGAACCCGTAAAAATTATAGTTCATTAAATAACTATAAATAAACAGCAATGGGAGTATAATAGCCATTAAAATTAAAGAAACGAGAAAATTTCAGAAAACGGGCCCGGTTAGTGAATAGAGCTAAAACCGGGTAAACTAACGAGCATTTTCTGTAAAAGACGAAAAACGCTCCAGCTTGTGTAACATTAGGGGGCCGGTTTTTTACAGTTTAAAACAGCCTCTCACACACACTAGACTAGTTTACTAATTAACAAGTCAAAAAGCAAAAGAAGAAAAAAAGTACAAAAGCACTTATCTCTTCTCTCTCCTCCATTTCTCTTTTTCTCTTTTCCTCCCTTTCTTCTTCACCAGCCGTCTCCCACCCCCTCTCTGGTTTTGCTGGCGATTTTGAAGTCCTCCATGGATGCTCCACCTTCTCCTTCATGCTCTAGTTACATACAAGCCCCAAATCAAAAATAAAATAAATATTTGAACTCCCCTCATCCTCCTCTACCTTTCTCTCTTTTCGGAATTTCAAAAGGATGAGTTTCATCTCCATGGGTTTTCCCCCATTTGAAGAGAAAAGCACATCATCTTGTAGCTTGGAGTCTCCTCTCTCTCCTAAGGTAAAAATTTCATTGAAAAACTCATTTTGGTTCTCCCTCCTTTGGTGACCGATTTTTACCCCTTGTAATGCCTTGTTTTCTTCTTGATTTTGAGCTCCATTTCAACCCTCCAATGGTGGATTAATCCCCTTCTTGATTCAAGGGTGAGAACCCCTCTCAAAAATCTCCAAAGGTAAACCCTAACTTTGTGTACTAAGCCCTTTGGTTGAATTAAGATTTCCTAAGGGTTTAGATAATTAATTGAGTATATTTTTGTGTTTCTTGAATGTTGGGGTGGAGTTTGGCAACTCCATCCCCACTTGACCGATTTTGAGAAGAGGAGGAACAAGAGGAGAATAAAAGAGGAAGTTGTGACTTAAGGTAAGAAACCCACCTTAAAGCTTGTTTTTAATTGCTTTAGGAATTGGGATGGGTTAAATTTAAATAATGAACCCAAAATATGTGAATTAATGTAGTTGATTGGATTTGAGGATGATTGCGGACTTGTGTTGATTTAAGGGCCTAAGTGCCATTGTATTTGAGATTTGAGCAATATTGTTGTTTGGAGAATTTTGAATTGAGTTTATGTGCTGGTAGGACCCTTGTAAGGGTGTGGCTAGTTTAGGATTGAAAATGGTGAAAAAGAGGTGTTTGGACATGTAAGGTTATGGGGAGGTTATGACAAAATTTTGGTAGAAAAACAAGTGTTTAAAGATGACTTAGTGTATTGGAGAACCTAGGTGTTTGTAGCGTTGGTTGGAGTGTAGTAGTAGCCTTGAAATGACGTTTGGAGAACTAGTAGAGGAGAGGTGAAAATCTGTAGCAATGGAGTATGGAAATGTTTTAGAAAAACTAGAAAAGGAATTAGTGTGCAAGACTTAGGAAATGAGAGTTGGACTTGGGTTTTAGAATGGTGTATATCTAGGAATGAATTGGTATGGTAATTACGTGATTTGGTAGGCTTGGTAAGATGTAAAAACTAGCAAGGAGAAGTTAGAAATGCAAAAGAGTGAAAAATGCAAAATGTGAGAACTTGAACAAGAATTGGAGTAGGGATTTAACCAAGGATTTGAGGTGGTTTGAGGAGTGTTTTAAGGTGTTAAAATGTGTAGAAAACTTGTGGAAAGATTAGGAAAAGATTAAGGGTGGTTAATGGATTGATTAGGGGCTGAAAAATAATGTATGTTGCAGGTTTTAGCAGGGTCCGAGACTTGGTCCTTGGACAAAGTCCCGGACCACCCCTTAATATTAGGCCGAGAGTTCTTGCAGTACTTGGTCCGGGACTTGAGGGATGGACAAGGTCCCGGACCACCTATTAAAATCATGCCGAGAGTGAAGTACATGCTTGGTCCGGGACTAGAGAAAGGGACAAGGTCCCGGACCAGTGTAGGAATTCCACCCGAGAGTTTGGTTATGCATTGGTCCGGGACTATAGGTAGGGACCAAGTCCCGGACCACCCCCAGAATTCAACAGGAAGTGTTTTTAAGGCTTTAAAACATGGGGGATTAAATGGTATTGGTTTTAGATGATGTTTAGGAGTTGTTTGGTGACATTTAAAGGTGCTAAGAAGTATAAACAAAGGTCGGAAGTGATTGACAAAGTTGTGAGTTTAAGTACATTAAGTTAAACCGGAATAACGGGATAACGGGGTAAGTACGGGAGTAGCAATAATGTACATACCGTAACACCTTAATAATGATTGAACCATTTGACATGTAATTAGTGGTTCAAGAATATGATTCGAGGAACAAGTGTGAGCCAAAGAACATGAGAACCCCCGGTAAAGATAAATCCCGGTGAAAGGTATGATTTCCTCATGCTCTGTATCCTAACTTGGTTACCCCGATTTGTGTGCTTGTTTGATTATTTGATCACCTAACAAGATAAATGCACGAATCGGATTGTGTGTACTCTCTTGTGTTTGTATTGTATTGTTGTGGCTAGATTGTATTCCTTTAATTAAAGTTTGTATAATTCATGAAATGTGGATTGGGAATGAATTGCTTGATTGTGATTGTGTTTGGTAGTGCGACTCATAGTTGAGTCTTGTGTGAGTAGAGACTCGTAGAAGGAGTCAAGTGCGAACTAATAAAATGGTGGAAACACACTACAACTATTGAACCCTTACGCGGTAACCTAAACCTACGAACGCACTAGAAGAGAAAGCATACAGGAATAGCAACCTCCCGATAACGGTTAGTGAACCGAAACGACTAAATCCACATGATAAATATTAGTGGAAGTATATGAGTAACCTCTAACTAGAGGATTGGAAAGTTGTTCAAAATACGAACCTTGAGTAAAGTAATGAATGGTAAGGGATCACCAAACCCCTTAGAAATATAGTCAAACACCAATGAGAGGAACCGACTAACATGAGCAATGTGTCCGAACATGAGAGTATTCAATAAGTGGGTTGAAACCTTAAATCTTAGAATACTAAACATTAAGGAATTCCCTAAGCTATTAGATGCTATCGAGGGAGATACTTCTAGGCTAATCCTTGAGATTGTGAATTGACTCCGAGAATGGAGTTGTGGGAATTTGAGTAGTCCGGTAGTGAAACGGACATTTGAGTATTTGAGGAGCTAACTGTATAGCCCTATTTGTATTTGAGCCCGGTGGTGGGTCTTGTGCATGACCCTGCCCGGAGGTCGTGAGATCGACTTAACATGTACCTTGAGCATTGAGTATTGACTTGGGAACTTGAGTATTGAGTATGGAATCGAGTATGTGAGTGAAATACCCCAAACCTTAATGTGTTAATTAATTTTGTAATTACAATTCTCTAGGGCTAATTAAGTCCTTAAGATCGTTGGTGAAGAAATAAAAACCAAAAAGAAAAAAAGAAAGTGCGTAAAAGTCACAAAACGTGAAAATGCATATTTAATTATTCTAGGGGGTACATACCTTCGTTAGGGCTATAAATATATTTTTATATATTAATTACACACTAAGAACGTGTGGGAAAAATTCCGGAAGAAAACGGATCCAAACAATGCGTTAAAACGCTAACGGAGTCTTAAAGCGCGTTTTTCGAGAAAATCCGAAAACGTGATTTTAAACAGTTAAATGACCCCGTAAAAATAATAGTTGATTATGTAACAATAATTAAACATTAATGGGAGTTTAATAACCATTAAAATTAAAGGAATGAGAAAATTTCCCGGTTAGTGAATAGTGCTAAACCGGGTAAATAAACGAGCGTTTTCTGTTAAAGGACAAAAAACACTCCAGCGTGTCTACAGTGGTGGGCCGGTTTTATTAATGTAAACAGCTCACTCACATAAGACTAGTTAACTAATAAATAAAGTCAAAAAAATAGAAACACCACTTATACCCCCACACTCTCTCTCTTCCTTATTTTCTTTTTCCTCTCTCTCTCTTCCTCTCTTTCCTCTCTTTCTTCCTCCACCGGTTTCCCTTCTCCCTCTCTACTGGTTGAACGTTTTTGAAGCCTCCCATGGCTACTCCATGTTCAACCTCATGCCTAAGCTCCCTTTGAGCTCCAAATCAAAAATAAATCACATATTCTTCTTCCTCTCATCTTCCTCTATCATCCTCTATTTTCAAAATTCCAAAAGGTTGAAGTTGACCTCCATGGGTTTTCCCCATTTGAAGAGAAAATGGCACCAATGTGAAGCTTGGAGTCTCCTCTTTCTTCTAAGGTAAAAATTTCCAAGAAAAAGTCACTTCCTCTTCATCACTTGGTGTAATCGATTTTTCACCATTATTGATACCTTGTTTTTATCCTTGTTCTTGAGCTCCAAATTAATCCTTCAATGGTGGAGTAATCCCCTTCTTGATTCAAGGGTGAGAATCCCTCTTAAAAGCTTCAAAAAGGTAAACCCTAGCTTGTATTCTAAGCCCCTTTGATTTAATTGAGTTTTCTAAGGGTTTAGATAATTGATTGAGTATGTTTTGTGTTCTTGGATGTTGGGATGGAGTTTGGAAACTCTATACCCTCTTGACCAGATTTTGAAGAGATGAGGAGCAAGAGGAGAATTAAAGAGACTTGTGAAATTAAGGTAAGGAATTCACCTTAAACCTTGTCCTAAATTGTTTAAGTGTTTGGGATGGGTAAACAAGTTAATGAACCCAAGTTGTGGATTAAAATCTGTGTTGTAATGTGTTTAGTTGGTTATGGAGATTGATATTGTGGTTGTGGAGTTTATGGTGATTAGTTGTTGTTGATGAATTTGAGGATTGGTTATGTGCTGATAGGACCCTTGAAAAGGGTGTGGCTAGATTAGGAATGAGGAGGATGTGTTTTGATGAATTGGAGATGCAAAGTTTATGGGGAGGTTATGGCAAAATTTTAAGGGAAAATGAGTGTTGAGAATGGCTTTATGGATGAGAGAGTTTAGGTGTTCAGTTGGGATGTTTAATGTTGAGTAGAGAGGAGTGTTGGCCTTGTAATGGTGAATGAATAATGGAGTTAAGAGAGTGGTGAGAAAAATCTGTAGCATAACACTTGATAGAACTAAGCATTAGTTCTTGTAAGAGGAGAGTGAGAAATTTGGGTGAATTTGGTTAAGAATTGAGTAACAAGCGTAGGTGATGAGTTAGGTGAGTTTAAGAGGTTGTAATGGTGATGGAAAATGCCCAAATACATGTAGGAACCTTGGAGCAACAATGAGAAGAAGTTTGGATTTGAATGGGCATTTAGAAACAAGGGTCTGGAGCCGACCGACCTTAGGACCGGACTTACAAGGTCGGTCGAGCCCAGTTTAACCCGTCGGAAATCTTTCTGGAATCGACCAACCTTGGGACCGGACTTGCAAGGTCGGTCGGACTCAAATTTTGTGCGCGGAAATCTTTCTGGAACGGACCGACCTTAGGACCGGACTTGCAAGGTCGGTCGGGGTAAAATTTTCAAACGGGAAGTCGTCTGGAATGGACCGACCTTGGGACCGGACTTGGCAAGGTCGGTCGGAGTGAAAAATTTTGAACTCGGACGTTACTGGAATGGACCGACCTTGGGTAAGTTCGGTCGGTAAGGTCGGTCGGCCACTTATAAAAAAAATTAATTTTTTTTTTAAAAAAAATTTAAGTTGTCTAATGATGAGGATTGGTATGTAAAGATGTTATAAGGTTGTTAAGGATATGTTAAGTGAGTAATAATGACCATTGAGTGGTGAAGAGTTGTAATAGAAATGTGAAAGTAAACAAGTTAAGAATGTGAAGTTATAAAACTACTGAACGGGGTTAACCATGGGCGCACTAGTCTTAAATAGCTATACTACCCCGATGTTAATGGAAGTAGTTATAATGTTACCAGTTGTTCAAAGAGTTTCGAGAAACATGCGATGGGACGTTGGAGTGGACCTTCGGTGACAGGTATGGTTTTCTTGCAACCTGTGTCCTACCGGGTTACACCGGCTTGTATGCCAGTGTGTTTTTCTGTGTGTTTGCCACCTTGCAAGATAAAGCATGAAATGAGTTTACAGTAAGTCATTATTGTGGCGTAATTAATTCCGATACCGTTTAACCTTAATTATGTGTTAAATAATAGTTAACCGACCTTAGGTTCACATAAGAGATCGGTATTCGGAATAAACGTCCCAACCCACAGGAACGTTCTAACTACGGCTATCCGTGCGTTAGTGTATGTGGTGACTTTGTGTGATGTATGTGACTTGTTCAGTATGTTGTTGTTATTGGATACTGTTATCCGTGTTGTTGAAATGGGATGTGATTTTCCCTGATGTGTCTAACCGAGTTAGTAACACAATGTGATGTACGTATGTGATAAGTTCCATAAAGGAACCTCTAATTAATAAGTATATGTTATGTATGGTGAGGAATCCGGTCATTCCGGTCGCGCGTGTTGTTTGGGAGTTGATGTATATGTGAGTTAACTCCCATTCTGTTATGTTAGGGTTGTATATCCTTCTTGGATGTTCGACCTCCCACTAGCTTAGCCAAAGCTTACCTACCCGACCTCCACATCGGGCTAGGAGGGAAATTATGTGTAATGTTGGTAGGGTGTTGATGCCTAAGTTCGCTTCGACTCCCTCTTGTTTATGTTACGGTTGTTCTTCCTCCTTGAATTACAACCACCCACAAGCTTAACCAAGGCTTACCTAACTCATCACTATTGGAGCTAGGGGGAATTGTGTATGTTGTGATCGGTCCTATATGAGGCCGCCATACCTAAGTGAAGAAAATGTATGTATGGGGTGCGCGGACTTATATTACCTCCGGCACCTCCTAAGTAAAGTGAACACTCTCTAAGAAGAATGGAACTAAGTTGTGTGTATGTTATTAAGTGAAGTGTGTTGTTATGTTGTGTGTGCAATTGGTGTTTGTGTCCTGCTAATGGATGTTTGCTTATTAAGCATGATATGTGTGCGTAGTTTGTGCATGATTTAAATATAATCAATCGCATGCTAAGACGACAATTAGTTGTGCGTGGCCCGGTAGCATGCGGGCTGCGGGATTACCATACCAGCAAAGGTGCTGAGCCCCTTGGGGGCCACCCTTTTCTTCTCTTTCCTGTTTCAGGTACAAGGAATTGGAGGCCGTTCGAGAGTAGGACGGGGTAGTTGATTGTATGTGGGTAGTCATGAAAATTGTGGATGTGCTGTAGGTGTAGTAAGACCGAAATTGTATCGGCGTTAGTTGGTAATTACTCGGTACAGTTGTAATGTAAGTGTATAATGAATGTTGAACATGGAACGGGATTAATGTGTAGTAGCTCGGGAGTTTAGTCCATCAGACCGGTACGATGTATATATGTTAGCCTTGTTAGCCACGAGGGTGGCTAACGGCATGTAACACCAAAGAGTTAAGTGATGTTGCGAGTTGAGATTTCCACTGCGATACGTTATTAAGTGTGTTGTTAGTAGTTGGGGTGTTACAGTGAGTATTGAGAATTGAGTTGTGACTTGTGGGACTTGAGAATTTGAGTTGAGTGGGGAATTGAGTTGAGTGTCGTACACCTTGTAGAGATTGTGAGTAAGAGTACCCAAGGGAGTGGGTAGTACATGAGTAGTTGAGTAAGGCATGCTGAGGTAGAAACCCTCAAGCCTAATTAAAGAACATATTGAATCAACCCTTGATGTGTGTTAGTGCTTATGTTCAATGTTGAACTTGATTGTGAATGTACATATATAATGTATATTATATGCATGCTGTTGTGATAAAATGAACCGCATGCTCTCGACCAATTAGTCGGCGTACCCTCGCTAGTACGCGGGGTATACGGAAGTCATATTCAGCGTAAGCTGACCCCCTAGGGGGAACGTTTTTAGTGTGCAGGTACCTGAAGTGAATATGATCACTGTAAGAGACCGACAGCTAAGCCGGACACCGTTCGAGAGTAGGACAGGGTTGTTATTGATATGGGTGGTTATTAAAGCAATTGTATTTGTATATTGTGGGATGTAAGACCAAGGAGGTCATGGATACACTTGGGAATTGCAGATACTTGGAATAGAACGGATTTGAGATTGTATTGTATATAATGGATATGAAGGTTGTATTTAGTTTGAGGAATGATTAAGTGAAGGAAGTATCTTTTGTATAGTGTACTCGGTAAAGACCCATCAGACCGATATTGTATTTGTTGTTGTAATTGAGTTTGGATTGGCCTTGTTAGTCACGTGGGTGACTAACAGCATTGTTTCACCCCCGGTTGTAGTTTGAATTTCCGCTGCTTTGTTGTTAGTAATTAAGATGGGTTAGGAGATAATGGTGTGATTACCGGTAGGGGTGTTACAAAATCAATAGCTTATGATGATGAAGATCAGCAGAAGTCATCATGAGTACGCGCTGCATCTATTTCTTTTCTTCTTTGAAGTTGTGTCTGAACTGAACCAATATGCACCTGTAAATGCAGTTTGTTCCCCATGAGTTCAACTACACTTGCATTGTGTTGAAAAATGAAGTTTCTTGCATTATCAAATTTCTACAGATTGCAGTACAAACATAAGTACATAGTAGCTAGCTTCCATCTGTGTTTGGATTTTAATTGTAATTAAGTTTTGTCTGCATGTTTGGTAATACTAGCAAATCTCTGTTAATTTGGTACTAATATATACTAGCTGATTAATTTGTTGCAATTGGCCTGGGATCTGATGTGTTTTGCTGTAAATTGGATTCATATAGATTTAATTTCTCTGTACAGTTTGTTATGATGGATTCTGCTGTGTTGAAAATGCAACAATGCATTGATCTGATGTAATGATATATATATCTGTAGCATTTGTTGGAACAGAGATTTCTGAAAAAAAAAATTTTAAAAAAGGAAGATATAAAGAACGCTTATGCATATAAGTGTTCTTTAAACTCTCCCGCCAACCATTATAAGAAACGCTTATCACATATAAGCGTTGTTTTTGTCTAAGCATAAAGAACGCTTTCTAGGCTAAAACGTTTTTCATGTTGTCATCTTTCTAGCATTATAAAGAACGCTTTGCAAATAAGCGTTCTTTAAAGATAGTATAAAGAACGCTTTGGAAGCGTCATTTAAAATGTTAGTTCATTTGTGTCGCTCGAATAAACTGCGCTTTATAAACGTTCTATATGTCCAATTTAAGCGTTGTTTATTCCTTTTTTTCCAGCAGTGGCTCCTTAGTCACAAGTTCTCAAATTGAAATACCCCAAACTTAGATATGGTGTTTAAATGATAAACTAAGATATAAGGAGGCTAAATAATGCCTTAGAAACATTAAGAAACATTTCTAATCAAAGAAAATATAAGGAAACACCAAAAGAGCAGTTTTAACAAAAACGTGCTCTAAGCTTGAAGAGACTTGGGAGAGTACCCAAATATTGTTCTAAGACCTTAGTAATATTCTAATGGTCATTTTAAATCAATTACCAAAGAAAACCAAGCTTGAAAACAAGTTAAAACACAAAATGTGCTTTAAGGAGTCTTAAAGCACGTTTTTGAAAAATGGTCTTGTAAATGAGTTTTGAATGGCTAAATGTCCATCATTACTTTTTAATTAACATGTGTACTATATAGTATCACATTTGGAAGTCTATATCAATGGGAAATCAAAAATTTCACAACAATGTGCCTTGTTTTGGTGAATAGTGAATTAATTAAGCTAGTTTATAACATAAGTCTATATAAGTGAGACATTTGGTCAACAAAGACTTAAGTACCCTCATTATTAAAAGGGGGCCAGTTTCTTAGGAGGTGAGTCACCACCTTCATGAGTCATTAAGCAAATAAGAAAGCAAATGAGAGTTATAAAGTAAAATCACTATTCACCTTTTACATAAATATCACACTTTATTAGTTCTCTCTCCTCACTTCTTCATTCTCCTTTGTTTTCCCACGGTTTGAGCTGCTCTCTCCCTTCTCCATTCACGTAGAACTCAACCTCCATGAAAGCTCCATCCTTCCTTGGTCACATCTTACTCATTTTAGCTCCAAATCCAAAAAAAATACATACTCTTCTTAGTTAGCTCAAGCTCCTTCTTTCTATCTTTTCAAAACTTCAAGAGCTTCATTTTGGTGCCAAGTCAAACCACCATTAGAGGAGGAAATTCAAGTTTGGAGACTCCATTGGCATCTCCATTCTCTTAAGGTAAAGAAAGTGTAAGAAAATCTAGGTTTCCACCATTTTCTTCACATGTCCGAAAATTAGTGCTCATGGGACTCCATGTTTATGCCTTGTTCTAGCTTGTTTCTACTCTTCAAAGGAGAGAGGAGGTCCTTCTTGCTTCATATCCAAGTTTGTCTAGAGAAACCAAGGTAAAACAATCACATTAATACCTTAAAGCATATTTTTAACCTAGGGTTTGTTCCTTAGGGTTAATGTGTTATCTAGTACTCATTGGAGTCATTGGATATTGGTTAGAACATTGGCAAGGAGATACACATTGGTGACCGAGATTGAACAAAGAAAAACCTAAGGAAGAAAGCTTTTTAAGCTTGTAAAAGAACAAGGTAAATTACTTACCTTAAGATGTCTTGTTGTTTAAGGGAATGGGATTTAGGTATATGATGAGTTTAGTGTAGAGTTTATATTGGGAAGGTGTTATAAAACCTAGAAGAAACAATGACTATACTTGTGAACTTTTGACTAAAGAGCAAATGAGAAGAAGAGATAGTTAAAACAATGTGGAAATGAATTACAAGAAGCATTTTATTTCAATGGGAGCCTTGTTGAGTGTATTCGCAGGTTGAAGGCAAATATATGTGGAAATTCAGTGGTTAAGATTATTGTCATTTAAGGGCCTAAGTGCCAAGCATTTTGAGTTTAAGCAATATATGATGATGTGGTGAAGTTTTAGTGTAGATTGTGTGTTAAGGTGTTGTGATGAGAATTTGTGTGGTATTGGTTGTTTGATGGAGAAAAAACCATGTGTTAGAGGTACTATATACTAGAGAACCCATGGCAAAATTTAAAGGAGAGCTTAAGTGTTTAAGATATTCTAAGGGAATTTAATGACTAGGGAAGTACTAGGATGTTCTATAGGTTGTCTTGATGAAAAAGGGTGAAGTTAAGGTGTTCTAATGACTTATAATGACTTAGGTATCACCATGGAGGATTTAGGAATCAAGAGAATGTATTTGAGTATTTAGGACTTAGGCAAATGTTGGTAAACAACTAGGAAGGAAGTTTAATTGTGAAGGAACATTAAGTAAATGCTTAAGAGAGTTTTAGATAGTGAAAGATGCTTGGGAGATGATGTTATAGTGGTGAGGAAAACATTTGGCATAGTGGTTACATTAGGTATGAACCACCACCTAGAAACCTAGAGGAAAGCATTACAAGTGTTAGCATTATACAAGGAAAAATGTATAATGATTAAGGTGGATCTTGGTGAATGATTTAATGTGTTTGGAGGATGGTTTAAGAGGAGTTTAAGAGTCTAAATGATGTTTAGAACACATTGGGAGGCTTGAGTAAAGGTTTAGTGAAGATTTGGCAAAGTTTGGGCATGTTTTAGTGGCGTCCGACCCAGGGGTCCGACCCAAGTTTGGGTCGGACGGCCTCTGTTTAACGCCAGGGAAAGGTTCTGGAATGGTCCGACCCAGAGGTCTTGGGTCGGACGGGAGATTTTTAAAGGGCAAATAAGTTTCTGGAATGGTCCGACCCAGGTTGGGTCGGACGTGGGTCGACATGAGAGGTTTTAGAAGACGGAAAGTTTCTGGAATGGTCCGACCCAGTTGGTTGGGTCGGACATGGGTCAACATGTCGGGTTTTCCAAACCCGAAAGTTACTGGAATGGTCCGACCCAGAGGGTGGGTCGGACGGTGGGTCGGACTGCCCTTAACAAAAAAAAAAAAAAGAAATTTTGAATTCTAAGAATGGTAATAGGTAATAAGGTATACCTTTGGTAGGGTGGTAATGATTGGGACCCTAAGAACTTAAGGAACTAAGTTAAGTTAAGTGTAAGTTTTAATGTTTAAAGTTAAGATTGTAAGCTAAGTGGCAAAGACTTGAGGGTATTAAATGGGAATCCTTAGAGACTAAGTGAGTTAAGTAAGGTGCAAATAACTAATGACCTAAAAATGAATGAATGATTTAGGTTTGTGAATTGGGACCCCGAAGAAGGATAATCAAACAACCAACGACGGTGAACGGTACAATCCTTCTTGTGACCTGCTTGCTAACGAGGTGTCCCTCGGCTTGTGTGCTATCTGTTTATTGCTATGACTAAAACAAGATAAAGCATGCAACCGGTTATATTTATTCTCGTTGTGTTGTGTTATCTTTACACTAACCCGCGAGACTTGAGATGGTTACTAACCAAGTTTAGTACTTACTGAGTTAAGAATACGAGTTGAGTTTGGTGGTTGTTGGTTAATGCCCGTTAAGGCTTAGCTAGCACATGATGATTAAGATTTATACTAACTGGAACTTGAGTGAGGAAACCCGGGACCGATCTCCGGTCATGCATGCTAAGGAAAAAGGGGGACGGTATCTGAATCAGATCCGCCCTCCGCTTAAGGACTTGTCTTCGGACTTGTAGCCTAGGGCCGGTTGCCGGCTCAGCTACGCTGGACTCCCGTCCAGAGTAGGTGGCATTAAGATGGTGCGGTGGGATCACCTAAATCCCAGGTTCGAATTAAGCTACAACCAATCCCTTCCAGGAAAGGTTTGTATACTGAGATTAAGATTAAGGTAAGGTAAGGAACTGAGATTAAGGAAATGAGGACTAAGGAGGGGGTTACTAACCCACTTGATAAGGGAACGCTTGAGTCGTTCATTGTTTGTGAACTATATATGTTCATCTGTGGTTATTGTTATTGCACTTCATATTATGCTTGTGTATGTAATCAATTTCCATGCTATCGACAATTAGTCGTCGTAGCCCCGTTAGCTTGGGGGCCATGAGAGGGTGTACCAGCATTCGTGCTGACCCCCTCGGGGGCTATTTTTACACTTGCAGGTAAGAGACCCATGAGGACGCACTACGAGAGTAGGAGCGGTTAGACTTAGGGTGGGATGTTTATTTTGAGTTCGGGTTGCGCCTGTGCACCCGACTGTTTATAAAACTGATGTAAGTTTGAGATTATGTTTAAGATACTAGTACTCGGTTGGTTGTGGTATTGTGAATGTTGATGTTTTGAGTTGGATAAGTATTTTGGATAAGTATTGTAAACGAAAGCCGGTATATTCTAACGATCAGACCGTGGCAAGGTCCAGGTGTTATTTATTTCCGCTGCGACGTATTCGATTAAGTGTTCAGTTTGCGATAACCACGATAGGCTTTGGATGGGGTGTTACAAAAAGTGGTATCAGAGCGTAGTTACGCTCTGATCAAGAAATACCGGACATGAGTAACCACCGAGTTAGGATATAAGTTAAGGAATAAGTGTTGGGTTAAGGGTGTGAGAAGTTAGAGTGAGTAGAGTGAGTCAGATGACCACTAATAAGTGTGGATCATCTTTATCGTCTACGGACGTTATAAATTTACTAACAGTGGTGAATACAAACTAATGTGAGATGTGCTTGTTCAGATGGCAGGACGTCCTAGGGGAGCCGAGGTCGCGGCCGGGGTGAGGATACTTCAGGAATACCTGGAGGGCAGACGATCGCAGAGATCGTAGCTGCCGCATTAGGGCATATGGGCTATCAGCCTGGTGTGGGTGCACCACCTCCACCGCCACAACCTAGGGAACCAAACTGGGTGAAGAGTCTAGCAGATCTTCGACCCGCGCATTTTAAGGGGGAGACCGATCCCGCCAAGCTTGAGGCGTACATCTCCGAGCTGGAGACCGCCTTCGAGACCCTTGATGTCCCTGCTGGGATCAAGGTGCGCTTAGCTGCTTTCTATCTGAAGGGGGCGGCAGGCGATTGGTGGAAGCTGGTGAGGGCCGAGCATGTGGCCAATCCAGAGTTCGGCTGGGAGCAGTACACCGCCTTGCTACGAGCAAAGTACTACCCCGCCCATGTCCAGACGAAGAAGCGCTTACAGTTGGATGCGCTTAAGCAGACGGACAAGATGACAGTGGACGAGTATTACTCAGAGTTCACTGCCTTGCTCCGTCTTCTGCCAGGTCTGGTATTCTGACCAGATCTTGGTGGACCGCTTCTATGGCGGGCTTAGCCATCGACTCCGCTACGGCATGGGGCCGACGAGTTACACTACCTTGCAGGTAATAAGAATGATTGAGATTTGAGTAAGTGATGAATAAGATTTAGATTATGAGAAATAAGTGTGACTAAACTATGGAAAAGCAGTGCTATCATGCCGCTGCAAGGTTAATTACCGTCCACTGAGGGACGAGGAGAATGCAAGAGGAAGAGTGCTGGTAAGTCTTAAAAGTCAGGGCAAGGAGGGTACAAGAAACAAAAGTACCAGCCTCAGCCCAGAAAAATCAGAACCCAAAGGGGAAGGAGGAAAAGAAGGCTTCGGAAGAGCCATTGAAGTTGACGTATGCTATTGCAGCTACACCCCTGCGCTCTAAGGCGCCAAAGGGTAAGGAAACTAACATGAATGAGTTAAGAAATAAATTAGTAACGTTTGAGATATGAGAATGATATGTGAATCAACAGGATCTGAGCTGAGAGGGGAGCCGGTGGTGGCTACCAGCGACGCTTCATCTGTAGATGGTGTCACAAGGACCCCCCGGCTCGACTGTAAGGGAAACAAGGTGGAGTGCAACTTTTGTGGAGTCTACGGGCATCGAGCGTATGAGTGTTACCGGAACCCTGCTAGCAAGCCTATAGGCCCGATACCAGGGGCAAGGGCAAGACCGATCAGGGAGCTGGATCTGACGGTCAGAGGAAGGTGCAGCAGCCGGCGGACAAGAACCCACGGTGACCCAGAAGACGGGCCCACTTTACACATGGTGGACCGGGACGATGAGCCTGAGCCCTCATCGAGGCCAGGTACCACTATAACCATTTAGTAATAAACTACCTGCTTACCGCATTATCATGCATGTTTGGTGAATAAATGAGTTAAGTAAGAATAAGATGAGATTAGAACTTAAGTAAGATATACCTACTACCACTTTAGGAAGATTCAACATCTGCTACCCTATACCATCTACATCTAGCCCGGAGCACACCGACATCGAAACCATACACTTTCCAACCGAACAATGTCAGGTTATCCGCCCAGGTATGATTTTATTAAGGGGATACCTGACACCCGAAGCACAAATAGCCATCATCAGGAGATGCAATCAACTAGGAATGGGACCGGGAGGTTTTTACACACCGGAGTACCCAGGGGGAGCAAGGATGAAATTAAAGATGATGAGCTTGGGCAAGGATTGGAATCCGTATGCCAAGAATTACCAAACCATGAGGGAGCAAGATGGAGTCTCACCACCGGGAATACCCGAATTCCATCCAGTTATTACACAAGTCGTGGAAATCGCTCAGCAGTTGGAGGCTGAACCGATTCCAGACATCCAAGCAGACATTTGCATTGTAAACTTCTACGAGAAACGGGAAACTGGGGCTACACCAGGATAAGGACGAGACAACGGAGTCTCTCGAAAGAGGGATACCCGTAGTGTCTTGGTCCATTGGAGATGATGCGGAGTTTTTATACGGCAAGCAGAAGCGTGCGGACCGTGCAGATAAGATAGTACTTAAGTCAGGTGTGTATTAATTTTGGGAGGAGAATCAAGGATGTTATACCATGGGATTAAGAAATCAAGCTGAATACAGCACCATCAGCAATAGTCAATGAGACCCATATGAGACCAGGAAGATTAAACCTAACCTTTAGACAATATTAGTCATGTAATGTTAGAATGAGATGAGAAATGAGATGTAGATTGAAGCACATGTTGTAAACAGGATGGTCATGAATAAAATACAGTGTTGTTCATATAAATTGATTACGACTCTTGTTATACCATCAATACTCATGGAGCTTGTGAACACAATTAGGTTATGGACTCGGTACGGAAGGTGCACTAAGCATACTTACAGAGGCACAGGCCGACGCCAGCGGTACTATCCTCACCGGCACCTTTCCGATCAATGGGATTGAGGCATCAGTTCTCTTCGACTCAGGGGCCTCGCATACCTTTGTCTCTGCATCATTTGCGAGCAGGTTGGGGCTAGACGCTGATGAGCTACCCGACTTCACGGTTACGCTCCCGTCTAAGGAGAAGGTTCGTTGCACTCGTTACTACCGAGGAGCCATTATCAGAATTAAGGGAGAAGACTTTCCAGTCAGTTTCATTGAGTTCAGTAAGCTAGGATTTGATGTTATCTTCGGGATGAACTGGTTGGAGCGGCACAAGGACGTATCCTCTGCGCCGAGCATAGATTGCTGCTCAGGAGTCCGTCTGGGGTAACGATATCATACCGCCAGAGGCCCAGAGAGCCTTCGACTAAGATCATCACCACCATGGCAATGCATAGAGAATTAAGGAGAAAGGAAGAAGTATACCTCTGCTATGTACAGGACATAGAGAGAGACCCTGAGTTCGACCCCGACTTACCGGTAGTGTCGCAGTTCCCCGACTTATTTCCACGGGAACTGCCCGGCATGCCACCCACTCGGGAGGTAGAGTTCACCATTGAGCTGCTACCTGGTACCGGACCGATAGCCAAAGCACCATACCGTATGGCTCCGGCAGAAATGACTGAGTTAAAAGAACAATTGAAAGATTTGTTGGATAAGGGATTCATTAGACCAAGTGTGTCACCATGGGGCGCCAGTCCTCTTCGTGAAGAAGAAGGATGGTAGTCTCCGCCTCTGCATCGACTACAGAGAGCTGAATGCAGTGACAGTGAAGATAAGTACCCACTACCCCGCATTGACGATCTGTTCGATCAGTTGAAGGGAGCATCTGTGTTTTCCAAGATTGATCTCAGATCGGGGTATCATCAGATAGCCATTAAGGAGGGAGACATTGAGAAGACGACATTCGGACACGATACGGCCACTATGAGTTTACAGTGATGCCGTTCGGTTTGTCGAACGCACCGGCAAAGTTTATGGATCTGATGAACCGCTTGTTCCGGGAGCAGCTGGACAAGTCGGTTGTGGTTTTTATTGATGACATTCTGATATATTCAAAGTCTAAAGTTGAACATGAGGAACATCTGAGGAGGGTATTGGAAATACTGAGGGAGAACCAGCTATATGCTAAGTTCTCCAAGTGTGAGTTTTGGCTTGACCAGGTTTCCTTCCTAGGTCATGTCATCTCAGATGCTGGGATCGCAGTGGATCCAGCAAAGATTGATGCCGTACGTACCTAGCCAAGGCCGAAGACTGTTGCCGACATCCGGAGCTTTCTCGGTCTGGCAGGTTACTACAGGAGGTTTGTTAGAGATTTCAGCAAGGTCGCGAAGCCGATGACCAGTCTGATGAAGAAAGACACACCATTTCTGTGGACAGTTGACTGTGAGAGATCATTTCAGCGCTTGAAGGACTCATTGACCACTGCACCGGTACTGACCATTCCAGACGGTACAGAGGGCTTTGAGGTTTATTGTGATGCATCCGGTAGAGGGCTGGGTTGCGTGCTCATGCAACATGGCAAGGTGGTGGCATATGCCTCACGCCAGTTGAAGAAACATGGGGAGAACTACCCCACACATGATTTAGAGCTGGGAGCTGTAGTCTTCGCTTTGAAGATATGGCGCCACTACTTATATGGGGTTAGTGTCACGATCTACACCGATCATAAAAGTTTGAAATACATATTCACTCAGAAGGAGTTAAATCTTCGACAGAGGAGATGGTTAGAGTTTCTGAAAGACTATGACATTGACCTCCAATACAAAGAGGGGAAGGCCAATGTTGTAGCAGATGCCCTGAGCCGTCGAGCACACTCACTCCATTCGCTAGTTTCTTTCTCCAGCTTGGTTGATGAGGTGCGAGAGGCTCAGAGGACAGATGAGTATATGAGAGAGGTCAGACAGAAGCTGACAGATGGTACCTTTGAGAGTCAGAAACACGACTTCAGACTTCATGATGATGATCTGATCAGACTTAAGGGCCGATTATGCATACCACGAGGCAACACGGATCTGAAAGACCGTATACTTAGAGAATCACACTATTCTTCAGTTTCCATCCATCCGGGAGCCTCTAAAATGTATAAAGACATGAAGAGATACTTCTGGTGGTCGGGGATGAAGACAGATGTTACCGAGTTCGTCTTGAGGTGTCTCACATGCCAGAAGGTGAAATTCGAGCACCGACGACCGGGCGGAATGGTACAGTCGATGCCAGTTCCGGAGTGGAAGTTCCATGATATCTCCATGGACTTCGTAGTTGGGCTTCCACCTGCTAGGGGAGGTCTCAACATGATATGGGTGGTGGTGGATCGCCTACCAAAGTAGCCCGATTCATACCGATGAAGGATACTTGGAAGGTGACCAAATTAGCTGAGTTATTTGAGAAAGAATCATGAGACATCACGGCATACCAAAGACCATAGTGTCAGATAGAGATACCAGATTCCTTTCGAGGTACTGGAGAGCTACCAGAGAAGCGTTGGGTACAGAACTCAAGCTGAGTACCGCGTTCCATCCTCAGACAGATGGTCAGACTGAGCGTACTATTCAGACACTCGAGGACATGCTGAGAGCATGTGCCTTAGACTTCCAGGGCAGTTGGATTGACAGATTGCATCTGATCGAGTTTTCATACAACAACAGCTATCACGCTTCGATCAAGATGGCACCTTTTCAAGCGTTGTACGGTAGACCATGTCGTACACCGCTCTGCTGGGATGAGTCGAGTGAGACGGTCATTATAGGACCAGAGTACTTAGAACAAGTTAAGGCTGAAGTTCAGCAAATCAGGGAGAACATGAAAGCTGCTCAAGATAGGCAGAAGTCGTATGCTGATGTTCGACGACGAGACCTGGAGTTCGCAGTGGGCGACCAGGTATTTCTGCGAGTTTCACCGATGAAGGGTGTATTCAGGTTTGGGCAGAAGGGCAAGTTAAGCCCGAAATTTTGGTCCTTATGAGATTACGGAGCGGGTGGGCCCGGTTGCTTACAGGTTGAATTTACCTGCTGAGCTGGGTAAAGTGCATGATGTTTTTCATGTTTCACAGCTAAAGAATACATGCACCACCCCTCCCATGTGTTAGAACCTGAGAGGTTGACTTTAGAACCAAATATGAGATCCGTGAAAACTCCTCAGAGAATCTTGGACAGCAAGACTAGGGACACTCGCCACAAGTCAGTGCGACTGGTGAAGGTTCTCTGGTCTAACCAGGATGTCGAAGAGGCCACATGGGAATTAGAGGATAAGATGAGGGCGAAGTACCCTTCTTTATTTACTGACTAGATCGTCTGTATAGGGTACGGGGCATTCCCCCTTTTAAGGGGGGTAGAGCTTCCTCGCTTTTGAGTTAGGAAACGATCATGTTTGTCGTTTGTTAGGTTGTTTAAGATGTGAATTTGTGTAAGTTGCTACACTTCGGTGTAAGTTTGAGTTATGTATAATACTTATGTATTGTATTTGAGATTGACCTTTGAGTCTTGAGATGTATGAATGTGAATATAAGATGTGGTATTAAGATTAAGAGAACTGTGTACCGTGAATGGTTAAGCACATGTGAGAACTTTGAGGACAAAGTTCTTTTAAGGGGGGTAGATGGAAATACCCCAAACTTAGATATGGTGTTTAAATGATAAACTAAGATATAAGGAGGCTAAATAATGCCTTAGAAACATTAAGAACCATTTTTAATCAAAGAAAATATAAGGAAACACCAAAAGAGCAGTTTTAACAAAAACGTGCTCTAAGCTTGGAGAGACTTGGGAGAGTACCCAAATATTGTTCTAAGACCTTAGTAATATTCTAATGGTCATTTTAAATCAATTACCAAAGAAAACCAAGCTTGAAAACAAGTTAAAACACAAAATGTGCTTTAAGGAGTCTTAAAGCACGTTTTTGAAAAATGGTCTTGTAAATGAGTTTTGAATGGCTAAATGTCCATCATTACTCTTTAATTAACATGTGTACTATATAGTATCACATTTGGAAGTCTATATCAATGGGAAATCAAAAATTTCACAACAATGTGCCTTGTTTTGGTGAATAGTGAATTAATTAAGCTAGTTTATAACATAAGTCTATATAAGTGAGACATTTGGTCAACAAAGACTTAAGTACCCTCATTATTAAAGGGGGCCGGTTTCTTAGGAGGTGAGTCACCACCTTCATGAGTCATTAAGCAAATAAGAAAGCAAATGAGAGTTATAAAGTAAAATCACTATTCACCTTTTACATAAATATCACACTTTATTAGTTCTCTCTCCTCACTTCTTCATTCTCCTTTGTTTTCCCACGGTTTGAGCTGCTCTCTCCCTTCTCCATTCACGTAGAACTCAACCTCCATGAAAGCTCCATCCTTCCTTGGTCACATCTTACTCATTTTAGCTCCAAATCCAAAACAAAATACATACTCTTCTTAGTTAGCTCAAGCTCCTTCTTTCTATCTTTTCAAAACTTCAAGAGCTTCATTTTGGTGCCAAGTCAAACCACCATTAGAGGAGGAAATTCAAGTTTGGAGACTCCATTGGCATCTCCATTCTCTTAAGGTAAAGAAAGTGTAAGAAAATCTAGGTTTCCACCATTTTCTTCACATGTCCGAAAATTAGTGCTCATGGGACTCCATGTTTATGCCTTGTTCTAGCTTGTTTCTACTCTTCAAAGGAGAGAGGAGGTCCTTCTTTGCTTCATATCCAAGTTTGTCTTGAGAAACCAAGGTAAAACAATCACATTAATACCTTAAAACATATTTTTAACCTAGGGTTTGTTCCTTAGGGTTAATGTGTTATCTAGTACTCATTGGAGTCATTGGATATTGGTTATAACATTGGCAAGGAGATACACATTGGTGACCGAGATTGAACAAAGAAAAACCTAAGGAAGAAAGCTTTTTAAGCTTGTAAAAGAACAAGGTAAATTACTTACCTTAAGATGTCTTGTTGTTTAAGGGAATGGGATTTAGGTATATGATGAGTTTAGTGTAGAGTTTATATTGGGAAGGTGTTATAAAACCTAGAAGAAACAATGACTATACTTGTGAACTTTTGACTAAAGAGCAAATGAGAAGAAGAGATAGTTAAAACGATGTGGAAATGAATTACAAGAAGCATTTTATTTCAATGGGAGCCTTGTTGAGTGTATTCGCAGGTTGAAGGCAAATATATGTGGAAATTCAGTGGTTAAGATTATTGTCATTTAAGGGCCTAAGTGCCAAGTATTTTGAGTTTAAGCAATATATGATGATGTGGTGAAGTTTTAGTGTAGATTGTGTGTTAAGGTGTTGTGATGAGAATTTGTGTGGTATTGGTTGTTTGATGGAGAAAAAAACCATGTGTTAGGAGGTACTATATACTAGAGAACCCATGGCAAAATTTAAAGGAGAGCTTAAGTGTTTAAGATATTCTAAGGGAATTTAATGACTAGGGAAGTATTAGGATGTTCTATAGGTTGTCTTGATGAAAAAGGGTGAAGTTAAGGTGTTCTAATGACTTATAATGACTTAGGTATCACCATGGAGGATTTAGGAATCAAGAGAATGTATTTGAGTATTTAGGACTTAGGCAAATGTTGGTAAACAACTAGGAAGGAAGTTTAAATTGTGAAGGAACATTAAGTAAATGCTTAAGAGAGTTTTAGATAGTGAAAGATGCTTGGGAGATGATGTTATAGTGGTGAGGAAAACATTTGGCATAGTGGTTACATTAGGTATGAACCACCACCTAGAAACCTAGAGGAAAGCATTACAAGTGTTAGAATTATCACAAGGAAAAATGTATAATGATTAAGGTGGATCTTGGTGAATGATTTAATGTGTTTGGAGGATGGTTTAAGAGGAGTTTAAGAGTCTAAATGATGTTAGAACACATTGGGAGGCTTGAGTAAAGGTTTAGTGAAGATTTGGCAAAGTTTGGGCATGTTTTAGTGGCGTCCGACCCAGGGGTCCGACCCAAGTTTGGGTCGGACGGCCTCTGTTTAACGCCAGGGAAAGGTTCTGGAATGGTCCGACCCAGAGGTCTTGGGTCGGACGGGAGATTTTTAAAGGGAAAATAAGTTTCTGGAATGGTCCGACCTAGAAGGTTGGGTCGGACGTGGGTCGGACATGAGAGGTTTTAGAAGACGGAAAGTTTCTGGAATGGTCCGACCCAGTTGGTTGGGTCGGACATGGGTCGGACATGTAGGGTTTTCCAAACCCGAAAGTTACTGGAATGGTCCGACCCAGAGGGTGGGTCGGACGGTGGGTCGGATGGCCCTTAACACTTAAAAAAAAAAGAAATTTTGAATTCTAAGAATGGTAATAGGTAATAAGGTATACCTTTGGTAGGGTGGTAATGATTGGGACCCTAAGAACTTAAGTAACTAAGTTAAGTTAAGTGTAAGTTTTAATGTTTAAAGTTAAGATTGTAAGCTAAGTGGCAAAGACTTAAGAGGGTATTAAATGGGAATCCTTAGAGTAAGTGAGTTAAGTAAGGTGCAAATAACTAATGACCTAAAAATGAATGAATGATTTAGGTTTGTGAATTGGGACCCCGAAGAAGGATAATCAAACAACCAACGACGGTGAACGGTACAATCCTTCTTGTGACCTGCTTGCTAACGAGGTGTCCCTCGGCTTGTGTGCTATCTGTTTATTTGCTATGACTAAAACAAGATAAAGCATGCAACCGGTTATATTTATTCTCGTTGTGTTGTGTTATCTTTACACTAACCCGCGAGACTTGAGATGGTTACTAACCAAGTTTAGTACTTACTGAGTTAAGAATACGAGTTGAGTTTGGTGGTTGTTGGTTAATGCCCGTTAAGGCTTAGCTAGCACATGATGATTAAGATTTATACTAACTGGAACTTGAGTGAGGAAACCCGGGACCGATCTCCGGTCATGCATGCTAAAGAAAAAGGGGGACGGTATCTGAATCAGATCCGCCCTCCGCTTAAGGACTTGTCTTCGGACTTGTAGCCTAGGGCCGGTTGCCGGCTCAGCTACGCCGGACTCCCGTCCAGAGTAGGTGGCATTAAGATGGTGCGGTGGGATCACCTAAGTCCCATGTTCGAATTAAGCTACAACCAATCCCTTCCAGGAAAGGTTTGTATACTGAGATTAAGATTAAGATTAAGATTAAGGTAAGGTAAGGAACTGAGATTAAGGAAATGAGGACTAAGGAGGGGGTTACTAACCCACTTGATATGGGAACGCTTGAGTCGTTCATTGTTTGTGAACTATATATGTTCATCTGTGGTTATTGTTATTGCACTTCATATTATGTTTGTGTATGTAATCAATTTCCATGCTATCGACAATTAGTCGTCGTAGCCCCGTTAGCTTGGGGGCCATGAGAGGGTGTACCAGCATTCGTGCTGACCCCCTCGGGGGCTATTTTTACACTTGCAGGTAAGAGACCCATGAGGACGCACTACGAGAGTAGGAGCGGTTAGACTTAGGGTGGGATGTTTATTTTGAGTTCGGGTTGCGCCTGTGCACCCGACTGTTTATATTAAACTGATGTAAGTTTGAGATTATGTTTAAGATACTAGTACTCGGTTGGTTGTGGTATTGTGAATGTTGATGTTTTGAGTTGGATAAGTATTTTGGATAAGTATTGTAAACGTTAAAGCCGGTATATTCTAACGATCAGACCGTGGCAAGGTCCAGGTGTTATTTATTTCCGCTGCGACGTATTCGATTAAGTGTTCAGTTTGCGATAACCACGATAGGCTTTGGATGGGGTGTTACACAAATATAATCATATTCTTTCTCCTAGGTTTTATAACCCCTTCCTAATATAAACTCTAAGCTCCACATACCCCTTATCTAAGTTCCATTCCTTAAAACAATAAAACACCTTAAAGTAAGCAATTTACCTTGTTTTTCTCAAGTTTCTCTTAACTTCCTCCTTAGGTTTTCTTGAATGATTCTCGGCCACCAAATTAAATCCCCTTGCCAATATTCTAATACACATCCAAATAATCTAATGAGCATTAAGCAACATGCCTAAACTCATGGAATCCAATCTTAGGTTAAAAATGTGTTTTAAGGTATTAAAATGAATGTTTACCTTTGAAGTCTTAAGATAGGCTTGGATATGAATCAAGAAGGACCTCCTCTAGTCCTTGGATAATAGAAACAAGCTAGATCAAGGGATAAAACAAGATGCCATGAGAAGATGATTTTCGGTCATGAAGGAAAAATGAAGGAAACTTGGTTTTTCTTCCACTTTCCTTACCTTGAATGAATGGAGAACCAAATGAGCTCTTCAAACTGATTTTTCCTCCTCTAATGGCGGTTTCCCTTGGCACCAAAATGAAGCTTTTGGAGATTTGGAAAGATAGAAAGCAAGAGCTTGATCTAACTAAGAATAATATGTGTTTAGTTTTGATTTTGGAGCTAAAATGAGTAAGAGGTGAGCAAAGCAAGATGGAGCAAGCATGGGGGCTGTTCTTACGTGAATGGAGAAGAGAGGAAGAAGATGAAATCGGTGGAAAAAGAAAGAAATGAAGAAAGAAGAGGAGAGAGATGACTTATGTGAGATATTTTGCTAAAAAGGTAAATAGTACCTTAACTAGTTTCCCTCTTCTTTTCTTAATATGCTGGCTCATGTGGTGAGTCACCACTTCAAAAACCGGCCCCCTATTGCTAATGAAGATATTTTTGGTGTTTGTTGACCAATAAATTAGACTAAGTTGACTTAAGCTTAATTTGGGCACTATTTGGTTACTATTCACAATTAGTGCACAAATTTATGAAATTTTTGGTTTCCCATTGATTTAGGCTTCCTAATGTGATACTAAGTAGTACACAAGTTGATTAAGGTGTAATCATGGGCATTTAGCCACTCAAAACCTCCTCCCAAGACAATTTTTCAAAAATGTGCTTTAAGAGTCCTTAAAGCACAATTTGTGTTTTAACTTGTTTTTGAGCTTGGTTTTCTTTGGTAATTGGTTTAATATGTCCATTAGCATGTTACTAAGGTCTAAGAATGATATTTGGGTGTTACTCAAAGTTACTCCAAGCTTAGAGCACGTTTTTGCTTAAATTGCTCTTATGGTGTTTCCTTGTGTTTTCTTTGGTTTAAACTGTTTACCAATGTTTCTAAGGCATATTTTAGCCTTCATATATCTTAGTTTAACATCTAGACACCATAGCTAGGTTTGGGGTATTTCTTTAGCAATAAGCGTTCTTTTAAATTAATGTATAAAAAACGCTTACAACGCATTCTTTAAGAGGTTCGACCATTTGCGTCGCTGGCGTAAAAAACGTTTATAAAATGTTCCAAAAGACAAAAAACATTGTTTATTTTTTTTTCCAGTAGTGGTTCGAGTCCAAGCTCTAGAGACCGACGATGTCGTATCTCATTCCTAAGTATTTTACTTAGGTTATTATATACGTGGTTTATAATACTAAGAGTATTATATCAAGTAACGACAGTCATAACACATTGCTCGTATATGTATGTTTATATAAGTTGATCTATAGTCGACATAGTATTAGCCCGGTGGCATTCACGCATATTAATTAAATGCGAGTAAACCACAGATAACACAGATCATTCCATGCGTACGCACATATCACATAAACCGTTAAAAACACATCAAGAAAATATCTGAGCCGAGGAAGTCCTCAGGGCATCTCAGATCAAACCATCCACATACCGTTCACCTTAGACCTAGGATGCGCACAACTCTACGCTCGTCGTCCGCCTCCGTCTGATGTACGATCTTGAAATACGAATAACGCTAGAAGTCAATCCACATGACTACTTGACTCGGTATTTCCGAATAACGCTAGTAATCCCGATATTTCATCCCCGGATTTCAACAGTTAATTAGTTAAGCTATTGTTATGTAAAAATTCATTACCCATAGTATACACGAATATCCGGGTTTAACTAAGGAGTCGGTTTGTATGAAAACGTCTTAGTTTAGCGTTTTCGAATATTGGGATTTATTCCATTATATCCCATATTATTTATGAGTGTAAAAACATACATTTATATTTATACTTATGCATATGCTTAAACTAATTCAGTCACATGCATAACTACATATTAATAACCTATGGTTGCATGTATGCATGCAACGTTAGTTTATATTACATATTATCTCACTATTCTTTATTATACCTTATATTATACAACTCATTATTTGTAACACCCCTCATAAACAAATGCGTAATAGTTACTCACGTTAATAGAAAAATAACACGTCTTACAACGGAAGGATAATCAACAACTTTAAAACTCACTCGGGTGTCACTTGCCGTCACCCGCCCATGCGAGTAACGAAGCAGAAACTAAATCCAACACTAAACAACAACACAACTAAACCGCTGTGACAACGAGATATCCTATACATCATACTAAGTCCACATTCATAACAGCCGACAAGTGAGCATCTACCCAAGTCCCAAATAAATACAACCATACCGTTCTACATCCATAACTGACAGTGTTATACAAATAAATTTTGTGTACAGTAGTTAAATTTAACCCGGACTACCCGGTACCCGCACTTCGGCTTCAACGTTGATCAGCAACCTGCACAATAAGTGTAGTCTCAGCGATAGACACTGAGTATGCCGGATCTGGACCCTATTGGTCACTTGTCATTTTTAACCGTCTTGATATTAGATTGATTTCATGCTTTACCATTTTACAGATATAATAAATACTGTAACAACATGCATGATTATATAACCATTCATCCAATCCAAACAGTCACTTATAAATATACACAACACAATCACACATCATACAATGCGGCAGCATTCGTAATTCATACGTCGTATTTTATCATCATCATGTATTACAACATTCAGCCCCCCGGGCCCTCACATATCACTTGTTTTGGTTAGCACTGTCGGGCGTCAATTAGGACAACCCGAAATATACTCACTTGGACAGTAGTCCCACGTACACACAAGGTGCTCACTACCCTGATCATCCGAAGACTCTAGGACTATTTCACTTTGCCTTTGTAAAGGCGTCCATTTAGGTGGCCAAGGGCCTGGTGCCAACGGTAGCACACTCCGCCTGATGATCTATCTAGGCTCGTTCAGGATTAACTAGGGTAAACCCGATACGGGATAACCCAAGAGATCTCTACGCGCGACCAACAGCCAGTGACTGTCTGGATTAAGGTACATCATCACATTCATTCACACTCCACTGTTAACTTCGTTAGTTAGATAGTCAGTTACAGTTTTAGTTATGGAGAACCTCACTTAATTTGTTGGCTGCCCTATGGGTCTTACGCATGCCTAGAATTATTCTAGGTAGTATTCACGTTCGAGTCAAAGCTCTAGAGACCGACAATGTCGTGTCCCGTTCCTAAGTGTTTTACTTAGGTTATAACTACATACTTGTAATACTTAGCGTATTAGGTCAGGCAACGGTGGTCACAATCACACATTTCGCATATGTAGTTTTGTATAAGTCGATCTATAGTCGACGTAGTATTAGTCCCGTAGGACGTTCGTGCATAAATAAATAATGCAGTAAACATAGCTACCCATCACACACATAAATCACATACATACATTCACACAAGTTATTTAGCAAACAAATCCGAGCCCGAGGAATTCCTCAGGACAACTCGGATCAAACCCCTTTACATACCGTACACCGTGTCTAGGTTCGTGTAGTGCAGACCACTAAAGCTTTCGAGCGCGTACGTCGGAAGGGCGATCTATAAATACAAGGAACGCTAAGCGTCAATCCACAAGACAGTACAATTCGGTATTTCCGAATAACGTTTGAAGTCCCAGTACTATGCCCCTGGATTTTACAATTGTTACTAGTTAAAGTACCGTTATTTTAACAACCCCTTACTCATCGTGTGAGTTAATATTCGGTTTACAATAGAGTATTAAAGCTTACGTTATATACTCGTGATACTTCATTTGGGATTTATGTATCATACCAAGGTTATATTCTGACCTTAGTATTTTACGTCATTATATACTATAGCTTATGTCTTTATTCTTGACATGCATTTATATATGTATGTATTCGTTTAGCATAATAGTTTTAATAAACTATATATATTATTATTATTTTTTTTCTTACCACATAATATTGTTTAGTGCTACGTTTATTTCATGATGTTATGTAGCGTGGTCTTTTTCATGTCATTAGACTTCATAGTATATGGTTTGGTAACCTTATGTACCTACCACAAGTAATATTCTCATAAGATACACTTGGGCTCCCTTATTATATAATTCTCCTTAATCATAATATAACCACATAACTTATTTTATGTTGTAAGTATCTAATCTTATAACATCAAAACTTTGTAGGAAAATACCACCCAAAGTTTTATAAGCTCACTTAGGTATGTCAGAGATGTTTTAGGTTCTTTAATAACCCAATATCACCCTCTGTAACATGGTGGTACAGAAGCTCATATATTACTAGCATCTGAACAACAACCTTTATATTCCTTCAAATTTTTCTGTTTCTAGTTAGTCCAAGTGGTGTTTAGTTTTTTTTTCCTTTCTGTACCTACCTAACCATCTATGGTGTTACTGATGTTTTGACCCAAAAATTGAACCATTAAAACATTCTCCTGGCTTCTACACTTACCTGTACAGAGACCGCCCCTATTGAACTCTGAACCAAAAAAAAAAAATCAGAAAATAGAAAACAAAACCTGTGTATCACCTCTTCCATGAATCTCTCAACCCAACTGAGTGTATTAGTAACGCTTCGGTTTGATCATTTACCAGACACCACCCATTAACGCATCAGTATCTTAGTTGTACAGAGAACCATCGTAACAGGAACTGAAACAACCTACATTACTGAAAGTATAACTGCTGTGTTTCCCTTCTGTTTTTTTTTTGTTTCTGTTAGATATAATCTGTCTTTCTATCTAGGCCTAAGCACTTACTGGTTTAGTCCAGTGTTCCACCCATGTTTTGAATTTAAAAGGGGTAACCCAAGCAACTCGATCAACACTACTACTGTATCTCTACTGAAGTACAAAAATCTACAGAAACTGATGCAGTTATTGTCTTATTGTTGCCTTTCTGTTTTTGAAATCTGTTTTGATTCTTTCCTAGGGTGTCAATATCGTGCCTGAGTGCATTAGGTAAGTTTTAGGTTATTTACTCACACAATGTAACCCTTATAGACCCTTGAAGTAAGATTCCATCGCAGGGACAGATTGATGCAACCTGAAACCACATTTTTGGTGAACTTCCAATTGAATTAACAGTTTAATGTTCTAATCTGTCTTCTGAATCTTTCCATGTCGTTTACAATCCTATCTTAGTGTATCAGCTAGGTTTGAAGCTTGTTATCAAGTCAATACAACACCATTTACATTCTCTGAAATTCAGTTATACAGAAAACACGAAAAACTGAGATTTAAGGCTACTCCCAAAACTGATAAGAAAAACTGAGATGTGGCCTGGTTCTATCTTGTCTTTCCTTTCAGTTCCCTACTTGAGTTCCTATTTCCCAGTCTATTTAGCCCTCAGTTAGGAGTCTTAGTACGGTTTTAAATTCTAAACAACCCAAGGTACTGAGTTAGAGCCACCAAGACCTCTTACTCCACCAGAAATCTAGAAAAATCAGAAACTGATTAAATGCAAGGACTGAAACAGAAAGACTCAATCTGTTATTTCTTCTTCAGTCTTTTTGTTATTCATGAATTGGCATTTCGATTCTTCCCTCCAACCTTATTACCCAGTTACTTAAGTATTCTATCAAGCTTCTGCACTCAACTAAGTCCCAAAACAACTTTGTTACAAACACATAAATATCCAACACTGACTGGAAAGAATCTGAAAACTGAAGAAGAGGAAAAACTGAAATCTGAATTGTTGTTGTTACAGAGACAACATTATAAGACTAGTTGATTCTCTTTCTGGTTTCTAAGAGTCCTTCATCCAAAACTGTTTAGACAGTCCCACCAACACCAAGGCATTTTAATGTACTGAAACAGAAGGAGAATTTACAATTGGAATCTGTTACATATATTTTTTTCTTCCTCTTCTATTCTCCTTTCTGTTTTTACTCACGTGTTGCTCTTCAGTTTTCTCTCAATACCAGTTTAGGTAGTTTAGAATGTGATAGTCTTCTCTTTTTAAGTTCTAACAGATTCAAAATAGATTTACCACCCCATTGTTAAAGCTCCTGAAGGTTATTATACAGAAAAGGTTAGGATGACAGAAAACTGCACTCTAAACTGATAAATCCTCTTATCTGTTTCTTTTCTGTTTATTTACAGTGGCTTACAGTTTTTTTCCTTCCAGAATGCTTACATACTTAGTTAGGTGGGTTGGTAATGTTTTAAGTTTTTGACTACTCAATGCCACCCTTTATACTTCTCTGTAACATTATTATACAGAAGCAGGAAGTTCTTGAGACTGCAACTAAAACAAAAACTGCTACATGTTCTTACTATTTTTCTCTGTCGGTTTCCTAGATCAACCTACACCTCCTCCCATTTACTCACCCAATTTAGTTAAGGTTTTATCAAGCTTTTACTTGAGTACAGACCCAAGGCAATTGTACTAAAGCCACTGGAACTTGCGTATACAGAAAACAGACTGCAGACAGTGATTCTGAAACAAATATATTTACTCTTCCATTTCCTTCCCCTCTGTTAGTTCACGTGGTTGATTTCCAATTATTTCCAAATTGTTGTCCCAGTTACTTAAGTGTGTTATAGGGCTTCCAACCCAAACCAAACCCAAAAACAACCTTATCACAGACACATAAATAGCCAGAACTGAACTGGTAAGAAACTAAAACTAAAACAAGATTGCAGTCTGAAATTTGTGCTTCTTTATGCTTCTGCTTTGCCTTTCTTGCTTACCCATTTGACCCTCATTCCTTTCCTAATTGCTTAGCTATCTAGATAAGTGTGTTTTTAGGTCTTAACTTCGAAACAATCCACAACAGTCTGGGTTAGCTACTTAAGCTGTAGCAGAAACAGAAATTATACTAGATGCATCTGTTTCTATCTTTCTAGTTGCTAGTCGTGTGTGTTTTTTTTTATCAAAGGCTCAGTTAGAGGTAACTCACCACCTAAACTTCTTGGTTGTTTTCCCCTGGTTGATTCTTGGAGCACATGGAACTTACAGCACTGTGATCATCTTGACTACACTGGAACAGTTTACTCAGAGATCAAAATTATGCTAACTCAGAGGAAAGACATAGTTGGATTAAACTGAGACAGGTATGGTCTTTACCTTGCTTCCCTTTTTTTTCACCGAGAATGGTACAACAAGGGAGATTACTTGGTCTTGCTCCTTCACCAAGTACTGAGGCCTATTCACTGGTCTATTACGTGAAGAAAAACAGGAAAAGGAAAGAGTTCAAGACCAGCTATGGTTATAACCGGTACAACAGTGAAAAAGAAAGGACTGTGGTGAAGCTCGCGTAAAGAAGCAGAGAACAAAGAGGCCTAGTGCATGCTGGGGTTTGTTACCGAAATGGAGGAGGAGTTCAAGCTGGTTTTATGCAGTTTTTCCTTGAGAAAACAAAGGAGCTGGCTTCCCTTCCTTCTCTGTTTTTAGCCGATACTTCCCACTGCTCTAGCTCCCAACTCGGTCCTTGTTGCTGGGTGGAAATTATCACGGTTTGGCTCTTGAAGATAGGGAACTCATAGGAGAAAGGTGAGCATGTTTTAGTCTTGGAGACTTACCTAACTATCGAGCAGCAACCATGGACGTTGTGGGCAGCTCTCGGTGGAAGTTGGAGAAGGTGAAGGTACTGGAAGGAGGAGGGAAAACGATGATAGTGTGATAGATGTAGGCAATTGTCGCATGGGAATTTCCTCTAATCGAAGTGGTTAGTTCCTAGGTGGCAGGGGTTGTCGGATGAGACAAGAAGGAATGGTGTATATTGATTTGCCATACTCCAGGTACGTGCTGTGTGTTATTCTATTTTGTTCGAGCAGTGCTGAATCCAAGAAGAAGAAGGAATCGGTAAGGCATGTTTGGTCCTTTCTTTGTAATTACAGTGGCCGCATACTACTAGTCTCAATTCGTTGGTCTACATTATTGAATTCGAGCACAGCTCAACCGGTTAAGGCTTCGGGAATGGTACGAAAGGTCTCGGGTTCAAATCCCGACTAGAGCATGTTTGCTCTTTTCCCTTTTTTTTTGTTTCAGCCTCATTTATACCTATTTCTTGTATATATGCGACTGGATTAACATGTCGCGTTATTTGTTATATGTACACATATATATAAGCGACTATTTTGCTTTGTCACATTGTTGATTATACCCTTATATGGATACGACTATTTTATTTGTCGTGTTTTAGTTATACATACAACGTTATAATATTGTAACGTTGCGTATAAATATTTTTCATGCACATATATATATACGCGACTGTATTAATATGCCACATTGTCATGTTTTCGGACATGTATATGCCCGTACTAAATCTAATTGTTCGTTTGTTCGCAAGTTGTTACATACTCATAATAATGTAACACATTCTCTTTAATGTAACCTTATGCCATAAGGTTTTTACATGCTTAATTGTTTAGGCCTTAATGTGATTAATTATATGTTTAAATCATGTTTAATTAAGTAGGGGTATTTCATTATTCATTATTCAAGTTATATTGAAATTTGAAACTTATGACTTTGTAGTATATAATTATACTAATGAAATAACATTTGTGATTTATTATTGCATGGTTCAAAACCATATTATATACTTGTTATACATATGTATGCTTGCGCACGGTAATATACATATATGTATATACTTGTTTTATGGAATGTAAAACCTTATATTATGTGTTACTTCTTTCTATCTTATGTAAGATAATTATTATCACTAGTTGCATTATATTATACAACTTATGTTAAGAATTCTATCTTAATTTTATGTAACACTTTCATCATGTGTTTATAACCCCTAAGGTTTATTTGATACCAACCTTAGTTTATAAATCCCATTTATTCATTAGTTGTCACATTATTTCATGTGAATAGTATTTCTTATACTAGCTTTATTAAATCACATTAATACAATATAATAGCTATAACATTTTATATCATTGTTACCATAGTCTAAAAATTCATTTTTGAATATTTATACATGCACTACAGCACTATAGTTTTATAAACTATATTTTGACCACATAATATTATACAATGTTACATTTATACCATTATACCGTATAATATGATATTCTTACTCATTAAATATTATAACCTATAGTTTTAAGAACTTATAACTATGGCCAAGAGGCACATATGTTATAAATTCAAATTTCCATAACTTCCCTTACTCTTTATTTATTACACACTCACCACATATTTTATATTATGTTATAAATATCATATATTATAACATTCCAACCTTATAATAAAATATAACCCATGGTTTTTATTTTTTGAAAATCCGAACAGACCCTAGGTCTGTTCTGATTTGTAGTTTCACACTCAACTTCCCAAAAATTATACTTTTGCCACAAATCTTATAACATTAATATATAACATATATTATATCATTATTTACACTTGTAACATGTATAACCTATGGTTTATATTTTTTTTCTTAGAATTACCGAACATACCATAGGTCTGTTTTGGTTTGTTTTTCCCAGCACAATATATTTTCTATATTTACACATTCTGAAATACCCCAAACCTTGATATGTTGTTTAAATGTTAAAACATGGTATTTAAAGGCTAAAAAGTGCCTTAGAAACATCAGTGGACAATTTAAACGGTAGTAAAGCATAATAAAGCACTAAGACACAGCTTGAGCAAAAACATGCTCTAAGCTTGGAGTGAACTTGGTTGGGACCCAAAGGACCTACCAAGACTTGGTAATATTTAATTATGATTTAATAAGGCTAATTAAGTCCTTAGGAAACTTTGGTAGACAGTTAAACCAAACAAAACACAAGAAAATACCTTAAAGTCAATAAGAGCAAAAATGTGCTCTAAGCTTGGGATAAATTTGTATAAGACCTAAAGGTCATACCTATACCTTATAAATATGTTAATGAACATATTAAACCAATTACCAAAGAAAACCAAGCTTGAAAACAAGTTAAAACACAAAATGTGCTTTAAGGAGTCTTAAAGCACATTTTTGAAAAATTGTCTTGTAAATGAGTTTTGAATGGCTAAATGTCCATCATTACTCTTTAATTAACATGTGTACTACTTAGTATCACATTTGGAGGTCTAAATCAATGGGAAATCAAAAATTTCACAAGAATGTGCCTTGTTTTTGTGAATAGTAACAAAAAAAATGCTAGTTTATGAAATAAGTCAATATAAACATTAAGGGGCCGGTTTTTCATGTGTGACTCACCACACTTGACCAATCAAATAAACAAGAAAAGTAATAAAGCAAGGTTACTATTTACTTTAAGTATAAATATCTCCAAAAGTAAGCTTCCTCCTCATTTCCTTCCTTCCTTCTCATTTCACATGGTCTTCAATCTTCTCCTCCCTTCTTCTTCGGTGATGCTACAACACAAACACCATCTTCAAGCTTTGAACCTTTATATCTCCTAGCTCCCTTTGCCAAATCAAAAACTAAGACCACCATCCTCTTAGTTTAGTCAAGCTCTACAATCTTGTCTTTTCAAATCTTCAACAACTCCATTTCGGTGCCATGAAGATTCACCATTGTTGGAGCTTGAGCTCACCTTTTCATGCCTTGTCATTCTCCTTTGCTTCAAGGTAAGGAAAATCAAAGAAAAACAACATTCCCTCTTGTTTTTGTGTGTAACCGAGAATCACCTTTGATGGTGTCTTATCTTGTTCTTTTATAGAACCATTTCAATCTTCAAGGGACAAGGAGGAGTCCTCTCTTGTTACATATTCAAGTTCTCTTTCAAATTCAAAGGTAAATATCATTTTAGTGTATTAAAACACTTATGTTAAACTAGGGTTTGTATATGAGTTTAAGTGTGAATTCTTAAGCTCATTACCCTTATATGTATATTGATTAGAAAGTTGACAAGTGATCAAACTCCTTGCTGATTTTCGGTTCAAGGAAACAAGAAAGAAGTTTGAGAGGAAAAGAGGTAAACAAACTATCTCAATGTAGTTTAAATGCCTGAAATACCCCAAACCTTGATATGTGGTTTAAATATTGAACTATGGTATGTAAAGGCTAAAAAGTGCCTTAGAAACATCAGTGAACAATTTAAACCATAGTGAAATGCAATAAAGCACTAAGATACAGTTTGAGCAAAAACATGCTCTAAGCTATGAGTGAACTTGGTTAGGACCCAAAGAGCCTACCAAGACTTAATAATATTCAATTATGATTTAATAAGGCTAATTAAGTCCTTAGGAAACTTTGGTAGACAGTTAAACCAAATAAAACACAAGAAAATACCTTAAAGTCAATAAGAGCAAAAATGTGCTCTAAGCTTGGGATAAATTTGTATAAGACCTAATGGTCATACCTATACCTTATAAATATGTTAATGAACATATTAATTCAATTACCAAAGAAAACCAAGCTTGAAAACAAGTTAAAAAACAAAATGTGCTTTAAGGAGTCTTAAAGCACGTTTTTGAAAAATTGTCTTGTAAATGAGTTTTGAATGGCTAAATGTCCATCATTACTCTTTAATTAACATGTGTACTATATAGTATCACATTTGGAAGTCTATATCAATGGGAAATCAAAAATTTCACATCTATGTGCCTTGTTTTAGTTAATAGTAACTTTTATAAGCTAGTTTGTAACATATGTTGTTATAAGTAATTAAATTGGTCAACAAAGACTATTATACCCTTCTAATTATATGGGGGCCGGTTTTTCAAGTTGTGAGTCACCAACATGTAAAAGAAATCAAATAAGGAAAGTAAAGCTTATAGAGTAAAGTACTATTTTGCTTTATACATAAATATCTTAACAAGTGAACTCTCTCTCACCTCATTCTCTTCTTTCCTTTCATTTCACACGGTTTCTTCATCTTCTCCCAAGCTTCATTTACGATTTGCTATGGCAACCTCTCTTCTCCATCTTCATTTCTTTGCCAAATCCAACTCCATGCTCCAAATCAAATTCTAAGACCATATTTGTCTTAGTTAGACCAAGCTCTACACTTCTATCTTTTCAAATCTTCAAGAACTCAATTTTGGTGCCATGGAGATTCACCATTGAAGGAGCTTGAGCTCACCTTTTCACATATTATTGTTCTCCTTTGCTTCAAGGTAAGGAAACTCAAAGAAAATCCATGTTTCCTCCATGTTTATATGATGTCCGAAAATTCACCTCACAATGGTGTTTTCACCTTGCTTGTTTTAGCTTCATTTGAATCTTACAAGGGCTAGGAGGAGTCCTCTCTTGATACTCATTCAAGCTCTCTTTCCATTCAAAGGTAAAACAATTACCTTAATGTGTTAAAACAATATATGTAACTAGGGTTTACAATGAGATGAAGCATAATGCTTGAATACTCATTCTATTATGTGTACATTGTTTAGAAGTTGACAAACAACCAAACATCCTACCGGTTTTACAAGGAAACAAGAAAGAAGTTTGTGAGGAAAAAGAGGTAAACAAACTATCTCAATGTAGTTTAAATGCCTTAGGAAAATGAGCTTGATTTGCTTAATAAAATACCTAAGGAGCCAATGGTGAATGACCTAGAGAAATGCTCTCAAGGAGTTTATTAAGGGCATATGTATTGTTGGGTGTATTTGCAGGTCAAAGGCATTACTTATGTGGGAAATTCAGTGTTTAAGGTTTATGCAATTTATGGGCCTAAGTGCCAAGCAATTTAAGTTATGCACTATATTGTGATGTAGTGCTAAATGTGTGAAGTTTGTGTATAAAAATGTGTTTGATGGATTTTAGGTGTTCTTGAATGAAATAAGGTAAAAACCTAAGTGTTTGGATGTGAGTATATACAAGAGAAGCTATGGCAAAATTTGGAAAATGTGTAAGAATTTCTAAGTGTTTTAAGTAAGTTTTGGTGAACTAGGAAGTGTTAAAGGTGAACAAATGTTTTACTTGGGAAGAAAACATGTATTAAGGTGATCTAGAGTGATGGAAGGATTTTGGTATTGTCTTGGAAGTTCTAGGAATTCAATGAGTGTTTTAGGATGTAATAAAGTCTTGGAGAAGTTTGTTAAAGGTTTAGGTAATGTTGATGAATAAGGAGGGAATGATGTTTAGGTAAGGGTTTTGAGTAAGGAATTTTAAGAAGTTGTGAAAAGGAGATTTAGTTAGTAAGAAGAGAAGTTTGAGAGATGATGTTAAGGTGTAGAGGAAACACCTTGGTATAGTGGTCATTATTGGTGAAATACCACTTAGAAATCTTAAGGAGAAGACATTCCAAGTGCTAAGAATTTTGTAAGAAATTTGTGAATGATAAGATGATTTTGGTGTGTGATTTAAAGAGTTTAGTACATGGCTAAAAGTGTGTTTGATGTGCCAAATGATGTTAGAACACATTAGGAGGCTTGAGGAAAAGTTTGGAGAAAGTTTGACAAGTTTTGGACAACTTCTGGTGTTGTCCGACCCAGTGGTCTGACCCAGGGTGGGTCGGATAGCTCTGTCTAGTCACCGGTTGGAGTTTCTGGAATGGTCCGACCCAGAGGTCTTGGGTCGGAACTGGGTCAGACATGTGTGCTCTAAGTCTCTAGAATGGTCCGACCCAGATGGTTGGGTCGGACATGGGTCGGACAGGTGTATTTAAAAGACGGTAAAAGTTTCTGGAGCGGTCCGACCTAGTTGTGGGTCGGACGGTGGGTCGGACGGCCCAAAATTATGTAAAAAAAAAACAAAACAATGTTTAAGGTTATGAGATGATGGGGATTATTAAGTAATGATGTTATAAGATCATTAAGGACATGTTAAGTGAGTTATAATGACAATTAGTGGAGGAAAAATGGTATTAAAAATGTAAAAGTAAAACAAGTTAAAATGTGAAGTTATATAACTAAATTAACGGGGATAAGTTATAAGCATTAGACTTTAAACAATCGTGTTACCCCGATGTTAATAAAAATACATGTAATGTTATCAGTTGTTCGAGAATTGCTCGAGGAACATAAGTGGACATGGTAAAGTGGACTCTGGTGACAGGTATGGTTTTCTTGCAACCTGTGTCATACCAGATTACACCGGCTTGTATGCCAATGTGTTTTCTGTATGTTTGCCACGTTGTAAGATAAAACATGTAATGAGTTTACAGTAATTCGTTTATGTGGCGTGTTCAACTCCGATACCATTTAACCTCGAAAGTGTTAACCTTAGTTAACTGAGTCTAGGATCACATGGGAGTTCGGTATTCGGAGTAAACGACCCTAACTGTGGGACGTTCTAACCACGGCTATGCGTGTGTTAATTGTGTGATATGAGTATGTGAATTTAGGGATCTCCCTTGTGTGTTTAACCCAGTTGTAATACAGTATGGTGTGTAGATGTGATAGACTCCATAGTGGGGTTCTAACTAATATCTAAAGTAAGTATGTATTAACAGTGGTGAGGAATCCGGTTTGGCCGGTCGCGCGTTGTTTGGGAGTGGGTATCCTTCTTAGCCTTACCCTTCTCTCTGTTATGGTTGTTTCCCTCACGGGTTATGATCTCCCATTAGCTTATTCCAAAGCTTAGCTATTCTGACTTATGATCGGTTTAGGGGGAACATGTGTTTGTGTGGTGTGTTCGGGCCTCCAAACCCAAACCATCTTAACTTAAGTTACTCGTCCAACTATTAGGACGGTAATGAGTGTTGTTGTTGTTGTATAACGAGCTTATCATGAGGGCGACATCATTCTCTAGGCTCACCAGTGAATTAACAATGTTTGGGTCGGTTCCTAAGAGAACCATTCCCGTTATGTTATGTGATGTTGTTGTAATGCAATTCCTATTGTGATGTTAACATGTGCACGTCCAAACGTGAAAAGTGTTGTTATGTTTTGTTATGTGAGGAATGTTATATGTTGTAAGATATGGAGTGTGTGGATCATGGAAATGAATCTCAGTTAGTGATAAGAGGCGTTTAAGGATAACCCGATTAATGGGTAGTTGTCGTCTATTAAGGAAGTAGCTCCATTAGAGGAGAAACACTCTAGGGGTAATGAATACCATGAGTGACTTATCAATGAGGATGTGTTATCTGTTTGTTGAGCCCCTCGAGGCTAAATGTTATGTGTTGTGTGATTATAGTTACATGCATGATTTAAATATAATCAACCGCATGTTAAGACGACAATTAGTTGTGCGTGGCCCGGTAGCATGCGGGCTGCGGGATTACCATACCAGCAAAGGTGCTGAGCCCCTTGGGGGCCACCCTTTCTCTTCTTTTCCTATTTCAGGTTCAAGGAGCTGGAAGCCGTTCGAGAGTAGGACGGGGTAGTCGTTGTACATGGGTAATCATGTAAGTTGTATATATACAGTAGGTGTAGTAAGACCGAAGTTGTTATCGGCATCAGTTTGTAAATACTCGGTACAGTTGGAAGATATGTGTATGTTTTGTTGTTAATGGAAAGGGATAATAATGTGTAGTCGCTCGGGAATCTAGTCCATCAGACCGGTACGATGTTTATGTAATAGCCTTGTTAGCCACGTGGGTGGTTAACGGCATGTAACACCAACGAGTTAAGTAATGTGAAGTAGTATATTTCCGCTGCAGAATGTTGTTATGTGTTTGTTGTTGGATGGGGTGTTACAATGCCTTAGGAAAAATGAGCTTGATTTGCTTAATAAAATACCTAAGGAGCCAATGGTGAATGACCTAGTAAAATGCTCTCAAGGAAACTATTAAGGGGCATATGTGATGTTGAGTGTATTTGCAGGTTAAAGGCAATATATTATGTGGAAATTCAGTGTTTAAGGTTTATGCAATTTAAGGGCCTAAGAGCCATGTTATTTAAGGGCCTAAGTGCCAAGCAATTTAAGTTTATGCACTATATTGTGATGTAGTGTAAAATTTGGTGTATGTTGTGTGTGAGAATACTCTTGATGGATTTTAGGTGTTCTTGAAAGAAATAAGGTAAAAACCTAAGTGTTTGGATGCGAGAATATACAAGAGAAGCTATGGCAAAATTTGGAAAATGTATAAGAAGTTCTAAGTGTTTTAAATAAGTTTTGGTGAACTGAAGGAAGTGTTAAAGGTGAACAAGTGTTTTACTAGGAAAGAAAGCATGTATTAAGGTGATTTAGAGTGATACAAGGATTTAGGTGTTATCTTGGAAGTTCTAGGAATTCAATGTGTGTTTTTGAGGATGTACTAAAGTCTTGGAGAAGTTTGTTTAAGGTTTAGGAATGTTGATGTACAAGGAGGAAATGATGTTTAGGTAAGATGTGAAAAAGGAGATTTAGTAAGAAAAGATGTTTGAGAGATGATGTTATGATGGTAAGGAAACATTTTTGGCATAGTGGTTATCATAATTATGAAACACCACTTGGAGAAACTAAGGAGAAAACAATATAAGTGTTAGGAATTTTGGTAAGAAAAGAGTAAGTGTTTAAGGAGTTATAACATGAGTTTTATGGATGTTATATGAAGGGTTAAATGTGCCAAATGATGTTAGAACACATTAGGAGGCTTGAGGAAAAGTTTGGAGAAAGTTTGACAAGTTTTGGACAAGTTCTGATGTTGTCCGACCCAGTGGTCCGACCCAGGGTGGGTCGGACAGCCCTGTTAATTCACCCATTGATGTTACTGGAATGGTCCGACCCATAGGTCTTGGGTCGGACAGGTGAATTTGAAAGGCGGAAAAGTTTCTGGAACGGTCCGACCCAGTTATGGGTCAGACGGCCCAAAACATGTAAAAAAAAAAAAACTAAGTGTGGTTTAAGTAGTAAACCCTAGTGAGTTATAATGACAATTTAGTGGGGGAAAAGTTGTATTAAAGAGTAAAAGTAAAACAAGTTAAAATGTGAAGTTATTAACTAAGTTAACGGGGATAAGTTATGAGCATTAGACTTTAAACAATCATGTTACCCCAGTGTTAATAAAAGTACATGTAATGTTACCAGTTGTTCGAGAATTGTTCGAGGAACATAAGTGGACATGATAGAGTGGACTCCGGTGACAGGTATGGTTTTCTTGCAACCTGTGTCCTACCGGATTACACCGGCTTGTATGCCAATGTGTTTTCTGTATGTTTGCCACGTTGTAAGATAAAACATGTAATGAGTTTACAGTAATTCATATATGTGACGTGTCTAGTTCCGATACCATTTAACCTCGGAAGTGTTAACCTTAGTTAACTGTGAAATACCCCAAACCTTGGTATGTTGTGTAAATGTTAAACTATGGTATTTAAAGGCTAAAAAGTGCCTTAGAAACATAATCGAACCATTTAAACCATGGTACAACACAATAAAACACTAAGACACGGTTTGAGCAAAAACATGCTCTAAGCTTGGAGTGAACTTGGCTAGGACCCAAAGAGCCTACCAAGACTTGATAATGTTTAATAATGACTTTATAAGGCTAATTAAGTCCTTAGGAAACTTTGGTAGACAATGAAACCAAACAAAACACAAATAGATACCTTAAGGTCAATAAGGGCTAAAATGTGCTCTAAGCTTGGGATAAATGTGTATAAGACCTAATGGTCATACCTATGCCTTATTTATATGTTAATGAACATATTAAATCAATTACTAAAGAAAACCAAGCTTGAAAACAAGTTAAAACACAAAATGTGCTTTAAGAAGTCTTAAAGCACGTTTTTGAAAAATTGTCTTGTAAATGAGTTTTGAATGGCTAAATGTCCATCATTACTCTTTAATTAACATGTGTACTATAGTATCACATTTGGGTGGCTATATCAATGGGAAATCAAAAATTTCACTTCTATGTGCCTTGTTTTTGGTGAATAGTGATTTTTATAACTAGTTTGTAACATATAATGTTATAAGTGAGACAATTGATTAATAAAGTCTAAAATACCCCCTTGCTACTATTTGGGGCCGGTTTCCTTATAAGGGAATGAGTCATCCCTTTGTTAAATTGATAAGATAGAAATTGATAAAGTAAAACACTATTTACTTTACTTAAATATCTAAAACTAACAAAGCAAACTCATTTCCTCATTCTCTCATTCCTTTCTTCATTTCCCACGGTGGTCTTCTTCTTCCTCCTCTCTCCATCGGTTTCCAAACAGAACCATACCATTCTCATCCTTCCTCACTTGTAACTTATGACTCCATGCTCCGAATTTAATTCCGAGACTACCGTTCTCTTAGTTGGAGCAAGCTCTTCATTCCTATCTTTTCAAATCATCAAAACCACCATTTCGGTGCCAAGGAGAACTTCCATGGAAGGAGCTTGAGCTAATATTTTTATGCCTTGTTGATCACCTTTACTTCAAGGTAAGGAAAAACCAAAGAAAACTCCATTTCCTCTCCTTTTGGTATATGGCCGAAAATTCACCTTGTAATGGTGTCTTCTCTTGTCTTGTTTTAGCTTCATTTGAATCTTCCAAGGGCTAGGAGGAGTCCTCTCTTGATATATATGCAAGCTCTCTTTCCATTCCAAGGTAAAACAATCATGTTAATACCTTAAGATAATATATGTAACTAGGGTTTATAATGAGATGAAGCATAATGCTTATATACTCATTTCAATGCTGGTATATTGTTTAGTTGTTGGCAAGGAACCAAATGCCTTACCGGTTTTGTAAAGAAACAAGAAAGAAATTTGGGAGGAAAAGAGGTAAATATGCTATCTTAATGTGGTTTAATGCCTTAGGAGAAATAAGCTTATAATGCTTGTTGAAACTACCTAAAGAGCAAATGGTGAATGACCTAGTAAAGTGTTATCAAGGAGATTAGTAAAAGAACATATGTATTGGTGTATGTATTTGCAGGTCAAAGGCATTATTTATGTGGGAAATTCAGTGTTTAAGGATTATGCAATTTAAGGGCCTAAGAGCCATGTTATTTAAGGGCCTAAGTGCCAAGCAAGTTTAATTATGCACTATATTGTGATGTAGTGTAAATTTGGTGAAATTTTGTGAGTGATAATGTTCTTGATGGATTTAGGTGCTCTTGAGTGCTTAATGGTGAAAACTATGAGTTTTGGAATGATGATGTGCTAAGAGAACCCATGGCGAAATTTGTAAAATGTATAAGGAATTCTAAGTGCTTGAATGAACTTGGGTGAACTAGGAATGGTTAGGAATGGACACATGCTTCACTAAGGAAGAACACATGCATTAAGGTGTTCTAAGGTGCTATAAGGATTTAGGTGTTATCTTGGAAGTTCTAGGAATTCCATGTGTGTTTTGAGAATGTATTAAAGTCTTGGAGGAGTTTGTTTAAGGTTTAGGTTATGTGATGTGCAAGGTGGGAATAAGGTATAGATAAGGTTTTGAGAAAGGAATTTAAGGAGTTGTGAAAGAGAAGATTTGGTTAGGAGAAGATGCTTGGGAGAGGATGTTATGATGGTGAGGGGACACTTTGGTATAAAGGTTATTAAGGATGAACACCACTTGAAAAGCTAGGAGGAAACATTGCAAGTGTTGGAAATTTTGTGAAGATATAAGTAAAGGTTTAAGGAATTAGAAAAAGAGTTTTGTGAGTGTTTAAGGATATCTTAAGCTGTGTTTGAAGTGCCCAAATGAGGTTAGAGTATACTAGGATATATGGGGTGAAGTTTGGAGTTGATTGTAAAAAGGAAAACAAAGATCTGGGGCAGACCGGACTTGCGACCGGACTTGCAAGTTCGGTCGGGCCCAGTTTACCCTGTGAGAATTGGCTTCGAGAATGGACCGGACATAGGACCGGACTTGGCAAGTCCGGTCGGGCTAAATTTACAAAGGGAAGAAACTTTCTGGAATGGACCGGACATAGGACCGGACTTACAAGTCCGGTCGGAGTAGAAAATTTTTGACGGAAATGTGTTCTGGAATCGACCGGACATGGACAAGTCCGGTCGAACCAAAAATGTGGTTTAAGGTTATGAAATGATATGAGATGATGGGGATTGATAGGTAATGATGTTATAGGGTTGTTAAGGACATGTTAGGTGAGTTTAAATGGCAATTAAGTGGGTGAAAAGTTGTATCAAAATGTAAAAGTAAAACAAGTTAAAAATGTAAAGTTATGTAACTAAGTTAACGGGGAAAGTTAAACATTAGACATTAAATAATCAAGCAAACCCCGATGTTAATAAAAAACACATGTGATGTTAACAGTTGTTCGAGAATCGCTCGAGGAACATAAGTGGACGTGGTAAAGTGGACTCCGGTGGCAGGTATGGTTTTCTTGCAACCTATGTCCTACCGGATTACACCGGCTTGTATGCCAATCTGTTTTATTGAGTGTTTGCCACCTTGTAAGATTAAAACATGTAATGAGTTTATAGTAATTCATTTATGTGGCGAATTTGGCCTCCGATACCATTTAACCTCAAATATGTGTTAAACCTTAGCTAACCAAAACTAGGAACACATGAATGATCGGTATTCGGAGTTGACGGCCCAAACCTTGGGAACGTGCTAACCACGGCTATGTGTGAGTTAGTTGGACATTGTTGTTGTATGCAAGTGTGTGAACCTCCCTTGTGTGCTTAACTCGGTTATGATACCGTATGGTTGTGGATGTGGTAGGCTCCATAATGGATCTCTAACCACTTAATATTAAGTGTATGTGTACTAATGGGGGGTGAGGAGTCCGGTTGTTCCGGCCACGCGTGTGATGGACGGGAGTCGTTATCTATCCGGTTCGGCTCTCTTGGTGTATGTATAGGTGGTATTCCAATTTGGTTTCTACCTTCCCTTAGCTTATCCAAAGCTAGTTACTGACTCACGTCGGGCCACAGGGGCATACGAATGTTATTTCGGTGTGCTTGGGATTACTATATCCGACACACCTTGGGTATAAGTTAACCGTTCTATATAACCGGACGGTAACGAGGATGGTAACGAGCTTAACATGGGATTGGCAAAATCCCTAGGCTCACCTGGTATACTAACTATGGTGGAAGGTTCCTTGTGAGAACCGATTTTATGGTGTATGTAATGTTATAATGCTATGCAAATTCCCTTGCTATGCTATGATATATATATATATATTGGATGTTTTAAATGAATGCAATGTTGTCATGTGTACGTCGAAACAAGAAAGGTTTGTTATGTTTTGTTATGTGTGGAATGAGTTATGTTGTAGGATATGGAATGTGTGGATCATGGAAATGAATCCCAGTTTGTGACAAGAGGCGTTTAAAGGATAACCCGATTAATGGGTACATGTCGTTCGTTAAGGAAGTAGCTCCGTTTTAGAGGAGAGCCACTCTAGGGTTTAAGGAATCATTGGATGGTCGGTTAAGTGTGGTTGTGTTGGTTATAGGTTGAGCCCATTGGGGCGAAATGTTATGTGTTGTATGTCTATGGCTTGTATGCATGATTTAAATATAATCAACTGCATGCTAAGACGACAATTAGTTGTGCGTGGCCCGGTAGCATGTGGGCTGCGGGATTACCATACCAGCAAAGGTGCTGAGCCCCTTGGGGGCCACCCTTTCTCTCCTTTTCTATTTCAGGTACAAGGAGCTGGAAACCGTTCGAGAGTAGGACGGGGCAGATGTTTATACATGGGTAGCCATTTAAATGGCGTGAGTATGATAGGCGTAGTAAGACCGAAGTTGTTATCGGCAGTAGTTTGTAAATACTCGGTACAGGGGGAGTGTATGTATATAATAAATGTTGAAGATGGAATGAGGAGTGTATTGTGTAGTTGCTCGGGAATCTAGTCCATCAGACCGATACAAATGTACATGTATTAGCCTTGTTAGCCACGTGGGTGGTTAACGGCGTGTAACACCATTGGAATAAGTAATGTGATGAGTTGAGTTTCCGCTGCAGATTGTTATTATGTGTTTGTTGTTGGATGGGGTGTTACAAACTGAGTCTAGGATCACATGAGAGTTCGGTATTCGGATTAAACGACCCGAACCATGGGACGTTCTAACCACGGCTATGCGTGTGTTAATTGTGTGATATTTGTGTGTGTATGTAGGGACCTCCCTCGTATGTGTAACCCAGTTGTAATACTGTATGATGTGTGGATGTGATAGACTCCATATTGGGGTTCTAACTAGTATCTAAAAGTGAGTATGTACTAACAGGGGTGAGGAATCCGGTTAGGCCGGTCGCGCGTTGTTTGGGAGTGGGTATCCTTTTTAGCCTTACCCTTCTCTCTGTCATGGTTGTTTCCCTCACGGGTTATGATCTCCCATTAGCTTACTCCAAAGCTTAACTATTCCGACTTATGATCGGTTTAGGGGGAACATGTGTTTGTGTGGTGTGTTCGGGTCACAAAACCCGAACCATCTTAACTTAAGTTACTCGTCCGACTATTAGGACGGTAATGAGTGTCGTATAACGAGCTTATCATGAGGGTGACATCATTCTCTAGGCTCACCAGTGAATTAACAATGTTTGGGTCGGTTCCTAAGAGAACCGCTCCCGTTATGTTATGTGTTGTTGTTATAATGCAATTTCTATTGCGATGTTGTTATGTGCACGTTGAAATGTGAAAAGTGTTGTTATGTAGTGTATGTTATATGTTGTAAAATGTGGAGTATGTGGATCATGGATATGAATCTCAGTTTGTGATAAGAGGCGTTTAAGGATAACCCGATTAATGGGTAAGTGTCGTCTATTAAGGAAGTAGCTCCACTGGAGGAGAAACACTCTAGGGGTAATGAACACCATGAGTGACTTATCAAGTAAGGTGGTGTTATCTGTTTGTTGAGCCCTTTGAGGTGGAATGTTGTGTGTTGTGTGTTTATAGTTACATGCATGATTTAAATATAATCAACCGCATGCTAAGACGACAATTAGTTGTGCGTGGCCCGGTAGCATGCGGGCTGCGGGATTACCATACCAGCAAAGGTGCTGAGCCCCTTGGGGGCCACCCTTTCTCTTCTTTTCCTATTTCAGGTACAAGGAGCTGGAAGCCGTTCGAGAGTAGGACGGGGTAGTCGTTGTACATGGGTAATCATTTAAGTTGTATATATACAGTAGGTGTAGTAAGACCGAAATTGTTATCGGCATTAGTTTGTGAATACTCGGTACAGTTGGAAGGTGTATGTTGTTTCTATTGTTAATGGAAGGGTCAGTAATGTGTAGTCGCTCGGGAATCTAGTCCATCAGACCGGTACAATGTATATGTAATAGCCTTGTTAGCCACGTGGGTGGTTAACGGCGTGTAACACCAACGAGTTAAGTAATGTGATGAAACTTGTTTTCCGCTGCAGTTTGTTATTAAGTGCGTAAGTGTTGGATGGGGTGTTACACATTCACCACATATATTATAAGATGTTACATATAGCTTATATCATATCTTATTTGTATTTGTAACTTTTATAACCTATAGTTTTAGGCTACATAATTACGAACAGACCCCTAGGTCTTAATTAAACTCGTTTCCAGCCCAGTTTTCTTCTTTATTTATATATTGACCACAGTTTATATTATATACTTTCCAATGACATTAAAACCATATATTATACACTTTTCTTTATAAAACCATTTATATAACTCCAAAAATTACCAAACTTTATAGTAATGATATAAACTGTTATATTAACTATTATAACCCTTTACTTTCGGTAATTCACACCCTTACCCCATAAATTTTGTAAATTTCATTTCTAACTTATAATATTACTATATGATCATAATTTAATTATTTTAGGTCACTAGTTTTGGTCAAGGCTTCTAATATGGTCACCATTGACCTATTGACTACTAGTTTGACCACCGGTTCCAGTAATTACCATTTTGACCCTTAATTTTCTAGAATTTACATTTTTGCCACTAAATATTATTAAACTTTATAAAATCCATAGAATAAGATTTTAATGCCTAATTTTCGGCTATAACCTATGGTTAGCCTCCAAAATTTATTTTAATTACTAGATGACCCCATAAAGTTTCGGTAATGTTTATTATTACTTCAAAATCATTTTTAAACTTAATATGCATAAAACTAAATGGCCTAAAGTGCATGGCCTTATTACAACACCAACATAATAATAAAATTTACACTTAAATGTCACAAATGACATAAAACCCTTATGCCTTGTTACACCCTTACCCATATATTTTTATAATTTGCATTTTAAGCACTTATATCGTTTCTTTGACCTTATAGGTAATTTAAATACTAGGTTAACTAACCAACAATGTTATAAAACATTTTAATACACATTTAGGTCATAACCCACCATAACTCCCACGACTTTTATTAATTGTAACACAATGACATAAAAACTATATAACAAGTAGGTTTAGTACACTCACTTGGTTTTCAAGCAAATAAAATCAGCCAAAGGCCTCCAACATCTCACAGATAGGTTAACAAAATGCTAAGTTAGTTTTTGAACATAAACTAACATATAAGCTTAGTTAATATAGCATTTAGTTGGTAGATTTCCTTACTTTGCTAGTTTTTCTCTTAGGCTTGACTTCTACAAATTTTGCCGAATTTTCCCCAAGGTTCCAGCACATGTACACCAGAATTTTTGCAAGAGAAAAAGATGTAGGTTAGTTTAATGACATTAGATCATTAAAGAGTAGTTTTAGCTCATTTAAAGCATGATCTTTACCTTGAAATTGAAGGCTATTAGGACTGTGTTTATGCCTGGGTTTAGGAGCAAAACAAAGGTGTTAAAACACCATTCAAAGCAAGGAATAAAACCGGAATATACAAGGTGAAAGATGGGTGGGATTTCCTTACAAAAATGAGCCACAATGGAGCTCCTTTGGCTTGAAACTAGCTAGATCTTCAAGGTATGAGTTTATTACCTGAATAACCATGAAGAGAACAAGAGAATTAGGTAGGGAAACTGGAGAATATAACCGGAAATGGAGAAGGAAGAGCTGAGGTAGTTTAATGCATGATTTTATAAATTAAGGAGTTCTTAGGCTTGTTTCCCTTTCTCCTCTGATTTTTCAACCGAAACACACCTCTTCTTCTAGCATCAACTCGCACTAAATGGCTGGATGAAAATGGGAGTGAGTTACACCATTGGAAGGAGGAGAAGAAGATGAAGAGAATGGATATAAGGGTGGTTTAAGAGCTTACCTACAACCAAGTGTGTTGTTGAAATACCCCGAAATTAAAAATAATGATTAATTAGGCTAATTATGCTTTTTGAGGCTTAATTACATCTAAATAAACATGAGGGAACAAATCCCGAAGAAAACAGATCTTTAAAAAGGATTAAAAGCACAAACGAACCTTAAATTGTGTTTTTCAAGGAAACCGGGACGACTTTAAGCGGGTTAAATAGACCCGTAATAATTTTAGCCCACTAAATGTCTATAATTAGACATTAGGGAAGGTCTAGAACCAATAAATTAATTAAGCGAGAAAATTCTGGAAAACGGGTTTCGGTTAGTAAGTAATGTAAAAACGAGAGGTAGTGGGGTGTGAAGTGTAATAAAGCTAAACAATGTGTCCCATTTGAAAAATAAAAGTCAGAAAGTGTTGTGTGTGTTGTGAGTTGGCCGGCTCCCTCCCCCTCTCTCACTCTCTTTATTTCTTCCTACTATACTAAAAGACAAACAAATAAAGTGGAAAGGTAAAAGGTGAGACTACTCTCTCTCCTCCATTCTCCCTCACTCATCGTACTCCTTCCTCCCCCCTTTCTGATTTTCCTCCTTCCTCCCAGCATGTCAATGGCGATTTTGTATGCCCTCACCAGCACTCTCCTTTTCTCCCATTTTTGAAGGCTCAAATCACCTCCAAATCTTGCAAAAATTGCACCATTGAATTCCCCTTGTCAAGGAGATCATCATCATCCTTTCAAAAATCGAAAAGATCCACTTTCATTTCCATGGCTGGAGGCCATTTGAAGGTTTGAGACCACCATTGGAAGCCCCTTCATCACCTTGATGTTTTGAGGTAAAAAGAAATTAAAAAATCCACCATTTCTAGCTCTCATTCGCCTTATAAGGATTTCTAGATTTTAAACTTCTTGTGCCTTGATCTCCAGCCGGTTTTGGCTCCACTTTTGGGATAGAAATCTTGCTCTCTTGCTAGTCATGAACTCCACTCATTGATTGAAAGGTAATGCCCTCTTAGAACCCTAGAATATATGCTCCTAAGTTCTAGGTAAATTATGGGTTAGTGTTGAGATTGTATTGTTGTTTTGGAAGGGCTGTAGCATTTCCTAACTCGTGAATTAAGAACAAGAGAAAGGAAAGAAGAAAGGAGAAAGGAAGGAAAGAAATGAAAAACTAGAAATTCAAGGTAATTACTCTTACCTTGAGCTAGTTTTGTATGCCTTGGTGTAACAGATTTTAAAGGCTTGAAATGAGTAATGTATATTGTTTTGAGTAGTAGTTATGTTGGAGTGTAATGAGGAATAGAACCAAATGGTTTTGGAACTTTTGAAAGATGATTAAAAGCTTGGGGAAAACCTTTGGGAATAAATATGTATGTTCAGGAAAATTTAATGTATTGTAGTGTTTGGAATGTTGTGGAGAAGTTGGAAGTTGTGTATTAATGCCCTTGAATAAACAGGTTGTGTAAGTGGTGATGGGATAAAACCTAACGGCAAGTGTACAGGTCAATTCTAGCAAGTTTTAATAGAGAGTATTCCCTAAGTATCGAACTAGAGGAGGCGATGTCTAGTTTAAATCTTTACTAACAGGAAAGGAAATAAAAACACTAAATAACAAATTAAAACAGGAAATTGGGGGTTTTGATTTGATGAGAATTAAGGACTGTAAACAGATTGCAAAACAGTAAATAGAAAGAAAATAATTGTCACGAAACTGATTTGGGAAAGAGATCCCGGTTTACTATTTCTCCCTAAATCTGCAATTCCTATCCCTAAGCAATTTCTAAGACAATTCTGAATAAAACCCTAGAACCAAGATAATTCACCTCCGGTCTCCCGCTTAGCAAATTCTAGTTAGCAAAGACCGAATTCTAACTCTCGTTACGAACCCACTGTTTACTAACTGCCTTAAGAACAATCTAGATTATCGGTCAATTAGCGATTAGAGGAATTACCGTCTCTAAACTAACCGGTTATTTTCCTGTATTCAATTGAAAGCCGCAGTCGTCACATATAAGCTAACAAAATACTAATCTTTATAATTGGCCAAATTATAACGATTAAAGAAATTAAGCAAGGAAAATAACTTTACTCAATTGAATCGTATTAAATCATAAAGGAACAGGAATCGTTAATTCAGGGATACATAGCAAACCGGAATCTAAAGAAGACTACTCAGACATATTCATAATGACAGTGCACAAGTTTAGTAAGAAAGACTCAGGGGAACAAGAACAAGAAGAAACTCTAATGTCAACAGCCGTCGTGGATTCTGTGTTGTTCTTGCTCCAGCCTTGTCTCTGATAGCCTCCAAGAACTGCCCAAGACTCAGCCTCTCTCTCTCTCTCTCTCTCTCTCTCTCTCTTATCTTCTGTGTCAAACTAAGCTCTGTGGTGTATCCAGCCTCTTTCTCACGTTGGCAGGACTCTCCTTTTATAACAATCACAAATCTATCTTTAATTATCTTCTTCCACGCATACTCTGGCCGCGTTTTATCTAATTGGTCGGACCAGTCTCCAAAACAGTTCGAGAGTAACTCCAATGGATGGTCCGGGACTTAGGGTATGTGCAAGGTCCCGAACCCATCCTAAAATTGAGAAATCATGCAAGTCTTCACTCTGTTCAACATGTTTGACCGTCCAAAATACATTACAATGATCGGGAATGCGTTTTCTTGAGATTTTCGCCTGAAATAACACGTAAACCCATCATAGAAGACAATTGCAATAAAAGCATAAACTAACCATAAGGCGGGAATTTATTAACAAATGATGATGAATTAAACACAAATAATCCCCATAAAGATAGATAAATTCCCGACTTATCAAGTGGTAATGTGTGAACAAAACAATGTGGTAAGAAAGTGAAAATTATAGGGGAGACTATGTCGAAATTTAGATAGGAACTAAGTTACTTGGGAGATTAATGTGAGTAGTTTTCCATGATTAAAAACAGATTGAAGAATTAAGTAGTGGGAGGAACTAGGATGTAAGATAATGCAAGTTGAACTATAGTAATGGCATTAGTTGAAGAAGTATTGGATGGTAGAAGTGGGAGTCAAAATCTGTAGCAAATAAGGAACTAGAGAAAACTAGTGCAAGTGTTGAAGAGAAAGGGAGAAAATTGGGAGAGTTGAAATGGAAATGAGTAATGAGGTTAGTAGGTGGTTTAGAGAAGTTTAGAGCACCAAGATCAAGGTTACAAATGTTTAGTAATGTTTTGGGAAAGATTAGGAAAGAAATGGGTGAAGAATGAAGCAGAAAAACAAAGTAAAAAGAGAATACTGGGCTGGACCGACCTTGGGACCACCCTTGGTAAGGTTGGTCGAGCCCAAATTTGTAAAGACGGAAGTCTACTGACTTCGATCGACCTTGGGACCGAACTTGGCAAGATCGGTCGAGTCGTAAAAATGTAAACCCAGAAGTCACTGACTTCGACCGATCTTGGGACCTCCCTTGCAAGGTCGGTCGAGTCATGAATTTTTAGAACCAGAAACCTACTGACTTGGACCGACCTTGGGACCTACCCTGCAAGGTCGGTCGGGTCTGAATTTTCCAGAATTGTAACACACTGACTTCGACCGACCTTGGGGCTGACCCTGGGTAAGGTCGGTCGAGTCATACAAAACAAAATAACAATCAAATGTATATGTATATATGTATATAGATATGTATATATATATAGTAGTATACCGTTGATGGAGTAAGGATGGTAAGAAAACATGCACATGAGTAAGAAACAAACTTAGCGGATGAAATGATTTTCATAACCAAGTATGAATTGTAAGAACTAGCAAGTGTATATTGAAAGTATTAAGGAAGGAAGGAGTTAGGTCTATAATAGATCATTGACCATAAAACTCCATGTATGTTATAGGACCGAATAGTTGAAGCCGAAGGAAAATCGGAATTCGAGTACGACGGTGAACGGTATGATTTTCTCATACCCCGTATGTAACACCCCTACCGGTAAACACACCATTATCTTCTAACCCGTCTCAATTACCAACAACAACGCAGCGGAATTCAAACTACCACCGGTGGGTGATACATGCCGTTAGTCACCCTCGTGACTAACAAAGCCAAATCCAATCCAAACAAATAATACAAATACAATATCGTTCTGATGGGTCTTATACCGAGTACTCTATACAAACGATACATTCCATTTCCTTATCAATTCTCAAACCAAATGCAACCTTCAATCCCATAATATACAAATACAAACTCCATACTGTTCTATACCGAGTATCTACAATTCCCAAGTCTACTGATGACCTTTCGGTCTTACAAATCCATAATACAAACAAATACAATTATTAAGCAACTACTCATGCTTAATCACAACCCCGATCTACTCTCAAACGGTGATCAGCTTCAATGTTCCTGTAAAATAAAAATGATGCCCTAGGGGCTCAGCAAAATTGCTACATATGAAATTCGCATACCCCGCGTACTAGCAAGGGTACGCCGACTATTTGGTCGGGAGCATGCGATTCATTTTATTTCAATCAACATGCATACAACATGCATTATATATGTACATTCACACAATCAAGGTCCGTTATCGAACACAACACTAACACACACATCAAGGGTTAGTTCAACATATATATATATATTTAGGCTTGGAGGGTTCAACCTCACTATGCCTTACTTCATACTTCAATGTCTTACCCACACTCTTGGGTTACACTCACTCAACTTTCATACTCTCAATCTCAACAAGCTTTACAATACTCAATCTCAAGGCTCAATACTCAAGTTACCAACTCAACACTAGACTCAATACTCAATACTCAATTCACTACCTCAATCAAATTCTCAAACCAATACTCAATACTCAAAGGCATCTTTTAAGTCTTTGCCACGACCTCCGGGCAGGGTCATACACAAGACCACCACCGGGCTTACAAATACAAAAAGTAGCTATGCATTTAGCTCCTCAAGTTCTCAAATGTCCAGTTCTCTACCGGACTACTCAAATTCCCAAAACTCCTCTCTCGGAGTCATTTCACAATCTTATGGATTAGCCTAGAGGGATCTCTCTCGATAACATCTATTGGCTTAGGGAATTCCTTAATGTCTAGTATTCTAAGATTTAAGGTTTTACCCAACTTATCGAATACCCTCATGTTCGGGACATTGTTCATTTTAGTCAGTTCCTCTCATTAGGGTTCGACTATTTTTCTAAGGGGTTTGGTGATCCCTTACCGTACTTTATTTCTCTCAAGGTTCAAGTTTGAACACTTATCAATCCTCTAAATAGAGGTCACTTATACTACTTCCACCATTATTAGTTTTGTGGCTTAAGTCAATTCGGTTCTCTAACCGTTATCGGGAGTTTACTAATTCCTGTACAAATTCTCTCACACTCTAGTGAGTTTATAGTTTTATGTTACCATTTATTGGTTCGATAGTTGTAGTGTGTTTCTATGTTTTATTAGCTCGCAACTTGACTCTTTCTACAAGTCTCTACCCAAACAAGACTCAACTATGAGTCGCACTACAATGCTCATTCACACTCGAGCAATTCATCCACAAATACATACTTCATGAATTATACAAACTTCAAGTTTAATCAACCATCCAACAACAAGCAATACCATACAATCACAAGAGAGTACAAATAATCCGATTCGTGCATTTATCTTGTTAGGTGACACACAATCAAACAAGCACACAAATCGGGTAACCAAGTTAGGATACAGGGCATGAGAAAATCATACCTTTCACCTTGGGCTAACTTTACCGGTTCACCTCACGTTCCTCGGTTCACACTTGTTCCACTGATAATGTTTCAAACATGGCTATTAATACCAAGCTTATGCGGTATGTAAATAAATACTACTCCCGTGTTTACCCCGGTATCCCGTTATTTCGGTTTAACTTAGTGTACTTAGTTTTTCAACTTACTCACTCACTTTCAACACTTGTTTATACTCTTAGGACCTTTAAAGGTCACCAAACAACTCCTAAACATCATCTAAAACCAATACCATTCAATCCCCCATCTTCTAGGCACTTTAAAACACATACGGTGCATTTTTGGGGTGGTCCGGGACTTGGTCCGGACCCAATGTCTCGGACCAATGTTCTGATGTACTCTTGGCTGATTTTTACTTGTGGTCCGGGACTTGGTCCTGGACCTAGGTCCTGTACCAATGTCAAATTTCACTCTCGGCCATATTTTTGATGCGGTCTGGGACTTGGTTCCTATCCTAAGTCCCGGACCCTGCTAAAAACTACTATTTAGTGGATTTTTCAACCCCAAATCAACCCTTAATCCACCCCTAATCATTCCATAAACTTTCCACAAGTTTCCTACATAATTAAACACCTCAAAACACTCCTTAAACCACCTCAAATCCTTGGTCACATGCACTACCCAATTCTTGTTCAAATTCACAAATTCAAATTCCCACATTTTGCATTTTGCACTCCTATGCATTTCTAACTTCTTTTGCCACTTTCTACCTCCTTCCAACCCTACAAATCTCTTATTGACCATTCCAATTCATTCATAAACAATTGCATTATCTAAACCCAAGTTCACTCCTTGTTTCACAAGTTATAAACACCAACTCTTTTTCTACAAATCCCAAGTTCCTCACATGCTATTTGCTACAGATTTTGATCCCTCTTAAGCCCATTCTCCATTCACCGTTTCAAGGTTACTAAACATCCTCACTCAACCCAATTGAACACTTAAGTTTCTCCCACTCACCAAGTCACCTACAAACATCATTTCCTACTAAAATTTTGTCATAACCTCCCCATAAACCTTACATATCCAATTTCACCAACTCTCATCCTTTTCATTCCTAATCTAGCCACACCCTTACAATGGTCCTACCAGCACATAAACTCAATTCAAAATCCTCCAACATCATTATAAACACAAGTCTCACATCATTTGGCTCCAAGGCCCAAAATTCAAAATTAAATTCACAAATCTACCAATTTCTAACCAAGCACACTATCACACATATTTTGGTTGTATTATTTAATTTCACCCATCCCAAATCCTAAAGCATTCAAAATAACATTAGGGTAATTTAATTACCTCATTCCTTCATTCTTTGTTTCCAAGCTTCTCATCTCCTCTTTCTTGGTCAAAATCGGTCAAGTTGACCAACCATTTGCCAACCTCAAATTTAACACCCAAATGGGGAATTAGGCACTAATTAATACACCCATGCTTATTAATTAAGCTAAGGAGCAAGAGAAAGTGCTTAGAGCACAAGAATGAGAATTTACCTTAAACCCTAAGGTGGGCTTTTGATCATGAATTAAGAGGGGCTCCCAACCACCATTGATGACTTGAAAAGAAGCTCAAACAAGGAAAGGAACAAGGCATAAGAGGGGGCAAAAATCGGCCAGCACTACAAGGTGGGAAAAATATGTGTTTTCTTGGAAACTTTTTACCTTAATGGAAAGAGAAACCTCCAAGCTTCAAGATGGTGTGCTTTTCTCCTTAAATGGCCAAAACCCATGGAGATGAAGTTCTCAATTTTTGGATTTTGAAAAGAGAGAATGATAGAGAATGATGAGGAGATGAAGAATATGTGATTATTTTTGTGATTGGAGCTTTAATGAAGCTAGAGCATGAAGGAGAAGTGGAGTAGCCATGGAAGCTTGGTGAGGAGCTTCAAAATCGGCAGCAACCAGAGGGAGAGGGGAGAAATCAGCAAGGAAGGGGAAAGGAGGAAAGAGAAGAGGGAAAAGAAAGAAATGGAGGAGAGAGAGGGAAAAGGTGGTTCAGTACTTTTTGCTTTTTCTTTTCTTTCTTTCTTTTCTTTCTAGCTTATTTACTAGTAGAGTGGGCTGTTTTTCTGAATAAAAACCGCCCTATATATATTACAAGCTGGAGCGTTTTTCGTCTTTTACAGAAAATGCTCGTTAATTTACCCGGTTTAGCACTATTCACTAACAGGGCCCGTTTTCCAGAATTTTCTCGTTTCTTTTATTTTAATGGTTTTACACTCCCATTAATGTTTATTTATAGTTATTTTATGAACTATAATTTTTACGGGTTCATTTGACCACTTAAAGTCACGTTTTCGGGTTTTCTCGAAAAACATGCGCTAAAGCTTTATTAGCGTTTTAATTCGTTTTATGGATCCGTTTTCTTCGGGAATTGTTCCCATATAATATTTAGGCCTTATTAAGCCTTTATAATCCATCCAATGCCCTTTTAAAGGTTGTATTCCTCCTAGGGTCACTTAATGCTCAATTTAGCATTTTTCGCTTTTAAGCATTTTTCTTGTTTCTTTTGGATTTATTCTTTTTACCAAAACTCAATAATAGGCAAATTCGGATTAGAGTAATTTAATCACCGTAATTAAGTTTGGGGTATTTCAACCTACCCCCCTTAAAGAACTTTGCCCTCAAAGTTGGTGAATCTAATATTGTTAGTCGCCTAAGTACTAAATACAAGGGTTATACCTGACAAACTCCAATGTCTAACTGAATACATACCACACATTCACACAACATGTAACAGCATGCATAACAACCAAAAATATCATTGTACAAAACTCTCCATAGGGTCCATCCGTAGATAAAGAAGTCACAATAGTCCTCTCCCATATCGAGTGATCCCTCAGGTACCGGTCACGTTTGAACACTTACGCTCTCTGGTTCACGGCCATCATGACATTGAGCACTTACGCTTTCTGGCTCTACGGTCCTTTGGTTCCGATCAAATTCATTTGCACCTCTATAGAATCCTCAGGCTCCAAAGTGGGTACTCTTCCTTGACCGGACTAATATCCGGCGGCCCTTGGACAAATACAAAACGCACACTACAAACGTCCTACCGGTCACTTAGTACTATTGCTCAGTTTACTGGTTTCAAAACTAATCATCACTTCCACCGACTCACAACCAGCTTCACCTCCATGGTTTCGACCCGATACCGGTGCCTAGCCATGAAAGATCCACTAGCGCCTGTGGGAGCGGTTTCAAAACTGATCCTCATTCTCAAGTTTGAAGAAAAATCATTGTGCCAAAATCATTTTGGAAATTCATTTTGAAAACTTCAATGCAACTCCAATTCCAATTTATGTTAGTTTCACCTATTACTAGTGTGATTACTTGTGACCTCTTATAGGGAGTTTCAACAGTCATTCAACCCCAATGTGATCAGCATTAGTGTTGAACTATCCATCCACCCCAATTTGTGTTCGGTTTCCCTTGATCGCTAGCAAATCAAGTTCCACCTCCCACCTCAATTCACACAATCAAATAGTCAAACATTAATTACATTTTCTATCTTTTTAATCTTTCTAGTCATAATCATACAACCATACATTTACCAATTTCTAGAATCCATTTACTCATTTACTACTCATCTCATCAATTGTTATTCAACCTATCTTCAACTACTGTACCCAAGAATTTCAAAAGTTAGTTTTCCAATTAGTTCTTCTATCCTCAAATTATTCACAAATACAATCAACTCAAATTACCTAGGGGACTCACTTCCCACTAGGTTCAACATCGGTTTCATACCAATTTATACTCATCAAGTCTCCCAAACATACTCATTTCCATACTAATACCAATCGGGGTTCTCATTCCCCTAGAGTTTCCCTACTCCTTTCCACTTCAAATCTCCCAATCAATACTCATTTCCACTTCAAGTCTCACAATCAACCATAATTACACTATGGATGGATACATATGTTTATGTAACATAAGTACCAATCATAAAAACAAATTCTTTTGCGCTATGCGCATTGTAGTTTACGCACTATTACGTAAAATATACATTTCGCGGTTTTCACCCTACCCCCCTTAAAAAGGGATTACGCCCACGTAATCTACCATGTGTCAATGTTGGACATAGGTCTAAGGCGTTCAGCCGTCACGAGTGGTTCAACTTCCATGCGGTCTACTATACAATGTTTTCTGGTCAAAGGGTCTTAACCATATTGTTGGTTAGTCCCTGCACCAAGAATTCTCATCGGAGTTTATTTAACTCTTAACCGGGTTCGGTTCTAGTCTTAGAGGATTCAAGGCGTTAGTAATTAGCCATAAATTCACTAGGTATATTAGACCTTAGAATTCTGGCCTACTAGCTTCTGCTGTGCGACCCTGATAACTTGGGTTTATTCGCCCTTCTCGTTACCCTTAATGTGTTATACATACCCTTTTATCCCTTTTTAATTTGGGAATAAGGTTAATCAATTATGCGTGGTATTCCTTACCGTACAAGAATTCTATGAGCTTCGGATTTTCTATCCAGCTCTTTGGGAATCTATATACATACTGTTGTGTATTTTCGTGGTTATTCACTTGATTCCTCCGACTTATTGTCGGTTGAGGTTGAGCCACTACTTAGTTGTAGTGCTTCCTCTGTTGTCTGTAGCTTCTGAACTATGCCAGTTCATCTGGTTCTGTACAAGTGTTCTTTACTTGTATGACCTTGCATTTTCTATGCGTCGGTCCTTGTGACTTTGTAAGTTTCCTTCTACTTTACCACAATTGTCATCTTCCCAACTTCCTAGCTATCCCACTAGGTCATCACTACACAAGTGCAATACCAAAACACTCAGTCCTACAGAGTGCAGAGGCGTAAACCCCTGGGCAGTAAATCTCTTGTGTGATTGCAATAGGAATGCACATTGTTTCCTTGATGTCCGGTCTGTCTACCATCTTTATTCATCAACTCATATCATTGTGTGATTTATTCCCATGTATTTGTCGCTTGCTGCGCACCATGTTCGTATTTATTTACGACATCGGTTTCCTTGGCATCCGCTATTACCTTAGCTTCTGCTCATGTATCTCTACCATTTATACAATGGTTCGCCATTTATTTGGTTGGTTATAGAATATGATATTCTTTTATACCTCTGAGCTCCTTGAGCGTTATTGGTTTTTCGCTTCGGGTTTCATTTGTTACCATTTTCGCTTGACAATGACTTGATGCTCAAGCTCCACTACTTTAGTAGTTCTGAAAGAGACGTATTATCAGATATTCGCTGATGGTATTCCCTTCTTTGAAATTTATGTGTTCACCGCTCTCGCGGTCTCAAATTAACGAGTGGTATCTTTGCTCGTTAGTTATTAAACCATCTTACTGGTGCCGTTCTTGGCAACTCTTCCTATGATTCACAATGGTTTTGCAACCATTGAATTTGTGTTGTATGGGTTCCTGGCTCACTGGCCACGTTGCCTAGAGCTTTGCTCATCTTAGGCTGATCACAAGCATTGGTTCTCCGCATACCATAAAATGGCTTGAAGGTATTATTGGGCTCCTTGATAGGATCAGTGCATCACACTTCCGTCCATTGGATGCCCTTCAAGTGTCTTGGTATTGATTGGTACCTTTCAATAATTCAGGGTATCCCCTGGGTAAGTGGGAACCCTTCGGTGTTCTAACCAAGTGTTCGTTATAGCTCTGGTGCTCTCATTACGACACCTCATTCGGCTAGCATTTGAGTGTGTTCAGTTTACTCTGCATTACGGTTCGGATTTCAGATTGTCCCATTTAGGGTTATAATGTCTCCCGTTCTTAGGGTAGACCACTTATGCTTTTCCTTATGTTTATAATTGGGTTGATATTTTCTTCGGTGGTGAATGGTATCCTCCGATACCTTAGATGATCACTCTGGTACTTATGGTGGTTGTTCTGGGAATCGCATCCCGTTCATTGAACATTAAGGCGTTCATGCTAGGCATTTGCCTCACTGTGTTTAGACCGGGTATCCATTCCGGCTATTTCATGCTTTTTGTTTCAAATTCTTGAGACATATCCAATGTCTTTAGTCAATTACTAGTGCTTCTCGCACTTCTTGACTCTTAATCGTCCTTTTGGAGTGTGTTGTTGACTTCTTTAGCTTGTAAGCTTATCTGAGTTCCTTCGGTTGTTCGAGGTATCCAATTATTTCAGTTTGAATTTACCTTATGGTCCGTAGAACGGAGCTGACTACTTCCTGTGTTTCGTACACTACATGTATACATACGTGGGGTACCTTATTGGTACGTTACCACATACCCGACTAACTCACAAATGGTCTGCCAGGCCCGCAAGCTCCTTTGGAGTGCGGTCGTCCCACATCCCGTATTTGGGTACACTCGTAGTGTAACACCCCTACTCTAATCGGCTCCTAATCGTTTAACTTAACATTGTAATCGCAGTGGTAATCTAACAATTTAACTACTGGTGTCACCGTTCTCACTCGCCCATACGAGTAATAACGTGCTTACTGATGTATATACATAAATACGAAACAATTTCCCACAGTGACAACAAGAGATAGATCTAACCTTCCAAAACCAATATAAAATACAATCATAGTGAGCATTCTAAGTATCCCAATCCTATACATGTTTCTAAGTTCGTATCAAAATGCAACAGTGCATATTTAATCAACTGTAACTAAACTACCCAGCGCGTCCCGCTCTTTGTCGACACCGGAAGCTGCATACCTGCAAAATGTTTGTTTGTGGTATGGAATCAGCCCCTGCTGAGTATGTTACTACATGACTGTCATGCCCCCTCGGACCCTCAGTTAATTGGTCGAGAGCATGCAATTCATTTTCATGCAAGTAGTTTAATATAAAAACTGTGAAGCAACAACATATATTGCAGTAAACTCAAATAGCCATAAGCCCCCGACTTCACACATCGCATCGCAGTAAACCACTGAAAGCGTTACAACGCTTATATGAGTACAGAGACTCCATTCCAACAAACACTTAATAGTTCATAATTGAGTATGGCGACTCACTCGACCAAACAATCCACAATAATCCACACATGAGTACCGACCCGACTCAACCAGTTCACGACAGAGATATAAGTACAACGACTCAATTAAACCAATTCACAACACACATAAGAGTACAACGACTCAGTTAAACCAATCCATAAAGCACATATGAGTACAACGACTCGTTTCAGCAAATACACCAACATACACACATAACCACCAAGCATAACCAATGAGCAACAAGGCGAAGCAACGGGAATGATAAACAAGTATAAATTCTCGTCTTTGGCTTGCAAGCCCAAATAATGTTCGCCTAATGTACGAGCTAATATAGTCGTTCGTAATTGTTCAGTCATGCCTAATGACAACGTCTCGTTAAAACGACGTGTCTCTAAGTTACCCATCTCCTATGGCGGGTCACCCACGGCAGTAGCCACTCCAGTGGTAGAGTCTCCGACGAACGAACCATCTGTAGTCCGTTGGAAATTTATCTTGATACTTACAGATGCCCACACGGCATCCTAGTATCGTTAGTTGATCACAATACACAGTAAGAGCCACAACCTCTTGATTAACTTATCTATACCATCGCATCGTCTTACTATTTTTTTCCTAACACAGCAGACTAAGGTCGTTAGTCCAATCCTGAGTATGTCGACTCGGGATCCAGTGTTAGATACGAGAGCGGCGTTAAGAAGGCCAATGCTCCGTATAAGTCTCGGATAATATAATATATATATATATATATATATATATATATATATATCTTATTATCCTAATGCTACAACGTTTTACTTACGTTCCTTATGTTACACATATAAGATAGCATCATTGCCGCTAGTTCGTTTTATAATATGTTCATATATACGAACGGTACTGTTATCGTTCAACAGTAATAATAATAAAGCACATTAATACACAACTCAAGCATATTAAGTCACACAAGCAGACATTCAATCCTAACACAGATTTTCACACAATGTCTGAACTGAGAAAGTCCTCAGAGACAATCAAGCCACATAAATAACATACCGTGCACCAGGATTATAAGACCGTGGAGTATGAATCAGCTAAATTCTCTGGCGATCCTCGAGACGCCTCTAACAATCTATTAATATGTCACACTATGCATCAGCATCTCATACTAACAATACACTACGGCTCCCCATATCGTTGCTAATCCATCCCGGTTTATTCCCCGTTGCCAACTGATAACGTTTGTCGGGTTTTCGGTTTAACTCGGGATTCGGAAAAATGCTATATTACATGCGTGATTAGGTCGAGTATATTAATATACTTATCTTTAAACGTTGTTATCGCATGTATTTCATACACAATTGTATATTATATAGTTTATCACTATATTGCATGTATAATCTTAATCTATATTATACATCCACCTTAGTATTTATTTCCTAAGGTTAGTTTTTCCAAGTGTAATGTTGTATAATTCGTATTTGAAAATACTTTGAAGTATATAACTCCTTATTATTTCATGAACACATAACATTAGAATTTCCTTATCCAATGTTTATAATTCTTTTCTTTTATTCTATATCATTTTAATTATGATATTATATGGTTATTTGAACCATATTGTATTTTCCACTCCTTAACTATATTTATTATATATATGTATTATGGGACCATTTATTATATGGTAAATCTTTATAATATATTCATTCTCTTTTAATGAATATTTCTTATATTATAAATGTTATAACCTTTATAACATTGAAAACCATATTATAAATTTTGTTCTAAAATTCCCATTATTTCCGAACAGCACTTTTTCTTAAATATTACAAAATCCACCACTGATTTATATAATGTTATATATAGTTATATAACATATATTATGACATTTATGTCATTAAAACAATTATAACCTATAGTTAAATTGTTATAAAATACCAAATTACCATAGCATTCTCGGTTTTATTTAATTCCACCATACTTTCAGATTTTACAAATCCCCCAAATTATATTCCATTGTCACACTTATAATATTTACCTTATATTATAATCCTTAACCTTAATATAAATTAAACCTATAGTTTAAAGGTTTATAATTGCCGAACAGCCCTAGGGTCTGTTTTAATTTAATTCCTTCTCCTAACTTTGTATAATTACCAAATCTCCCCAATTTATAATATATAGTTTCCTTATGTCATTAAAACTATATATTATACATATCTTAATAAAACCTTATATATAACTCCAAAAATTACCAAACTATACCAAAAGGTTATATACATCATTCCTAACCTTATACTTTCAATATTTACGGTTTCCACCATATATGTTACCTATATGTAACAATGATATAAAATATCATATATTATACTTATATAATCCATATTAACTCCCAATTTATCCAAATAAATTCCTAAAAATTCCTAATGACCCATAGGTGTATAAAATACCATTTTATACCCCATACTTTCGGTAATCTCACATATACCCATATGTTATGTAATTTTTACATTTTAATACATAACTTAGTATAATTTGATAATTAAATTAATAAATCATCAAATCTGGTCAAAGTCTTTTGCTTGGTCAATGTTTGATTTCTAAACATCATTTTGACCCCACTTTCTCAGTAATCACATAGATTACCCCAAACTTTCCAATATTTACAATTTCACCCCAAAACTTTATAAATTCTTATAATTTTTATATTAATACATTTTGAATCCCAATTTTCGGCTATATTCACCTACAGCCCTCTAATGTTTGTTTATTTACGGCTTTGACCCCATACTTAATAGTAAGTACATAAATTAAATTTAATAAGCTTTTAAACTTAAATAAAATGGCCTAATGACATGGCCTTATTACAACTTTGCTTTATAACATAAAATTACACATAAATGGCTCAAAATATAATATAAGCTCTCGGCCTTACTATACTTTATTATTTTTCCACATAATGTCATAATTTGACCATTATGTTAAATAAACCACTTAAATGACTAGCTTAATTTATCTAAGTCATTTCTTTTCCATACTTAGGTTAAAATCACCCATATAAATATCTCCACTCTTGGCACATAATTTATATAAGCTAAGAAATCATAAAATCATAAGTTTAAGGTGTTTATACCTTGATTTATGTACTTAAAGCCCTAATATCCATTCGGCAGCTTGGAGGAAAAATCACCACAGCACTCACACATGTTTAATACACTAAAATAAGATATGGTTACACTCCAAGCATGAGCTAACCATAAGGAACAATTAAATGTAAGATTTAAGGCAAAAATCACCTTAAAAAGGAATGGTAGTCTCAAATGGTTTTTGGCCTGAATCAAGAACACCACATGGTGTTAAATTCACCATAAAAACATGGGGAATAGCTAGACAACAGCAAGGTGCTATGGTAATAGATTTTACCTTGGCAAAATGCCTTAAAGAATGATTTTTCTTTTGATTTTCGGCCACCCTTGCTCCATATGGTTAACACACTGAATCAACATGAAAATATGAAGATTATGAGTGAATAAACTCATAGAAAACAGAAGACTAAAACCAGATGAAGAGTAAGAATCCTTAAGGTATGTTTTACCTTATAATGTAAATTTTGACCACCATGGTCCCATAGCTTGCTTCAGCCGAGTTTGGCTCTTGTTCAAGGTTTAAAACACTGAGAATAAGACATGGAAAGTGATAGATTATAAGCTCCATGTGTAGGTGATGAAGAGATGAAGAAAAAGAGCTAAAATATGCCTTAAACCATTACCTTAGGTGGAAAAGAGATTGATTTGCCTTGAATGCTCAAGAACACAGTTTGATAGGTTTATCAACTGCCTATGGCTCGGCTGGAATGGGACAAGAGGAAAGAGAAAGAATGAAAATGTGTTTTATTGAATGAAAAATAGAAAATGGAATAGTAAATGGTGATTCACCAAATTGGCTAGATATTTTGTATAAAGTTGAATGTTCTGTCCTCCATGCTCTAAGCTTCCGCCTCATATTGGATATAGGTGAGTCATGTATTGACCATTGACTTGACTTAGTCAATTTTGCTTAAAAATGCACTATTTGGATTACTATTCACAAATGAATGCCATATTTCTGATTTTCTTTGAAATCTTGGATTTAGACCTTCTAATGTGGTACATTATAGTACATTAGTATAACAAGATCTAATCCAATGCCTAACACCACTCAAAACCCAGACAGAAAATCAATTTTCTCAAAAACGTGCTTTAAGGACTTTTAAAGCACATTTTGTGTTAGAACATGTTTTAGAGCTTGGTTTCCTTTGAGAATAGTTTTATAGTGTTCATTACTTAATTATAATACTTAGGAATCCACTTTGGATCCTAATTGAGGTCATACAATCTCTATGGTTTCTTAAAGCACATTTTTGGCTTTACCGATCTTAAGGCATGTTTTGCCTTGTTGAGATCTTTAGATTGTTCCCCAATGGTATTTAGATGTTTATTAACCATCTTAGATCATTAATATCCTTTAATTAAGTTTTTAAGGTTAGGGGTATTTCAATCTACCCCCCTTAAAAAGGCTTCGTCCCGAAGTCCTTATTCATAAACAGTTCACCTAAGGAATCCAGTTCCACTAAGTAATTACAGACAGATCATCACTAGGGAGTACATCCCACTACGTTCCGACCTAGTCTATATGTATCACATTTGCCACAACATTAATCTCATTCCATATAGTCAATAATCAAGACACATTCATTCATAAACAGCACTAAACAAGGTGCAAAACTCATTCATACACAGCACTAGACTAGGTGCAAAACTCAATCATACACAGCACTAGACAAGGTGCAAAACTAAACAGAGTACTCAAAGGTGTTTCGCAAGGGATGCTCCTTGCATCCCTATCTACATGTTAGTATCTCGTGAGGATACTCACACATCACTCCGCATGTATGTGTGCACATATATTTAACGATGGCAAATCAGGGGGAAGCAGTCTTAAAGACCAGGACTTGACGATCCCCAACCCCATTCTAACTGACGTCTACTACCCGTGGACACACCGGTTTAATAACGAAGGGCACTGCGGTCCACAGCTCCTCGGATAGTATCACCTAATTTCCTTAATCACCCGCAGACACACCGGTCTAATGACAAAGGGCTCTGCGGTCCACGGCTCTTTGGGTGATGTCACTCGCAGACACACCGGTCTAATAATGAAGGACTCCATGGTCCATGGCTCTTCGAGTGACGCCCTAAATTCCAATTTCTATTCATATCTGTGTCCACTTGTAGGAAGTTTCGAGAGTCATTCAACCCCGACGTGGTCAGCGTCAGTGTTGAACTATCTCTCACCTCAATTTGTGTTCGGTTTCGCTTGATCGGACCAGGATCAAGTTCAACTTCCCACGTCAATTTCAATCAATTAATTGTTTATTCATTTCTAATCTTGTTTCCTCTTGATATTTGCCACCTTGTGTTCTATAGATACACAAGTCAACTAGTGTAATTAATCTAATCATTGGCATATAGAATCATGTATCCTAACCATGTACCAAGTTCTCTCGACTTATAATTATTCATACAACTCCTAGAGGTTTTACCTCCACTAGGTTACACATCGGTCTCATGCCGATTCACTCATCGCATTTCAATAATCGGTTTCATACCGGTCACAAATCTATAGTATGGAGCTTTCTACTCCTTCTATTGAAATCTCCCATTGGAGCTACCAGATAGGCCTACTTGAACTCTCAACCGGAGCTAACAAGCTAGGCGTTTATGTGTTTAATGTTCGCAACATTTGCATAAATAATCGGAAATAGGATAAGAACACTCTATCTGTTCTCCCTTTCCTATTCGCCACAACTAATGCGAACTAAATTATATATATGTTCATACACATAATACATCACAATATTACCTCAAGTAATATAACACAATCATAATACTTGTACTCTACGTACAATAATAGTTTACAGCATGTGTACCATGCGCTACGTACTCCTATGTACGGTATATTTTAAGCGTGCGAAATCGCTCTACCCTCCTTAAAAATGATTACGCCCACGTAATCTACGAATATATCATCTTGAAGTAATAAGTTCAAGATGTTCCACTCCAGTGGAATTATTCGTGCACCAATGTGCTACATATTACATTACCCCTTTTTTCTAGGGTCGGGCTTTAGCCCCTTAGGCTATACTGTCTATCTCGGTTAGGTGTATGTATGTTCATATACGGTTTGATCGGGAGATGTAAACACATCATTGTTTTCCCAACCTGCTAGGTATTTCAACTAGCTTTTTATTCAGTCACTCTAACCTCTATACATGCTCATGGTATATTCCCAAGAGTTCATGCCACCCTACCGAACTAACCTTCGGTGTAAGGGTTGTCGAGCTATGCTCTAGCAACTAGTGCTTGCAGTAGTTGTCTCTAAAATATCAAGACGAGTCTGATATGCGCAACTAACTGGCGTCTCATGACTCCAAGTTATTTCCCTCTGGAATGAGTTCGTTCCTTAGGTACCTTGTAGGTCCTCTTTTACTGGTGTGAACTCGTATCCCTCGTGTGTTGGTATTTTATTTCCCACACATATAGTTCATCCCTATACTCAATTAGGGGAATCCATTAGTTTATCTGATCTTCCGCGTTCTACCTCTCACCAACATAATTCGGTTAACAGTTATTATAATGGTCGCTTTGTTGCACACCATGTACTAGTCAATTGGACGGTTATCTTCTATTGCGGTTTGCATGGAGTATCTAATCTCCAGCTTAGAGTATCTCTTGTAATGCTCGCTTTTGCCCTTCGTCTGTTGTAAACATACAATACGACTGTGGGTTTTAGCTTGGCGTTTGTTTTCTATTCAGCCCTAATTGGTACCAACGTACTAACGTTTTATGGCTTGAGCATGTGATTATTATTATTTAATGCGACATCATTGCCGCGCCCTCAGCGCATGATATAACTCTTTTTGTGCCCCCTTTTTGGGCAGCATCAATAATATTACAAAGGTTTCTCTAATATAACTTCCTAAGATACCACAATTCCTCTTCTCATTCATGGGTTCACCTTGCCTTTACCATTAAATTGGCCTTGGCTTCCTCGTTTACTAAAATCTCCAAACTTGTGTTCTAACTCATCCACTGTGCAGTTGCAACCTTATGTCGTTTTATTATCAAGCTATCCTTCATTTTTCCTAACCTTGTTAGTTTGACTGAGATCTCTCTCATCAATTCATGGTTTACCTAGTCAGGATTCCATTCACTGACTTAGACACAGAGTTGATTACCTCCTGGGTCCTTACACTACTCGTTTACATACATGGGGTACCATACTGATACATTACTACTTACCCAACTAACTTAAAGTAAGTTTCGTCAGGCCCACAAGCTCCAGGGGTGTGGTCGTCCCATGTCTCGTTTAGTGCACTCGTAGTGTTCGTACCCGGTGGTTATCGTACTCGTAGTCCCGGTAATTTATGTTGAAGTAACTATGCTGCCAATTCTTAACCCTTAATGTTAGAATGGCCCTAGAGGGTTCTCTGGGTTCTAGGGGATCCTTTATTAATGTATATATTCCTTACCTTCTCTAAGATAGGTGTTTGCGACTTAGCGCCCTAATATTAGTTTTCACATGCTCGTTATCTGGTATCTATGAGTGGGGATCAGTAACTAATTACTATCTCTCCCGTTCACTCCTAGGATATTTACGCCTTTTAGATATGAGTTTTCAGTTCTCGGACTCCACCCAATCCATTGGGTTACACCCTCTGGTGTAGTCTGGACTCCATGATAAGGGTTGACACCTCGTGTTTTCCCTGTCTTATTGTAGTCCCTCTTTAGTCTGATATTAATCAGTATTTGTGATTCATCACCTTTGTTCTCCTAGCTTTGGGTCATTTTGGTGATACTAAAGGTATCCTTCCGTAGGCCTATGCCATACGATGTTCAGGCTTAGTGCTTATTCTGATAGTTAAATGATTGTTGGTCTTTCTATTTAATTTAATCCTAGTTGGTTCTAATACTTTCTCCTAAGGTTACAATTGGATACCCACATCTTAGTGGGTTCCGCTGATCATCGTTCTTCGCTGTGTAGTCCTTACTCTTATTCAACCCATATCCCCTCCATCCTCTTCGAGGTAACGGTATCTTCCGTCCTAGGTAAATTCATTATTCAGTTAATATCCACTGCCCTCCGTACGGGAGTCTAGCAGCATAATGGATTCACAACACCCCCCGGTGTGTGTGGTGCGGGCATAACATCGGCCCCTTTATTGTGCGTTCGTATCTGCCTAATCTTTTCTTACAACTACAAAATGGTTTGCCATAACGGCACTTGTCTATTATTTTTCCCATACACTATAGACACCTGGGCCGTTCTCTTCGGCTAAATCAGGATGCCCAACTCCAGACTTGGACGGGGTAAGCAAGTTCAGCACTCATTGGATCCCAGTGATACCATGTCCACATCACTTTATTGCCCTAACTCGAGTTATAAGCTGGCGTTACTCAGCTCGGTTAGGTTTAATTTAAAATCTTGGCTCGTATAGCTCACTTTTTGCCCTCTGGCAATGTTCAATGGTAGTGGTTTAACCACAAGTGTTGCGCACTCCCTAAATATGGTTATGCTGGTCCTGAAGACTCGACACTCCCCACCGGTAATACTCGACATTTAATGTCCATACCGGCACTGGGGTTAGGCTTGTAGGCACTAATTACCGTTGTTCTCATTTACTCCCTTTTCCATACTCTACTAAATGGTGTATTATTTTCAGGTTTAATGGTCAGACCGGCTAGGTCTTCCCGAGGTTTTATCGACCTCCAACCCAAGGGTTTCGTAACCCTGCCTTTAAGAAGGCCATGTCCTGCTTCATTGCATTACGAACTCACATAAAAGTTTAGTGTTTATTGGTAACCGCCTGGACCACTCGATCCTTTAGGGATAGTTTATCGTCGCTGCACTTGCTGTAGCAAGTGCGCAAGGCAGGTTGAAATTTAGTACTTTGGTTAATGTGGAACTTGCAGTGGCAAGTGCGCTATGCAGACTGAGCCACCGGTACGGTGTGTCAGTGCAGTGCTATTCCCTAATCGGGTTCATGTTCCTGTTGAAGAAGTTCTTATTCAAATTTAATGCAGTCTCACTCCCGTACTCGTTTCCACAAGTTTACCGTGGTAGTAAGGTCTTACTCCCCTCTCGAGGCGTTGCATGATAGCAACTTAGCGAGTTCTTGTTTCTATAGCTCTCATGATATCTCCTCCTGCACGTCAGGCCATCTTGAACCTTCAGTGTTGCATGGGTTAGAGTTATTCGCTTCGGGTGAGACTAAAAAAAAAAAGTCATCCATTCCGTCTGTTACATATCTCATAAACTAATCATTACTCGTCGTTTCCACCTGCTTCCCCCCAAGCGCACTAATCGGTGCTTTCCTGGATGTAAGATAGGGTTGCCTTGCTTATAGCAAGCTAGCCCCATTAGTCCTACAGGAATTATATCCTCAACCTCGGTTTAATATTCATCTCATACTCGTATGGTAGACATTACGCCATTACCAGGACCCCCGGTCCTAAACATTACATTAAACCACAAAGTCTTATTTTCTACATTTAACATAATTCTCATAGCATCCACATCGGGTCTTCCCGATCAGGAGAGTTATCTCCGTGGTGCTTCGCATTTCATTGCCTCACTAGATAGTACTCGAGGTACGGGCTGCGGCGGGTGGGGTACCATTACAAATTTCCCGGGATGCTCTCCCATCAAGTGCGAGCGGTTTATACCGTCTTCGCGTTACTTGGGGTTGCTGGACCTTCACCACCTTCCGCTGCGCCGCGTTCTTCCTTAGTACTGTTACCCAGACCTCTCCCTGACATAAGTCAAGAGGACGGGTTAGACCTTTACTCAGTCTAATACCGTAGTCTCGGTCATTTAATATTGAAGTGCCTCTACGGCTATGGTGTGCAAGCCTTAAGCATTGCATCAACCTCGCGAGGTCACGTATCCTTACAACGTTTCCCGTATTCCCAAAACCTATGCTCACTGTATAAATCCTACTATCTCTTGTCATCAGAGTGGTACTCCGCTCTGATACCACTTTTGTAACACCCCTACTCTAATTGGCTCCTAATCGTTTAACTTAACATTGTAATCGCAGTGGTAATCTAACAATTTAACTACTGGTGTCACCGTTCTCACTCGCCCATACGAGTAATAACGTGCTTACTGATGTATATACATAAATACGAAACAATTTCCCACAATGACAACAAGAGATAGATCTAACCTTCCAAAACCAATATAAAATACAATCATAGTGAGCATTCTAAGTATCCCAATCCTATACATGTTTCTAAGTTCGTATCAAAATGCAACAGTGCATATTTAATCAACTGTAACTAAACTACCCAGCGCGTCCCGCTCTTTGTCGACACCGGAAGCTTGCATACCTGCAAAATGTTTGTTTGTGGTATGGAATCAGCCCCTGCTGAGTATGTTACTACATGACTGTCATGCCCCCTCGGACCCTCAGTTAATTGGTCGAGAGCATGCAATTCATTTTCATGCAAGTAGTTTAATATAAAAACTGTAAAGCAACAACATATATTGCAGTAAACTCAAATAGCCACAAGCCCCCGGCTTCACACATCGCATCGCAGTAAACCACTGAAAGCGTTACAACGCTTATATGAGTACAGAGACTCCATTCCAACAAACACTTAATAGTTCATAATTGAGTATGGCGACTCACTCGACCAAACAATCCACAATAATCCACACATGAGTACCGCGACCCGACTCAACCAGTTCACGACAGAGATATAAGTACAACGACTCAATTAAACCAATTCACAACACACATAAGAGTACAACGACTCAGTTAAACCAATCCATAAAGCACATATGAGTACAACGACTCGTTTCAGCAAATCCACCAACATACAACACATAACCACCAAGCATAACCAATGAGCAACAAGGTGAAGCAACGGGAATGATAAACAAGTATAAATTCTCGTCTTTGGCTTGCAAGCCAAATAATGTTCGCCTAATGTACGAGCTAATATAGTCGTTCGTAATTGTTCAGTCATGCCTAATGACAACGTCTCGTTAAAACGACGTGTCTCTAAGTTACCCATCTCCTATGGCGGGTCACCCACGGCAGTAGCCTTTCCAGCGGTAGAGTCTCCGACCGACAAACCATCTGTAGTCCGTTGGAAATTTATCTTGATACTTACAGATGCCCACACGACATCCTAGTATCGTTAGTTGATCACAATACACAGTAAGAGCCACAACCTCTTGATTAACTTATCTATACCATCGCATCGTCTTACTATTTTTTTTCCTAACATAGCAGACTAAGGTCGTTAGTCCAATCCCGAGTATGTCGACTTGGGATCCAGTGTTAGATACGAGAGCGGCGTTAAGAAGGCCAATGCTCCGTATATAAGTCTCTGATAATATATATATATATATATCTTATTATCCTAATGCTACAACGTTTTACTTACGTTCCTTATGTTACACATATAAGATAGCATCATTGCCGCGAGTTCGTTTTATAATATGTTCATATATACGAACGGTACTGTTATTGTTCAACAGTAATAATAATAAAGCAGCATTAATACACAACTCAAGCATATTAATTCACACAAGCTGACATTCAATCCTAACACAGATTTTCACACAATGTCTGAACTGAGGAAATCCTCAGAGACAATCAAGCCACATAAATAACATACCGTGCACCGGGATTATAAGACCGTGGAGTATGAACCAGCTAAATTCTCTGGCGATCCTCGAGACGCCTCTAACAATCTATTAATATGCATCACACTATGCATCAGCATCTCATACTAACAATACACTACGGCACCCCGTACCGTTGCTAATCCATCCCGGTTTATTCCCCGTTGCCAACTGATAACGTTTGTCGGGTTTTCGGTTTAACTCGGGATTAGGAAAAATGCTATATTACATGCGTGATTAGGTCGAGTATATTAATATACTTATCGTTAAACGTTTATTATCGCATGTAGTTTCATACACAATTGTATATTATATAGTTTATCACTATATTGCATGTATAATCTTAATCTTATATTATACATCCCACCTTAGTATTTATTTCCTAAGATTAGCTTTTTTTTTACAAGTGTTATGTTGTATAATTCGTATTTGAAAATACTTTGAAGTATATAACTCCTTATTATTTCAAGAACAACATAACATTAGAATTTCCTTATCCAATGTTTATATTCTTTTCTTTTTATTCTATATCATTTTAATTATGATATTATATGGTTATTTGAACCATATTGTATTTTCCACTCCTTGACATATATTTACTTATATATATGTATTATGGGACCATTTATTATATGGTAAATCTTTATAATATATTCGTTCTCTTTTAATGAATATTTCTTATATTATAAATGTTATAACCTTTATAACATTGAAAACCATATTATAAATTTTGTTCTAAAATTCCCATTATTTCCGAACAGCACTTATTTTCTTAAATATTAACAAAATCCACCACATGATTTATATAATGTTATATCATAGTCATATAACATATATTATGACATTTATGTCATTAAAACAATTATAACCTATAGTTGTAAATTGTTATAAAATACCAAATGTACCATAGCATTCTCGGTTTTATTTAATTCCACCATACTTTCAGATTTTACAAATCAGCCCCAAATTATATTCCATTGTCACACTTATAATATTTACCTTATATTATAATCCTTAAACCTTAATATAATTATAACCTATAGTTTTAAAGGTTTATAATTGCCGAACAGACCCTAGGGTCTGTTTTAATTTAATTCCTTCCTCCTAACTTTGTATAATTACCAAATCTCCCCAATTTATAATATATAGTTTCCTTATGTCATTAAAACTATATATTATACATATATCTTAATAAAACCTTATATATAACTCCAAAAATTACCAAACTATACCAAAAGGTTATAAACATCATTCCTAACCTTATACTTTCAATATTTACGGTTTCCACCGTATATGTTACCTATATGTAACAATGATATAAAATATCATATATTATACTTATATAATCCATATTAACTCCCAATTTATCCAAATAAATTCCTAAAAATTCCTAATGACCCATAGGTGTATAAAATACCATTTTATACCCCATACTTTCGGTAATCTCACATATACCCATATGTTATGTAATTTTTACATTTTAATACATAACTTAGTTATAATTTATTAATTAAATAAAATCATCAAATCTGGTCAAAGTCTTTTGCTTGGTCAATGTTTGACTTCCAAACATCATTTTGACCCCACTTTCTGAGTAATCACATAGATTACCCCAAACTTTCCAATATTTACAATTTCACCCCAAAACTTTATAAATTCTTATAATTTTTATTTAAATACATTTTAAATCCCAATTTTCGGCTATATTCACCTACAGCCCTCTAATGTTTGTTTATTTACGGCTTTGACCCCATACTTAATAGTAAGTACATAAATTAAATTTAATAAGCTTTTAAATTTAAATAAAATGGCCTAATGACATGGCCTTATTACAACTTTGCTTTATAACATAAAATTACACATAAATAGCTCAAAATATAATATAAGCTCCCGGCCTTACTATACTTTATTTATTTTTCCACATAATGTCATAATTTGACCATTATGTTAAATAAACCACTTAAATGACTAGCTTAATTTATCTAAGTCATTTTTTTTCCATACTTAGGTTAAAATCACCCATATAAATACCACCACTCTCGGCACATAATTTATATAAGCTAAGAAATCATAAAATCATAAGTTTAAGGTGTTCATACCTTGATTTATGTACTTAAAGCCCTAATATCCATTCGGCAGCTTGGAGGAAAAATCACCACAGCACTCACACATGTTTAATACACCAAAATAAGATATGGTTACACTCCAAGCATGAGCTAACCATAAGGAACAATTAAATGTAAGATTTAAGGCAAAAATCACCTTAAAAAGGAATGGTATTCTCAAATGGTTTTCGGCATGTATCAAGAACACCACATGGTGTTAAATTCACCATAAAAAATGGGGAATAGCTAGACAACAGCAAGGTGCTATGGTAATAGATTTTACCTTGGCAAAATGCCTTAAAGAATGATTTTTCTTTTGATTTTCGGCCACCCTTGCTCCATATGGTTAACACACTGAATCAACATGAAAATATCAAGATTATGAGTGAATGAACTCATATAAAACAGAAGAAGAAAACCGGATGAAGAGTAAGAATCCTTAAGGTATGTTTTTACCTTATAATGTAAATTTTGACCACCATGGTCCCATAGCTTGTTTCAGCCGAGTTTGGATCTTGTTCAAGGTTTAAAACACTGAGAATAAGCCATGGAAAGTGATAGATTATAAGCTTCATGTGTAGGTGATGAAGAGATGAAGAAAAAGAGCTAAAATATGCCTTAAACCATTACCTTAGGTGGAAAAGAGATTGATTTGCCTTGAATTCTCAAGAACACTGCTTGAGAGGTTTATGAACTGCCTATGGCTCGGCTGGAATGGGACAAGAGGAAAGAGAAAGAAAGAAAATGTGTTTTAATGAATGAAAAGTAGAAAATGGAATAGTAAATGGTGATTCACCAAATTAGCTAGATATTTTGTATAAAGTTGAATGTGCTGTCCTCCATGCTCTAAGCTGCCGCCTCATATTGGATATAGGTGAGTCATGTATTGACCATTGACTTGACTTAGTCAATTTTGCTTAAAAATGCACTATTTGGATTACTATTCACAAATGAATGCCATATTTCTGAATTTTTTTGAAATCTTGGATTTAGACCTTCTATTGTGGTACATTATAGTACATTAGTATAACAAGGTCTAATCCAATGCCTAACACCACTCAAAACCCACTCAGAAAGTCAATTTTCTCAAAAACGTGCTTTAAGGACTTTTAAAGCACATTTGTGTTAGAACATGTTTTAGAGCTTGGTTTCCTTTGAGAATAGTTTTATAGTGTTCATTAATTAATTATAATACTTAGGAATCCACTTTGGATCCTAATTACGGTCATACAATCTCTATGATTTCTTAAAGCACATTTTTGGCTTTACCGATCTTAAGGCATGTTTTGCCTTGTTGAGATCTTTAGATTGTTCCCCAATGGTATTTAGATGTTTATTAACCATCTTAGATCATTAATAGATCCTTTAATTAAGTTTTACGGTTAGGGGTATTTCAATAGTGTAACACCCGGCGTGGTGTTCCTCCCACATCGGTTGGAGAGGAGAACAAAGTGTGCCTTATAGGTGCATGGATACCTCTTCCATGTGTGACGCATCTGGAAAGGTGTGTAATATCCTCCCGGAACAAAACCCCGAGACTGGGGACAATATCCACCAAGTAGAGGGCTTCTCCCTTCCGCTGGGCCACTCTGATGTGATGCGTTTTGGGGCTAGGAAACCCCAGGAACAAATTCGTGCGGCCTGCGTGCCAAAGCGGACAATGTCACAAATGTGGGATGATTAGGCTGGGCTGTCACAGATGGTATCAGAGCCAGACCCAGATCGGTGTGCCAGTGAGCCCGTGAGGGCACTGGGCTCCCTAAGGGGGGTAGAGTGTAACACCCAGCGTGGTGTTCCTCCCACATCGGTTGGAGAGGAGAACGAAGTGTGCCTTATAGGTGCATGGATACCTCTTCCTTGTGTGACGCGTCTGGAGAGGTGTGTAATATCCTCCCGGAACAAAACCCCGAGACTGGGGACAATATCCACCAAGTAGAGGGCTTCTCGCTTCCGCTGGGCCACTCTGGTGTGACGCGTTTTGGGGCTAGGAAACCCCAGGAACAAATCCGTGCGGCTTGCGTGCCAAAGCGGACAATATCATACATGTGGGATGATTAGGCTGGGTTGTCACACGTAGTGCTCGTCACACGCCTAGGTGAAGTATTCTATTGTCAACTCCTCTTGTATCATTCTATGATACTCACCGTGATTCTTCTGGTTTGGTTTTAAAAAATCTGAGGTTTAAATGAAAAGTTTATGGTTTGAAAGAAAAGGTTGTGACTGAAAGAAAAATCCTAGGTTTGAAAGAAAAATTTCCTGGTGTTGCCATGTCTGAAGTATTGACCAAGTCTAGCTTCTTGTCGACTGGTATGTTCATTAACATAATGGTCGGGTCATTAGGCCTTTTTAAGGTTTGATTCTTCAAGTTCTTAGGACTGGTCATCCTATGATTTCTTCCATCTCCATGATGGTGCTTGAGTAAGTACTTGTTGGTTATCAAAAGTCTCCCAATTTGTCTTGTTGTTGCTGCACTTGCCTTGGCAAGTGCGCGGGTACGTCGGTTTTTAGGTAAACAAACACCGGTTACGGTGTTGTTTCCATCCGAGTTTGGTGGCTTTATTGGATCTTCCATCCATTTTTGATCTTAGTGATCAATTCCTGAGTAGCTTCTCAGTGTTCTTGACATGATCGTCATTAATTCGGGTGCTTTCCTGATCCATGTGGTACTTCATGTACCTTGCTTCGTTGCTCGTTCTCACGCCTTTATGGAGGTTACGAGGTTTGGTTAGTCCTTAGGAGTTACGTTGTAGTGCTATTAGCCTTGTAAGTTTGGAGTTATCCAACCTCGACTATTTCCATAGTCGGTTTGTATACCGTTGTTGGTATTATCAAACATTGCAGTTCCGTAGACTTTTTTGTCTCGGATTTTGTTACTCTGTCTTTTCGCTTCATTGCACTGTTATGCTTCCCTTCTTGTTGGCTACGCATGGTTCTCGCGACTGCGAAGCACGTCGCCCCATGGTGCCGCAAATTCCATTATCCTGTATTTAGGATCATCAATCTTCTGCCGTCAAGTACGGTTATTGTCGTGCAAACGGGAACCGTCTTCGGGATTTCCAGTTCTTGGAATCTACCGTATGACAAGTTCTTTCTCTCTACAAGGTTTATTTTACAACTGCCAGTGAAATACCCCAAACCTAAGTATGCTAAGTAAACATCAAATTATGATGTAGTAAGGCTAGAATATGCCTTAGAAAGATTGGTAGACAATTTAAACCAAGGAAAACACAAGAAAGTGCCTTAAGGGCAATTTGGGCAAAAACGTGCTCTAAGCTTGGAGTGACTTTGATTAGCACCCAAATACCATTATAAGACTTTAGTAATATGCTAATGGACATTTTAAATCAATTATCAAAGAAAACCAAGCTTGAAAACAAGTTAAAACACAAAATGTGCTTTAAGAAGTCTTAAAGCATTTTTGAGAAATTGTCTTAGAATGAGTTTTGAGTGGCTAAATGTCCATCATTACTCTTTAATCAACATGTGTACTAATTAGTATCACATTAGGAAGTCTAAATCAATGGGAAATCAAAAATTTCAGAAATATGTGCACTAATTAGTGAATAGTGCCAAATAGTAACTAGTTTAAGTTTTAATCAATATAAGCTAATTAGTTGGTCAACAAAGACCATGACTAGCCTTATTATGATGGGGGCCGGTTTCTAAGGGATGAGTCATTAAAGACTTCATCAAATTAAGAAAGAAAAAGGGAAGGAAAGTAAAAGCAAAGACTATTCACCTTTTTATAACAAATATCTTCACTTAAGTTACCTTTCTTCCTCTCTCTCTTCATTTCTCTTCCTTCCAGATTTCTCTTTCTCCTTCCTGCTCCAAACCGAGAGAGAGCTCCATCATGGCTCTCACCTTCATTCACTTGCCAAGTGCAACTCAAGCTCCAAATCAAAACAAATTGCATATTGTCTTAGTTAGTCAAGGCCCTCCTTTCTATCTTTTCAAATCTTTCAAAGCTCAGGTGCCAAGAGAAAACTCCATTGATGGAGGAAAATCAAGTTTGAAGAGCTCATTAGCTTCTCCATTCTCAAGGTAAAGAAAATGTAAGAAAAACCAAGTTTCCATCACTTCCTTACATGGCCGAAAATTACTACTCATGGGGCCTTGTTTTTATGCCTTGTTCTAGCTTGATTTATTCACCAAGGACTAGTGGAGGTCCTATTTCATTCAATGCCCAAGTCTACTTTGAGACTTTAAAGGTAATCATCCACTTTTATGCCTTAGAACACATTTCTAACCTAGGTTTTCATTCCTTGAGGTTAGTGTATTGTTTAGTACTCATATGAGTCATTGAATATTGATTAGAACATTGGCAAGGGGAATTTAAGTGGTGGCCGAGATTCATGCAAGAAGAAGGTCTAAGGAGGAAGTTAAGATAAGCTTGAGAAAACAAGGTAAATTATTTACCTAATGGTGGTTTAAGGTTTAAGGAATGAGTTTAGATGAGTACCAATGTAGCCTAGGGCTTACATTAGGTAATGGGTTATGTAACCTAAGAAAAAGAACTTAAACAAGCTTATGAACTTGTGACTAAGGAGCCAATGAGAATGAGTTAGTAATATAAGTTTAAGGTGGATTTTAAGAGCATTATAATTACTATGAGATTGATGGGTGTATTTGCAGGTTGAAAGCTTTTATATGTGGGAAATTCAGTGTTTAAGTTTAAGTCATTTAAGGGCCTAAGAGCCATGTCATTTAAGAGCCTTGGTGCTATGCAATTTAAGACTATTGCAATATAATGAGTTGTTGTGAATGAGTTGGTTTGGTGATGAGATGTGATGAGAAAGAACTTGATGTGTGTGAGATGGTTGAATGAGGAAAACAATGTGCGTGGGCATGATAAGATACTAGAGAAGCTATGGCGAAATTTGAGTAGAAAATAAGTGTTTAGGTGATGGTGGTGAACTAATATGACCTAGGATTTACTAGGAGTCATAAAAAGGAATTTGAGTGGAAATGAGTTAACTAAGGAGTTCTTGAGGTTTAGAATGACCTAGAATGGTCTATGAGGAAATTAGAGTTTAGATGGGTGCATTGAACACACCAAAGTCATGGTATGAGGAATGGTAAGACTTGTGCAAATCTGGAGGAAATGATGTATAATGCTTTGAGATGATTTAGGTATGAACTAAGAGAAGAACAATGAGAGTTCGGGAAGTTTGTGTAAGAGGTGGTGATGTTAGTGGTGGACTAGTAAGGTTTGGTTGAATGGTAATGTGTGGACTTGGGTGATGGAAGTGAAAATGGTAGGAGAATGTTGTAAGTCGTCAAGAAAATGACTAGAAACGTATAAGAGGTTATGATCATGAGAATGGTGAGTAAGTTGCATGAAAGAAGTGGAAATGTCTAAGGAGGGCGTTGCATGGTTAAGGTAAATGAAGAACAATGTCAAGGTATTAAGGTAATGGAAAGAAATGTATAAGCAAGCTTAAGAGTTTAAGAGTGATGAGTAACAAGTGAAAAGAAGAGGAATTGTGCATGGACATGCAAGATGACCTTGGAAGGTTTAACAAGCAAAGATGGAGTGCAATGATGTTAAGGAGGAGTTATATGGGTTGAAAAGAAACACTTTGGTTAGTTGAAGTTTTAGACAAAATGTACATGTTAGAAATATAAGGAATTAATTGACAAGTGTTAGGAATTTCTTGCAAGAATTGAGCTAAAGGTTGGAATGATCTTTGGAGGTGATTTTCATGAGTTTGGAGGATGATTAAAGGTGGGTTTAAGGGTCTAAATGATGTTAGAACACATTAGAAGGCTTAAGGAGAAGTTTGGTGAAGATTTAACAAATTTTGGACATGTTCTGGTGGCGTCCGACCCAAGTTTGGGTCGGACGGACCTCTGTTAAGCCGCCATAAGAGTTTCTGTAATGGTCCGACCCAGTTGGTGGGTCGGACGGTGGGTCGGACGGAGGGGTTTTAAAAGACGGGAGAGTCTCTGGAATGGTCCGACCCAGTCGGTGGGTCGGACGGTGGGTCGGACGACCCTTAAGACTTAAAAAAAAAAACCCTAAGAGAGTTTAGTGGTATTAATGGTACCCCATTAAGGGGGCAATGATGATTAGAGGTATAAAGACCTAAGGGATTAAGTTAAGAATAAACTTAAAAGTTTAAGATTAAGTTTGTAAGATTAAGTTGTAAGACTTAAGAGGTGTTAGGTTGGAATCATTAAGGGTTAAGTAAGTTAAGTAAGATAAGTAAGTTGAATTGAGTTAAGTGATTAACAACCTAAAACTGAATGAATGTTTTAGGACTTGGAAATTGGACTCCGGAAGAGATTAAGCAACCGAACGGCCAACGGTGAACGGTACAGTTCTTCTTGTGACCTGCTTGCTAACGAGGTGTCCCTCGGCTTGTGTGCTATTTGTTTTTGTGTGCTCACTAAACAAGATAAAGCATGCAACCGGGATATTATGTTTATTGTATTGTGTGATGTTTGAAAACTAACACAACATACCGTGAGAACTTACTAACTAACGTTTAGTAAGGAAATGAGTGAGACTAAGGAACGCTCCCTAATATGGGTTGATATAAACCGAAAGAGGTTAACCAACAAACATGGTCTTGAGACTACTACTAACTGGAACTTGAGTGAGGAAACCCGGGACCGATCTCCGGTCATGCATGCTAAGGAAAAAGGGGGACGGTATCTGAATCAGATCCGCCCTCCGCTTAAGGACTTGTCTTCGGACTTGTAGCCTAGGGCCGGTTGCCGGCTCAGCTACGCTGGACTCCCGTCCAGAGTAGGTGGCATTAAGATGGTGCGGTGGGATCACCTAAATCCCAGGTTCGAATTAAGCTACAACCATTCCCTTCCAGGAACGGTTTGTATACTGAGATTAAGTTGAGATTAAGATTAAGGTAAGGTTAAGATGAGTTGCAACCATTCCTCTTTAAAGGATGGTTTGTATTATTAAGATTAAGATAAGCTACATCCACTCCTTATTAAAGGATGGTTGTTTCTAAGATTAAGATAAGCTACATCCACTCCTTATTAAAGGATGGTTGTTTCTAAGATTAAGATAAGACTAAGATTGTGTTGAGATAAGGATGGACTAAGATTAAGAGGGGACATTACTTAAGGAGTTAAATAATTAACTCTCTAATTAAGGGAACGCATTTAAGTCGTTCATTGTGTGTGAACTTTGATTGTTCATATCTGAGTTGTTGTTTACTGCACCTTCTATTATGTTGTGCATCTAATCAACCTCCATGCTATCGACAATTAGTCGTAGCCACGTTAGCTTGGGGGCCATGAGAGGATCGCACCAGCATTCGTGCTGACCCCCTTTGGGGGCTGTTTTTACTACACAGGTGAACATCAGGAGGCGGCCGTCGCGAGAGTAAGAAGGGGTACAAGTTACGGGTTAAGTGTGGCCTACGAGTTGTGCATGTACACTCGTATGGCAATTGAGTTAGTAAGATGTATAGGATGTGAGGGGATTGTAAGAAGGATATGTATTTGGCTAAGGCTGTGTTATGTACTAATGTTCGGTATATTCTGTAGTCAGACCGTGGCAAGGTCCTGGAGTGTAAAGAATTCCGCTGTGACATGTTATATGTATGATGTTAAGTTGCGAGACCACATTTGGATTGAGTTGGGGTGTTACAAAAAGATCAGGTTTTCCCGAGTAAGAGAGGTCTTTCCATCTCTCTGGCGTTCTTTACCCAACTTATAACGGGGGTTACAGAGGGCGGGATTGGTTATGTAGGTATCCAGATCACACTGGAAGCTCCTATCTAGCGTACCTCACACGCTAACACTCAATCCTTAGCCCTAATTCTCTAATTCCTAACTCGGTATTTAGACCATCAGAGCGATACTTCGCTCTGATACCACTTTTTGTAACACCCCTACCGGTAAACACACCATTATCTTCTAACCCGTCTCAATTACCAACAACAACGCAACGGAATTCAAACTACCAACGGTGGGTGATACATGTCGTTAGTCACCCTCGTGACTAATAAGGCCAAATCCAATCCAAACAAACAATACAAATACAATATCGGTCTGATGGGTCTTATACCGAGTACTCTATACAAACGATACATTCCATTTCCTTATCAATTCTCAAACCAAATGCAACCTTCAATCCCATAATATACAAATACAAACTCCATACTGTTCTATGCCGAGTATCTACAATTCCCAAGTCTATTGATGACCTTTCGGTCTTACAAATCCATAATACAAACAAATACAACTATTAAGCAACTACCCATGCTTAATCACAACCCCGTCCTACTCTCGAACGGTGATCAACTTCAATGTTCCTGTAAAATAAAAACGATGCCCCTAGGGGCTGCAGACGTTGTAAAGTGAGTGGTTAAACTGGTGTAAAATTAAAAGGAAAGAAATTAAAAAAAACTCAAAATAAACGTCGGGCTGCAAACAAATCCCGGTCGTAGTAGTATAGTGAATTGTAAGCGACCGGATGTCGAACCGTGGGACTAATATACATATAAAAGTACCTAAGCGTGTCACAAAAGGGGGGATTAATTGACTTGTATTATAAATAAAAAGGAAAGATAAAATAAACTAAGCTAATAGATAAATTAAACGGGACTCTGGGTCAGGTTAATATGTTCTGCTTAATTATGCTATCTCTACTGGTTTAATTATAATTGTTTGGCAAAATTCCTCTTATTATCTTAAGGACTAAATCATAGTCTCAAAAGAACTCGTTTACCTGAAAATGCAAGGTTCTAATCAAGGTTCAAGCACAATACGTGTAAACGGACGGTTTAGATATGAGAAATTATTTATGCATCTGAAAATACTAACTTATTAAATCATAATAAGCTTTCTCCAAATTTACGGCTTAATTAACCTATCTATTTATCACCTGGTCTGATCAAAATAGACTTAGCAAGCAATTTAATAAACTCATGACATTTATTAAAAAGGCGAGAGATAAGCTTTAAAACGCAACAAACTGTATTCAAATAAAACCAGTAAAAATATTGCATAATTAATACAAACACATAATAACCATTCCCAGAGTATAAATATTCTAGCCTAACATATTAAATAGATAAACAGAAACAAGAGTAATAGAAATCATCTGTAATCACTCCTGCATTCGTTCTGCTATTTGGTATACGTAGGACTAGAGGTGGATATGGTGGAATGTGGAAATAAATAAAATGGAGAAGGCGGGAGAAGAGAAATGAGATGGCGTGAGGTTTGTGGTGAAGTGGAGCGATGGGTCGTGGATGGATGATGGGTGGTCGATGGATGTTCATTTTGAGCAGAAGGCTCGTGGGTTTATATAGAGAAAGGAAGAGGCAGCAAAGAAGATAACAGACGCGTGAGGATTTGATTGAGGCGGTGGAAAGATTTGCTCATTGATTACTCAGGGGACAGAACGCGTGAAGAGTAGATGGAAGTCGCAGACAGGTCGACGGGTGAAAGTCGACGGGCGAAGTCGACGAGCGAAGTCGACGAGCGAAGAAGAAAAACAGTTTTGCCTTCAATTTTAGTCGCGTCCGCCTCTGCAACCGCCCCTGGCTATGCGGTTTGAGTCTTGTCCGCCTAGGCAACCGCCCAAAGTTAGGCGGTTGTAAATTGTCTTCGCCCTAAGCGTCCGCCTGGTGACCGCCTGCCGTCCGCCTGGAGTCCGCCTGCCGTCCGCCCCTGTTCAGGCGGTTGCAGTTGTGAGACGTCCGCCCCTGTTCAGGCGGTTGTGTAGGCGGTTCCTTAGGCGGTCACAAGTGTGACCGTGACCTATTTTCCTTCAAACTTCGACTGGCTCTAGATTCTTCGTTTGAACCCCGTTTTCTGAGCCGTTTGCGTCTATGCGTTCGTCTCTTCGTCTACTTCACTCCCGGCTTGGTTTTCCTCATGTTAAACCAATAATTTTGTGAGATAAACAATAAAACATAAACTAGAGGAAAACTAACCGAAGTGGAGAAATGAGCAAGAAAAGTGCTAATATTATATATAAAATACACCTATAAAACATGCTCATTTGGACACTTATCACACCCCCACACTTATCTTTTTGCTTGTCCTCATGCAAAATCACGTACCCAAGTAAGGAATGCTCAATACTAACAAATACTATTATGAAGGGTAGGATAAACATGATCTTCTTAACTTATCGAGGAGTGTGAAAAATTAACTGGTGGTGGCAAAGGTGTGCTCAGGGTAAAAATAAAATATAGAGTTTCGGGGTATGATCTAAGGTACTTCAATGCTTGTTTTAGGTGACTTTGAGAACTTTTACCATGGCCAACTTCTCTCAAGAATGGGCATTGAGGAGAAAACAAAAGGAAAAATAGATTCATGCATTTGTTTCACTTTTGCATAAGGAATGAGAAAATGTAGGCATCACGCCTTTGTATTTAAGAACACTCAACTCTCTTTGTTGGTTACCAATGGTGTCTCGCAAGTCCCTTATTATTTTGTATTCTTCTTTTTCTTTTCTTTTTTTAACAGTGAAGCACCCCTTAGCAATCCCTAAGAGAGGAAGACAGAAAGAAACCCTGAGTAATAAAATCCAACCATTTGCAGATTATTTGGTCACACCGCATATAAATGCTCCTCAAAAGTAATCAAAATTTTAAAATTTGTACCATTTATCCCACAATTCATAACAGTATTTATTCTTAAAGAGAACAACCCCAAATATAAAGGGTCCATAATATTGAATTGGACAAATGCAAGATAAGCAGAGAGATTAAACATTTAAGCACAAAATTCCACCGAAAGGGCACACTCCCCCACACTTAAATTGAACAATGTCCTCATTGTTCAGCAAAAAACAAGGGAAGGTTTCAGAAGACCTTTTCGGTAAGTAGATAAAATAGAGATAACACAAAGATCACAAATAAACATTTAAGCACATAAACGCTCCTCTGCAGTTTTTATTTAAATAAAAGCATAATTAAAGAAACTGGTACTCCCTGATATTATTTTTGCTTGCGTGAAAAAGGAGTTCCCCCACACTTGAGCTTTAGCCTCAAGTAGCGTAGCTTGGTTGCAGTGTAAATATGAAGGTGCACCTGCATAAGACACTAGAAGCAAACCATACTATAAACGGGGTTTAAAAGTTAGCAAAAATAAAATTTAAAGAGAACCTGAAAATTAAAAGAGCAAAAAAGCAAAATAAAATAAAAGAACATCGGGTTGCCTCCCGGGAAGCTGCCCTTCTTTAACGTCTTTGGCTAGACGCCTGCTTCGTTATCCTGGATCAAAACAAAACGTTACCTCGGCATATAAAATAAGAAAATTAATGCTCCACAAAATCTGGTGTTGAGGAGCAATGCGGGAATGTAGTTCTAACAGAAGACCGGTGGTGATGATTTTTCTTCCTCAAATGGAGGATGTAAACATCATCCTCTTGTAGGTGAGGCTTTGTAGAAAGAACGCTGACGATTATCATCTTCAGAGAAGGTTAATTCTTTGAAGGTGATTAGTGGCGTTTGTTTGGATATTTGGCGGGAGGTGATGGGCAATTCCTTCTCTTCATTTAAAGGATGTTGTAAGTATCCTCATTTTCTGGATAGAGACGAGAAGGATGGGAAACTGGGGTAGGCGACTATAGAGGGAGAGAATAACTTACCATCATAGGGGTGTTCTACCTCATGAATTATTTCGCTCTTGGTTGCTGTTCTGGTTGAGCGAGTCTCTCCAGGTAGTCTGGTTGATCTTCTAAACCAGAGTTGCTTTGTAATATGAGACAATCCTCATAATCATGAGCTCCCCCACATATGGAAGCAGTATAAATACTGAGAATAACAAAACTCTTGCTCGTACACCTGTTCCATTTCCTTTTTTTGTGTGTTTTTGTATAATAAACAAAACTACAGAAAAGATTAGAAAATAAAATAATTAAAAACAAAACAATAATAGTATAAGTGGTTCGGTGGAGAACCGCAGCGTTTTTTTTTTCCTGGTGCGAGTGCCGTCCGCTTGGACGTCCGCGCGGTATAAGGCGGTAGGCTAGGCGGACGCGGGTGTGGATGGCTAGCGAACTTCAGTGTCGTCCGCGTGGACAACCGCCTGGACTGGGGCAGACGAGTGCTGCGACCGCGAGTCTGTCCGCGTCCAAACAGGCGGACACGCCTCTGTTGCTTTTTTTTTCGATTACGAACTTACTGAAACAAGAAAACAGAACATATAATAATATAACAAAATATAAAAGATTATTAATATAAACAACAAAAAATAATATAGACAAAATATTCTAATATAACAAGTGAATAATCCGGGGCTTAGGGACTAGAATAAACTAGTCCCCGGCAACGGCGCCATTTTGCAGACGTTGTAAAGTGAGTGGTTAAACTGGTGTAAAATTAAAAGGAAAGAAATTAAAAAAAACTCAAAATAAACGTCGGGCTGCAAACAAATCCCAGTCGTAGTAGTATAGTGAATTGTAAGCGACCGGATGTCGAACCGTGAGACTAATATACATATAAAAGTACCTAAGCGTGTCACAAAAGGGGGGATTAATTGACTTGTATTATAAATAAAAAGGAAAGATAAAATAAACTAAGCTAATAGATAAATTAAACGGGACTCTGGGTCAGGTTAATATGTTCTGCTTAATTATGCTATCTCTACTGGTTTAATTATAATTGTTGGCAAAATTCCTCTTATTATCTTAAGGACTAAATCATAGTCTCAAAAGAACTCGTTACCTGAAAATGCAAGGTTCTAATCAAGGTTCAAGCACAATACGTGTAAACGGACGGTTTAGATATGAGAAATTATTTATGCATCTGAAAATACTAACTTATTAAATCATAATAAGCTTCTCCAAATTTACGGCTTAATTAACCTATCTATTTATCACCTGGTCTGATCAAAATAGACTTAGCAAGCAATTTAATAAACTCATGACATTTATTAAAAAGCGAGAGATAAGCTTTAAAACGCAACAAACTGTATTCAAATAAAACCAGTAAAAATATTGCATAATTAATACAAACACATAATTACCATTCCCAGAGTATAAATATTCTAGCCTAACATATTAAATAGATAAACAGAAACAAGAGTAATAGAAATCATCGTAATCACTCGCTTCGTTCTGCTATTTGGTATACGTAGGACTAGAGGTGGATATGGTGGAATGTGGAAATAATAAAATGGAGAAGGCGGGAGAAGAGAAATGAGATGGCGTGAGTTTGTGGTGAAGTGGAGCGATGGGTCGTGGATGGATGATGGGTGGTCGATGGATGTTCATTTTGAGCAGAAGGCTCGTGGGTTTATATAGAGAAAGGAAGAGGCAGCAAAGAAGATAACAGACGCGTGAGGATTTGATTGAGGCGGTGGAAAGATTGCTCATTGATACTCAGGGGACAGAACGCGTGAAGAGTAGATGGATAAGTCGCAGACAGGTCGACGGGGCGAAGTCGACGGGCGAAGTCGACGAGCGAAGTCGACGAGCGAAGAGAGAAAAACAGTTTTGCCTTCAATTTTAGTCGCGTCCGCCTCTGCAACCGCCTGCTATGCGGTTTGAGTCTTGTCCGCCTAGGCAACCACCCAAAGTTAGGCGGGTAAATTGTCTTCGCCCTAAGCGTCCGCCTGGTGACCGCCTGCCGTCCGCCTGGAGTCCGCCTGCCGTCCGCCCCTGTTCAGGCGGTTGCAGTTGTGAGACGTCCGCCCCTGTTCAGGCGGTTGTGTAGGCGGTTCCTTAGGCGGTACAAGTGTGACCGTGACCTTTTCCTTCAACTTCGACTGGCTCTAGATTCTTCGTTTGAACCCCGTTTTCTGAGCCGTTTGCGTCTATGCGTTCGCTCTTCGTCTACTTCACTCCCGGCTTGGTTTTCCTCATGTTAAACCAAAATTTTGTGAGATAAACAAAAAACATAAACTAGAGGAAAACTAACGAAGTGGAGAAATGAGCAAGAAATGCTAATATTATATAAAAATACACCTATAAAACATGCTCATTTGGACACTTATCACACCCCCACACTTATCTTTTGCTGTCCTCATGCAAAAATCACGTACCCAAGTAAGGAATGCTCAATACTAACAAAATACTATTATGAAGGGTAGGATAAACAGATCTTCTTAACTTATCGAGGAGTGTGAAAAATTAACTGGGTGGGCAAAGGTGTGCTCAGGGTAAAATAAAATATAGAGTTTCGGGGTATGATCTAAGGTACTTCAATGCTTGTTTTAGGTGACTTTGAGAACTTTTACCATGGCCAACTTCTCTCAAGAATGGGCATTGAGGAGAAAACAAAAGGAAAAATAGATTCATGCATTTGTTTCACTTTTGCATAAGGAATGAGAAAATGTAGGCATCCCACGCCTTTGTATTTAAGAACACTCAACTCTCTTTGTTGGTTACCAATGGTGTCTCGCAAGTCCCTTATTATTTTGTATTCTTCTTTTTCTTTTCTTTTTTTAACAGTGAAGCACCCCTTAGCAATCCCTAAGAGAGAAGACAGAAAGAAACCCTGAGTAATAAAATCCAACCATTTGCAGATTATTTGGTCACACCGCATATAAAATGCTCCTCAAAAGTAATCAAAATTTTAAAATTTGTACCATTTATCCCACAATTCATAACAGTATTTATTCTTAAAGAGAACAACCCACATATAAAGGGTCCATAATATTTGAATTGGACAAACGCAAGATAAGCAGAGAGATTAAACATTTAAGCACAAAATTCCACCGAAAGGGCACACTCCCCCACACTTAAATTGAACAATGTCCTCATTGTTCACCAGAAAAACAAGGGAAGGTGAAATACCCCAAACCTAGATATGTGGGTTAAATATCAAATTATGGTATGTAAAGGCTAAAAAGTGCCTTAGTAACATCAGTGAACAATTTAAACCATAAGAAATGCAATAAAGCATTAAGACACAGTTTGAGCAAAAACATGCTCTAAGCTATGAGTGAACTTGGTTAGGACCCAAAGAGCCTACCAAGACTTGATAACATTTAATTATGATTTAATAAGGCTAAATAAGTCCTTAAGAAACTTTGGTGGACAGTTAAACCAAACAAAACACAAGGTAATACCTTAAAGTCAATATGAGCAAAAATGTGCTCTAAGCTTGGGATAAATGTGTATAAGACCTAATGGTCATACCTATACTTTATAAATATGTTAATGAACATATTAAATCAATTACCAAAGAAAACCAAGCTTGAAAACAAGTTAAAACGCAAAATGTGCTTTAAGGAGTCTTAAAGCACGTTTTTGAAAAATTGTCTTGTAAATGAGTTTTGAATGGCTAAATGACCATCATTACTCTTTAATTAACATGTGTACTATATAGTATCACATTTGGGTGGCCATATTAGTGGGAAATCAAAAATTTCACTTCTATGTGCCTTGTTATAGGTGAATAGTGATTTTTATAACTAGTTTGTAACATATAATGTTATAAGTGATTAAATTGGTCAACAAAGACTATAATACCCTACTAATAATAAGGGGGCCGGTTTTTGGTAGTAATGAGTCACCAAACATGTTAACTTGTTAAGTAAATAAAGGTGACTCATAGGTTACTATTTGCTTTAAGTTATACATATCCTTAAAAGCAAAACCAAACTCACTTCTCCTTTCCTCCTTCATTTCACCACGGTTCCCTTCTTCTCCTCTTCCCTTCTCTTCTGTTCTCTCTCGGTTGTGCTACAGCACATATACCATCTTCAAGCTTTGACCACTTGTATCTTCTAGCTCCCTTGGCCAAATCAAATTCCAAGACCATATTTTTTAGTTAGGTCAAGCTCTACACTTCCCTCTTTTCAAATCTTCAAGAACTCAATTTTGGTGCCATGAAGATTCACCATTGAAGGAGCTTGAGCTCACCTTTTCACATATTCATGATCTCCTTTGCTTCAAGGTAAGGAAACTCAAAGAAAATCCATGCTTCCTCCATATTTTCATGTTGTCCGAAAATTCACCTCACAATGGTGTATTTATCTTGTTTGTTTTAGCTTCATTTGAATCTTCCAAGGACTAGGAGGAGTCCTCTCTTGATACTTGTTCAAGTTCTCTTCCAATTCCAAGGTAAAACAATTACCTTAATGTGTTAAAGCAATATGTGTAACTAGGGTTTACAATGAGGTGAAGCACAATGCTTGAATACTCATTATGTTGTTTGTATAATGTTTAGAAGTTGACAAACAACCAAATACCCCACCGGTTTTTCAAGGAACCAAGAAAGAATTTGTGAGGAAAAAGAGGTAAACAAACTATCTCAATGTAGTTTAAATGCCTTAGGAAAATGAGCTTGATTTGCTTGATAAAATACCTAAGGAGCCAATGGTGAGTGACCTAGCAAAGTGTTCTCAAGGAGACTAGTAAAAGAACATATGTTTTGGTGTATGTATTTGCAGGTCAAAGGCATATTTATGTGGGAAATTCAGTGTTTATGGTTTATGCAATTTAAGGGCCTAAGAGCCATGCTATTTAAGGGCCTAAGTGCCAAGCAATTTAAGTTATGCACTATATTGTGATGTAGTGCTTAATGTGTGAAGTTTGTGTATAAAGATGTGTTTGATGGATTTTAGGTGTTTTGAGTGAAATAAGGTAAAAACCTAAGTGGTTGGATGTGAGTATATACTAGAGAGCTATGGCCAAATTTGGGAAATGTTAGAAGTTTTAAGTGTTTAATGTGAGTGTTGGTGAACTAGGGAGGGGCAAAGGTGAATGAATGATTACTAGAGAGAAAACATGTATTAAGTGACTTAGAGTGATGCAAGGATTTAGGTGTTGTCTTTGAAGTTCTAGGAATTCAATGTGTGTTTAGTGGATGTGTGTAAGTCTTGGAGGAGTTGTTTAAGGTTTAGGTAAGGTTAGTGTTCAAGGAACAAGTGATGTTTGGGTATGATGTGAAAAGGAGATTTAGTTAGTAAGAAAAGAAGTTGAGGGATGATGATAAGGTGTAGAGGAAACACCTTGGTATTGTGGTCATTATAGGTGAAATGCACCTAGGAATCATAAGGAGAAAACATTGTAAGTGTTAGGAATTTTGTGGAGATATAAGTAAAGGTTTAAGGAATTAGGAAAATAGTTTTGTGAGTGTTTAAGAATCTAAGGGTGTGTTTGAAGTGCCAAATGATGTTAGAACACATTAAGAGGCCTTAGGAGAAGTTTGGTGAAGATTTGACAAAGTTTGGGTAAGTTTGGAGGCGACCGACCCAGGGGCCGACCCAGTTTGTGGGTCGGTCGAGCCTCTGTAAAATGTTAGGAAAGTGTTCGGTAATGGTCCGACCCAAAAGGGTGGGTCGGACATGGGTCGGTCGGTCAAGTTTCAAAGGTGGGAAAATGTTCGCACATGGACCGACCCAGAATGGTGGGTCGGACGTGGGTCGGACGGGCATGTTTGTAAGGATAAAAGGGGTCTGTAATGGACCGACCCAGCTGTGGGTCGGTCGGTGGGTCGGTCGGACCAAAGATGTTGATTAAGGTTATGAAATGATATGTGATGATGGGATTGGTAGGTAATGATGTTATAGGATGTTGAGGACATGTTAGGTGAGTTTTAGTGACAAAAATGGGCTAAAAGTTGTATTAAATTGAGAGTAAAACAAGTTAAAATGTTAAGTTATGTAACTAAGTTAACGGGGAAAAATTAAGCATTGACATTAAATGATCAAGCAAACCCCGATGTTAATGAAAACACGTGTGATGTCAACAGTTGTTCGAGAATTTGCTCGAGGAACATAAATGGACAGGAAAAGTGGACTCCGGTGACAGGTATGGTTTTCTTGCAACCTGCGTCCTACCGGATTACACCGGCTTGTATGCCAATGTGTTTTCTGTATGTTTGCCACGTTGTAAGATAAACATGTAATGAGTTTACAGTAATTCATATATGTGGCTGTTCAACTCCGATACCATCTAACCTCGAAGTGTTAACCTTAGTTAACTGAGTCTAGAATCACATGAGAGTTCGGTATTCGGAGTAACGACCCGTACCATGGGACGTACTAACCACGGCTATGCGTGTGTTAAATGTGTGATATGTGTATGTGAATGTAGGGATCTCCCTTGTATGTTTAACCCAGTTGTAATACTGTATGAGTTGTTATGTGACAGGCTCCATAGTGGAGTTCTAAGTATTGTCTAAAGTAAGTATGTACTAACAGTAGTGAGGAATCCGGTTTGGCCGGTCGCGCGTTGTTTGGGAGAGGGTATCCTTCCTAGCCTTACCCTTCTCTTTGTTATGGTTGTTTCCTCACGGGTTATGATCTCCCATTAGCTTACTCCAAAGCTTACCTATTCTGACTTATGATCGGTTTAGTGGGAACCTGTGTTTGTGTGGTGTGTGTAGGGCCTCCAAACCCGAACCGCCTTAACTTAAGTTACTCGTCCAACTATTAGGACGGTAATGAGTGTTGGTGTTATTGTTAACGAGCTTATCATGAGACTGGCAACATTCTCTAGGCTCACCAGTGTGTTGTGTGATGTTTGGGTCGGTTCCTAAGCGAACCATTCCCGTTGTGTTATTGTGTTTGTTGTGATGCAGTATTCATTGCGGTATTATGTGTGTACGTAGAAACGTACCAAGTGTTGTTAAGTGTTGTATGTAGTGTGTGTTATAGGTTGTATAATGTGGAGTGTGTTGTATAATTGGAGTGTGTGGATCATGGATATGATTCCCAGTTTGTGATAAGAGGCGTTTAAGGATAACCCGAATTAAGGGTATGTGTCGTCTATTAAGGAAGTAGCTCCGTTGGAGGAGAAACACTCTAGGGATGATGAAAACCATGGGTGACTTGTTAAGTAGGATGTATTATCCGATTGTTGAGCCTATTGAGGCGAAATGTTAAGTGTTGTGTGTTTATTGTCACATGCATGATTTAAATGTAATCAACTGCATGCTAAGACGACAATTAGTTGTGCGTGGCCCGGTAGCATGTGGGCTGCGGGATTACCATACCAGCAAAGGTGCTGAGCCCCTTGGGGCCACCCCTTTCTCTTCTTTTCCTATTTCAGGTACGAAGTGCTGGAAGCCGTTCGAGAGTAGGACGGGTAGTCATTGTACATGGGTAAACATTAAGTGTATGTATACATAGGTGTAGTAAGACCGAAATTGTTGTCGGCATCAGTTTATAAGTACTCGGTATAGTTGTTAAGGTGTATGTTGTTGTTATTGTTAATGGAAAGGGATACTGACGTATAGTTGCTCGGGAATTTAGCCCATCAGACCGGTACATTGTGTATGTTTAGCCTTGTTAGCCACGTGGGTGGCTAACGGCGTGTAACACCAACAAGTTAAGTAATGTGATGAGGATGTTCTTCCGCTGCAGTTTGTTGTAAGTATGTTAATGTTGGATGGGGTGTTACAAAAAGTGGTATCAGAGCGAAGTATCGCTCTGATGACTGAACTACCGAGCTTAGGAAGTACCGAGTTAGGATTTTAGTACTTTGGGTTAAGGGTTGTGTGATAGCGTGAGAGATACGCTAGATAGGAATTACCAGTGTGTACTGGAAACCTACAATATCCTTCCCACCCTCCACAATCCCTATTTATAACTTGGGAAAGAACGCCAGAGAGATGGAAGTCCTCTCTTACTCGGGAATACCCGATCTGGCTGTTATTAAATACCCTTAGGGTACGGTGAACCTGTCATACGGTAGATCCCGAAAACTGGGAATCCCGGAGACGGTCTCCATCTGAATAATGTTAACCGCGTTTCATAGCAATGAATGAAGGATCTTGTGTATTGGAGAATAGAATTTCCGCAACCTGGGTCGACATGCAGAGCAGTCGAGAATAACCAGCTGCAACGCACCTACCGTGCAACAGGCAAGAAATGGATTAATAACACCCGAGACAAGTGTCTACGGAACCACAGTTGATAAATAAAACACCAACGGTATACCAACCGACAAAGGAACTACAACGTAGTACCCAAACAAGAGACAAGTCTCAGTAACCACGACAAGTGCGTGGAACGGCTATAAAGAGAATACAATACTAAGATAAAGGGGTCTCCAGAATGGGAACACCCCTAGTTGATGACCGTCATATGAAGACAGTAGGATCAGTGAGGGCCAACAAGGCCACTGATGACAATATGGGTAAAACAATACCACAACCGGTATGTGTTAAACTGATAGCCAGTTAGCATGGCGCACTTGCCATAACAAGTGCTGCTATAATAGGGCTGTTCGGGAAATTTATAACCACTACGAAGTACTTGGAAAAGTACAATAAGTTAAATGTGATTGTCATAACAGTGGAAGGGCCTGTTAGCCTAACCTCTGTAATTGTAAGTACACCGTCAGCAAGAAGCTAGACTTGGTTAGGTAAGAAGATGTTGTAAAACCATGAAAATTTTTCTTCCAACCCAGATTTATTCAAACCCTTTCTTTTCAAAACCAGATTTTCTTTCAAACCAACACTTCTTCCAACCTTCTTTTAAACCAAACCAGTAAAACCAAGGACAGTTGACAAGGATACAACAATGGATAAACTTTCCCTCGATTAAGTTCGGGAAGTAAGGAATGAATATTGTCACGGACAATATAAGGGAGTTAACAACAGAATACTTCACCTAGGCGTGTGACGGACACTACAAGTGTACCAACTGTGTTGTGGGACAACCGCACTCCGATAGGAGCATGTGGGCCTGACAGACCTACTTATGGGTTAGTTGGGTAAGTAGCAATGTATCAGTATGATACCCCATATATTATACGAGTAGAGTCCGAAACACGGGGAGTAGTCACTCCGTCTACGGTCAGCAGTATAAATCAAACGAGAGCTAAGGATTACAAGGAATAGTTGAAGTTAAAGAATTCAGTTAAGTTAGCAAGACTAAAAGGATTAGTGAACTCCTTTCAAGGAAATGTTTAAGAGTTAGGAATGCGATGGGCACAAACTGTTATTAAAGACACCGCTATGTCTTAAGGATCCTTAGGGATAAACATTATAGCTGGAATGGTGACCAGCCTGTACATGGCAAAGCAGATGCCTAATGTGGACACATTAATGTGCAACAAACGGGATGAAACTCCCAGAATGATACCTACACTACAAGAAATGTTGATCTTCACAAAGAGAATAATCCAGTAAGAACGCGAAAGGCGTAGCTAACGGAATGTACAATAAGTGTGAAACAAATGTAAGGCATAACTTAACAACACCCGGAGCAATCCTTGAAGGGGTGTTCACATCAACAATTGTTGAATGAAGTGCATGACAGAAGGCACAAGGGTTGAAACTAACACACAGTTTAGACATAAGTTGTCAGGAGACGGACTGACAAACCTAAGGGGCATCCCATGAAAGGAAACGTGATGCAACGACCTTGTAATATGTACAGAGAAGTACATGTGCTGTGAACAGCCTATAATGAGCCCAGCTCAAGCAAATAAGGCTTATAATCCAAAAGCAGGATATCATAATAATTCGATTAATGTAGAAGTTTATGTTGTATAAGTGAATAGAGTGGTAAACGACCACTGCATTAAAGTGGGGATACCTCTCGATATTGTGACACCGCAGGAGCGGTAGTTATGTGAATCAAGTTCAAGAAATACGTTAAGGATTGACCATGTTTTATTGAAGGAGAAATTAGCTTAGTAGTATTTGTTAAAGTGAAGCACCTGGCTGAATACGCCGCTTGTGACTCGAATGATCGATGCTCAAGGAGCATTCATTGTCATCCAAATGAGGGATGAACCGTAATGTGAATAATGTAAATTTATGTGTGGAAGTTGAGGTGACAGTAGATACGATATAAGTTGATGTTATACAGGGAGTAAGAGCACGGTGCGCAACAACGACCGTTGATAAATGTTGTTGAAAACGTAAAAGATAAGATCAGTTATGAGTTAAAACTCAGTGGAGATGCAAGATGATGATGTTAAACAGACTGGGCAATAAGCCATGTAGGTACTATGTGTGAGGGACTCAGTGTGAATTCCATGGCGATCGCATAAGGGATTTACTGTCAAGAGTTTACGCCTCTGCACTCTGTATGACTGAGTGTTTGGTATTGCACTTGCGCAGTAATGATCGAGTGGGATAGCTAGGAATTGGAACATGTTAATTGTGAATAATGTTGTAATGGCCGATGCATAGGAAATGCAAGGCCGCACCGATAAAGAATACATGTATATAAAACCAAATGTGGAGACATGATTAACAGTAAGTGACCACAGTAGCACTAACTACCAAATATCGGTATGGAATAACCCCAAAATTGGAAATAGCGCGGAGAGAGCACTACACACTAGGTAGTAGCTCAATCTCAACCGACAGTAAGTCGGAAGCGAACAAGTCAATCATTGTGAAATACATAGTGGTATACACAGTAAATTGTTATGAAAATTTGTGAACTCACCGAATCCGCTCAGGGTAAAAGATACCGTGCGTCGGTTGAGAAACCATTGTTACCAAGATGAAGGTGACAATTGGGGAGTACAATACAGTAGAATAACAAAAGGGAGTAATTAAGCTCTAACAGTTATTAAAGTTTCGCAGCAGAAACTAGTGAACCAGTGATTCAAATGTCAAGAAATAATGAACATGAGTGAATGGCTAATATTACGCCTAAAAGCCTAACAGGCCAGGACCGAAACCGTTATGAGTTATAACTCCAATGCGAATTCTTGGTTTACGGACTAAACCGCCAATATGGTTGAGATCCCTAATCGAATCCGTTGTGTAATAGACCGCGTGAAGTTAAAACACTTCACGACGGCAGAGCATTTAAGCAATGTTTAGTGATTGATTACGTGGGCGTAATCCCTTTTAAGGGGGGTAGAGCGCAAAACCACTTAGTGTATATTACCGTACAAGTGTACGTAGTGTATGTGATTATATTGTGCATAGCACAAATTATTGTTTGTTTTGATGATTGGTGTGTGTGTTACGTAAACATACACATTCATTCATGGTTTAATTGTGGTAATTGCGCACAGAAGATGCGAATACCATTGTGATAAGTGTGTGTGTTTGTTAACATTGTGTGTGATTGTACAAGTGTGGGGAGTAGATAAACTCCCGGGGGAACAAAAGCCCCGACAGTGTATAAATGTAAAACCAGGTGTGTATTTTGGATAAATATATGTGTATATATATATATGTATACTTAGTGATGCATGAAGGGTATGATACCGACATAGAACCTAGTGAGAAGAAGATTCCCTAGGCAACAGGGTTAAAAGTGAATGGAGGTAACTGATAGACGGAGTTCTATCCTTTGGAGATGTTGTGATCATGACTAGAATGATTCAAAGATAGAAAATTGGAAATGAGTGATTTACTTGATGCTTGAAAATGAAGTGGGAGGTGGAACTTGATTTGCATGCGATCAAGGGAAGCCGAACACAAATTGGAGTGGAAGGATAGTTCAACACTGATGCTGATCACATCAGGGTTGGATGACTCTTGAAACTCCCTATAAGTGGCACGAATAACCACGCTAATAAAGAAGCAAAGAGCTTAAGTTGGACTTGGAGTGTGTGTGTTTTCAAAAGGATTTTAAATTGGTATTTATAAAACGTTGATGGATACTTTACATAATTAAAGTTCTTACTTAACCTCACAAGGAAATTTTAAACTTATGTGATTGTTTTAATCTCCTAAAGGCACGGGGACGGAAGGTGTCCATCGCGACCGTGTTCTGCGGGATCACATGTATATCAAGGATATTTTTGATTGCTATACATGCTCTGACATGTTGTGTGGTATGTGTAATGAATGTTGTTTTGACTTGGATTTCCTAAAGTGTATACTATCAAGGCCTATGAGTCTAAATGTGTGGTGTCACATAGACCTATGTGTCTAAAGACTGTTATGTTACCAGGACCTATGTGTCCAAATGTGTTATGTTACCCAAGACCAGTGAGTCAAAGGGGTTATGTATGTGTAAGTGTTGTTAAGATACCCGGACCATAGAGTCCGAGGTTATCATGTGGATATGTTATGTTATGTGTGGATGTGAATGTGTTGCCCGGACCATCGTCCGAGGTTGTGATGTAAAGTGTTTTGGTTAAGGAGTTTATTTCCAAGTGATTCCGTGTTCAAATCTGATGTGGAAAGTGTGAACTTCGAGGACGAAGTTCTTTTAAGGGGGGTAGATTGAAATACCCCAAACCTAGATATGTGGTTAAATATCAAATTATGGTATGTAAAGGCTAAAAGTGCCTTAGTAACATCAGTGAATTTAAACCATAAAATGCAATACAGGAGCATTAAGACACGTTTCATATAGTGACGACCAAACATGCTCTAAGCTATGAGTGAACTTGGTTAGGACCCAAAGAGCCTACCAAGACTTGATAACATTTAATTATGATTTAATAAGGCTAAATAAGTCCTTAAGAAACTTTGGTGACAGTTAAACCAAACAAAACAAAGGTAATACCTTAAAGTCAATATGAGCAAAAATGTGCTCTAAGCTTGGGATAAATGTGTATAAGACCTAATGGTCATACCTATACTTTATAATATGTTAATGAACATATTAAATCAATTACCAAAGAAAACCAAGCTTGAAAACAAGTTAAAACGCAAATGTGCTTTAAGGAGTCTTAAAGCACGTTTTTGAAAATTGTCTTGTAAATGAGTTTTGAATGGCTAAATGTCCATCATTACTCTTTAATTAACATGTGTACTATATAGTATCACATTTGGGTGGCCATATTAGTGGGAAATCAAAATTTCACTTCTATGTGCCTTGTTATAGGTGAATAGTGATTTTATAACTAGTTTGTAACATATAATGTTATAAGTGATTAAATTGGTCAACAAAGACTATAATCCCTACTAATATAAGGGGCCGGTTTTTGTGTAATGAGTCACCAAACAGTTAACTTGTTAAGTAAATAAAGGTGACTCATAGGTTACTATTTGCTTTAAGTTATAATATCCTTAACAAAACCAAACTCACTTCTCCTTTCCTCCTTCATTCACACGGTTCCCTTCTTCTCCTCTTCCCTTCTCTTCTGTTCTCTCTCGGTTGTGCTACAGCACATATACCATCTTCAAGCTTTGACCACTTGTATCTTCTAGCTCCCTTGGCCAAATCAAATTCCAAGACCATATTTGTCTTAGTTAGGTCAAGCTCTACACTTCCCTCTTTTCAAATCTTCAAGAACTCAATTTTGGTGCCATGAAGATTCACCATTGAAGGAGCTTGAGCTCACCTTTTCACATATTCATGATCTCCTTGCTTCAAGGTAAGGAAACTCAAAGAAAATCCATGCTTCCTCCTATTTTCATGTTGTCCGAAAATTCACCTCACAATGGTGTATTTATCTTGTTTGTTTTAGCTTCATTTGAATCTTCCAAGGACTAGGAGGAGTCCTCTCTTGATACTTGTTCAAGTTCTCTTCCAATTCCAAGGTAAAACAATTACCTTAATGTGTTAAGCAATATGTGTAACTAGGGTTTACAATGAGGTGAAGCACAATGCTTGAATACTCATTATGTTGTTTGTATAATGTTTAGAAGTTGACAAACAACCAAATACCCCACCGGTTTTTCAAGGAACCAAGAAAGAATTTGTGAGGAAAAAGAGGTAAACAAACTATCTCAATGTAGTTTAAATGCCTTAGGAAAATGAGCTTGATTTGCTTGATAAAATACCTAAGGAGCCAATGGTGAGTGACCTAGCAAAGTGTTCTCAAGGAGACTAGTAAAGAACATATGTTTTGGTGTATGTATTTGCAGGTCAAAGGCATATTTATGTGGGAAATTCAGTGTTTATGGTTTATGCAATTTAAGGGCCTAAGAGCCATGCTATTTAAGGGCCTAAGTGCCAAGCAATTTAAGTTATGCACTATATTGTGATGTAGTGCTTAATGTGTGAAGTTTGTGTATAAAGATGTGTTTGATGGATTTTAGGTGTTTTGAGTGAAATAAGGTAAAACCTAAGTGGTTGGATGTGAGTATATACTAGAGAAGCTATGGCCAAATTTGGGAAATGTGTAAGAAGTTTTAAGTGTTTAATGTGAGTGTTGGTGAACTAGGGAGGGGCAAAGGTGAATGAATGATTACTAGAGAAGAAACATGTATTAAAGTGACTTAGAGTGATGCAAGGATTTAGGTGTTGTCTTTGAAGTTCTAGGAATTCAATGTGTGTTTTAGTGGATGTGTGTAAGTCTTGGAGGAGTTGTTTAAGGTTTAGGTAAGGTTATGTTCAAGGAACAAGTGATGTTTGGGTATGATGTGAAAAGGAGATTTAGTTAGTAAGAAAAGAGTTGAGGGTGATGATAAGTGTAGAGGAAACACCTTGGTATTGTGGTCATTATAGGTGAAATGCCACCTAGGAATCATAAGGAGAAAACATTGTAAGTGTTAGGAATTTTGTGGAGATATAAGTAAAGGTTTAAGGAATTAGGAAAAATAGTTTTGTGAGTGTTTAAGAATATCCTAAGGGTGTGTTTGAAGTGCCAAATGATGTTAGAACACATTAAGAGGCCTTAGGAGAAGTTTGGTGAAGATTTGACAAAGTTTGGGTAAGTTTAGGAGGCGACCGACCCAGGGGCCGACCCAGTTTGTGGGTCGGTCGAGCCTCTGTAAAATGTTAGGAAAGTGTTCGGTAATGGTCCGACCCAAAAGGGTGGGTCGGACATGGGTCGGTCGGTCAAGTTTCAAAGGTGGGAAAATGTTCGCACATGGACCGACCCAGAATGGTGGGTCGGACGTGGGTCGGACGGGCATGTTTGTAAGGAAGTAAAAGGGTCTGTAATGGACCGACCCAGCTGTGGGTCGGTCGGTGGGTCGGTCGGACCAAAGATGTTGATTAAGGTTATGAAATGATTGTGATGATGGGGATTGGTAGGTAATGATGTTATAAGGATGTTGAGGACATGTTAGGTGAGTTTTAGTGACAATAAAATGGGCTAAAGTTGTATTAAAATGTGAGAGTAAAACAAGTTAAAAATGTTAAGTTATGTAACGTTAACGGGGAAAAATTAAGCATTGACATTAATGATCAAGCAAACCCCGATGTTAATGAAAACACGTGTGATGTCAACAGTTGTTCGAGAATTTGCTCGAGGAACATAAATGGACAGGAAAAGTGGACTCCGGTGACAGGTATGGTTTTCTTGCAACCTGCGTCTACCGGATTACACCGGCTTGTGCCAATGTGTTTTCTGTATGTTTGCCACGTTGTAAGATAAACTGTAATGAGTTTACAGTAATTCATATATGTGGCGTGTTCAACTCCGATACCATCTAAACCTCGAAAGTGTTAACCTTAGTTAACTGAGTCTAGAATCACATGAGAGTTCGGTATTCGGAGTAAACGACCCATGGGACGTACTAACCACGGCTATGCTGTGTTAAATGTGTGATATGTGTATGTGAATGTAGGGATCTCCCTTGTATGTTTAACCCCAGTTGTATACTGTATGAGTTGTTATGTGACAGGCTCCATAGTGGAGTTCTAAGTATGTCTAAAGTAAGTATGTACTAACAGTAGTGAGGAATCCGGTTTGGCCGGTCGCGCGTTGTTTGGGAGAGGGTATCCTTCCTAGCCTTACCCTTCTCTTTGTTATGGTTGTTTCCCTCACGGGTTATGATCTCCCATTAGCTTACTCCAAAGCTTACCTATTCTGACTTATGATCGGTTTAGTGGGAACCTGTGTTTGTGTGGTGTGTTAGGGCCTCCAAACCCGAACCGCCTTAACTTAAGTTACTCGTCCAACTATTAGGACGGTAATGAGTGTTGGTGTTATTGTATAACGAGCTTATCATGAGACTGGCAACATTCTCTAGGCTCACCAGTGTGTTTGTGATGTTTGGGTCGGTTCCTAAGCGAACCATTCCCGTTGTGTTATGTGTTTTGTTGTGATGCAGTATCATTGCGGTATTATGTTTGTACGTAGAAACGTACCAAGTGTTGTTAAGTGTTGTATGTAGTGTGTTATAGGTTGTATAATGTGGAGTGTGTTGTATAATGTGGAGTGTGTGGATCATGGATATGATTCCCAGTTTGTGATAAGAGGCGTTTAAGGATAACCCGAATTAAGGGTATGTGTCGTCTATTAAGGAAGTAGCTCCGTTGGAGGAGAAACACTCTAGGGATGATGAAAACCATGGGTGACTTGTTAAGTAGGATGTATTATCCGATTGTTGAGCCTATTGAGGCGAAATGTTAAGTGTTGTGTGTTTATTGTCACATGCATGATTTAAATGTAATCAACTGCATGCTAAGACGACAATTAGTTGTGCGTGGCCCGGTAGCATGTGGGCTGCGGGATTACCATACCAGCAAAGGTGCTGAGCCCCTTGGGGCCACCCCTTTCTCTTCTTTTCCTATTTCAGGTACGAAGTGCTGGAAGCCGTTCGAGAGTAGGACGGGTAGTCATTGTACATGGGTAAAACAATTATTGTATACAGTAGGTGTAGTAAGACCGAAATTGTTGTCGGCATCAGTTTATAAGTACTCGGTATAGTGTTAAGGTGTATGTTGTTGTTATTGTTAATGGAAATGGATACTGACGTATAGTTGCTCGGGAATTTAGCCCATCAGACCGGTACATTGTGTATGTATTAGCCTTGTTAGCCACGTGGGTGGCTAACGGCGTGTAACACCAACAAGTTAAGTAATGTGATGAGGATGTTCTTCCGCTGCAGTTTTGTTGTAAGTATGTTAATGTTGGATGGGGTGTTACAGAAGGTTTCAGAAGACCTTTTCGGTAAGTAGATAAAATAGAGATAACACAAAGATCACAAATAAACATTTAAGCACATAAACGCTCCTCTGCAGTTTTTTATTTAAATAAAAGCATAATTAAAGAACTGGTACTCCCCTGATATTATTTTTGCTTGCGTGAAAAAGGAGTTCCCCCACACTTGAGCTTTAGCCTCAAGTAGCGTAGCTTGGTTGCAGTGTAAATATGAAGGTGCACCTGCATAAGACACTAGAAGCAACCATACTATAAACGGGGTTAAAAGTTAGCAAAAATAAAATTTAAAGAGAACCTGAAAATTAAAAGAGCAAAAAAGCAAAATAAAATAAAAGAACATCCGGGTTGCCTCCCGGGAAGCTGCCCTTCTTTAACGTCTTTGGCTAGACGCCTGCTTCGTTATCCTGGATCAAAACAAAACGTTACCTCGGCATATAAAATAAGAAAATTAATGCTCCACAAAATCTGGTGTTTGAGGAGCAACTGCCGGGAACGTAGTTCTAACAGAAGACCCGGTGGTGATGATTTTTCTTCCTCAAATTGGAGGATGTAAACATCATCCTCTTGTAGGTGAGGCTTGTAGAAAGAACGCTGATCGATATCATCTTCAGAGAAGGTTAATTCTTTGAAGGTGATAGTGGCGTTTTGTTTGGATATTTTGGCGGGAGGTGATGGCAATTCCTTCTCTTCATTTTCAAGGATGTAAGTATCCTCATTTTCTGGATAGAGCACAGAGAAGGATGGAAACTGGCGGTAGGCGACTATAGAGGGAAGAGAATAACTTACATCCATAGTGGGGTGTTCTACCTCATGAATTATTTCGCTCTTTGGTTGCTGTTCTGGTTGAGCGAGTCTCTCCAGGTAGTCTGGTTGATCTTCTAACCAGAGTTGCTCTTGTAATATGAGACAATCCTCATAATCATGAGCTCCCCCACATATGGAGCAGTATAAATACTGAGAATAACAAAACTCTTGCTCGTACACCTGTTCCATTTCCTTTTTTTTGTGTTTTTTGTATAATAAACAAAACTACAGAAAAAGATTAGAAAATAAAATAATTAAAAACAAACACAATAATAGTATAAGTGGTTCGGTGGAGAACCGCAGCGTTTTTTTTTTCCTGGTGCGAGTGCCGTCCGCTTGGACGTCCGCGCGGTATAAGGCGGTAGGCTAGGCGGACGCGGGTGTGGATGGCTAGCGAACTTCAGTGTCGTCCGCGTGGACAACCGCCTGGACTGGGGCAGACAAGAGTGCTGCGACCGCGAGTCTGTCCGCGTCCAAACAGGCGGACACGCCTCTGTTGCTTTTTTTTTTCGATTACGAACTTACTGAAACAAGAAAACAGAACATATAATAATATAACAAAATATAAAAGATTATTAATATAAACAACAAAAAATAATATAGACAAAATATTCTAATATAACAAGTGAATAATCCGGGGCTTAGGGACTAGAATAAACTAGTCCCCGGCAACGGCGCCATTTTGCAGACGTTGTAAAGTGAGTGGTTAAAATGGTGTAAAATTAAAAGGAAAGAAATTAAAAAAACTCAAAATAAACGTCGGGCTGCAAACAAATCCCGGTCGTAGTAGTTAGTGAATTGTAAGCGACCGGATGTCGAACCGTGAGACTAATATACATATAAAAGTACCTAAGCGTGTCACAAAAGGGGGATTAATTGACTTGTATTATAAATAAAGGAAAGATAAAATAAACTAAGCTAATAGATAAATTAAACGGGACTCTGGGTCAGGTTAATATGTTCTGCTTAATTATGCTATCTCTACTGGTTTAATTATAATTGTTTGGCAAAATTCCTCTTATTATCTTAAGGACTAAATCATAGTCTCAAAAGAACTCGTTTACCTGAAAATGCAAGGTTCTAATCAAGGTTCAAGCACAATACGTGTAAACGGACGGTTTAGATATGAGAAATTATTATGCATCTGAAAATACTAACTTATTAAATCATAATAAGCTTTCTCCAAATTTACGGCTTAATTAACCTATCTATTTATCACCTGGTCTGATCAAAATAGACTTAGCAAGCAATTTAATAAACTCATGACATTTATTAAAAAGGCGGAGATAAGCTTTAAAACGCAACAAACTGTATTCAAATAAAACCAGTAAAATATTGCATAATTAATACAAACACATAATAACCATTCCCAGAGTATAAATTTCTAGCCTAACATATTAAATAGATAAACAGAAACAAGAGTAATAGAAATCATCTGTAATACTCCTGCATTCGTTCTGCTATTTGGTATACGTAGGACTAGAGGTGGATATGGTGGAATGTGGAAATAAATAAAATGGAGAAGGCGGGAGAAGAGAAATGAGATGGCGTGAGGTTTGTGGTGAAGTGGAGCGATGGGTCGTGGATGGATGATGGGTGGTCGATGGATGTTCATTTTGAGCAAGGCTCGTGGGTTTATATAGAGAAAGGAAGAGGCAGCAAAGAAGATAACAGACGCGTGAGGATTTGATTGAGGCGGTGGAAAGATTTGCTCATTGATTACTCAGGGGACAGAACGCGTGAAGAGTAGATGGATAAGTCGCAGACAGGTCGACGGGCGAAGTCGACGGGCGAAGTCGACGAGCGAAGTCGACGAGCGAAGAAGAAAAACAGTTTTGCCTTCGATTTTAGTCGCGTCCGCCTCTGCAACCGCCCCTGGCTATGCGGTTTGAGTCTTGTCCGCCTAGGCAACCGCCCAAAGTTAGGCGGTTGTAAATTGTCTCCGCCCTAAGCGTCCGCCTGGTGACCGCCTGCCGTCCGCCTGGAGTCCGCCTGCCGTCCGCCCCTGTTCAGGCGGTTGCAGTTGTGAGACGTCCGCCCCTGTTCAGGCGGTTGTGTAGGCGGTTCCTTAGGCGGTCACAAGTGTGACCGTGACCTATTTTCCTTCAAACTTCGACTGGCTCTAGATTCTTCGTTTGGACCCCGTTTTCTGAGCCGTTTGCGTCTATGCGTTCGTCTCTTCGTCTACTTCACTCTCGGATTGGTTTTCCTCATGTTAAACCAATAATTTTGTGAGATAAACAATAAAACATAAACTAGAGGAAAACTAACCGAAGTGGAGAAATGAGCAAGAAAAGTGCTAATATTATATATAAAATACACCTATAAAACATGCTCATTTGGACATTTATCAGGGGCTTAGCAAAATTGTTGCATATGAAATTCGCATACCCCGCGTACTAGCGAGGGTACGCCGACTATTTGGTCGAGAGCATGCGATTCATTTTATTTCAATCTACATGCATACAACATGCATTATATATGTACATTCACACAATCAATGTCCGTCATCGAACACAACACTAACACACATCAAGGGGTTAGTTCAACATATATATATTTAGGCTTGGAGGGTTCAACCTCATTATGCCTTACTTTATACTTCAATGTCTTACCCACACTCTTGGGTTACACTCACTCAACTCTCATACTCTCAATCTCAACAAGCTTTACAATACTCAATCTCAAGGCTCAATACTCAAGTTACCAACTTAACACTCGACTCAATACTCAATTCACTACCTCAATCAAATTCTCAAACCAATACTCAATACTCAAAGGCATCTTTTAAGTCTTTGCCATGATCTCCGGGTAAGGTCATACACAAGACCCACCATCGGGCTTACAAATACAAAAAGGAGCTATGCATTTAGCTCCTCAAGTTCTCAAATGTCCAGTTCTCCACTGGACTACTCAAATTCCCAAAAATCCTCTCTCGGAGTCATTTCACAATCTCATTGATTAGACTAGAGGTATCTCTCTCGATAACATCTATTGGCTTAGGAATTCCTCAATGTCTAGTATTCTAAGATTTAAGGTTTTACCCAACTTATCGAATACCCTCATGTTCGGGACATTATTCATTTTATTCAGTTCCTCTCATTAGGGTTCGACTATCTTTCTAAGGGGTTTGGTGATCCCTTACCGTACTTTATTTCTCTCAAGGTTCAAGTTTGAACACTTATCAATCCTCTAAATAGAGGTTACTTAATACTTCCACCATTATTAGTTTTTTGGCTTAAGTCAATTCGGTTCTCTAACCGTTATCGGGAGTTTACTAATTCCCGTACAAATTCTCTCACGCTCTAGTGAGTTTATAGTTTTATGATACCGTTTATTGGTTCGATAGTTGTAGTGTGTTTCTACATTTTATTAGCTCGCAAATTGACTCTTTCTACGAGTCTTTACCCAAACAAGACTCAACTATGAGTCGCACTACAGTGCTCATTCACACTCGAGCAATTCATCCACAAATACATATTTCATGAATTATACAAACTGCAAGTTTAATCAACCATCCAACAACAAGCAATACCATACAATCACAAGAGAGTACAAACAATCCGATTCATGCATTTATCTTGTTAGGTGATCACACAATCAACCAAGCACACAAATCGGGTAACCAAGTTAGGATACAGGGCATGAGAAAATTATACCTTTCACCTTAGGCTAACTTTACCGGTTCACCTCATGTTCCTCGGTTTACACTTGTTCCACTGATAATGTTTCAAACATGGCTATTAATACCAAGCTCATGCGGTATGTAAATAAATACTACTCCCGTGTTTACCCCGGTATCCCGTTATTTCGGTTTAACTTAGTGTACTTAGTTTCTCAACTTACTCACTCACTCCAACACTTGTTTATACTTCTTAGGACCTTTAAAGGTCACCAAACAACTCCTAAACATCATCTAAAACCAATACCATTCAATCCCCCATCTTCTAGGCACTTTAAAACACATATGGTGCATTTTTAGGGGTGGTCCGGGACTTGGTCCGGACCCAAAGTCCCGGACCAATGTTCTGATGTACTCTTGGCAGATTTTTACTTGTGGTCCAGGACTTGGTCCTGGACCTAGGTCCCAGACCAATGTCAAATTTCACTCTCGGCCATATTATTGATGCGGTCCGGGACTTGGTTCCTATCCTAAGTCCCGGACCCTGCTAAAAACTACTATTTAGTGGATTTTTCTACCCCAAATCAACCCTTAATCCACCCCTAATCATTCCACAAGTTTCCTACATAATTAAACACCTCAAAACACTCCTTAAACCACCTCAAATCCTTGGTCACATGCATTACCCAATTCTTGTTCAAATTCACAAATTTAAATTCTCACATTTTACACTCCTATGCATTTCTAACTTCTTCTTGACACTTTCTACCTCCTTCTAACCCTACCAAATCTCTTATTGACCATTCCAATTCATTCCTTGACAATTGCATTATCTAAACCCAAGTTCACTCCTTGTTTCACAAGTTATAAACACCAACTTTTTTTCTACAAATCCCAAGTTCCTCACATGCTATTTGCTACAGATTTTGATCCCTCTTAAGCCCATTCTCCATTCACCATTTCAAGGTTACTAAACATCCTCACTCAACCCAATTGAACACTTAAGTTTCTCCCACTCACCAAGTCACCTACAAACATCATTTCCTCCTAAAATTTTGTCATAACCTCCCCATAAACCTTACATATCCAATTTCACCAACTCTCATCCTTTTCATTCCTAATCTAGCCACACCCTTACAATGGTCCTACCAGCACATAAACTCAATTCAAAATCCTCCAACATCTATATAAACACAAGTCTCACATCATTTGGCTCCAAGGCCCTCAATTCAAAATTAAATTCACAAATCTACCAATTTCTAACCAAGCACACTATCACACATATTTTGGTTGTATTATTTAATTTCACTCATCCCAAATCCTAAATCATTCAAAATAACATTAGTGTAATTTAATTACCTCATTCCTTCATTCTTTGTTTCCAAGCTTCTCATCTCCTATTTCTTGGTCAAAATCGGTCAAGTTGACCAGCCATTTGCCAACCTCAAATTTAACACCCAAATGGGGAATTAGGCACTAATTAATACACCCATGCTTATTAATTAAGCTAAGGAGCAAGAGAAAGTGCTTAGAGCACAAGAATGAGAATTTACCTTAAACCCTAAGGTGGGCTTTTGGTCATGAATTAAAGAGGGGCTCCCAACCACCATTGATGACTTGAAAATAAGCTCAAACAAGGAAAGGAACAAGGCATAAGAGGGGGCAAAAATCGGCCAGCACTACAAGGTGGGAAAAATATGTGTTTTCTTGGAGACTTTTTACCTTAATGGAAAGAGAAACCTCCAAGCTTCAAGATGGTGTGATTTTCTCCTCAAATGGCCAAAACCCATGGAGATGAAGTTCTTAATTTTTGGATTTTGAAAAGAGAGAATGATAGAGAATGATGAGCAGATGAAGAATATGTGATTATTTTTGTGATTGGAGCTTTAATGAAGCTAGAGCATGAAGGAGAAGTTGAGTACCCATGGAAGCTTGGTGAGGAGCTTCAAAATCGGCAGCAACCAGAGGGAGAGGGGAGAAATCAGCAAGGAAGGGTAGAAAGGAGGAAAGAGAAGAGGGAAAAGAAAGAAATGGAGGAGAGAGAGGGAAAAGGTGGTTTAGTACTTTTTGCTTTTTCTTTTCTTTCTTTCTTTTCTTTCTAGCTTATTTACTAGTAGAGTGGGCTGTTTTTCTGAATAAAAACCGGCCCTATATATATTACAAGCTTGAGCGTTTTTCATCTTTTACAAAAAACTCGTTAATTTACCCGGTTTAGCACTATTCACTAACCGGGCCCGTTTTCCGGAATTTTCTCGTTTCATTTATTTTAATGGTTCTTACACTCCCATTATTGTTTATTTATAGTTATTTTATGAACTATAATTTTTATGGTTTCATTTGACCACTTAAAGTCACGTTTTCGGTTTTTCTCGAAAAACATGCGCTAAAGCTTTATTAGCGTTTTTAATTTGTTTTATGGATCCGTTTTCTTCGGGAATTGTTCCCATATAATATTTAGGCCTTATTAAGCCTTTATAATCCATCCAATACCCTTTTCAAGGTTGTATTCCTCCTAGGGTCACTTAACGCTCAATTTAGCATTTTTCACTTTTTAAGCGTTTTTCTTGTTTCTTTTGGATTTATTATTTTTTTACAAAAATTCATTAGGCACTAATAGGTCCTCAATATCGGATTAGAGTAATTTAATCACCCTAATTAAGTTCGGGTATTTCACCATATGCTACCTTGGTTACCTGATTTGTGTGCTTATGTGATCACCTAAAAAGATAAATGCACGAATCGGGTTTTTAATGCACCTACTTGTGCTTGCATTATATTGTTCTTGTTGTAATGTCTTGAACTCTTAGTTTGTATAATTCATGAAATGTATGAATGAGAATGAAGTGTATGTGTAGCTTGATGTGTTGTATATTAACCCATGGTATGGAAGGACTTCTAACTAATTCCTAACTACCTAACTTCTAACTTGAGTAATTGGTAAAATGGAATGAGTAGAAGTCCGATATAGTTTCGGCCACGCGTGAGTATAAGGAGACACCAGAGGTTGGATCCGAATCCTGGCCTTAATCTTTTCCATCGACCAAACCCCTTAAATGGGTAGCATCCTGGATTAGTGACCCACCCTAAAGCCCAGTGGTGGGATATCGTAGTCCCTGCCCAGAGGTCATACCGACTTGACTTGAGTAAGTAAGTAAGAAAAGTAATTGTATGAGTAAAGATCATGGCTAGTGTAAGCCATTGATCACGAGTAAAGAGTAAAGCACACCCGATTAACCCGGGTGGGAAAGTAACTAACAAGTATTGCGTGTGTATTAGAGAAGTGTATCTCCGAGTTATGGTAAGTACAAATGGTTGACTTGTGTTGTCTTCCTTGTATGCGTTGAATGGATTGTATGTATGTTTTAGGATGTGGATGTATTGTATCGTATAAAAGCATGTATGTATGTATGAATGAAATGAACCGCATGTATTCGACCAAGTAGTCGGCGTACCCCCGTTAGCACGCGGGGTATGCGAATTTCATATGCAGCGTTTTGCTGAGCCCCTTGGGGCACTGTTTTAATATTTCCAGGTACCCCAAGAAGCTAAATGGTCGAGAGTGAGACCGGATTGCTATGCTTAGTAGTTGGGGCTAGCTTAGTTATTGTAATGAGTGGTATACGGGCTTGTAGCCCCTTGAACTGCCAGTGTACGAAGTGGTACACCCATATGTATTGAGAAGCATGTAAATTGTGAGACATGGGTAGATGTTAGACTCTTAATGAGTATGCATAGACTTGTGAGCAACTTTGTATTTTGGATTTGAATCTTAGTAAACTAGGTATATTGTATGGTAAGTATTGAGCAATGTATTGAATGGAGAATTGTTGTACTCGGTTTGTAATTGAAGTGTGGATTGTAATTGTTTTAGTTCTCGGGTATTCCGGTCCATCAGACCGATGCTGTAGTGGAAGTAGGCCCTGTTAGTCTCGTGGGTGACTAACGGCATTATATCACCCGCCGATGAGTATGGATTATCCGCTGCGTAAGTATGGAAGTATGAGGTGATTGTATGGTAATGAAGGGATTAGAGGTAGGGGTGTTATAGTTGTTCCTTGAATATGGTGCTTGCTCATGGTAATGAAGGGAGCAAAGAGAGGTTCTGAATGTGTTCCTACGGCTGCAAGAAAAGTAATGAGAGGAAAGAGTGTGTTTTTAGCTTATAAGGTAAGGTTAGATTACTTTAGTGAATAGTTATTTATGAGTCATCCTTAGATATTTTTGAGAGTTGGTAATGGATAGGAATAAAGCCTTAAGTGTCCGGCTAAGGGTGGTCAAAGCCAAAGAGTAAGTGTTGACCATGCATTATATTAGGTAATTAAATGTTATTTTGGGTACTATTCACAACAAATTCACCCATTTTGATTTATTTTGGAAACTTTGAATTAGACCTTCTAATGTGGTGTATCATGTCACATTAATGTTATAAAGAATGTAATCTAGCTCTTAAAGTGACATAAAATCAATATTTTTGAGGTCATACACAAAATGTGCTTTAAGGTGTTTTAGTGCACATTTTGTGTTCCAAGGTGTTTCTGGGCTTGGTTTTCTTTCATAATGGTTTTATTATGTTCATTTATGAGTTAATATGCTTTGGAATTAAATTTGGATCCTAAAGAGCTCATTTGGGCATATATTTGTCCAAAATAGTCAAAGGGTACAATTTTTGCTTTATGTTGACCATTGTTGTTTTAAATTGGTTTTTAAGGCATGTTTAGGCCTTAATTTAATTGATTAAATATTTAATCAATGTTTAGTTGATTAGAGGTATTTCAGTGATCAAGCTTTCCTTCAGTGTCTGGAACGTTTTCTCACATTCATCGCTCCACTAAAACTTCACCACTTTCTTCACGAGGTTGGTGAGCAATCTGGCAATCTTCGAGAAGTCCTTCACGAACCTTCTGTAGTATCCTACCAAGCCTAGTAAACTATGAACCTCTGACAGGTTATTCGGTCTCGGTCACTCTTTTACTGCTTGAATCTTGGTTGGATCCACCGATATACCCTCCTTGGTGACAATATGGCCTAGAAATGCCACCCGGTCCAACCAGAAGTCGCACTTGGATAATTTGGCATACAGCCGCTGCTCCCTCAAAGTCTGTAGAACCAGCCTTAGGTTATCCTCATGCTCTTCTTTGTCTTTGGAGTAGATTAGAATGTCATCTTTGAATACCATCACAAACCGGATAAGGATTGAAGATCCGGTTCATGAGGTCCATAAACACGGTTGGTGCATTCGTCAGTCCAAAGGGCATCACCAGGAATTCGAGGTGCCCAAATCTGGTCCTGAAAGTGGTCTTCAGGATATCCTTCTCTGTAACTCGAAGCTGATGGTATCCCGACCTCAAATCTATCTTGGAGAAGACTTATGCACCCTAAAGCTGATCGAAGAGGTCGTCGATCCTCGGTAATGGATAGCGGTTCTTCACGGTAATCTGGTTCAGCTCCCGGTAGTCTATGCACAGCCACATGCTCCCGTCCTTTTTCTTCACGAATAGGATAGGGGCTCCCCATGGCGATACACTCGAACGAATGTACCCCTTCTCCAAGAGCTCCTCCAACTGTGTCTTCAACTCCGACGATGCCACTCGGTACGCGGCTTTAGAGATAGGCGCGGCTCCGGGCACTAGGTCGACGCTGAACTCCACCTCTATGTCTGGCGGCTTGCCAGGAATCTCCTCGGGGAAAACATCTGGAAACTCGTTCACCACCCGAATCTCCTCCAATTTACTAGTCTCTCTGCTCAAATCCTGAACGTAGCAGAGGTACGCCTGCTGCCCCTTCTTTACTTGAGAGAGGATTGACATTGCTGAGACAATCTTCACTCCGGGCTTCTCTTCCACATTCCTGTAGGAGATCCTCTGCCCCGACGGTCCTCTTAGAATGATCTTCTGCTTGCCACAGTCTATCTTCCCTTTGTACTTGCTCAGCCAGTCCATCCCCAAAATGATGTTGAAGTCAGGGAGAACAAATTGGATTAGGTCGATTACAAAGGTTTCCCCCTTAATGTCTACCCCTACATCTTTTAGCACGCTATTACAAGTGATTACCCGCCCCGAAGGTATGGATACAGCTACTGAAGACGTCTTACTAGCTACTAATCCTAGTTTCTCAACAATGTTCAGCAATAAAGGAATATGAAGCCCCACTGTCAAACAAAATACGAACAGGAGTACCAAGAACAGTGAAGGTACCTGCTAACACATCGGCTTTGGCCTCAACCTCAGCCCGGCTCATAACATTGATCTTCCCAGGAGCTATGTAGTTGCCTCGGTTCTCCCCCTGGCCTCTGTTGCCTTCATTATTGCCCTCGCCACTGCCACGCTGGGGAGCGTCCCCACGCTGGTTCTGGTTCTGGTCCCGGCCTCTGGACTGGGAGTCTGACGGCCTGTAGGTACGATCTCCACCACGTCCCCTCTGCTGATTACCTCTTGAAGAGCTCTGGAAGCACTCGAATACTCGGTGGCTCTTCTTGCCACACCGGAAGCAGGTGACCAGGTTCCCCTCGTAGTCTCTCCCGGGGTGATCTTTGTCGCACCTTCTACAGTGGAAGTGCCTATCCCGTCTTGGCTCCCCCCTCTAGGTCTGGCCCTGGGGTCGATCGCCCCGCCTCTGATCATGCCTCGGGTTCCCCTCGAACCTCTGTCTCCCCTCAGAACTAGGCCTCCACCTCTTCTCCTGGTTTGGTCTCTAGAATCTATCGTCTCGACTCTGAGAGTACTCTCCTTCCTCAAGCTTTATCTTCTGGCCCGTCTAGACCTCCCTCCTCTTCTGCTGCACCCTGTACAGGTTAGCAGCTTTCCCGTAGGCGTCTTGGAGAGTCGGAATGGTCAGGATACTGAGGGCCTCCTGGAGACTCCAGTTGAGTCCTCCCACAAACCTCTGCACCTTTGATGCTTCGTCAGGGACCATAGTAGGTGCTAACCTCGCCAGCTCCAGGAATTTCGAGTGGTATTCCTTCACACTCCGGGATAGTTGCTTAAGCTCAGAAAATTCAAGATATTTTAGCATCAGGACATGCTCTGGGTAGAAGCGCCTCCGCATGGCCTCCTTCAATGCATCCCACCCAAAGTAGGGCTCAGCTCGCATGACATCTCTATTGGTCGTCCACCAGATGTCTGCCTCCCCCTTAAAATAGTATACCGCCCCGCTGACTCGCCTGTCTTCTGGGTAGTTGACAACGTCGAATATCTTGCGAACTCCCGGATCCAGTCTTCAAGTAGTACTGGGTCTTCCTCCCCAGCAAAGGTAGAAGGCTTCAGATGGGCAATCCTCTTGGTGTAGTCCTCTGGCACATTGTCTCGCTGTGCCTGTTGTTGGACAATCTGCCCCAAGTTCAGCGTGAGCTCTTGAAGCTGCCTCAGAGGATCGTTGCCAGCCATACTGGTCCTTCGGCTTTGACTTCTTATGTTGTACGTGAAGTTGAGTCGGTCTACCAGTACTGCGCCCTTAGAGCTCACAGTGAACTCCTGATTATGAGCCACGATTAAAGATACTCAAATCTCTATTCCCATAGTTACCCACCAAGTTATACTAGAGTTTTATCCCATTCCTCATGTAAACAGGCATAATAGCTGTGTATATATATAATTATATATATAATTATATATATGTAAGCAATATCAACCGAGACTCATTGCAATCCTTCCAACATATTACTCAGTACACCAAGTCATCCAATGTAACACAATAGAACCAATACACATTATAATACACCATATAATTCCCCAAATGACTTATCCCCCAAATTTTAAGCCGGTTAATACCAATTCTTATCTTATTTCGAAAACACGGCTCTGATACCACCTTGTAACACCCTAGATTTTAATTTAAATGAAAGTATACGAAAATAAGAATTCAACGGCACAAACAGAGTCAGAAATGAACTTCAAACGAGTCCTAAAAGTGTAAAACAAGTCTTGTCCGACCTTGTGTCCAGACGTTTGACGTTCGGACACAAGCAGAGAAGAAATAGTTAGTGAAAACCCAAGTGTCTGAACTTGTGTCCGGAAATTAACGTTCGGACACAAGTCGAGAGTTAAAACCAAAACGTCCAAACATGTAAGTTCGGACACAAGTTCCGAAAAAATTCCTTACGTGGTCTGAACATTGGTCCGAACTTGTAAGTTCTAACAAGAGCCGAAACTCACAAGTTTGAATCGTCCTCGCATTCTGTCCAAACATCTAAGTTCGAACATATGTTCGGACACACCCAAAACCGCGAAATCAACAAAACTCTCGGGGCCTGTCTGAACATTGATGTCCAGACGGATGTTCGGACAGGTCCTGAAATGCGAATTTCAATATGAAACAGAGTTAGGAAATCACCAAAAACATTCACGAAATTAATGGCAATAGATAGAGAAATGCTTTAGTAACGTAGATAGCAATAAGTTCCATATGAACACAACTGAAAGAACATTTAAATCATATTGTGAAAATCTCAACACGATCTATAAATTATCAAAGAATGCCATTCCGAACATCAGAAACAAACGTATAACTTCAAATAGCAGCGGAATTAAATTCTCCAGGACCACCACACTCAACACCCGTTGAGTGCTCAGGCTTTATTCAACTAAAATCAATCTCAAATATTTCATGAACATCATAACTTAAAGAAAAGCATTTCAAACCAACGTAGCTTAACTCAATAACCAACTTTCCTAGACTATGTGGTAGTGCGTTCCCAATTCCCCAATTCAGCCATCAATACCTGCGATCAGAAAACAATAGACAAAAACAGGAAATGATAACACAAATCAGAAAAAGTGAGTAAATCCTATCTCATTGTGTAAAATACATTTTGAAGTTCATTTTATCCATTTTCCAATCAGAAGAGAGAGATTGAAAAATTACATCGTTTCCAGAAACATTAATCATCAACCAAAATCAACAGGGAGCTTTCAACAGGAAACAATCACAGATCCAACATGGAGGTCACCTATGGGATCCCCAAACAATAATACCAGGACAGTCACCTATGGGACTGTCAAACAAAATAACCAGGACAGTCACCTATGGGACCGTCAAACACCACCTCACCCTAAATCCTTAAGTGTACACACCCCCTATGAATCAACAGTTCATAGAGTAGAGCATAGAGCTTAACTGTAGTCATTGTATGCAGCGCAAAAGATAATAATAATGAGGAGCACCTATGGGCTCCAAAGACATGGTAATTATTCATGTGAAAGTCTCCCAAAATCCTCAATCAAATCATTCACCCAAACATTCCAGTTTAACCATTCTCAACACACGGGGAGTAATCCCACTTTGCAAAACCACGATTTGAGAATAAATTATCTTCTAACAATAATCAACCCGAAGTCACAAAACATTTTCCTCCAGTTCGTAAACCACGAAATCAGACATTTATGAGCATAGAGATTTACCTGAACAGTCAAACCACTTCAGGAGAATAATCCACAAAACTACTGGTAGCGCCCGTCGTCGTAATCGGGGTCTAGATATATAACGACCAGTAATTAGAAATTACTAACACAATCAAATAATTAAATACACTAACTAAGTAGTAGACTTTACCCGACGTAACTCTAATTGGCACCAGGGAAGAGGTTTGACAATGGCAGAAGGAAGAGCGTGAATTTGAGAGTTCAAGAGAGAAGGAACGAGAATAGTTCAGTTAGGAAGAAGAGCGTAGAAAGTCGTGGTGAGGAAGAAGGGAGTGGGGAATTCACGATTTAAATAGAATATTAATAATATTTTAAAGAGGAAAGATATTTAGTAAATTAGTTTTGTAATTTATTTAAAAGGATAGAAAGTAATTAGATGAACGTTATAAATAATTCAAAGTGTATATAAGTCACTTAAAGAATATTCAGTTAGGAGAAATATATAATTATTTAAATGAGTTGTTGAAGTAGTTGAGAAATAAGTGACTGATGTTGCATAAAGATGAGGGTGAGTGTAAAAATATCTAGAGGGGAATTAGTTTATTTATTTTGAAATGAAAGAGGATGAAATTAGAAAAGAGTTAATAATTCAAATACAAGGAATGTCATCACGTTAGGAAAAGTCTAGAAGGATAACGTTATTTAAATCAGGAGAGGAATAAGGGTTTAACAATATATATATATATATGTAATTTGGAAGAAGTAAAACTAGACTTGAACTCTTTAAATTAGTAATAATTAATTAAGAGGAAGTAAAACTGGAATTGAACTCTTGAGATTTGGAATAATTAATTAAGTGGAAGTAAAACTAGATTTGTACTCTTAGGATTAGATTGACGTTGTAAGTTTGTAGAATGTAGAGATAAATATTTAGATAATAATATCGGTGGAGAAATAAGTGAAATGAATTTATTAGATAATAATATCGGTGGGGAAAATAAATGAAAGTAGATTTAATCATAATTGTTAAAATAAAATAGATGATCGTTTAACTTCCCTGGGCCCACTATTAATCGTAACCTTACCATATTCATCCTAATATAATGATCATCTTACTCCATCAACTCTATACTATACTTATCCTTACTCGGAAATTCGTGGGTATTTCAAAAACACTTAAAACTTATCAATGGTGACATTTAAGGTCTTAAGTCCTTTATGAACATAACCTAAAGTGTTAGCATAGATTTATGTTCATTTTTAGATAATAATAATCCATTTTTACCAATAACAGTTTGGCCATAGCTTAATACCCCATATAAACAACTTAAAACACAACATAACCTTAAGGTTATAACTTACCCTTTTCTTGCTCCAAAGATGAGTTTCTTTGTATAAATTCTAGGCGCTATTTAAATATTAAGGGTAGGTTAGATTTTTGCATAAATCCAAGGGTTTAAAGAGTGTTTTAAGTACTAATGTGTTGGATTAAGAACTTACTCTTCTTAATGTTGATTTTACAGCTTTTTTCCCACCTTGTTTTCCGCTTTATCTTTCGGCCAACACCCCATATGGGTTCCACTCCATTTCGGCCATGAACAAGAAGAGAAGGAAATGAGATATGTCAAGATCTTAAGCTCCTAAAAACAATTAAAGGGAAAGACTAAGCTTAAACATAAAATGAGTGCTAGAAATGAGATTTACCTTAAATCTCCTAAGGAGACTTTTCTGTCCAAATTTTTTGCTAGATCTTGGATCTTGATGAATCTTGAGATTTGTGTCGAAATATGAAGAAGAATGAGCTAGGTAAGTGGTGGTTTTCGGACACCATAAGAGAAAGGAAAAGAATAGAGCTTAAAGCATGTTTTTCATACCTTTAACCTAGATTACAAGCTGGTTGTTCCCACCTTTTTTCCTCCATGGTTTTTCCCTTGAAGTGGTGTTAGATTCTCCACCTTAGCTCAAGAGATGGAATCGGGTGTTCCTCCTTGCTTGTAGATGAAGAAGGGGTGCAAATGGAGGGAAAAGTAGGTTTTTAATGGAGTTATTTGTCTTGGAGCTTGAGTTCCTCCATTTGATCAAGGGAAGAAGATAAAATCAGCTGATGGAGAGGGGAGAACTCGGCAGTCAAGGGATCAAGGAGATAAGATATGTAAGAAGAAGTGATGGTGTCTTAATGAAAGGAAGACTTTTAAGTCTTAAAGTAACTTTGTCTAAGGAAGAAAAGAAGCTTTTGATGAGATGAGTCATCCTAGGAACAGCCGGCTGCCATTATATATTTGTTAGGGTATTTTGGTAATTAACAAGGATGAATGAAATTAAGGCCCTGTTTGGCACTTGGCGAAATTGGTGCCACTTTGGATTTTTTTGTTCATTACTAGGCTCCCTCATATGTTTAATTATATTTCATTACTTCACTATAATGTATACATGTAACACCCTTACCGGTAATCCAGTCATTATCCCCTAAACTGTCTCAATTATCAATACTCAAGCAGCGGAATTCCAATACAACCGGGGGTGATACAATGCCGTTAGTCACCCACGTGACTAACAAGGCCAATCCAAATTCAATACAACCATCCAAATTACAATATCGGTCTGATGATGAATATACCGAGTAATCTATACAACTATACATTCCATTCTTAATCAAACCTCAATCCAAATACGAACTTCGATTTCATACAATCAAATACAATATCCATTCAATACTATACCGAGTATCTACAATTCTCAAGTCTGTCGATAACAATTCGGACTCACAATTCAATATTACAATAATTACAACCTTCCTAACCAACTACCCATGCGTATACAGCAACCCCGTCTTACACTCTCGGACGGTGATCTGCTTCAATGTACCTGGAAAATAAAAATGGTGCCCCCAGGGGCTCAGCAAATTGCTGCATATGAAATTCGCATACCCCGCGTGCTAACGGGGGTACGCCGACTATTTGGTCGAGAACATGCGATTCATTTTAATTCAATCAGCATGCAAAACATCATACATTATATATGTACATTAACACAACCAATGCCCAACATAGAATACAACACTAACTCACACATCGAAGAGGTTAGTTTAATTTATCCTATTCTTAGGCCTTGAGGGTTTCTACCTCACTATGCCTTAATCAATTCTTCATTGACTTACCCACACTCTTGGGTTACACTTACTCAAGCCCTCTTATTCTCAATCTCAACTCACTTCTCGATTCTCAATCTCAAACTCAAACTCAACTCCTCAACTTAATTCTAAATTTCTCAAGTCTCTTAAGTTTCAACTCAAGTCTCAAAACTCAAATCCTCCAACAAATTCTCAAATAAAATACTCAAAGGTATCTTTTAAGTCATTACCCATGACCTCTGGGTGGAGTCATACACAAGAATCACCACCGGGCTTTCAAATAGAAACGAAACTATATGTTTAGCTCCTCAAATACTCAATGTTCGTTTCTCTACCGGACTACTCAAATTCCCAACACTCCTCTCTCGGAGTTATAATGCAATCTCATGGATTAGCCTAGAAGTATCTCTCTCGATATCCTCTAATAGCTTAGGGAATTTCCAATGTCTAGTATTCTCAGATTTAAGGGTTTCCCCAACGTATCGAATACTCTCATGTTCAGGACATTGTTTATATTAGTCGGATCCTATCATTGTGGGTCGACTATTTTTCTAAGCGGTTTGGTGGTCCCTTACAGTTCTTTACTTCTTTCAAAGTTCATGTCTTAAACTATCACCAATCTCTTAATAGAGGTTTCATAAATTCTTTCCACTATTGATTATTTCATGGATTATTCATTTCGGTTCTCTAACCGTTATCGGGAGTTTACTAATTCCCGTACAATTCTCTCATGTTCTAGTGAGTTCATAGGTTTACATTATCGTTATTCTTATCTCGATAGTTTTTGTGTGTTCCCACGTTTTAGTTACTTAGCGGAACGGCTCTGTAACACCCCTAATCCTAAACCTGTAATAACGTCGCAAGTCGTAGCATAATGAATAACATTCGCAGTGGAAAATAAATCTATCTAACGTTGGTGTTACACACCGTTACTCACCCATGTGAGTAACAAGGCAACCTTACTCCATCCATCAACTTCAACTCCTCCCCGCTGTGATGAACAAGATACTGAGCACTCTTAATATTACAAACCAAATCCAAACTGAGCATCTAAACCAAATACAACAATCTCCAAAATACAGTACATAAATAAACTTAAAAGTGTTTATTGGAAACACATCAGCTACCCTGTTCCCCACACTCCAGCTGGTGTCTTCAATCAATAACCTGAAATGTTTTGCCCATTGAAGGGCTCAGCAATCGAAATGCCGGTATGCTAAATGTAGTCCTAAATCATTTGGATTCCTTAAGTCATTTTAGCCATCTTGATATTAGATTCATTACATGATAATCCATTTTACAACAATAGTAATAACTGTAATGTTAAATAAACACACAATAGTTCACCTGTCAATATCATCACAATAATAAACATCAACCAGATAGTCACACACCAATAAACCATAGCAATAACCAAACAAGATATGCGTATTAATTAACTGTACTTGTTAATAGGTCACATGACCCTTATCCTTTTAATCCAACCATTTAAACTTTTCCAATTAAATTCCACCTCAGGCATCATGTTAAGACAACCCTTAATAACTTAATAATGGACAGTAGTCCCCTGGGTTCCAAACGAACCGTTACCAGCTGACCTTATGGGCCTGGATAATTATTTTGACCGATCCGGTCGAACCAGTGCACCAACAGTAGTGCCCTCCGCCATCGTCAAATGTGGATAATAGATTCCCTTGAGTGACTCCCCATAGAAGTCCCTCGTAGTGATCATGATGCGCAACCAGAAAGTCGAAACAGTCTGGATTCCTCTCTTTATAAGTTAGCCCTTTAGTCAGTGATACAATAACCAATCCTTGAGTTAAGACTATAACAGTTGACCATCAGTTAGGTTCTCATAATACCTAAAGGTCAGTTAGTCTTGTTCCAGTTTAGATGTATAAACTTCTAGTCATAAGACGTTCACGTAAAATAAAACGCAATAGTGTCGAGCAATACAGTATACAATATCATATACATAAATCACAGATAACGCTCTTAGTAATTAAACACACAACGTCTGGACCTCAGGAAAATCCTTAGGACATTCAGACCACACAATTAACATACCGTTCACCGTGTAACTTGCTAGCTTAACAGTTCACGCTCTAGTTCTTTCTTCCCGTACGATGTTATATTTACATGCAATACCGGGTAACGTTAATACAACTATTCACTAGGTATTACAGTACTGTCACTACAGAACTAATACTCGTAGTATACTAACCCCGTATGTTCTTTATTTTTCCCCTGTTATTTTACAGTGGTTCGAGGTAGTTTAACAGTTCGTTATTTTATGCCATAACCACATGTGATAATGAATTTCCATTTTATGATATATCCTTATCTCATTAATTATATTCCATAATTGTTTTCACTTATCCTATATATTGATACCGTTTGGTTATTTTTATTATAACCACAATTATTTTATAAACCTTACATTATACTCCATAATATACCATATTACATTATATTACTTAGTTTTAATTCCTTTCTTTATTAAATTACAAAACAAACCTTATATTTTCGGTAATGACATTTTGGACACATAACTTTTACAATTTACTAAATACCCATATTAACTTGTAAATTACTAATTAACCCCTTTAAACTTTCGGTAATTACAAACCAAATATTCTAACTTTTATAAATTACTAAATGACCACATTAATTCTCGGTTTTAATATACATCTTTCCTTTATTTACAATTTAACCCCAAAACTTTATAAGTTACATATCAACTTATAAACTATAGTTTTAATATTAAATTCTTTTAAATAACCGAGATGACCCATATAATTTTATAAATCACCATTTCGCCCCATTTTCAATTCGGTTTTACATATAAACTTTCTTAAATTACATATTCACCCCAAAACTTTTATAAATTTAATATTTTATGTCATAAATCATTTTAACCCAAAGTTTTTGGTCAACACTTTGACCAAAGCCTAATTTCATAATTAATACTTTAATATACCTAGGAAATTATATATGTTTCAGTTTTACTCCATATTTTCCATTAATTACAAAATAGCCCCAAAACTTTATAAAATGTTATTTTAACACTTAAACACTTGTTTAAATTCACCAAAATTCATATTATTAATCCCTACCTTATATTATATCATAATTATGCCAAATAAACCCCTTAGCTCTCGGCAATTAACATTTGTACTCTATACTTTTTAAAATTTACATTTTAGCCACATAACTTTATAAACTAGCCATTTAAATACTTGTAGCTATTTTAATGCTCCCAAAATTTATAATATAAGCTAATATACTTATATATTTCGAAAATCACCAAATAGTCCATTTTACTCTCGGTTTTATTTTTAACTTACTATATAGTTTTAAAACTAGGTTTATATCTTATAATAAATACATATAAATGTATATAAGCCATATAACACTTCTTAAAATTATGTTAATGACTTAGAATGATTATAAACTCAAAATAGAGCATATAACTCCTAGGCAATTCGGTTTAATTATATATGTATCATAATTAAATTTTGTGACACAAATTTATACCTTAAGGTAATATTCTCACCTTGTATGTTATAAATTATTTTCTTGACATTTTTACCCATAGTATTTCGGCCTTAATATTACTAAGGCTTATACATATTTTTTATACCAAAGTTTGAAGCTTAAATCAAACTTAAACCTTAATAAACCTTAATTATAGAAACTTACTCCTTAAATCAAGAAAATTCTTGTACTTGATTTCTCCTTGAATTCCAAGCTCCCCAATGGTATTTTGTTGAAGAACTTTCGGCCTCCATGTATATGTTTAGGAGATCCAAATGTTAGACTCCTAACAAGAATTAATAAGTAAGATTTGGAGTAGTTTTACAAGGGTTTACCTTAGGTATTTAACAAGGTATTTTCGGTACACCTTGGGATGAATGTATATCCAAGTTTCCTTCATGAAATGATGAAGAGAACCTTGGTTTAGAAGTACATAATTTTCGGAAATGACTTAGGTATTTACTTAGGATTTTCAAGCATGAAAATATACCTTAACTTGATCTTGTTGTTCCTTGTGTTGTTGCTGAATTAAGGTACCTCCTTGGAGCACTAAAGCTTGGCGATTTCTTGTATGGTTCTTAGGATGATTCTTGCCTCTAGACTTAGTAGATTTAACTAGGAAAATTACATAAAATGGTGTTAGAACTTAATACACCATTAATGAAGCTTTGAAGCTCTAAGGAATAAACTAGCAAATGAAGAAGGAAAAGAGAGAGTGAAGGGCTTACCAAATCGGCACTGAAGTGAGCAAAGGAAGAATAGACTAAGCTCACGTAGGAAATAAGGAAGGCAAAGGCAAGATTCTCATTTGACACAATAATGTCAAATTTGTCTAACTTTTCTTTGTTTATTAATTTGACCCATGGCTCCATAAAATGTCTATATTATTGGCTTGCTTTCGGCTGATTGACAAGGAAATAAGGTGGCTTTGTTTGACAATTTGAAAGAAGAAGACAAAGACAAGGTAGGTGAGTGTTTCTTTTGAATTTTCTATATTGATTTGTCCTTGTTTTTCCTTGTATTTTACGGTGATGTATGTGTAAGTATGCAACTTATTTCTTTGTCTTTTGAAACATGAGAACATGTTAGGTTGCTAGATGTCTTATTTGATTAATTGTAGAGCATTCAAAACCTTTTTTCCTAGTTGATTTCGGTAATATACATGTAGGTAGGCGTTGGATTTTTGTCAATATTAGACGTATGCATGTGCATTGTTAGGTAGCTGTTTTATTTGACTAACATTAGCAATCAAACTCCCCTTTGTCTTGATCAAAATCGTCAGCCACATAAGATAGAACATGGGCTGTTTTATTTGTTTATAGTCTTGTACAAAAGCTAGATCTACTTTAGTTGTATTTTATTTCATGACTTTTCACAGCTAATTTATCCTTGTTTTCTTGCAGGTTTCGGTAATGGAGGAGCCTCCTTGACTGATTATATTTGAAATAATGTTACAAGGCACATGGAAGATGAGTCACCATTCCATAAGACATATTTTTTGCTAAAACCATGTCAAATGACACCCTAAATGGCGGCCCCTTTGGTGACCAATTGGAATTGATTTTTAATTTGATTCCTGTCACACTATATTGTATTAAGACCATATTATAGCTTGTTATAAGTCACAACATTTAATTGGTACATTTATATCATGGTAAAAGATGAAAGTTCTGAGGTAAAAATGCTGATTTATGGTACCTTTTTGATCCAAACATCGGCCCTGTTTGTGCTATATGTTTAGCACTGGATTTAATTGATTTAGATGGTCAACGTATCCCCATTTAGGAGTATCAACTCGTGGCTCCTCAAAAACTTCAAGGTAATTGCGTAGAACGCGTTTTTATGACACCCGAAGGTGCGTTTTTGTGCTTTAAGGATATTCTGGAAAATAAGTAGTCGCTATGAGTTCCAAGTGTTTATAAACATTGTTTATAGTCAATAATAATATATTAAGGTGTTACATTGAGTTATATGGGGTTATATCAACTCAAGACACAATTTCCAGGCTACCGGGACACTCCCGGGCAAAATAGGAGCGTTAAGAATTTCCCCCAAGCACTTTGTTTATTTTTGGAATAGTAGCTCAAGAATTCTCTTTAGAATGATGGATAATGATGTTAGGAACTCTAAGAATGAATTATATAGGAGTTCGTGCCACCTCGGCACTTCTCCGGGGTGTTCCCAGGGGTTTATGGGGCCCCCATCGGGAACTTCCGAGCACTTTGTATTTAACTGGGAATTTAGCATGATAACTTCATCTTATATACTTATTAAGGTGTTATGGTGTATTTGGAATGAAGTGTAATGCTTTATTTCATCTTATAAAATATTTCCGGGATTTTTGGGTCTTCCGGGCCCTTAAGGGAACTCCCGGGCATCTTGTATTTCTACTCTGTTTTAACTGAGGACTTTTGTTTCAAAGGTCATGTAATGATCCTTAGTTGTCTTGGTATGAGTTTTATAGTTCATATACCATAGTTAGCTTAAGGTCCGGCTTTAACGCTCGTTGTTGACCTTAAGGAGTTTTGGTGCGTTTTAACGCCTAAGTGTTTATATACTTTCTTAGGGTTTAATAATGCCCTAAATAATATTTATTTACCAATATTTAATTATTTAAATGTTAGGGGTATTTCAGTCTACCCCCCTTAAATGGACTTCGTCCCGAAGTCATAACTTCTACTTACTTATCCTATGGAATCAAGTTCCTCGTATCTATTCCATGTATGCTTATCATTCCTGGGTGTCAATACTATATTGACACCTCTACATTCCATCAGTAATCTGAGTGTATGTAACTCGAATAAACCCATATCCTTTGTTCATGATAATCAATGTAATCACAGCATAAGTAACTTGATAGATACTGTAAAGCAAATAAGTGTGCTTTTATTAGCCATCCAAGTGTTACATAGAACACAACAATAACCATCTAAGTGTCACATATGACTCATCAATACCAAGTGTTACATAGAACACAACCATAACCATCCAACCAATTGCACACATGCGCAACAATCAAACACAAACAACCAAATACAAAACTAGTATAGACTGTAGATATGCAAGTCGCATGTGGTGCTCTACCCCCTTAAAAAGGGTTACGCCCACGTACCCCTACAAGTATACACAAACTAAGAGAAAAGTGCTGGATACTTGTCTCGCATGGAGTCCTCTAACTCCCATGTCGCCTCCTCAATGTCTTGGTTTGACCACAGGACCTTGACCATTCTAATGATCTTGTTCCTGGTCTCCCTAGTCTTGAAGTCTAAAATGCGAACTAGGGTCTCCTCATATCTAAGTGTAGGATCTAGCTCGAGTGTCTCGGGCTCTAAGATATGCGATGGGTGAGGCACATACTACTTTAGCTGAGAAATGTGAAACACATTGTGCACTCTCCCAAGCTCAACAGGTAAGTCTAATCTGTAAGCTAATGGGCTCACTTGCTCTGTGATTAGGTACGGTCCTACATACTTCGGGCTAAGCTTGCCCTTCTACCCAAATCTAAAAATTCCCTTCATAGGTGAAACTCTGAGGAAGACTCGATCGCCTACTGCGAACTCGAGGTCTCTCCTCCGGACATCAGCATATGACTTCTGTCTGTCCTGGGCTATCTTCATGTTCTTGCGTATTTGCACAATATCCTCTTTCATCCGGTCTAGGTACTCTGGAACTAAAATGATATTCTCACTGGCCTCGTCCCAACAAAGTGGTGTTCTGCATGGCCTGTCGTACTGAATGGATGCATGATAGCTGTTGTTGTACACAAACTCAATCAAATGTAGTCGATCTATCCAGCTTTCCTGGAAATCTAAGGCACAAGCTCTAAGCATGTCCTCTAATGTTTGGATTGTTCTTTCACTCTGACCATCTGTTTGTTGATGGAAAGTTGTACATAGCTTCAGCTTCGTACCCAATGCCTCTTGAACTTACTGCCAAAACCTGGAAACATACCTTATATCTCTATTTGACACAATCAATTTAGGTACATCGTGGTGTCTAATGATCTCTCTCTGGAAGAGGTCCGCCAGCTTGGGGACTTTCCAAGTGTCCTTGATAGGAATGAACTTTGCTACTTTTGTCAGTCTGTCAACGATGACCCATATCATGTTAGCACCTCCTCTAGTCGGTGGAAGACCTACTACGAAATCCATGGATATATCCTCGAACTTCCAATATGGAATGGGCATCGGCTGTACTAAACTGCCCGGTCTCCGGTGCTCGAACTTCACTTTCTGACACGTCATACATCTTGCCACAAACTCTACAACATCTTTCTTCATACCACTCCACCAGAAATGTAATTTCAAATCCTTGTACATCTTCGATGATCCTGGGTGTACTGATAAGGATGAGCAATGAGCTTCCTGTAGTATCTTTTCCTTCAAGTCGGAGCTGGACTCTGGTATGCACAAACAACCATTCAATTTTATTAACCCGTCTTCACTGAGTACAAAGTCATACTTCTGTCTCTCAAAGATACCGTCGGTCAACTGCTGCCTGATAGTCTTCATGTACTGGTCATTAGCCTGAGCACAACGTACCTCCTCGATGAGGCCGTTGTCTCCTGTAATGGAAAATAAGGAATGAGCTCTACAGCTCAGGGCGTCAGCAACAACATTTGCCTTACCCTCCTTGTACCTGAGGTCGATGTCGTAGTCCTTCAGAAACTCGACCCATCGACTCTGTCTCATGTTAAGCTCCTTCTGAGTGAATAAATGTTGAAGGCTCTTGTGATCTGAGTAGACTATCACTGTAACTCCATATAAGTAGTGGCGCCAGATCTTCAGTGCAAACACTACTGCTCCTAACTCCAAGTCATGAGTCGGGTAATTCTCTTCGTGTTTCTTCAGCTCTCTTGATGCATAAGTGACAACTTTGCCATTCTGCATGAGTACACACCTTATCCCTGTGCCTGAGGAATCACAATATACTTCAAACTCGTCGGTCCCCTCTGGAATGGTGAGTATGGGTGCCGACGTCAGTAGGTCCTTCAGTGTCTGAAAGGAACGCTCGCAATCTGCTGTCCATACAAATGGAGAGTCTTTCTTCATCAGGCTGGTCATTGGTTTCGCCAGTTTGGAGAAGTCTTGCAAATCTACGGTAGTAACCAGCTAATCCCAAGAAACTTCGGATATCTGTCACTGTCTTCGGTCTCGGCCAGGTCTTAACTGCCTCAATCTTCGCAGGGTCTATAGATATACCACTGGCTGATATTACATGCCCTAGAAAAGCTACACTATCTAGCCACAAATCACACTTTGAAAGTTTGGCGTACAATTGGTTCTCTCTCATGGTCTGCAAAACTTGCCTTAGATGCACCTCGTGCTCGTCTTTGGTCTTAGAATAGACTAGAATGTCGTCGATGAATACAACCACTGATGAGTCTAACTGCTCCCTGAACAATTGGTTCATAAGATCCATGAATATAGCTGGGGCGTTCGACAATCCAAATGGCATAACTGTGAACTCGTAGTGTCCATAGCGCGTTCGAAAGTGTCTTCTCTATATCTTCATCCACTATCCGTATCTGGTGGTATCCTGATCTCAGATCAATCTTTGAGAAAATTGTAGCACCTCTTAACTGGTCAAACATATCGTCAATCCGTGGTAACGGGTACTTGTTCTTGACTGTGACTGCGTTAAGCTCCCTGTAGTCAATGCATAGTCGCATGCTACCATCCTTCTTCTTCACAAACAAAACTGGTGTTCCCCATGGTGATGCACTCGGTCTGATGGAACCTTTGTCAAGCAGATCCTCTAACTGAATCTTCAGCTCTTTCATCTCTGTTGGTGCCATTTTGTAGGGTGCTTTAGCAATAGGCCCCGTGCCTGGTATTAAGTCGATGGAGAACTCCACATCCCTCTTGGGTGGCATTCCTGGTAGTTCTTCAGGAAATAGATCAGGGAAATCTGAAACGACTGGTATGTCTGACTGTGCCTGCTCTTCCTGCCTCACGTCCTAGACGTAGCACAAATATACTGGTTGTCCCTTCTTCACTTTCTTCATCAAAGATATAGCAGATACTAGCTTGAAAGTCAGTTCTCTTGGAGTACTGCGATATGAAACTGTCTTGCCCTTCGGGCTCTTCAGTAGCAATCTATGCTCCGCGCAATGCAGTCGTCCCTTATACTTCTGCAGCCAATCCATGCCCATGATGATATCAAAGCCTAAATTATCCAGCTCAATCAAATCCGCGTGAAACTCTTCATCCATGATATTAATCTGAACTCCCTTGTGAAAGTTCGTGCACCTCACTCTCTCCTTCGTTGGTAGTGTGACTAGGAAATCTGAGAGAGGCTCAGGGGTTGTCTCTAACTTCCTTGCTAATGCAGAGGATATAAAGGAGTGAGACGCTCCTGAATCGAACAGTATCGATGCACTCACGCCGTTTACAGTAAAGGTTCCCATGATGACATTCCCCTTATCCTTGGTCGTGGTCTTGTCCAACACATTCAGCACTGCTCCTTCATTAGACTCGTGGCCTGGGGTTAACAATTCGTAAGATAGTGAAGTTGGGGTGATTGTCTCAAAGGAATTAAAATGCCATTCATTAATCCAATGATTCTCATATGCAATTTCCATAATTACATCAATATTGCCTAAAAGTTAAATTCAAGCGTCCCGGTTTCAGATGGGTAGTATTTACTGAGGTTGATGGGGCTGTATTCAGCTTAATACTCTTAATCCCATGGTACACTAATCTGGATTCTCCACCAAATATCAATACATCTCTTGACTTCAAAATAATCTTTCTCGCCTTGTCCATCCTCTTCTGATCACCGTATAGAAACTCAGCATCGTCTCCAATGGAGAATGATTCAATTGGTACCCCTTTGGTAATTGACTCTGATGTCTCATCTCGGTCCTAGTGTAATCCAAGTTTTCCCCCTTTCTCATAAAAGTTCACAATACAAACGTCGGCTTCAATGTTTGGTATGTGGTTTGTTCCTAATTGTTGTGCAATATTGACCGCTTCTGTCACCAAGGTTTGGAAACTATCGGGTATCCTAGGAACTCGTGTTCCATCTATCTTTCTTACTTCTCTATTTAACCTAGTATGTGGATCCCAATTCTTACCCATACACATCATATACAATTTAAGTTTTGACCCACTCTCGTATCCTGGAGTGTAAAATCCTTCAGGGCCTATTCCCAAAGTTCTATATTCATTTACAATAGCTATTTGTTCATCTAGAGTTAAGTATTTCTTGAGTAGGATCATGCCGGGTCGAAGTACTTGGCACTCTGCCTTTGGATATTCCCGACCTTCGCTCATAGGCCCAGGTGATCTCGGTCTCATAGGTAAGGGAAAACAAATGTTGAAGTATCCTATTAGGTGAGAGGTTTCCTAAGTTAGGTCTCTCTAAATTTTATTTCACACTACTCACATACAAGTCTCATTGACTGATAACTATAAACACACATTCATGCATCATGCTTTTGGTTTAGGTTCTAGGCTTACCGGTTTCACGCTGAGCGCTAGCCTCAGCGCCTGAAGTTCCCACTGAGTACAGGGTGTTTCTTCCTGGAACTATCTCCTTTCCCTTCTGACTCCTGGATGAGGATGGCTGTCCTGTCGGTCCTCTAGTATAGGTGTTGTTCTACGGCGCCTGACCTCCTCTTGGTCCACCCGCCTCAGTAGCTGGGGTCCTCTGTGAACCACTAGATCCCTTGTACACTCGGCTCGCTGGGTTGGAAAAGCACTCATACTCCCTGTGACCATCTTTCTTGCAATAGCGGCACTCCACCTTCCTGCCTGAGCAATCTACGCCTGGGTGATCATTTCCACAACGCTTACAGTAGAAGTGACGCTGGGTTGGCTTATTGCCTGTTGTTTATACAACATGGTTTAGTATAGGTTCAGCTAATAAATATTTTGGTTAAGAAAAAGGTGGGTATCCATACCTTTAGGTGGTGCCGATCTAAGTGGTTGTGCATCAATGGTTGGGCCAGTCAGACGAGGGACCTGCTCCTTCGTCTTCTGACCATGGAAATCCTTCCGCCCCTTCTTCTTATCAAAGAATTTCCTGTTGAAGGTTTAGGTTAGTGACCAAACTAAGTGTAGGTAATATATGAGTACTCCTTCTCAATTAAAGGTTTCTTACTTCCCCTTCTTGTAGTAACCGCCAGAAGTTGCTCCCCCATCTTCTCCCTCAGTATTCTTTCTCTTCTTTCCTTGGGCCTCTTCCCTGGACTGAAGCATTAATTTTGTTGCCGATGCGGCGTCATAACACTCTTGTAAGGTAGCGAAACGTATTGCTCCCATAGCGCCCTGGATGCGAAATTGCAAACCTCCCCTAAACTTTTGAATCTTCACGGTGTCGGAGTAGTCGACCCCTGGGATGTAATCTAGCAGACTGATAAATCGTGCGTAGTACTGATCAACCGTCTGACTCCCCTGGATCAGGGTCTCGAATTCTTGCCTCTTCCTCTGCTTTAGGTGTTCGGGGTAGTACTTCTCCCGCAACACTTCCACAAACGCCGTGTAACACCCCCAAACACTGGCCTAGGAGTTAGGGGTATTACACGCCGCGTATTATTACATAATAACGCAAGGCTCTAATAAATGAACTTAAACAGATAATCAAACAAGGTCCAAAACGAATACTTGAATAAAGTATAATCAAATGATGTCGTAACATCCCAAAAGTTATCACAGAACCCACCAAAACGAATATCAAAAGCGGAAGCTAACTGAAGAGGCCCAAAGGCTCAAAGTCAAATACAAATGTCTCAAAAGAATTCAAATAACGAAACAAACTAAGCTCCAGAGCTGAGCAAGTGACCTTCGCCGATCAATCTGCAATGTTAGATAGAGTAGGGGAATGAGCAAACAACTATGCCCAGTAGATGACCAACTTCATCAACCAGCATGCTCAAAACATTTTAAGAATAATAACAAAACAGAAGGAGTGTAAGGAGTTCATAAACATGTCAGAAAGCAGAAGCAGAAGTCCATACCATAAAGGACTAAACAGAATCAGAAACAGACAGAATCAGAAAACAGAGCGGGACACTAGTTGATCACGGTATACAGATAGAACGAGCAACCAGCTCGTGAACAGAACGAGGAAACCTCACTCGTAAACAGAACAGATGAAACACCTGTGAACAGAACGGGGAACATCACCCGTGAACAGAAGGATCCTACATAGCGCACTACGAGACAGCGAGACCAGCCATCCAAAGGTTCAGACATAGAGATAACTAGGTCCCAAAACAGAAGATTAAAATAGATAAGAACATGTGCACTAAAGGCACCAGAAAGCACATAAGTAGCTTGGAAATCAGAAGGGGAATCCAACCCCGCAAACGGAAGTCGAAACGGAGCTCAAACGAGCAAATTATGGTCAAAACAGTAGCTCGTCCGAACTTGTGTCCGGACGTCAATGTTCGGACACAGGTCAAAGGTCGGACCAATGTTCGGACGTTCTTCGGAAATCAAACACGCGTAGGGTCTGAACATGTGTCCGAACAACGAAGTTCGGACACAGGTCGAAGCTAAAACAGAAGAAGAAGATGAGAGTGTCCGAACTTCTGTCCGGACTTTCAAGTTCGGACACCACTCGAGACTTGTAGGTCGGACTCGTCCTCGCACCCCGTCCAAACTTCAAAGCTTGGACGGAAGTTCGGACACGGTAAAAAGTTCAGAAATTCAAAGCGCAGAAGGGCATGTCCGAACTTCCAAGGTCGGACGGAAGTTCGGACGCGCCGAAAAACTCAAAGAACAGAGGCGATTTTCACACAAACAGAGGCACCAAAACAATGTTAAAGCATTACAAGTTTGCAGAAAACAACCTTAGGGGTTTGTAGTTAACAAAACAACGCAAACGGACTGATTCACAAACACAACGCAGAGACAATTCACACATTGAAACTAGAATTTGAAACGCCCCAAGGCTGAACACACAAGTCGAATCCATAAGCCACCTACCTCAATAATCAGCAGACGAAACCCGAAATCTGAAGCAGCAGAACCCAGCCAACGCAGACACTAAAACGCAGACCATAACGTATTTCCAATTCACTGAACAAAACACAATTGCAGGAACTCCCAATTCAGAAAACGGAGAGGCCTCACAGTCTAGAAACTACCAATGATGAACACAACTAAAATCCTTACCTGAATCTGACAGCGGAATCATAGACGAAGCCAACAGCAGAGACGGATTGATGGAAACGCAAGAACCACCGCTGGTTGCAATCAGATTACGAAGAACAATTAGGGATTGGACGAGCCCCCAAAACCTAACCCCAAAACTGAATTGCAATAGAAACCACAAGACCAACCTGGTTATAATGGAGACAGCGCGACAACAGAAGGATTCACCAGCAGTGTAGCGCAACACACGAAGTCTTGACAGATCGATGAAGAAGATGAGGAAGGTTGAGAGAGAGAGAGAGAAAGAAAGAACGTCTCAGCAGTTGAAACTGATCGGGAAATTAGATAGTGAGAGCGTGGTGAGAAACGTGGTTAGGGAAAGTAATTAAGGATGATTTATTATGGGCTAATAATAGGTTCTCACCAGAAAATCAAATGGGAAGGGAAAAAGACTTCCTCGTCCCCAGCTTAATTAGAATGGACCTCCTTGTCCTGAATAATGAAATATCTCAACATAAGATAACGTTACACGAAATAAAATTGTAATGAACTTTGGGTTATAACACGCCGTCCATCCAAAGTCCGGTGTAGCTCTATGGTGGCCCTCGACAGACCGCCACCAAATGTCAGCTGCGTCCTTCAGGTTGTATGTAGCTATATCGACCTTCTGGTCTTCAGGAACTCTCACAGCTTTCAAGGCCTTCTGGTGCTCCACTATGAATTTCTCCAGTGCTGCGAGGTCTGGCTCCCCTGAATAAGTCGGCACTCTAGTGTCTGCAACGCTATTCAACCAGTTGGTTTCCCTGGGTTGCGGCGGGTGGGGTATGGCTCCCGCAAGTTGAGCTCCTAGCTGCTGGGCAAAGGCTGCCATGGCCGCTGCTAGGCCTGGTATCTCCGGGACATCCGCCAGTGTCTCGCCACCGCGTCTGCTGCTGCCTCCACACGGTCTTCCAGCTCTTGACATCTATAGGATAGTATACTATTATTTTACTCGGTGTTACACCGTATTACATTCACAATCATACATATGTAAGAAAGCTATCTACTAGCAATAAAGATATTCCTAGAATTTTTCTTTCTAAGTCACGAATCCTCACAGACGTTTCCCGTAACCCCAATGTCCTATGCGCACAGTTCTTGACTCAGTATCTTCTTCATCAGAGCGGAACTCCGCTCTGATACCACTTTTTGTAACACCCCTAATCCTAAACCTGTAATAACATCGCAAGTCGTAGCATAATGAATAACATTCGCAGCGGAAAATAAATCTATCTAACGTTGGTGTTACACGCCTTTACTCACCCATGTGAGTAACAAGGCAACCTTACTCCATCCATCAACTTCAACTCCTCCCCGCTGTGATGAACAAGATACTGAGCACTCTTAATATTACAAACCAAATCCAAACTGAGCATCTAAACCAAATACAACAATCTCCAAAATATAGTACATAAATAAACTTAAAAGTGTTTATTGGAAACACATCAGCCACCCTGTTCCCCACACTCCGGCTGGTGTCTTCAATCAATAACTTGAAATGTTTTGCCCATTGAAGGGCTCAGCAATCAAAATACTGGTATGCTAAATGTAGTCCTAAATCATTTAGATTCCTTAAGTCGTTTTAGCCATCTTGATATTAGATTCATTACATGATAATCCATTTTACAACAATAGTAATAACTGTAATGTTAAATAAACACACAATAGTTCACCTGTCAATATCATCACAATAATAAACATCAACCAGATAGTCACACACCAATAAACCATAGCAATAAAGAAATAAGATACGCATATTAATTAACTGTACTTGTTAGTAGGTCACATGACCCTTATCCTTTTAATCTAACCATTTAAACTTTTCCAATTAAATTCCACCTCAGGCGTCATGTTAAGACAACCCTTAATAACTTAATAATGGACAGTAGTCCCCTGGGTTCCAAACGAACCGTTACCAGCTGACCTTATGGCCCTGGATAATTATTTTGACCGATCCAGTCGAACTTGTGCACCAACGGTAGTGCCCTCTGTAGACACCAAAAATTCTCACCCATCTCATTTTGAAACAAAAATACAAAAAATAAACATGCTTCTAGAAACAAAGCGGTCGTCCCTGTTTTCAACTAAGCGAATTTCTTTTTCCTGACATTTAAACCTCACATTCTTATGGAAAAGGAGCACGAGCTTTTTATTGAAATCTGTTTTTTTAACTGACTTCATTTCGTATACATATTTTGTTGCTTTTTAAAACATTTCATGGTTTTGATTTTACCATGTATTATTTTACGTGTTCGATCGATTTATACTTTATACTTATTTGTTATTTCTTTTTTTTGACTTTCTCTGTTTTATCATCAATATTTTTACTATCATTTTGTGTGTCCTTTTACTACCATTATTTTCTATTTACTTTGAGTGTTTTATCTTCATTACGAGCTTTAATTTTCATCATTTCATGTACGTATGCTTTTCTTTTATTTTATATATCTTTACGTTTTGTATCTTATTTTTAATTGTATTACATACTTTCATGTCATCAGATTAATCATCTCATTTTATTGTATACTTTCTTTTGGATTCGTCGTATTTTTAGGAGAGTTATCCAATAAATTTTAGAGCGTTTGTATTATTTCTCTCATGTATATACTGGAATTCGACCTGGCTTAACTAGTTAAAGTACTCGTATGTAGCCCGTGAGTCTCGGGTTCGATTCTTGGCGTGAACAAAAGCATTTTCTTTATCCGCTTCAGCCCGCAACTTGGTTCTTCTTTTATTTCGTTGCTTCATTTAATGAGTTCTGTCATAGCTTAACTGGTAGAGGCATGCAAGGGGTATGCTAGAGGTTGTGAGTTCAAGACTGGGGAGCTGCTAAAACCCGTTTTTGCTTCTTCTATCCTCCCTGTCCGATTTTTTTTTTTTTAACCTCAGAAAAGCCCAATTCTCTTGTCAGCCCAAATAAAAATCAGTTCACAAGCCCACGTCTACAAAGAGAAGCCCTAATTTGACATCTGCCCACTCCCTCCTCCATTATAAAACATCCAAAAAACCTACAGTAGCACCACGTTTTTTTAGCCGACGCTGATCCCCATTCTAATTCTATTGTCGATTCACTGGTCTCTTGGCTATTCCCCAGTTTTCAAACCCGAGTGAAGAACCCAGAAACCTTCCTCCGAATCCCTCGACCTCTCTATCTGATTCATTCTCCGAACTCGGTCACCTTGTTTGAATCCCCGTTCGATTTTCGAGTCTACCAGGTAAGATTAATGCTCAGGCAGCGTCTTTTCTCCCCTGAATCTTCTCATCTCATCTCCTTGCTTCACGCATCCTACTTCTGTTTTCGATTTCAATGTGAGACGGTGAACTTTAGGTTGTCAAGAATCTTTTTCTGAGAAAGAAATCCGTCTCCCGTTGTATTTTACCGATAATGCTCTTGAACCAGGGGTTTCGAATCCACATTTCGCATATCCCTGGGTTTGGTGAAGGATGTGGAACTTTATTTACGTTTTGTATTTATACTTCCCCTGTTGCATTCGGTCGACTGACAGGAAGCGGATACCGCTTCGGTAACCATTCCGAACATAAGCGGCCATCTCTTCCCCAACTCCATTTCTTTTGTTTCGTTTCCATTTGTTTCCTGTATAAATCGATTGTGAAACTCTAGCCTGGTATGAACCTTGAAGTTCACGAACATGGCAAGAACTCAGACAAGCTTTTAAAACCTTGTTTCTCATCTGCTCTTCAAACTTCTTTTTTTTTGCAATCATCTGTTCACTTCACGTCTGTTTTCAATTTTGATCTTACCGATATTTTGCGTTGACTCTTTCTTTGTTTTCCCTTCGAATGCATGCCCGAATACCGAACCCACCATGGGTCTTCGGGTTCAAGTGATGGCGCTAAGTTGGAGGTCCTGGGTTTACACGTATATCTGAAGTTGATCCGGTTCACCAGCATCGAGTATTTGAGAAGTTTTTCGCTTCTGTTTACGGGGAATTCTTCTTACGAATGTCGTTTACTTGGCTTGATTTGCTCTCAGTGTTGCTCATATTTCTGAAGCGGATTTTGTTTCCGTTTGAGGTTTGATTGTGTTCTGCTTGGAGTCGTAAACTCCAGAAGAGTGTGTGTTATTCAGAATACCGCCTATGAGTCCTCGCCTGAGACGAGTTCACAACCCCTATGATATACCCACACCTTGCTCTCATTTTCCTCCTTCATTATAGCTAGTTTCTTTCTTTTATAATGCTTGGTTTGGCTTTGTTCTGTTGCCTATTAATCGGACTAATCCTTTGCTGAGTCTCGATTGTATTTTGAGATGCTTGCAGGAAATCACATGTGTTCTTCTGTTGGTACAGATTCTTGACTTTTCTTATCACTCTTTAAACACCGTTTCGACCTGTTTTGCTTGCTCTGCTTGAAACATATGCCAGCGAGATTAATTTCTGTCAATGTATGGATATTTGTCTTGCTCTGCACTTTTGTGCCGATCCCTGACCTTTGTTATTATAGTTTGTCTCATTTCTGTTTTTCTTTAAAACGCATGCCACCAAGTCTAGCTTCTGAAATGTTCATGGTTATGAGAGTTTAAGAAAGAGCAGAAACCTTAGGGTTGGACCTTTCACTTCATTTGCCTATAGTTTAGTTTTGTTTCTCTCTAGCATGTAGCAATACTTCCATTCGGTAAGTAGGAAGCAGAACAATGTTTGTGATTTTACTTCGGAAGTTTGATGACAAGTCCTTATTTCCTTGCTGATAACTAGCAGTGTTAGGATTTAGTATCTGTTGGAGCATGTTTGCAGTTGTATAGCCTAAAGACCGGTTTGCTAATTTCAGCTAGAAGTTTAATTTAGGCTTTGAACTAGACTTAGACTGATCAAACTCTTCAAACGTGCTCACCTGAATACGGTCTAATGTCTGGTTTAAGTGGAGATTCATTCGCTTTGAGAAATACGGTGTAAAACCATGCACATTCTGATATGCCCTTTTGATCATTCGATGTTGAGCTTATCCGGATTTCTGGTTGCTTTTCTTTCCCAGCATGTGGTTCATCCCTGTTGATTGTCTTGTGCTATATTTGCACATACTTTGTAATTACTCTGCAATGTTAATTAATCCTTGTGTATATTAATCTACTTACTAAGCCTTAGTTGTTAGTCCTTTAGGTCCCAGCCATTAGGATAGTGGGTGTCCTGCAAACGATAAATTTGACCTATTAAATACCAAGAAATAATCTTAGAGAATAATAAATCAGAAAACCGTCAGGTTGCAAAAATCCTGGTTATTGTAGTAGAGATTATGGGAACCAGGTATCGAACCGTGGGACTATGTGATAATTATCTAGACTTAGCAAAGGTTATAAATTGAGGGGGAATTTTGTTTTGTTCTAAACTGTGAATTATAATAAAGACAACAAGAATTTAAATAACAGCTAATAATTAAAATAACAGAATAATAAAAGTGGTTGTGAATATGGAAGAACGGACTCTGGGTTCAGGTTTTACTCGTTTGATTAATTATGCTATTCTACCGGTTTAATTAAGAATAATTTGGCAAAATTCCTTTTATAGTCTTTAGATTTAAATCCTAAATTCTAATGACCTCGTTTACCAGAACATGCAAGGTTTGATCTAAACTCAGGCAAAACACATGTAAACGGCTAGTTAAGAGGAATATAATTTTGCATCTGAAATACTATATTTATTCAATCAGAATAAATTTTTCCACAGACATAACAATTAATATGACCTATCTATTTATCACGGATCTGATCAAAATAGATTTCGTAAAGCAATTTAATAAACTCATGTAATTTATTAAAATGCGAGAGAATAACATTAATCGTATCAAATTATAATTAACTTAAACCGGTAAAATAAAGTGCACAATTAAAACAAACTAATAATAACCATCCCCCAGAGTATAATTAATCTAGCCGGACATATTAAATAAATGAGCAGAGACGAGAGTAAAAGAAATCATCTGTTTCGCTGACTCCGAAGCTGCTCCGTTAATCTGATAGACCGGAATAGATTTGAGGTAGATGATAATATACGGAGAATGGTGGGGCGTGAGTTTTGTGGTGGTGGTCGAATGATTTGTGAATTGTAAATGGATGTGTACGTAAGTGAATTGTTTGTGAAATGGGAAAGGTGAAGGTGGGGGCGATGGAGTAGTATGGTGTCGGGTGATTTTGTGAATGGGTTTGTGAATGGAGTGGAGCAAATTGGATCGTGGGTGAATGACTGGATGATGGACGATTAATGGACAATTTGAGCAGAGTGATTTGCAGCTCTATTTATAGATACGTGGAACGGGATGCAGACAAGGAGATGAGCGGTGCAGTAGTCAAAGGCGGTGGAGTTGGTACAGATCGGTGAAGATTTGAGTCAGAGATTTCATCGGGGGCAGAGCAATTGATTGCAGAGCTGGTCACGCGTGCAGAAATTAAGGTGGGCGAATTAATGAAGTAGCAGTTCGAATGCGGCGCACGCGAACGGAGAAGAAAACTGTTCGAAATTCTGTTCTTGTGCGCATGTATGCATGTCCGCCAGGCGGTCCTGCCTCTCTTGTCCGCTCGAAATCAGGCGGTTGTCTCTATTGCTTCCGCCTCCTTAACATGCGGTAGCTTCTCTGATGTCCGCCACTTTAACATGCGGTTGTTGCACTCTTGTCCGCCACTTATGAGGCGGACGCCTCTGTCCTGTCCGCGAGGCGGACGCCCGTGTCTAGTCCGCGAGTTATCAGGCGGACACACCTATTGTGTCTGCGCGTGTTTGTATTATATATATACACACACGAGTGTACTCCAATCTTGAATCGGCCCCAAATTCTTCGTTATAAGTCTGTTTTGGTCCCCGTTTGTTGCGTTGGAAAGCTCGTGAGGAGAACTATGCATTTCTGTCATTATTTCCTGATTTTATCATATAAATTGGAATTAGTTCCTACCCAAAGTAAGAGTTACAAAAAGCATAGGATAAGTGTGAGAAGGTGCGTAAAAAGTTACATAATATAATGACCAAGCACCTATAAAACTATATAAATTTCACACTTATCAAATCACCCCACACTTAGCTCTTTGCTTGTCCTCAAGCAAAACTCTCAAACACGAGTTCAAGTCAAGCGAATGAAACTCAACTCAAAAGGAAGGACACAGAAGAAAGATTACTAGTTTTACCAATACAGGGGCATTTTTTTCTTCATAAAACAAGAAGTCATTCAAAGCTAATAATAGAGAAACAAAACCATGAGAACCTCGCCTTTAGCAATGAGCCAATCCACCTTTACATTCTCAAACCGTTAGAACGACAAGGGGCATGAAGTAAGATCTTATTCCATCATACCTTTCAATGCCACATACTCTTGATCCATAGAGAAGATTATTTTTTCATTTAGCACAATGATTGCACATTTTTTTTTAATTTAAGCGCTTTTAAGTTCTTTCTCCACAGACTTTTCTCTCCACCCATGCAACGGCTTTGGGTCAACTATCCCAGATCACAAGGACCTTAGGTAGCTAGGTGATGAGGCACCCCAAAGGACTTAATAACCAAGTGGACGAGGCCTGACTTTGGATCAGAATTAAAATTAAGCATGCTTAGGATCAGCGGAGTACCTTGCCTTGTTCTTTTTCCAACCATTTCAATCCAGACATTCCAAGGCTCAAGGCTAAAAACAGGGTTCAGATGGTGAGTATTCTCAATCATTTTAGTATCAATAGAACATAGACTTCATTTTTAATCAATTAAAACCAGAAAAATTTGAAAATTTTGCACCCCATTATCAGCTAACCAATTATTCCTCCTCTATGGCTTCCTTCCAAGTTGAGCAACACAGCAGGAGTCAAACAAATGCAAGAGAAAAGAGCTCAAAAATACACAAAAGATAAGCTACGAAGGAGGTTACCCCACCCCACACTTAGAGTGAAGCAATGTCCTCATTGCTGGAAGAATTAACATTGTGCAAGCAATCCAACGGGAAACAAAAGTAAGACATATAGTAGTTCAGAGGGGAGTATGTGTAACAGTAAAGAGTGAAAAGGATTTAGAATACTCCCCAGAGTCCGTTCATGGTGTGTTGCACGGTCCACCCCACACTTGAGTTCAGCTGTAGAATCGCGTAAAATTTTCCTGTAAGAAGATTCTATACAGCCAGAAGAACTCAAGTTATTACTGCCTCATGTCTGCCACTCCTTAATGTAGGAAAATAAGAAAATAGACTAATAACATTTTTTTTTTAATATTAGACAATTATTGAAGCACACAGAAAACTGTAAAGTAAATGTAAGTTAAAAAAAAGGTAGAGAATTCTTCCTGTAATTGAAAATAAGTGGTGGGTTGCCTCCCACCAAGCTGCTCTGTTTTATAGTCTCAAGCTAGACTCATAAGTCCGATTAATTAGAAGAGGAAGAGGAAGAGTGGGAAGGGGTCCCACAACTTCCTAGAACTAAGTTGCGCAGCTTTCGGAACTTATGTTCAACGCCATGGGAGACCTCTTTTTAGGTGGCGCCGACTCCGAAACAGGGGAAGAGTCCTGCTGTACCTGGACAAAAGAAACTCCAAGCAAGTTAGTAGAAACATCAGCAACAAGTATACCTTTTCAGTCGGGCCCCATTAACTTTGAAGGTTTCACCCTTCTTGTTTTCCAGTTCGTAGGCTCCAAATGAAGTAACCCCTACCACCTTAAATGGTCCTGCCCAATGAGATTTAAGCTTTCCTGGAAAGATCTTCAATCTAGAATTGTAGAGGAGCACCCAATCTCCAACTTTGAAGTCACGTTTCTTGATCATTTGATCGTGGAGTTTCTTGGTGCGCTCCTTGTAGATTCGAGCACTGTTGTAAGCTTATCTCTTAGTTCTTCAAGCTCTGAAAGCTGAAATTTGCGTTTCTCACCAGCAGCAATGTCAAAGTTCAGGGCCTTAAGTGCCCAGTACGCCTTATGCTCCAACTCAACAGGTAGATGGCAAGATTTCCCATATACCAGCCTAAAAGGGGACATCCCGATGGGTGTCTTGAATGCTGTCCTGTAGGCCCAGAGAGCGTCATCTAACCGTAGAGACCAGTCCTTTCTTGAAGAGTTTACTGTCTTCTGGAGAATCCACTTCAACTCTCGATTGGATACTTCAGCTTGTCCATTTGTTTGTGGGTGATACGGTAGTGCAACCTTATGACGTACTCCGTACTTAGCCAGCAAGGCATCGAATGAACGGTTGCAAAAATGTGATCCCCCATCACTGATAATTGCTCGTGGAACTCCGAAGCGAGTGAAGATGTGCTTTTTGATAAACTTGATCACGGTCTTTGAATCAGCATTCTGGCATGGTATGGCTTCAACCCACTTGGACACATAGTCCACTGCTACCAGAATGTATTGATAACCTTGTGAAGAGGGAAATGGCCCCATAAAATCGATACCCCAACAGTCAAAAAGTTCGACTTCCAAAATGCTTTGCTGAGGCATCTCATGTCGCTTGAAGTATTGCCCATGCGCTGACAGCTATCACAACTAGCCACAAAGGTTTGGCAGTCTTTATGGAGTGTGGGCCAATAGAATCCGGACTCCAAAACCTTGGCTGCCGTCCGATGGGATCCATGATGGCCTCCAGCTTCTCTGGAGTGACAAAACTCCAAACACTAGGTACCTCATCATCAGGGAGACACCTGCGAATTAAGCTATCTGCACACACTCGAAACAAGTGAGGGTCTTCCCAGATATAATGGCGTGAGTCAGAAAGGAATTTCTTTTTCTGAGCATATGATAAGTCATGAGGAACAACTCCAGAAACAAGAAAATTAGCCATATCAGCATACCATGGCTCTTGCACCTTTTTCAAACTGAAGACGGTTCATCGGAAAAATTCATTAATAGGAATACCGTCGTCAGGAGTTACCATCCTAGAGAGATGGTCAGCAACAACATTCAGTTTACCACTCTTGTCCCTCACTTCTATATCGAATTCCTGTAAAAGAAGAATCCAACTTAGCAAGCGAGGCTTGGCCTCTTTCTTGGCAAACAAATATTTAAGAGCAGAGTGGTCAGTGTGGATGATCACTTTACTTCCCCATAAATATGATCGAAATCTATCTAAGGAGAAGACCACTGCTAGGAGCTCTTTCTCAGTTGTTGTGTAGTTTCTCTGGGCATCATCTAGAGTTTTGCTGGCATAAGCAATAACTCTTAACACCTTATCTTTCTTTTGGCACAGGGCTGCACCTACTGCAAAGTCACTAGCATCACACATTATTTCAAATGGCGATGACCAGTCAGGAGAAACAACGATAGGGGCAGCTACCAATTTTTGCTTAATTAAATTAAAAGCAGAAATACAATCTTCAGAAAATATAAATGAAACATCTTTCATTAGCAGATCAGTCAAAGGTTTAGCAATTTTAGAGAAGTCTTGAATAAACCTTCGATAGAAACCAGCATGCCCAAGAAACGATCTTACTTCCTTTACACAAGTGGGAGCTGGTAGCTTCTCTATCACTTCGACTTTTGCTTTGTCAACCTCAATCCCTTTAGCAGACACCTTGTGGCCGAGCACTATCCCATCCTTTACCATAAAATGGCATTTTTCCCAGTTGAGAACTAGGTTGGTCTCTTCGCACCGTCCAAGGATAAGATCAAGCTGTGCTAGACAAACATCAAAATCAGAGCCATAGACAGAAAAGTCGTCCATAAATACCTCTATACTCTGCTCAATGAAGTCTGCAAAGATGGCCTGCATGCATCGCTGGAAAGTGGCAGGGGCATTGCATAAACCAAAGGGCATTCTTTTGTATGCAAAGGTACCATATGGACAAGTAAAGGTAGTCTTGTCCTGGTCCTCTGGTGCAATAGGAATTTGAAAGTACCCTGAAAAACCATCTAAAAAACAGTAATATTCCTCCCCAGCCAATCTTTCGAGCATTTGATCAATAAAGGGGAGTGGGAAATGATCTTTCCTGGTGGCTGAATTCAAACGCCTATAATCTATACACATACGCCATCCAGTGATCTTTCGTTGGGGAATGGACTCACCTTTGTCGTTTATAACAGCTTCAAAACCTCCTTTCTTAGGAACTACCTGTACAGGACTTACCCATGTGCTGTCCGATATAGGGTAAATGATCCCAGCGTCCAGAAGCTTCAACACCTCTGTCTTGACAACTTCCTTCATGTTAGGGTTGAGCCGACGCTGGGGTTGTCTGACAGGTTTGTAGTCTTCCTCCATATAGATACGATGTGTACAGAAGGCCGGGTTGATACCTTTGATATCAGCTAGAGTCCATCCGATGGCTCTCTTATGTCTTCTCAGGACTTCAAGTAACCTGCTTTCTTGCCCAGAAGTCAAAGAAGATGAAACAATGACAGGCAAGTAATTATCATTAGCTAAAAAGCAGTACTTGAGATTAGAGGGGATCCTTAAGCTCAAGTACTGGAGGTTGCTCTATAGAAGGAACAGGTCTTTGGATTTCTTTATCAAGTCTCTCCAAAGGAGGGCGATAGGCTTGAAAACCTGGTTTTCCTCTCTCTACATGTGCTAGAGCTGTATTAACATCCATATTAAGAGTTTTATCCTCAACAGAAGATATAAGAATGTGTTCTAAAGGTTCAAAATCTGAAAAAGTAGAAGAAAGTATAGAATAAATCTCATCATCAGTAGAAAGTTCACATACCTCGCCATCCTCATCTTGCATACTTACCGACATAACTGAATGAGCTGAAGTAGAACTTAACTTCATCATCTTTTTCATGTCAAACTCTATCTTCTCATCTCCGTACCTCAAGGTGATTCTGCCATCATGCACGTCAATGACCGCCTTGGCAGTACTTAGAAAAGGACGACCCAAAATGAGTGGGACCTCCACATCATCATCTATGTTTAAAACAACAAAATCCGCAGGAAAGATGAAGCGGTCAACTCCCACTACAAGATCTCGCACAATTCCCATCGGTTTTATCTCGGATCTGTCGGCTAGCTGGAGTTTAAAAGGGACTGGGTGAAGCTCTCCTCCTTTTACCTTCAAGAAGGTTGCATATGGCATGATGTTGATGCTTGCACCCAGGTCACACAGGCCACTTCCACAATCTATATCTCCGATAAAGCAGGGAACAATAGGAGTGCCCGGATCCTTCTGTTTTGGGGGAAGTGCTCGAAGTAACGCTGTAGAGCACTCTTCTGTAAGGTGGACAGTCTCCTTGTCCTGCTTTTTCTTCCTCTTTGTTACGAGATCCTTCAAAAATTTTGCATAGTTAGGCATCTCCGTGTAAAGCATCAATTAAGGTATATCGATAGTCAGTTCTTGAATATACTTAAGAATTTATTGAACTGCTCACTAAACACTTCTTTTTCATCCTATTTGAAATGGAAGCTCTATTTTCTTAGGAGTAGAAGAAGGTATTCATCATTTGAATAGAAGATGGAGAAGGGGAAGTATTAATTGGAGCCTGTGTCTCCTCAGAAACTACCACTGGTGGGACCGAGGCTCTGGTGATTCATTAGAAGGGTGATCTTTTCACCAGTTTGTTGGGCTGTCACTTGTTGTTGATTATCTCCCAGCTGCTTGCCACTTCTTAACATCACGGCTGCACTGAGCTCATCCTCAGGTTTGGATCTCTGAAGATGCACACAATTGCAGATTCCTCAAGGCCTTGGCCGTCTCTCTTGGATTCTGCTGAGATTGTTATGGAAATGAGCCTGGCTGCCTTTGATGCTGGTTGTTAAGTAGCTGGTTCATCTTCTGCTGCTCCAGAATTTTTCTGGCTATCCATCAAGGATTGGTTTGAGAGTTTATTGTTCCTTCTGGTTGGTAGCCATGGAAGTAATTATATCTTGGAGCTTTTCCATCTTTTCATCAGATGCAGATTTAATAGGTGGCCGGTAAGAGTTCTGGCCCTGTCCCATCTGCATCTGATGACGAGCTTATTGTATGGTTGCCTAGAGAAGCCTTGGGGACCCTGCGCATTACTTTGTAAAAGATTAGAATTTAAAGCATTGTTTGGGATTACCATACTGAGATTCGATGTTGATTTGATTTCGGTTCCAGGGCTGTTGGTAATTCCCTTGCCCTACAAGTTGGCTTCTTCAGCGATCCGTATCTCCTCCAGATAAGGGCATACTTCAAACGAGTGGTCACCACCACAATGAGAGCACAGAGGCTCAGATGAGGAGAAGAAGCTATCCTCTTTACCTGCTGAGAAGGCTGACCGTTAATTAGAAAATCATCAAATCTTGTTACTAGTGAGCTTACCAGTGTGGATTGTTGAGCTTGTGACTCTGCCATCTGCTCCATCCAAGGATCTATATTTCTTGCCTCTTGGCACCCATAGTCATAGTTCTGCCACCCTCGGTGCCCCACTGACGGACCTCTTCAATGTACGTCTCCATGGCCGTCATGAAATCATTGCCGGATCGGTTGAGGATGTTTCCTCCCAAAGCATCTAACTTCGGCTTGATGTATATGCTGCAACCCATTAAAGAATGTCATAGCAATACACGTGAGATCTTGTCCGTGATGAGGACATTGTCGGAGCATTTCTTTAAAACGATCCCATGCTTCACAGATAGTCTCAGTACCTCCCTGTTTAAAAGTTTACAAGTAAGGCTGCAACCAAATTCCTAGTTCTAGAAATAGGATAATATTTTTCATAGAACCTGGTTGTCATCTCCTCCCAACTAGTGATAATACCAGAGGGAAGACAGTAGAACCATTTCATTGCTTCACCGTGAGGCTGCTAGGAAATAAACTCATTCTAGCATACTCCAGGAGACTATCTGAGCACCCAATTTGATCAATATTTATTAAAAATCGGTTGACATGATCTAGGGCGTCGTTGGGGTTGGAACCGTCAAATGTGCCTGAGGGCATCTCTCGTATGACTTTGTTCTGATGTGAAGGCTTCAGATCCTTCCATTCCTTCATTAATTCAGGTGGTAGCGTAGGAAGAGCTACTGGGCTTCTTCTTGAATGGCCGCTGGTCTGCTAAATTGCTTCATGCTTGGCTACCGTTTGTAGGAGTTGCCATTTGTATTTCTCTTTGGAACCTCTGTTGGCGTCTGGCTAGCTGAGCGGTACGTTCGATTTCCGGGTCAAGGATTCTGTCCCAATCGAGATGAGTGTCTGACCAAGAACGAGTACACCATCAACAGTCTGCAAAAAAGAAAAATAGATTCCACAAAAATTTAAAGTAGAGTAAAAAAAATAAAAATAGATAGATACAATAATAATATAATAATAATAATTTTTTTTAAATTAATAATAACCCAAGCTAAGGACTAGACAGGAGTCTAGTCCCCGGCAACGGCGCCAATTTGCAAACGATAAATTTGACCTATTAAATACCAAGAAATAATCTTAGAGAATAATAAATCAGAAAACCGTCAGGTTGCAAAAATCCTGGTTATTGTAGTAGAGTTTATGGAACCAGGTATTAACCGTGGGACTATGTGATAATTATCTAGACTTAGCAAAGGTTATAAATTGAGGGGGAATTTTGTTTTGTTCTAAACTGTGAATTATAATAAAGACAACAAGAATTTAAATAACAGCTAATAATTAAAATAACAGAATAATAAAAGTGGTTGTGAATATGGAAGAACGGACTCTGGGTTCAGGTTTTACTCGTTTGATTAATTATGCTATTCTACCCGTTTTAATTAAGAATAATTTGGCAAAATTCCTTTTATAGTCTTAGATTTAAATCCTAAATTCTAATGACCTCGTTTACCAGAACATGCAAGGTTTGATCTAAACACAGGCAAAACACATGTAACGGCTAGTTAAAAGGAATATAATTTTGCATCTGAGATACTAGATTTATTTAATCAGAATAAATTTTTCCACAGACATAACAATTAATATGACCTATCTATTTATCACGGATCTGATCAAAATAGATTTCGTAAAGCAATTTAATAAACTCATGTAATTTATAAATGCGAGAGAATAACATTAATCGTATCAAATTATAATTAACTTAAACCGGTAAAATAAAGTGCACAATTAAAACAAACTAATAATAACCATCCCCCAGAGTATAATTAATCTAGCCGGACATATTAAATAAATGAGCAGAGACGAGAGTAAAAGAAATCATCTGTTTCGCTGACTCCGAAGCTGCTCCGTTAATCTGATAGACCGGAATAGATTTGAGGTAGATGATATATACGGAAATGGTGGGGCGTGAGTTTTGTGGTGGTGGTCGAATGATTTGTGAATTGTAAATGGATGTGTACGTAAGTGAATTGTTTGTGAAATGGGAAAGGTGAAGGTGGGGGCGATGGAGTAGTATGGTGTCGGGTGATTTTGTGAATGGGTTTGTGAATGGAGTGGAGCAAATTGGATCGTGGTGAATGACTGGATGATGGACGATTAATGGATGAGTGATTTTGCAGCTCTATTTATAGATACGTGGAACGGGATGCAGACAAGGAGATGAGCGGTGCAGTAGTCAAAGGCGGTGAGTTGGTACAGATCGGTGAAGATTTGAGTCAGAGATTTCATCGGGGCAGAGCAATTGATTGTAGAGCTGGTCACGCGTGCAGAAATTAAGGTGGGCGAATTAATGAAGTAGCAGTTCGAATGCGGCGCACGCGAACGGAGAAGAAAACTGTTCGAAATTCTGTTCTCGTGCGCATGTATGCATGTCCGCCAGGCGGTCCTGCCTCTCTTGTCCGCTCGAAATCAGGCGGTTGTCTCTATTGCTTCCGCCTCCTTAACATGCGGTAGCTTCTCTGATGTCCGCCACTTTAACATGCGGTTGTTGCACTCTTGTCCGCCACTTATGAGGCGGACGCCTCTGTCCTGTCCGCCAGGCGGTTTGTGGATCTCTTGTCCGCCTCGCGGTGGCATGTGTCTAGTCCGCGAGTTATCAGGCGGACACACCTATTGTGTCTGCTGCGCGCGTTTGTATTATATATATATACACACGAGTGTACTCCCATCTTGAATCGGCCCCAAATTCTTCGTTATAAGTCTGTTTTGGTCCCCGTTTGTTGCGTTGGAAAGCTCGTGAGGAGAACTATGCATTTCTGTCATTATTTCGAGATTTTATCATATAAATTGGAATTAGTTCCTACCCAAAGTAAGAGTTACAAAACATAGATAAGTGTGAGAAGGTGCGTAAAAAGTTACATAATATAATGACCAAGCACCTACAAAACTTATAAATTTCACACTTATCCATGACCTTTGCGTAATCGTGTTAATCCCATGCTTATCATTAATCATTCACCAACATCTTATTTACCACGACAAATAAATTCAACAATTGACAGCAACCATCCTTATTCACAATCACTCAATATTAACCACAACCACTTTTTCGCAATAATTAATTAAACAAACAAAGAGAAAAGATAGATGAAGATGTTACCTTTTCACTCTTACTCCACAGCAGAAGAAATGAGGAAGAAGAAGTAGAGACCACCCCAATTACTGCAGACAGTGGGGAAGCAAGGAAATAATATTTGGGGGGCAAGAAATCCATTATTATAAGCATTATCATATTAAGAAAATAAAAAAGAGAAAAAAAATAGATGAAGATGTTACCTTTCCGCTCATGCTGCACAACAAAAGCAATGAGGAAGAAAGAGACATAGAGACCACCCCAATTACTGTAGACAGCGGTGAAGCAAGGTAATAATATTAGGGGGGCAAGAAACCCATTACTATAAGCATTATCATATTAAGCACGTATATACTACAATGTAATGGGAGAACATAGATGTTATAAAGTTATAGATCATACCACTTTATTAATGTGGAACTTGAAGTTAATTTTTAAATAGTTTGAGAATTAAGAACAAAATGATTTGTAGTTATTCTTTTTCTTTTCATAGTAGTTTTATTTACCATTTCAATTTATATGAATTTAAGTTATAAATTTGTTATATATGAATTGTTTTAATACCGTACAAGCTGCTCGTAGTTTAAGGCGTTTAATTAACATCTGTTTCAGCTCTATTTATTTATTTGTACTGTTAGTGTGCTGCTTGTTATGCAGTATATCTCCTCTGTTTTATTTGAGTTAACATTTTTTGTTACATTTTTCTTATTTCCCACTCTCTTCTTTCTCTTAAGGGTTGTAACTTTTTTCAAGGCTCTTTGCGAAAAAAGTAATACAGTATACTAGTAATACTTTGATTTCAGCACCGAATTAATCGTATCAAATTTGTCTAAAACAACATATTAAGCTAGTTTTTTTCAGGATTTTTTAATTAATAGTCTATTTTTTTGCAGGAATTATGTAAAATTATAATAGTCAACAACATATATACATATGAATTCAAACTTTTTCATGTCAACAAATGACTTATATATGGTTTATGATATTGGTATCATGTAGTCATTATGTAATGAATTCAACATATAACATTTAGATCTAATTAGTTTAGTAAAAAAATTCATATACAATAAATCTATTAAAACTTGTTTGAATTATAAACTTGTTTATTGGATCTATATAATGAAAAGTTAAAACTTATAGTGTGGAAAAAAATTATAAATTATAAAATGGTATATAATACTTGAACTAAGTTATTTTATATAGTAGATGTTTATATGCCTTATTTGTATATTGATTTGCAATTTTTATTTTTTAATATCTTTCATAGTTTCATAGTCATGTTAATAATTCTAGTTCTATATTTATATAATTAAATTTATCATCCGTATCATTAACCCCGTTTTATCCGTATCCGTACTTCCGTATCGCATACTTCAGATGACCCGTACTAAACTCCCGTACTGTTTTTTACAACTTTGGGTTGTATGCAGAGGGCACAAACAGCAAAAATATCAACTCAGGCATTTTATCGAACACCTTATATACACAACTATTTATACTTGTTCAATAATCTATCTATGTTCAAATTATACACACACAACTAAACTAACAATCAATAACTATATTACAACTAGTTATTCAATCAACAAGACAATAATTAACATATTTCAAAGTTCGAATTAGGAATTCGAACCTAAGGTTCCCGCAGCTATATCGATCGACGCCTGTGACCTCCTGGCGGAACAATTGGCACGGCGATGGCGGCGAAGAACGGTGGCGCGACGAGGAAGAAGACAGTGGCGGTGGTGGAGCAATCGCAGGCGTCGAGCTGTGGAATCGCCGTCGATATCGCCGTCGTCCTTGGTCTCTCGAGTTTACAGAAGAGAATGAAGAGGGAGAAGACGAAGTGGAGCCGATTCGGGGGAAAATAAAACAACTCTATCTGAGATAGGTCTGTAAAAAAGACCTATCTCAGCGGTTCTTAGTAGGAACCGCTGCGATAGAGTTGTTTTTTTTAACGACCCTAGCGTAGCGGTTGTTACTTACAACCCGCTGAGATAGGTGTGCGGGATTTTTAAAAACGGCCTATCTCAGCAGTTGTTTTACAACCGCTGCGGTAGGGGCGCTACGATAGACCATTTCTGTACTAGTGATTGTAGACACTCGGTATAGTATTGAATGGATATTGTATTTGTATATTAAGGATTCAAAGTTGTATTTAGTTTGAGAATTGCTTAAGTAAAGGAAGTATCTTTTGTAAAGTGTACTCGGTATAAGACCCATCAGACCGATATTGTATTTGTTGTTGTAATTGAGTTGGATTGGCTTAGTTAGTCACATGGGTGACTAACGGCATTGTTTCACACCCCGGTTGTGTTGGAATTACCGCTGCGTTGTTGTTGGTGTTTGAGACGGATTAGAGGATATAGTGTGATTACCGGTAGGGGTGTTACAAAAAGTGGTATCAGAGCGAAGTATCGCTCTAATGGTCTGAATACAGAGTTTAGGAAATACCGAGTTAGGAATTAGAGACTTAGGGCTAAGGGCTTAGTGTTAGCGTGAGAGGTACGCTAGATAGGAACTTCCAGTGTGTCTGGATACCTACATAACCAATCCCGCCCTCCGCAGACCCCGTTTTAAGTTGGGGAAGGAACGCCAGAGAGATGGAAAGACCTCTCATACTCGGGAAAAACCCGATCTGGCAATTGTAGAATACACTTTGTAAAGAGAAAGAACCTGTCATACGGTAGAGTCCTAGAATTGGAAATCCCGAAGATGGTTCCCGTTTGAACGACAATAACCGTACTTAACGGCAGAAGATTGAAGATCCTAACTACAGGATAATGAAATTTGCGGCACCATGGGGCGACATGCTTCACAGTCGCGAGAACCATGCGTAGCCAAGAAGAAGGGAAGCATAGCTACACAATGAGCAGAAAAGCGAACTAACAAACCCGAGACAAGAGAGTCTACGGACTGCAATGCTTGATAATACCAACAACGGTATGCAAACCAACTAAGAAATTAGTCGAGGTTGGACAGCTCCAAACCTACAATGCCAATAGGACTACCACGTAGCCCCTAAGGATCAGATAAACCTCGGAAACCACCACTAAATGTGGGAACAAGCTGTGGAGCAAGGTACATGGAGTACCACAATGATCGGGAAAGCACCCGAAACAACAACAACCTTGTTCAGAACACTGAGAAGTCGCTCAGGGAGTTGATCACTAAGATCAAAAGTGGATGGAAGATCCAATCAAACCACCAAATTTGGATGGAAACAACACCGTAACCGGTGTTTGTTAACCTAAAAAACCGCATATCCGCACACTTGCCAAGGTAAGTGCAGCAACGACAAGACAAATGGAAGACTTTTGGAGTACTAACAAGTACTTACTAAAGTACCACCAGGGAGATGGAAGCAATCATAGGATTGCCGAACGTAAGAACTTGAACAACGAAACCTTGGAAAGGCCTAACGGCCCGACCATTACATTAATGCACATGCCAGTCAGCAGGAAGCTGTACTTGGTCAAAGATTTCAAACATGGCAACGCCATGAAGTTTTTCTTTTAAACTCAAGATTTCTATTTCAAAACCCAAGATTTTTCTTTCAAAACCACAACTTTTTCTTTTAAAACCTCAGACTTTTAAAACCAAACCACAGAACCATGGTGAGTATCATAGAATGATACCAGAGGAGTTTACAATAGAATACTTCACCTAGGCGTGTGATTAGCACTACGAGTGTACCCAATTACGGGATGTGGGACGACCGCACTCCGAAAGAGCTTGCGGGCCTGACAGACCATTCGTGTTTAGTCGGGTAGGTGGCAACGTACCAATGCGGTACCCCATGTATGTATACATGTTTTACGAAACACGGGAAGTAGTCAGCTCCGTTCTATGGACCATAAGTAATTACAAATCCAAACAGTTGGATACCTCAAATAATCGAAGGAACTCAGACGAGCTTACAAGCTAAAGAGTCAAGAACTATTCTAGGAGGATGACTAAAGTTATAAGTGCGAGAAGCACTAGTAATTGATCGAAGACATTGCATATGTCTCGAGGATATTGAAGCAAAAGCATAATAGCCCGTATGAATACCCGGTCTAAGCATAGTAAGGCAATGCCTATCATGGACACACCATGTTCAAAGAACAAAGTAAAATACCCAGAGTGATCATCTAAGGTACCGGTGGATACCGTTCACCACCGAAAGTAATATCAAACCTATTATAAACATAAGGAGAAGCATCTACGATCTACCCTAAGGACGGGAGACTTATAACCCTAAATGGGACAACTTGAAACCTAGAACCGCAATGCGGAGAAGATAGAACATACTCAAATGTTAGCCAAATGTAATGGCATCTCTCAACAACACCTTGGAGCAATCCATAACGGGTATCTAGTCAACATAGTTGAACGAAGTGTCGTGATAAGAGCACCCGAGCTATAACGAACACTCGGTTAGAACACTGAAGGGATCCCACTTACCCAGGGGATACCCTGAATTATTGAGAGGGTACCAATCAATACCTAAACACAAAAAGGGCATCCAACGGACGGAAGCGTGATGCACTGATCCTGTCAAGGAGCCCAATAATACCTCCAAGCCATTCGATGGCATACGGAGTAATGCAAATATACGAAAATCTCCTAAGATGAGCAAAGCTCTAGGTAGCGGGGCTAGTAAGCCATGCACCCATTACAATACAAATTTCAAACCATATGGAGAGTTGCCACGAACAGCACAGGTAAGAGGGTTTAATAACTAACGAGCAAGATACCTCTCGTTAATGTGACACCGCGAGAGCGGTGAACACATAGATTCCAAGAAGGAATACCATCAGTGAATACCTGATAATACTGTTATACCCAAAATTTCAACCCCCCCCGGAAGAGAGTCTCTACTAATAGGCTAGTAGCGAGGGTTCCCAGTTCGATCGGCACATTTCAGAGTACTAGGGACAGCTTAGTCATCTCCAGGGGCATTTTCGTAATATTTCAAGGCTCCTAAGCCCCTTATAGCTTTCTCTCTCTCTCTCCTAATAAGGGTCAAATCAATTCAAAATGCTTTGAAATTTTAACCCATGATAGAGGATGACATCTGAAGCATAATGGCGTTGGAATTTTGATTTTTCGAATTTCCAATAATTTTCTAGCAATTTCTGATTGAATCTGACGAGAAATTGAATTTAAAATATTCCAATATCCAAAAAATTCGATTCCACTTTAGAAAAATCAGAAATATCATCCTTTACCCATGTGTGAAATTTCATAATCAAATTCCTTTTGGAAGCCCTTGAGCTAAAGCATCGGTAAATCTCGGTTTTTACCGGATTTTTCTATCTATCTTTAAGGAAGCCTATATAAGAACCTTATCCCATGACCAAAGAAGAACCTCAAGAACCCTAGACTCTCAAAGAAGGCAGCCGTCTCTCTCTCTCCACATTTTGAACTCCAGAGCCACAGTCGAACACCGAACGAATCTCACCGAAATCAACACCAAAACACATTTTTCAACTCCCACAACATCATCCACCATCAACCCTCACCAAAACAGCACCAAAACGTGAAGAACATCAAGAACAACAAGGAGTCAGAAGCTCGGTTCGAAGTTCTTCGGATCCGCCATCAACGAGGCCTCCGAAGAATCCCGACGTGATGAAACACCATGAATCTGAAGGTAAAACAGGTTGTAATTCTACTTTTCTAACTCTCCACGACCTTATTAACTCTCTGTCAAATTTTGGGTTCAAACTAACCTTTTTACGCTTCTGTATTGCTAATTACTTTTGTTTCTGCCTTGTTACTTGTTCTTGTCAAGTTTCGTACATAATTCGACTTCAAACTGCAATCTTTCAATTACTAACGAATTGTACACCTTTCAGGCTACACATGCATAAATTTTGAGCCGAAAGCACCTTCGGGAACCACCATAAAACCCCTGTCCGTGGGTTATCCGGGATCTCGGACCTATGGTCCGGGACCACGGACGGGTTGTCCGTGGCCTCGGACGCCCACGGACGGCGGCGGGATTTTAAAATTTTCAAATTTAGGTTTTCTAAAATAATGTCCGGGCCCACGGACAGCCTGTCCATGGCCCCGGACTTTTCAAACTTTTGTTTTTCCTCAAATTCGACTTTTCTGTATAATTAGGTTAACTGGGGTCCGTGGTCTCGGACATGGTGTCCGTGGCTACGGACGTAAACGAAAATTTGACCTAATTCTGCCTCCGAAACCCTAGTTTAGGTAGCTTTTAATTTCACTTTAATTTTCTGTCAAAAAATGCTAAAAACACACAAAAAAAACAGAAGCTTGCGCACTTAGGATAAAACGACTCGTAATAAGCCGTAATAAACCAAGTAGAGGAAAAACGACCTAGGAAGGGTAATGAAAGCAATTTGAACCCTAATTAAGTCGAATATCAAGCCCCCGAACCCAACTCTCTCCTTTCCTAATTTGACCTAGGTTAAAATTAGGTGGCGACTCATAATAGGTTCCAGTGAGCTAGCTTAAGTTTTTATAATTATTGTTTTACGACATAGTTATTAATCTTAGGTTATAAGTGGACCTAAAACCCGGTTAGATCCTAATCAATTTAATCAACATAGGATAGGGTTTAAAATCGAGGCTCACAGACTGGCGACTCTGCTGGGGACAAACTTCTTAATTTTAACTTGTTTAATTTTAAGAAAGAGGGTTTAACTCGAATTGTTTATTTATGGCTTTATTACTTTGTTTGTTTACTCTTGTGCGCACTTTAATTTTTGTACCTTTGCATCATATGAGAGCGAGGGTCCACACAAACCGATTTCACCCCGGGACCCATTTGAGGGTCCCCTGTCAGGGACTCACACCTTTTAGGTGTTGTGAATAAGCGGGGGAAAGAGGAGGATGTCGTCTAACCACATCCCCTTAATACCTGGGCTTTAGCCCCAAGCGTTTTCCTGGCAGTGTCCTTACCTAGCCCATTGTTTGGTCAGTCAAAGACCCGGCCGCAGACGCACACCTTCAGGTGATGTGAAAAAGTGGGGAAGCCCAAAGAGAATAGCGTGCAAGCCCTATTCCTTTGTGGCGACATGGGCCCAAGCCCAAGCACCTCTCCGGATCGATCCATACCCAAATTTATTTAACCGTCAAGTGAGGACATGTTGAATTTGTGTGGGCCTTGTTTGCTTGTATGATCGGCCCATTACCCAGCCTAGAGATTGATAGGAACTTCTCCTACATTAACCTAGCCCAGCCGAATTGGGGCTCTACTTGTTTGTGGCCCAGAGGTCCTGTTTGGTTTAATATGTGAGTCATTCGGGCTTCGGCCCAAAAGCTTAGACTTAGGTGATTTCCCTTCTGGCCCAATTTGAATTATCCAATTAGTTCTAGGCCCAAAAAAAAGAAATCCACCTGAACTTGAAATAACCCACAAGTTCTGAAAATAAAATCTTTTTCTGCTTAGCAACCATCTCCTCTGGCCCAAAGAAAGTTAGGCCCATTTGTGATTTAGGGACCATTCCAGCCCATGTGCTTTACCCCTGGCCCAAACACATTCCGGCCCAAGGGCTCATCCTAGACTAGGTAGACTTCTTATTCGGGCCCTAGCCCCAAACCCTAGATCTAGGTGTCACCTCTCAGGCCCAATCAAAGCCATCTGTCTAGATTTCAGCCCAAGTTCCAGTTCATAGTCTGGAAGATACTCCAGTCCAAACACCTCATTCACTGGGTATCCTGGCCACTTGCTTTCAGCCTAAGTCTGTTTCGATCTATCTTGTGAAGCGTCATGTTTCAGCCCACTTCCTTTTGTTAGCTAATAATGGACACCTTGGACACAGGTAGACTCAAGTCCTAAGTACGGTCCAATCGACATGGAAGCCCAGCTCACAATTTTGGAACAAAAGCACATGGCCACCATTGAAGCCATGGAGCAGAGGCATAGTGCTGCCATGGACGCCGTGGAATCTAACTACGTTGCTGTTATCGAAGAGTTGAAAGCAAAGGCTCTTTCCCTCGAGTCCGAACGTCAAACTCGGGATGAGTTAGTGGACAGGCTTCTCAACACCCTTTAAGACTGCATTGAAGTTGGCTCCATTAGGGTCCGAGGATCGAAGGGGAATGTTAAAGAAATTGCTACAGAACTCACGAAAGTGATTAGGCAACCGGAGCAGCAACTTGCATCCAAAGCTGCACCCGCAAGAGAACCAGGCAACATGAGGAAGACAACGATCAACAGTCAAGAGGACCTGGTTGGAGCGTTGGGACAGTAGAACCACCCCGACGGAATTCTCGACAGAGAGAGTTTACAGACATCGGTCGAACACCAAGACAAGCACTTGAAGAGCTTCGAGGAAGATATCCGATGCAACCGCTCGCCCTGAGGCCAGGAACTACTCATTTGGGGGAGGATCTTAATCAATTTGTCACTTCCATCAGCTGCCCGGTCATGACACTGACCACTGCAGGGCCCTACAACACAGAATCCAGGATCTAATTGACCAAGGGCTCCAATTCTAAGAACATGGTGGAGAGCGCAGATCACGCGTGCCCAAGTCATCATCAGAAATGTTTTTTTTAGTGTGTTTCTCATTAAATGCATTCCTTTTCTTGATTATTTGTCTTTCAACTTTTGTAGTAGTTAGTTCCCTTGATCATTTTCGGTAGTTTCCCTGAGTTTGTAATTTCCAACATTATTCTTTTTGTTGAATAAAACATAGTTCCATTTCCATAATTTTTGTACAAAGCATTATTCATTAATTCGAAAAACTAAAAAGAAGAGCAATCACGTCTTTCAAGGATCACGAAGTAATCATTTTCTGACTATGCAATGGAATACAAAGACTTGCATTTTGTTTCTGAAAATTTGAACATGTCCAACCAAACACCACTACTCACCCCAAAACATCCAAGCAACCCACGAAGCGGTTCAAGTCTACATTTGTCAAATTGTTGTTATAAACCCTGGATTAATACTGGGGGCAATCTGAGTTTAAGTTCGTCATCTTTCACCTTTCGTTTAAATATGCGAACAAGTCTCTGAGTGAAGATCTCGCGAGAGTGTCTTGAGTGGTAAAACCATGAGTGAACGAGCGTATCATTCTTACACGACTCCGGTGAGACCACATTCAAAGGTGAGGTAAACGGCATAACTCCGACCGAAGGAGATAATTTGTAAATTTACCCTTAGACCTGCGAAAAGTAACAACGAACGGATACACAACTATCAGGAATGACGAAGCACCTAGGTACAACACCACATAGCTAAAAGCTTGTAAACCCTGACATTAAACCCTAGGCACCCCCGCTGAGCCTTTCATATATCCCTTTTCGATGTTGCAAAGCTCCACAGAGCAAGCCAGCCCGTGATGAATAACCAACCCGGTGACCAAAGGAAGCGAGGAGCCTGACTCCCAGATAACATTCTCATCAGTCCAGAGAAGCAAAGCCGCTATCAGCATGACGAAGTGATCCGCAAATGGTCCCAAAGTGACATAGGATCAAAAGAGCTCACATCAAAATAGCTCTCAAAACTCAAACCGGGAAACACAAGAACCCCGAAGGCAAAGTTAAGAAAGGATCAAACAAAGAGGAAAAACCGAAGTGCCTCGAAGAAATCCAAAAGACAAAAAGAGAAATGGTGTAAAGGACAACTTCAAAAGTCCAGGTCCAGAAGCTCAAAACAACGTCAACATGAAGCAGTTAGACGACTTCAAGACAAGGAAGATGAATCTGAGAGAAGACGCAAGTTGCAGCTTTGGTCACCCACTTAAGCTCCACATACCTCAAATATCCCTCCATGGTCCCGTTGTCCTTCATCACACCCCGTGGCCACGTTATAAGCTTTAAAGACTTCCGACTTGATAGTTGTGTGTCCAATCACGTGAAAGTAACAGATCAAATGTGTAAACCCATCAAATATCGAATTCAATGGTCTAGAAGTTGTGACTGTAGGTGAGGAACGAGTGCAAGCACCAAACACGCCGAGTGTAGGTTAGGAAGCACCACATAAAAACATAAGCCCTGACCCTGTGAGGACGAGACTTGTTCGCACGTTTAATAAAGAAAATACTAGGGGCAATCGATCGGAACAATCGATTGCCACGAACTCTAGCTCATATTGTCTAAAGGGAAAAATACTGGGGGCAATTGTTGGTTCCAACAATTGCTATGACAACACCAATTGGAACCCAGAGCTCAAACATCACCACCACCATCACACACCACCGGCCCGCATAAGCCCTTACCTCCACATCAAACACCACAGGCCCAGATAAGCCCTTATCTTTACATCATACACCATACCCCACCGATGGCATGTTCATCTCCTAGGAGATAAATTACAAGTTCGAAGTCTATGGTTAGGAAATGATAATTTCACTTTCCTTTTCATTAAACAGATTATTCTTCAAAAACTACCACGTTTGGCACCTCTTTCAACAATTTCTTGTTTTGGACAAATTTCCTACATACACTTTGATCGTATTTTGACATGCACATCCTCATTGCCACGTTTGGCACTTTCATAATTAACTTTCATCATGACCATTGCATCTATTCGTATGAGACTCCTCGTCACAATTCAGGGATACAGATTCTCAGCCGAAGGAACAGATTCTTCAGGGATACAGATTCTCAGCCGAAGGTACAGATTCTTCAGAGATACAGATTCTCACCCCGAAGATACAGATTCTTCACAGATACAGATTCTCGCCCCGAAGATACAGATTCTTCAGAGATACAGATTCTCACCCGATCAGAGTTATAGATTTCTCACCCCGAAGATACAGATTCTTCAGAGATACAGATTCTCACCCGATCAGAGATACAGATTCTTAGCCGAAGATACAGATTCTTCAGAGATACAGGTTCTCACCCGATCAGAGATACAAATTCTCAGCTGAAGATACAGATTCTTTAAAGATACAGATTCTCAGCCAAAGATACAGACTCTTCAGAGATGCAGATTCTCAGCCAAAGATACAGACTCTTCAGAGATGCAGATTCTCAGCCAAAGATTCAGATTCACCAGAGCAGCAGAACTCACTAGAGCAGCAGAACTCACCCGAATAGAAGAACTCGACCCAACACCATTTTTTCAATCGCTGATAGGTAGTCAACACCTCAGAATAGCTTGACATCATCTCGTTCATTATAGGTAGTCAACGCCTTAGAATAGCTTGACATCATCTCATTCATTACAGGTAGTCAATGCCTTAGAATAGCTTGACATCATATCATCCTTATAGGTAGTCGGCGCCTTAGAATAGTCTGACATTACTTCATTATTACCTTTAGGTGGTCGACGCCTTAGAACCGCTCGACACCCTTCTGTAGACACCAAAAATTCTCACCTGTTTTATTTTAAAAACAAAAATTCAAAAATAAACATGCTTTCAGAAACAAGGCGGTCGTCCCCGTTTTCAATTAAAGGAATATCTTTTTCCCGACATTCAAACCTCACATCCCTATGGAAAAGGGAGCACGAGCCTTTTAACCCGCTTCATTTTGTGTACATATTTTGTTGCTTTTGTTTTAAAACATTTCACGGTTTTTGTTATTACCTTGTTTTATTTTTCATGTTAGCTCGCGACATGGTTCTTCTTTTATGTTGTCGCTTCAGTCAATGAATTCTGTCTTGGCTCAACTGGTAGAGCACGCGGGTGGGAGGCCGAAGGTACCGAGTTCGATCCAAGGCGCCTGCAAGTTTTGTTTTTCTCCCTGATTTTCTCCTCCTCTTAAGCCAACCGGACCAAGCTTGGCCCAGTTCTGCTTTTGAGCCCATTTTGGCCTGTATTACCCAAATAACCCCATACCCATGTAACACTCAGCCCCAAACATTCTCCACAAAACCCTGCTCCCTCTATTATAAAACTCCCGTCAAACCCTACAGTCACCCACGTTTTTCTATCTGCCGGCACTAATCCACATTATTCTCCTGATTCCCGTCGTTCTTTTTCTCTCTGCCCGAAGTTTGAATTCAGAGAAAACCGATAACAGTCCCGTTGCGCTTCCTTCTTCTCCTGCTCATCGATCTTCAGTTTGGAAGCGTAAGTAGAACCCTCTCCTAATTCATCTCTTCCTCCTCTACGTTTCCCCTCTCTGATTTTGTCAATTGAACTTGACTAATGGCGGCCTCAATAAGCACACAGAGTTTCGGTTTTTTCCGGAAAGTGATTTCCGATGTCAATACCGACTCTCACGCTTTGAAGCTCGCCTCGTTTTCTCTTTGTCTCTTCCACATCGTCATGCTCCATTTCGTCATTGTTTTTTTGAAACTCTAAACATCGATTCCGAAAAGACTTTGAGCATACGAAGATTTTCTGAACCGTAAGTTGCAAGCAGGTCGGACTCAATCTCTTTTGGTCCGTTTATTTGAGCTTCCATCGTTTGGATATATGCGCTCCAAGGAATACCGGAACTCAAAATGAGTTTACGGGTTCGAGAGTTGCAGAAAATTGCATTATAAGTCTATTTCTGCCTTTCTGAAATATGAGGTGTTCCGCCTCCGTTGTGAAACTGTTGCCGAAATCTTCATTCTGCATTACTTATCATTCCTGTTCCTTGTTGATATTTGGGTTGCATGTTTCTGGGCGTGTTGTTGAAAAGTGCATGAATCGGTGAACGGTTTTTGATAAGAAGGATTCCGTGTTTTCTCCTGTTTCACTCTTGAGTGCGTTCCAATCGAACTTCTGTATAGACACTTGGGTCACTCTAAGTTCCCTCTGTCGTATCCCAGGTTGTTGCCTACTACTCCTGCTCTTATGTTTCTTTGTTAACTGACCCCATATCTTTTTTTTTTGAGTTGGTTTTCTATCCAGTTAAGTAATATGCGAATCTGTTCTGGAATTCTCACGAGCTTGCCTAATGAGGTTTGCGCAGACCATATCAACACTCACGGTCATCCTGGTTATCCCTCTCCTTGTAATTCTGAGCTTTTGAGTACTTACCCCACTAAGTACACCCACGGTCTCATGTGACATGTTTGTTCTGATTACCTGTTATCCTTGCGGGGGAATGCTTCGTTCCATACTCTAGCACCTCACTATGTCACTTCTTATTGCAGTTTATGATTGGGTACCGATGCGTGAATGTTTATTTTGTGTTAGTTGCTTCACTCATCTCTGCAGGAAATGTTACATCTCCGTCTGGTATGTGGTCCATGCTGTTATAAGTCTATATTTTTACTGGCTGAATGTGTTTGAATGGTCGAATCACTTCACATGAGAGGGTTCAGTCACTGGTTAATCTTTTCTGCTTTCTCTGGATGATGTCTTTCCCGAATGTGAGGCTTGCAATGTTTAGCATATTTTCAGATGTCTGAGACCAATAATGCAAAACACAAGTAAGATGGTTAAGCTGCAGTCGTTTGTTTGTCCTAGTCAAAATAGGAATTTGTGTTACACTTTGCTAATCTGGGAATGAATCATGATAGTTTCTGTCTCCTGCATTCTAGCTGAAGTTTTTAACCTAATCACCGATGGTAAGGAACATGTTTGCCTTTGATTAATAATCGAATGAGTTAGCACATTTGTTCAGGGCTGATTAGCGCAAGCATTGTGGTTTTTAAACGACAAGCAATGGAAACAAATCAAACTGGCTTGAACTTAGAACGGATGTGTGTTGTCTGTTTGGGTTCAGTAATTTTATGTGCTATTCGTTCTTTGCTCTGCAATCAGGATTATGCCTAGTCAGATTTCATAGCCCCATCAGCTTCCTGTACATATCGTTAATACAACCTGCTTGCACTTTGGTTACGTTCTGTTGGTGTTACTTGTCCGTTATTTGATTGATCAGATTGTTTACATCCTACCATCACTTAGAAATTTGGACGTTACTGTACTTGCAAGGAATTAAAGATTTTTGGGCCTTCTTGTACTAATCAACTTAACATTTATCTGCCTCTCCTAGTTCCTTATCCAACCCACGCCGCAGGCACCATTTAGACCAAAGCCCTAGGTTACCCGGACTTGCTAGTTACCAGGCCACATCTTTCTGTGGGTCATTTTAGAAAGCCCTAGTTTATTCATGGATGAAACCCACATTAAGGTCGTAGTACCCGAGGGTCGTAGTACCCGTTTGTGTGGACATCCTTCCTAGTGAAAAGTCTTTCCAAACCATCTTTGAATTCCAGATTAAAACTCACAATCAATGATCCAATTCAAGAATCAAATTTCTGAAATAAAAAGGAAAGAGATCAAACCCGTTGCGAGGCAATCCCTTCAATTCAAGTCGAAAGGCCCAAGTGATTTCAGTCTAGGTCATTTGTGCCCATATCTAATTCATGCTGGTCCTGTAATTAGCCCAACCCAGAGTCCAAGCTCGGCCCAAACCACACTCGGCCAAAACCCACTAACCCAATCCGGTCCATTAACCCAAAGGCGGCCCAAATCCAAAACCCAAGGCCCAAAAGCCCAAATCCAAAACCCAAGGCCCAAAAGCCCAACCCAAAACCATCTTGGCCCAAAGCCCAAAACCGACCCATGACCCAATCAAAGCCCAAAACCATCTTGGCCCAAAGCCCAAAACCATCTTGACCCAAGTCCATCTCGGCCCAAAACCCACTAACCCAATCCGGTCCATTAACCCAAAGGCGGCCCAAATCCAAAACCCAAGGCCCAAAAAGCCCAATCCAAAACCCAAGGCCCAAAAGCCCAAATCCAAAACCCAAGGCCCAAAAGCCCAAAGCCCAAAACCATCTTGACCCAAGTCCAACTCGTCCCAACCTCACCAATCTGGCCCAAACCCAAGTCCAAGCTCGGCCCAAGCCCAAGCTCGGCCCAGACCCAAGCCTAAATTAGGCCCATTACTCACATTGGTCCATTACCCACAATTCGGCCCAATTGCACAAAAATCAAACCGAAGCCCAAGGCTCAAACCCGAAGCCTAAAGCCCAAACCGAAGCCCAAGGCCCAAAACCAAAGCCCAAGGTCCGTCAAAACTTGGCCCGCTGCCCAATTCAAACCCGGCCGCTGCCCAATTCGAACCCGGCCCGCTGCCCAATTCGAACCCGCCCACTGCCCAATTCGAACCCGGCCCACTGCCCAATTCAACCCGGCCCACTACCTAATTCAACCCGGCCCACTACCTAGTCTGGCCTAATAACCAAATCGGCCCAAGCCCACACTCGGCCCAAGCCCACAACCGCTTTGACCAACTCCCAACCCAAGTTAAACCTGAAATTTTGACCGAACCGAGCGTTGACCAACCCAAGCTTTGACCAAGGCCAAATTTGACCTTGACCCACTTTGACTTGATCCTTTTGATCCGGTCTAGCTTTGACCTGGCCCGCTCCCCAATCCAAATTCCACTCAAACTCAATTCTTTCGGCCCAATTCGATTCAAACCCAATCCCATTCAATTCAAATCTTGATGCAACTCATCCGATTCTAACTCAACTTGTAAATTTCATTCAAACCCCAAAAAACTCAAGGTGTTTCAAACCATCATTTTATTCAAATCTCTTCAAGTTATTTTCAAAGAAACCATTTTTGTGGAATTTAAATGGAAAAACTCTTCTCACATCACAGAAAACTCTTCTCCATTGCAGAAAGTTCTTCTCACATATACAGAAAGTTTTCTCCTAAAAACATTTTTCAAAATCAGTGTTTCTTTACCGAGAATTCCCGAACGACTTCAAAGTTTTCCAATTTATTTTTAACTCAAATAAACCGTTTTCAGGGAGCGAGTAGTGTCTAACCCCTTCAAAACATTTCCTCCATGGTTAGGACATTACTTGTCTTCCTTCCCAAAAATAAAAATCCGAGGCGGGCACTGGGGTCATAACCTCCCTTGTTCGCAGTCTGGATCTCTTTAGGCGGGGCATTAGGGTGACAAACCTCCCCTAATTGCAGCCTAGATTTTTACAAGGTGGGGTGCTAGGAAGTAACGACCTTCCTAGTTGCAGCCGGGATTTTAGAATCGTCTAACTCCCTTCCGCTCGATTTTCAATGTTTTCGGTTTTAAATGTTTTTAAACCCGGGAGTTAGAGACGTTATTAGGGTTCGACCGAGAACATCTCATTCATGGTGTTTCTCTCTGAATCCTATTTTTCGACATAAATTCATTGCCCATCTTTCGAGCCTCGGCACTTACCATTAATTAAGTGTCGTGTTCGAGGGGGTACATAGGGTAATCCCTCGGGATTATCCGCCCTTTTATAACAAAAATGATTTTCGATTTTAAAAACTTTAAGAGAGACAATTTTGACAATCATTCCTCCAACAATTCAGTCCACATCATCTCACTCTAAATTCGAACCATCCCAAAACATCACCCTTCCAGAATCACAAATCCGAAAAGCCCGAGATCTCTATCCAAACATCATTTGCCTCACACACTCAAATCATTATCTAAACTCCAAATCATTTCAAACTCAAATCATCTCTCGAATCCCGACTTCTTTCAAACTTCTATAGTCTCATAGGCCCGAGCGCCCCACAGACTTTAACATCTCAATCTCTCCGTCATTTTATGATTCAAATGTCTCACAGACCCTAGCGTCTCACAGACTCGAGCGTCTCATGGACTTCGACATCTCAGGGTTTCAAACGTCTCACTGACCAGCATCCCAACCCGAAAACTTCTCGAAACTTCTAACTCCAAACCCTTCTAACCTCAGACTTCCAAAACCCCAAAACGTGAGCTACGTAAGGTCTGATCTCAACAGGGAGTTTGAGTACGTAGGCACCCACACAGGGTGCGACCCCATTCCAAACAAAAAACCCCTTTCCCCCCTCTAAGGTGGCTCTCGTACTTCTCAAGATGCTCAAACCTTCTTCAGCTCCCCAAACTTCAACCATCAGACTCTAAGTCTTGTCTATTCACTCAAGCTCAGACATTTCCCAAATCATCATTTCGTACTCATCCAATTCCTCAATTCCGTCTTCTAGGCGCTGGCTTGGCAGAAAGCTCACCTCACTCTCTCTCTCTCTCTCTCTCTCTCTCTCTCATCCTAATCCTATCCTTGGCTTTTAAATGATCTCTTTAATAAGGTTTTGAAAGAAGGTAATCCCGACAATTGGAGACCGAGGTTTCCTCGGGCACCAATCCGAAGTCGTGATCGTTGCCACCTCTAAGGGGTGTAACCCAGTGCGAACCCACACAGATTCTCTGGTATGATCAGATAAGTCCTATCCATAGGCAACAAATCATCAGAGTCGATTAACGGTTCTTAGAACCCTCCTTCCCTTTCCTTCCTTTCCTTAGGTCAAACTAGGTGGCGACTCTAGTCACTCCGCCTTATAGAGGCATAAGTCCGCGTGGGCCCATCGAGAGCGGGTGTAGTGCACACTCGCACTCCCCTTTATGCTTTCTGGGAAGACGGACGATTTAGTAGGTATTTGAGGGATGCCAGAATAACGGGTTTTCACCCTCCACAGAATGGCATTTTCTAGGACTAGGCTTCTCAGTTAGACCATATTTAAATAGACCCCCCTCATACCGAAAAATCACCCTCCACAGAATGGCGACTCTGCTGGGGAAAACTTGAGTAAGTTTTTCTCATAAACTTGGTCAAGGAAGACTGAACTCCATCCAAAATCGTCGGGAATCCCCCTTCTTTCAAAACCTTCAAGAGTTTCATTTCGAAAGCCATTAGGATTACTCTACTCCACACTCAGAGTGTGATTGGTGAGGATAGTCAGGATGAGAGTGTGTAGTTTATACTTGACTTTGCTTGCCATCTGTACTTTGCTTGCTACATAATTGCGTGATTATGCTAGCTGACTAACTTGCAGGAAACTTCAGGTAGGTGGGCCCATTAGGGGTCTAACTTCTTCCCTCTTTGCCTGCGCATTTATTTACCGCTTTTGGTTGTGATATTGAACTGTTAGGAATAGTCCTGAGGTGGGTGCTTAGGGTAGCTTAGGACATGCATTCCTCTGTGTCACCCTTGATATTTGCGGTCGGGATAAATATTGGTCCACAATTGATTCCCCATGAGCAGATGCCCTTCGTAGTAAGGACTATGCACACGAGGCGGTATGATCGTAGTATCTACGCCTTGAAAACTCATGATCCTTCAACACTTACCTTTTCGAGTCAAAGCCAGCATATAGTGAACTCTGAGCCTTCAGTGCCAGCTGCCCGGTCCCGTGTCTAAGATGGGTTTATGGGTAGTCCCCCCTTGTATGCCGCCTGTCTGACCACCCTTTGCCTTACCCTGAAGATTGCATGGGCTCAGTTCTCCAAGTGTCCTCTGCACCACGGGTGTCTCTAAAGCCCGATGTCACGCTACACGTCCATAGAGGATCTCGTATTTACCGGATACCCATACATGGCACAACGTAGTCAGTGAATAATTTGGACTTTAGACACACCTGACCGTGCAAACGACGGGAGACCCGACCCCATGCAGTACTTCCCCGAGTTTTCCCGAAAAGTGAGTATGTTGTGATAATCACCGGCCGTGGCTCGTGTGGCTGTATCATTTCGGGTATCCTGACCTTTCGAACTTAAGCACCCCGGACTTTCTTGATGACGCGCCTCATAAGGCGTAACAGAGATGAAACCCGAGGGATGAACAGTGAAGGGACGATGGTTCCCTCGGTGGTATGGAAACAATGATTGACCTGGAAGGTGATTATCCCAATCATTAGCACTTATAGCTCCAATTGAAATCAGCCACGATCTAACTCACTAACTGTGTACTTTGTTTTGTTTTAAAAAAAAACTTTCCATCAGCTCTTCTTCGATTTAAGCAAATTATCTTCAACGAGGTTTTACAAAATGGTTTTGAACTTGGATTTAAGCAATCAAAACTTTCTTTTCCCAAACTGTTTTTTCAACCTGTCATACGCTCAATTTTACCAAATGCGGGGTTTTCGTTTCCAAAACTAGTACCCATACTATATCACATAGTCGCTTCCCCGATTCTCATCTATCCATTCTCTTCCCCGTTTTACTTTGCCCTTGCAGGATCACAATGATGCACAGATTGGTAGCAGTACCTGGCGAGAGGAAGAGGCCCAGAGATTGCAGAGCAGAGCAAGAAAGGCAACGAGTCGCCGAAGAAGGGCTATAATTGCCCGCCTACCAGGAAGAGCGTCAGAAAGAAGTCCAGTTTGCCCGTGAGATCAAAGAGCGGTGCACGAAGATGAAGAATGACAACAGACCACTCTTGTTTGGCCTTTCTGAGATGAATCGGGCTGTTGTGGAGTATGAAGCACTCTTTGAATCCCTCACTTATTGGGACTCCACTGACCATTTGTACCGCTTTGCTTTACAAGAGCTGGTTCTCCTACCTGCCGAGATAGACGCTTTCCTGAGAATTAAGCCACATCGACCAATGCCGGTTGTCCCCCAGTAAGAGAAAACACCCCTACTTTTACCGCAATGTTCCTCGAGGTGGAGAAGGCCTTCGTACAAGATTTTGGGAACATGAGTGCTAGCTTGAGGGAGCTAGTAGACCGCTTCGATAAGCCATCCTTTTCACTAAAGACCAAGAGGCGAGTCATGGATTTATGTCTCATGGGCTCTATCTCTTTCGGCAGAGGAACTTAAGGTTCAATCCCCAGATCATTTACCTCTTGAAGGCCTTAGAAGATGGACAGAGCATAGGCACCTATGTTGCAGCTGAGATTGTCCGATCTCTTGATCGCTGGAAGGAAACTGGAAATTTGAAACTTTCTTCGTTGGGAGTCCCCTACTTCTCCAGATTTGGCTATTTGACCATTTCAGGTTGCTACCATATACCACCGTCGGCATCTTCCACATGGACAGTTATATGGTGGCCAGGAAGCGTGTAAAGAAACCTGAGAAGGGTGGAAAGCCTACTTCAGAGACATCTGCCATGAGACGCATATTCTGTGGGTCTTACCCGACTGGAATGTTCAAGGGGGGACCGTTCAGTCTACTGACCAGGACGGCCTGATTCTGGTTGGGCTAGATAGGTTTGTCACAATTTTCCCCTTTAGGAGTATGCGCCAATTTGGTCGTCAGCAGATCATTCCCGGAGCTAAGGGAACGATATTCAGAAGCCACATGTTCACTGATGCTGCTATCAATTATGTATCTAGGATTTACGGCTTAGGAATGAAATGGGCTATCTTTGATCTCCCCACAGGGAGCATCATGTTGAGTAAGTCTTACAAACTATGGCTCGGCAAAAGAGTCGACCGGATGATAGACAGTGCCTATGCCCCTGACCATGCACCGATCATTCCAGATCCCAACCTTCCAATCATCGTGGATTTGCACCCGTCCCCAACAAGAAGTCAGCTCAGAAAGCAGGAGAAATGGGAGCGGAAGCAGAAGAAGATCATTAGTTGATCAGCCTCCCTTTCGGCTATTAGGACTAGCGGGTTTGCCTCCCCCCTTAGTTTAGTTATTTGACTAGCGGATATGCCTTCCCTTTTTGTAATGATTAGCTAGCTAGTGGATGAATCCCTTTTTGTAATGATTAGCTAGCTAGTGGATGAATCCCTTTTTGTAATGATTAGCTAGCTAGTGGATGAATCCCTTTTTGTAATGATTAGCTAGCTAGTGGATGAACCCCTTTTTGTAATGATTAGCTAGCTAGTGGTTGAATCCCTTTTTGTAATGATTAGCTAGCTAGTTGATGAATCCCCTTTTGTAATGATTAACCAACTAGCAGATGTATTTCTCCTTTAGGACTAACGGTTATGTTCCCCTTTGAATCAGATTGTAACCCCGTTCCCCTTTATATGCAACGGCGGCTATGTGATATTGATATGACAAACGTTTTGGAAATGAAAACTAGGCTCGTGCGCCTTTTTCTTCGCAATCAAAAGATTTAGAAAACCTCTTTTCGCAAAGCATGTTACGTAAATCATGGGGGCGACCTCCTCCCTTTCTACCCTATTTTCGAAATGTGCATTCATACTAATGATCTCCGAACTATTTCACAGTACAGTACCGTCGACGGCAGATTGTGGAGATTTTGCAGTCCGATCTCAATCCAGTCTTCCAACATTACTCGATTGTGGAAAAGAGATTCCCGAGGCAGGCTGGCCAGTGACACCGCGACCGAAACATCATCTGAAACTATGGATCCAAATCTGATTAATCCAACTGCCTCAGAAGGTGTCCCAGCCATCCCGGTTGTTGAGGCAAGTGCAGTTGTAGGAGCTAGTGGCGGTAGCTCACGTCTTCCTGATCCAAGTATTCTCTACCGTATGCTAGAACAGTCAACAAGAAATGAGAACATGCTGAAGCAAACTGTTGAAAGACTAGAGGAACATTGCGCCAAGAGAGGTCAGCCAAGGGAAAGGATCCATACCTTACTGACCCTGATGAGGATTATATTGAGGACTCCTCCCCACACCCCAACCGAGTTTGGAGCAATCAAAACCCTATGTTCAACACCAACATGCCACAACCGACCGCAGGGAAAGAACGCACCATCATCCACCCAGTCACCACAACTTTTCAAACGGCTGACCTACTCTCAGGAGCACCCCTGCCACCCCCAATCATGACCACGGTCCCTACCGTACCAACCACCTTCCCCAGACTACCACCGTTCCCACCTACCGGAGCCACTGTCCAAACAGCCCATCTATACCAGGCCAAACAGCCTGAATTCATTCATCCCAACTCACCACACCCCTGACCCCATCCAACTCAATCAATACCAGTACACCCACTCCCGGACATGCTGTCCGTTTTGAGGAAGCAATTCCCCAGACCCAACTGTTACCCCAACCATCTAACCACCTGATTCATGGTTACAACCAAGCCCCGCCTGCTGAACATCTTCCACTTGACCTCAATCAAATGAAGAAATCCCTGAAAGAAGAGCTACTAGCGGAGATGCAGCTCGGGGAGAGAGCTAAGATGTTGGGTTTTCGTCAGTTCCAACTAAAGCCAAACTCCAAATTGCCCGAAAATCTAAAACTGCCAGAAATCTCTAAGTACTCAGGGAAAGGGGACCCCAGACACCATCTCGCCCAGTTTGATCGGGTCATGACTATGTATGGGCTAGATGACGAGATGAAGATAATCTGTTTCCCCAGTTATCTTGAAGGGTCAGCCCAAACTTGGGTATCAAGAATGGATTTCTCAGGGAAGAAGTTGGAAGAGGTCTATCAGGCTTTCGTGGAACAGTACAGTTATAACACTCACCTAGGGGTCACCAGGAGAGACCTAGAGACAATGAGACCAAGAAATCACGAGACGGTGATGGAGTTCATCACCAGATGGAGAGAGAAGGCGGGTCTGATGTTAGACCCCCCAGTGAAGATGAGCAAATCAGAATCATAATCGACTGTCTAGAAAATCCGTGTTCGGATCACCTCAAATCCTTGGGGATTTGTGACTTCAAACATCTGAAAGCAGCTGCCACGGCTGCAGAAGAGCTAGCTCTGGCCGGAAAGTTGAAAGGTCTTGGCTTCCAGGGGTCATTTCCCCGACAATCAAATTACCAAAACAAGCAGCCTAAGACAGACACAGGCAGTAAGTTTGTTCCTGCCCCGTCAACCAATCAATCCCAACCACCAGTATTTCAAGCCCAGGTCAGTGGGTCAACCTCAAATTATTCTGCAACTCCACCACCAAGCAGTTATCAGTCCCAACCAAAGAGAAATTACACAAGTCTAGGTATGCCGATGGGCAAAGCCTATGAAAAGTTGAAGAAGAGCGGATTCTTACTGAGGCACCCGAATCCGAAACCCGGAGTCACTCAGATGGGGCTCGACCTCAACAGTGTATGTGAATATCACAGGATCAAGGGACATAGTACTGATAATTGCCGGGCTTTGCGGCATGCCATTCAGGACTTGATCGATGCGGGGGAGGTGGAATTCCCAAAAACTAATCCGAACACTCAGAACAATTCTATCCCCAGGCATGTGAATATGTTGAGCCTGATAGGAGAAGGAGAAGAGGAGTCAGATGTCAGCAAAATCATAAGGATCCATGCCATCGAAGGTTCCTCCCAGCCGGGCAACCAGAGCATACCCCCTCCGATCGTGCTATCTCCGGAGCTAGACGCCTTCCGAGTTCATCGTCCAGAAATCCAGCACGATATTCAACCGCAAATGCACGAATATCTAGCAATGACGCATGAGATACGTGCTACAGTCGAGCGTCTAGTAGGACAAGGAAGGGTGTCTATCATCACCTTGCTGATAGTAGGACGGCAAATGGAAAAGAACCTGGAGTTACTCGTGGGACTGAATTTTGAAGCACGAGAGCTCTATAACACGATGAAAGCATTGGAGGTGGTAGAAGCTTGGTGCCGACAGAAGATTGCCGAAAGGCGTGGAAGGAGAATCTCTGAGTGCAACGTCATTATGATCACTGACGAAGATGAGAATCCACCGGCTATAACCCCTGTTAGAGCACCACTTCTGATAGCAGACGAGGATAAACCCGATGAGGGCTTGGAAAGAATCAATCACTTAACCCGCTCAGGGAGGCATTTCAAACCTACTGAGCTCACAGAAGAGCCAGAAATGCTACAGCAGAGAGTCCATGACCTTACTCTGAATGAGTCAGAGAACAAATTGGTGGGAGAAGAAGAACTGTTGAGAAAACTGAAGACAACCAGTATACCCATCACAATTTGGTCTCTGCTGACCATTTCTGAAGAGCACAAAGATGCGGTAGCTCGGCACCTGAGAATGGATAAGAAGCGACCGGCGTCGGTCGAAAGCATCGTAGCCCACTTGTCTCGGACCCCGGACCTCTCCATAACATTCACCGACGACGAGATCCCTCGTCAGGCGGGAAAGGCCCTATACATAACTGTGAAGGCTGGGGGATTCCAAGTCCCTAAGACCTTGATTGATGATGGGGCTGAGGTGAATGTCTGCCCGCTCCGCGTAGCCCGTCATATGGGACTCAACGACTTTAAGCCGGTAGATATGACGTTGAGTGCCTATGACAACAGCCATAGAAAAGTTTTGGGAACCCTGTCACTTCCAATCCTGATTGAAGACGTCTCCCTGACCATCGAGGCAATGGTCATAGACATATCTTCTACTTTCAACCTTCTGCTGGGAACAATACAACAATCAAAGGGGTCCCCTCAGTCGTCCATCAGAAGCTAAAGTTCAAACACGAAGGACGAATCGTGGAAGTTTTGGGAGAGGCCAGGGCTGAGTCCCCACTATTTGAGATTAATGCACCGGGGGGTCGAGAGTTGACGCTCGGGGGCTTCACAGTGGCAAGGCCACATTCACAGGTAAGTCAAACTTCTTCCATCACTCCTCTCTACTTCGACCCTAGTGTCTATAGCCCCGCATCGCAGCACATGATGTCTCGGATGGGCTACAAACAGGGGAGTGGGCTAGGCAAGGAGCTGCAGGGCACGACGGAGCCACTAACCGCATATGTCGGAGAGCGAGGAGCCGGGTTAGGATTTACAGATTTGCCAGGTATGATGTTGACAGATTCACATGTAAGAATTCATGCAGATTCTTTCTTATCGGTTAACCTTGAACCATATGTATCTGTGAGTTGTGGTAAGCAGAAAGCAGTTCAAGCTCAGGGAAGTCAGGAGACAATGGAGTGGGAGAGCTGGTGGACCACTTCACTTCCCCTCTACTCATGCCTTGAAGACCATGACGACAAGGGATGCGACCAAGGAATGCCCGAGGATGCAGCGGAGAGCAGTGTCACGACCAAACCAGTCATCAAGGCCCCGCACCCTCGGTAGATGGCCATGGAGCGTGTCTTGTCGTCTATCATAAGAGAGAGGAGCTGATTTTCCAGGAGCCATACTCAACCAGTCTAGTAGATAGTGATAGTAGTAGCAGTAGTGATAGCGGTAGTTCTTGTAACGCTGACGATGAAAGTGGTATCTGTCTTAACTTTGACGAAGAAGGAAGAGTGGGGGAGCCACCATTTATTTCCGCTGTAAAAATGGTGGCAATTTTCTAACAATCACTGAGTTACCCAGCTCTTCGGATATTAATGAAAGTTCAGTTTATTCAGAAAATTCATCTCTTTTGTCACTTGATTCGATGCAAAACTATGAGGCAGAAGAAGAAGAATATGACGAGGAGAATATGCCTCCCACAGAACAATATTCCACCCACACTCAGATTGTAGAGGACACTGTGGCAATAAACATCGGAACACCTGATAACCCCCAAACCTTACAAGTTGGTTTGGGTCTGAGTGAAACGGAAAAACGTGACTTGACTTCCCTGCTAATTGAATATGTCGATGTTTTTGCTTGGAGCTACGCAGACATGCCAGGGATTGACCCCGACATTGTCCAACACAGAATACCGTTGTACCCAAATGCCAAACCTAAGAAACAGCGTTTGAGAAGAATGAAACCCGAGCACCAATTGAAAGTGAAAGAGGAAGTTGAGAAGTTGTTACGTGTTGGCTTCATTCGGGTCGTCAATTACCCCGATTGGCTAGCCAATATCGTAGCCGTCCCAAAGAAAAATGGAAAGGTACGAGTATGCATTGACTTTCGGGACTTGAACGAGGCTAGCCCCAAAGACAGCTTTCCCTTACCCCACATTGATATCCTTGTCGATAATACTGCCCAACATGCACTACTGTCATTCATGGATGGGTTTTCAGGTTACAATCAGATTCGAATGGCCGTAGAAGATCAGGAAAAGACGTCTTTTATTACGCAGTGGGGAACCTTTTGTTACGTGAACATGCCCTTTGGCTTGAAAAATGCTGGAGCCACGTATCAAAGGCCGCCACTACCTTATTGCATGATATGATTCACAAGGAAGTGGAGGTATACGTAGATGACATGATTGTCAAAGCTGCCCAACGGGAGGACCACTTGATAAATCTGAGAAAGTTCTTGTTCTTTGATCGGATGCGGAAATACTAGATGAAGCTAAACCCCGAGAAATGTACATTCGGAGTGACCGGAGGAAAGCTTTTGGGCTTCATGATCACTACTCGAGGAATCGAGGTAGACCCGGATAAGATAAAGGCCATTCAAGAAATGCCTCCTCCAAAGACCGAAAAAGAAATCAGAGGTTTTTTAGGCAGAATTCAGTACATCAGAAGGTTCATCATGCAGCTAACCGAGACTTGTGAGCCTATCTTCCGTCTGCTGAAGAAAGACGCATCTAAAGTCTGGAATGAACAGTGTCAGGAAGCCTTTGAGAAGATAAAACCTATTTGCAGAACCCGCCCGTCTTGGTGCCGCCCCAGAGGGTAAACCAATGATTCTTTACCTGACAGCTCGGGAAACATCCATGGGCGCCATGCTAGCCCAGGAACAAGGATCCCCACCGCGTGAAAAATCGATCTACCATATCAGCAAGAAATGGGTCGATGCAGAAACACGATACTCTGACATTCACAAATTTTGTGCTGCTTTGGTCTGGGCTACGAAGAAGCTAAGGCACTACTTGCTAGGCCAAGAGGTTCATCTGATTGCACGCATGAACCCTATAAAGTACCTTCTGGAAAAGCCAATTCTAGACGGTCGCTTATCCAGATGGTCCCTATTGTTGTCTGAATTTGATATCACTTTCAAAATTCAAAAGTCAATCAAAGGGAGTGCCATAGCCGAACACCTAGCAGAATGCCCAGTAGCGTCCGAGTTCTTTGGCAATGACGATTTCCAGACGAGCAAATCATGACATTACAGAAAACTTGCTGGAGGTTATACTTTGATGGTGGCCGTCAACCATAAGGGTAAAGGGGCAGGGATCTTGTTGATCCACCCTGAGGGGGATCTACTTCCAGCTGCAGTAAAAATCAATTATCCGGTCACTAACAACATGGCAGAATACGAAGCCTGCATCCTGGGACTCGAAATGGCATTAGAATTGCAAGTGGAGGAGTTAGAGGTTTTTGGCGATTCTAATCTCGTTATTTCGCAAGTCAATCAGACTTGGGAGATCAGAGAAGAACGATTGATCCCCTACCATGACTACCTTTCATACTTGATCACCTGCTTTCGAAATGTGACTTTCAAGCACGTGAACCGGAGCCAGAACATCTTTGCTGACTCTTTAGCCTCCTTGGCTTCAGTAGTCCGGGTACCAACCGGTTCACTATACTTCCCCTTGTGGATAACCATGACTAATGCACCCTCGTTTGAGATTGGAGCCATCGAGACAAGGGAAGTCGAGGACGAGTGGTTTGTGGACATCGAGAATTTCCTTAAAAGAGGAGAGTATCCGCCAGAAGCCACTAAGCAAGACCGCATCGCACTAAGAAGAATGTCAAATCAGTACGTGGTCTGCGGAACCAGGGTCTACAAGAGAATGCCGACGGAGTCCAACACTTGTGTGTGACTCGAAAAGAGGCTGATAAGATCATCGAGGACGTCCACGAGGGAGTATGCGGGACCCATGCTGGAGGACATTCCCTATCCCGGAAAATCCTCAGACTAGGGTACTACTGGACAACAATGGATGCCGATTGTCATGAATTCGTGAAAAAGTGTGCCAAGTGTCAGACCCATGCTAACTTGCAACACCTGCCTCCTCTACCCCTGACAGCCATGGCGGCTCCTTGGCCGTTCTCTATATGGGGAATCGACATCATTGGAGAAATCCACCCCAGAGCTTCAAATGGACACCGCTACATCCTTGTAGCGATAGACTATTTCAGCAAATGGGTAGAGGCACGATCGTTCGCGAACATCGGATCAAAGCAAGTTGCCCAGTTCATCGAGCGAGACATCATATGCCGATACGGGGTACCATCAGAGTTCGTATCGGACAACGGTCCCCAATTTGACGGAGACACTATCCGGGTCATGGAAAAATACAACATCCGTTACCACAGGTCATCTCCATACAGACCTCAGACTAACGGAGCAGTCGAAGCCGCCAACAAAGCTGTAAAGAGTGCACTGGCGAAAATGGTTGAAACATATAGAGATTGGCCAGAAAAGCTGCACTATGCTCTCTGGGGTTACCGCACTACCGTCAGAACCGCAACTGGAGCCACCCCGTATTCCTTGGTATATGGGTCAGAATGTGTTTTGCCAATCGAGCTCGAAATTCCCACTCTTCGGTCACTAATGAACTGAAAATTGCTGAAAGTGACTGGTTGCACACGCGCTATGACAGTCTTGCTCTTCTTGATGAAAAGCGCCTACAGGCATTATATCACATCCAGGGTTATCAAAAGAGAATGGCTAGAGCGTTCAACAAAAGGGTCAAAGAACGTAACATCCAAGTGGGTGATCTCGTCCTAAAAGAGCTGAGGAAAGATTTACCAGACCCACGAGGGAAGTTCAGACCGAACTGGGTGGGCCCTTATCTGGTCAAAGAAATAACCCCTCATGGTGCTGTATTACTCACAGATTTGGACGGGAAGAATTTCAAAGCCTTGTCAATCTTGACTGGCTGAAACGATATTATGTCTGAACCGTCATAAAAACCCAAAAAAAGTATACGCATTCATTCAAAAATCCAAAAAATGCATCCAAAAATGCATCCATAAAACAAATGCATCCACAAAATGCATCCACAAAAATGCATAAAAAAAATGCATCCACACAAAAGTTATCATTATCATCTGCATTAGGTTTAGCTTAATTGCATTTACATTTGCATGTGCATATCCCTAGTGTCGAGGTGCATCTCAATCTTTAATTCTAGGAAAGTCACATAAGTCATCAAAGGCCGCCGAATTCTTGTATCATTTTCCCCGAAGAGGTCTTGAAAGGATCTCTAACCTCCCGTGAGAGTTGAGTGCATGAGAGAAACACAGAGCGTGCAAAACCCAGAGCGCTTGATGCATTTAAAGTTCAAAACACCATGTGAGGATCTCCCTTCACGGAACTAAATATTGATGAGAAAAGCGCGTTACCATTCATGTCAAAATTTGGGAATAGTAGAGGAAACAATTATCTGTCGATAGGGATGACGAGGCACCTAGGATCGAAGAAAACCTCCACAAGGCCAAAAGCCTTATTGACCCTGAAAACGATCCCTTAGTGAACCCCGCTGGCCTTTCATTGAGAATCCTCTTTTTGAAAACAGCTCCACGAATACCACCCCACATCACACAACCTCACCCCTGCAAGAGAGGTAAAAGACTGGAGCCATGATTTCTCCCCCCAATTTAAAGCATGGAAGAAAGCTTGAAAAAGATACCCAAAGAGAATAAAAACAAGAGAAGCGGAGCACAAGATGCTCAAAATAGTAAAGAGAGGAAATGAAATTTCACACCACTCGATGTCTCCACACTCGATAAATAGATGAGACCAGAAATGTCAAACATGAAGGATTGCAAATAGACTACTCAAAGAAAATAGCAATAAAAAATGAGAGCACATAATAATCCGCACAAATATGAAAAGAGTTCAAATCACTCCATTCATGGCGAAGGTGAAGCATATCCTCCGTTGCCACCAAAGCTTCACAATCCTCAAACGAATCCTCCAGTCCCATATGACATACCCTGCAGCCCCGTTATAACCCATCGAAAGACCTCCGACTTAGAGATGGTGTTTGCTTGATTCGAAAGTGCCAAATTGGAAACATGAAAGGCCACAACGCGTCCGATCTTGTCAATACAATCGTACACAAACAAGTGTCAAAGAGATTAGGAAGGTAGAGAAGAAACGAGTGTTCATCACCCCGATTAAAGAAAGCCTAACTGACCTTAAGAAAGGAAACGGAAAGGTATAAGAGATCCCGAGAGACCTCTTTTGGGTGGATTTTTCAAGAAGGAAGTGACTCAGAAATGACTAATCTGACTTAACTAGAATTCTTGGCTGAGCTCACCTTGACACGACATCTTCGTTGCATCCAATCATATCAAAAAAATGCATGTAGAATAGATTTGCATCCATCGGTTCAGGACATAATATCCTACACCACGGAAAGAGAAAAATGAGTATGCTCTTTTAGAAGGGGAAGCCACAGCACAGAGCCTGTCTCCTTCACCAATCGGCACGACAACAATTCTCGGAGACCGCACAACCATCAAAACAAAGGACCGAAAGTCTCCGGGCGCTGTTCAAAGAAAATGCCCCGCAAGACATCCCCTCCTCACCACCAAGCTCCTCACAGCCAAAATCAATGAACTACGTAAGGTCTGATCTCAACAGGGAGTTGAGTACGTAGGCAGCCCTCTCAGGGTGCGACCCCGTCCCAAATAAAAACCCCTCCTCCCTTCGAACCACAATGCCGTTGCCATCGCTCCACGAAGAAACCCACCTCAATCGAGAGGATCATCTCAGGGCCATACCGGAGCCATCTCGGGGCTACACCGGAGCCATCTCAGGGGCCATAATCAAAGCCAAACCCATTAATCGTCCCAGAGTCGTTACTCACAAGGGAGCCACAGATCAAACTGGAGCCATCCGATCATACCGGAGCCCTCCGATCATATCGAACCCGAACTCATCAATCGTCCCAGAGTCGTTGCTCACAAGGGAGTCACAGAGCAAACTGGAGCCATCCGGTCGTACCAGAGCCCTCGGATCATATCGAATCCCAACCCATCAACCATCCCAGAGTCGTTGCTCGCAAGGGAATTACATATCAAACCGGAGCCATCCCGAACTCTGGAGCCAAAAGTCCTACTAGATCCTGAAACAAAAGTCTCACACTGACAAAGTCAAGGGCGACATCAATAAAAACCACTCGACCGTCACATCCCATACGGAAGCGACCGGAAAGCATCCCATCCCAAATCAATCCGCAATCAAATTCACCCTCGAATCAATCACTCGAAGCAGCGGGTTTCGTACAACCCCACAAAGTATCATAGGCTCGTCATAAGTCCTATGACTAGATGTCAAGAGGTCTAGTTGAGGCTCGTCATAAGTCCTCGTACTTTCAATTGCATTATAGGCTCGTCATAAGTCCTATAGCTAGATGTCAAGAGGTCTAGTTGAGGCTCGTCATAAGTCCTCGTGCACCCAATCAACCTAATTGTTAGTATCATAGGCTCGTCATAAGTCCTATGACTAGATGTCAAGAGGTCTAGTTGAGGCTCGTCATAAGTCCTCGTACTTTCAATTGCATTATAGGCTCGTCATAAGTCCTATAGCTAGATGTCAAGAGGTCTAGTTGAGGCTCGTCATAAGTCCTCGTGCACCCAATCCACCTAATTGTTAGTATCATAGGCTCGTCATAAGTCCTATGACTAGATGTCAAGAGGTCTAGTTGAGGCTCGTCATAAGTCCTCGTACTTTCAATTGCATTATAGGCTCGTCATAAGTCCTATAGCTAGATGTCAAGAGGTCTAGTTGAGGCTCGTCATAAGTCCTCGTGCACCCAATCAACCTAATTGTTAGTATCATAGGCTCGTCATAAGTCCTATGACTAGATGTCAAGAGGTCTAGTTGAGGCTCGTCATAAGTCCTCGTACTTTCAATTGCATTATAGGCTCGTCATAAGTCCTATAGCTAGATGTCAAGAGGTCTAGTTGAGGCTCGTCATAAGTCCTCGTGCACCCAATCAACCTAATTGTTAGTATCATAGGCTCGTCATAAGTCCTATGACTAGATGTCAAGAGGTCTAGTTGAGGCTCGTCATAAGTCCTCGTGCTTTCAATTGCATTATAGGCTCGTCATAAGTCCTATAGCTAGATGTCAAGAGGCCTAGTTGAGGCTCGTCATAAGTCCTCGTGCACCCAATCAACCTAATTGTTAGTATCATAGGCTCGTCATAAGTCCTATGACTAGATGTCAAGAGGTCTAGTTGAGGCTCGTCATAAGTCCTCGTACTTTCAATTGCATTATAGGCTCGTCATAAGTCCTATAGCTAGATGTCAAGAGGTCTTGAGGCTCGTCATAAGTCCTCGTGCACCCAATCAACCTAATGTTAGTATCATAGGCTCGTCATAAGTCCTCGTGCATCCTACTATCATGTAATGTTTTCCCGTTGCATTCGTACAGTGTTCCATTTGCAACCGCACCTCGGTGCACGCGTAAAACCTTAGTGAGAATTTTTGGCGCCCCGTCAACCTTGATCCAATTCTGCAAGCCTTCTATTGCAGAATTGAATCAAGGGGAGCCATCTGTAGACACCAAAATTCTCACCTGTTTTATTTTAAAAACAAAAATTCAAAAATAAACATGCTTTCAGAAACAAGGCGGTCGTCCCCGTTTTCAATTAAAGGAATATCTTTTTCCCGACATTCAAACCTCACATCCCTATGGAAAAGGGAGCACGAGCCTTTTAACCCGCTTCATTTTGTGTACATATTTTGTTGCTTTTGTTTTAAAACATTTCACGGTTTTTGTTATTACCTTGTTTTATTTTTCATGTTAGCTCGCGACATGGTTCTTCTTTTATGTTGTCGCTTCAGTCAATGAATTCTGTCTTGGCTCAACTGGTAGAGCACGCGGGTGGGAGGCCGAAGGTACCGAGTTCGATCCAAGGCGCCTGCAAGTTTTGTTTTTCTCCCTGATTTTCTCCTCCTCTTAAGCCAACCGGACCAAGCTTGGCCCAGTTCTGCTTTTGAGCCCATTTTGGCCTGTATTACCCAAATAACACCCATACCCATGTAACACTCAGCCCATCAAACATTCTCCACAAAACCCTGCTCCCTCTATTATAAAACTCCCGTCAAACCCTACAGTCACCCACGTTTTTCTATCTGCCGGCACTAATCCACATTATTCTCCTGATTCCCGTCGTTCTTTTCTCTGCCCGAAGTTTGAATTCAGAGAAAACCGATAACAGTCCCGTTGCGCTTCCTTCTTCTCCTGCTCATCGATCTTCAGTTTGGAAGCGTAAGTAGAACCCTCTCCTAATTCATCTCTTCCTCCTCTACGTTTCCCCTATCTGATTTTGTCAATTGAACTTGACTAATGGCGGCCTCAATAAGCACACAGAGTTTCGGTTTTTTCCGGAAAGTGATTTCCGATGTCAATACCGACTCTCACGCTTCGAAGCTCGCCTCGTTTTCTCTTTGTCTCTTCCACATCGTCATGCTCCATTTCGTCATTGTTTTTTTGAAACTCTAAACATCGATTCCGAAAAGACTTTGAGCATACGAAGATTTTCTGAACCGTAAGTTGCAAGCAGGTCGGACTCAATCTCTTTTGGTCCGTTTATTTGAGCTTCCATCGTTTGGATATATGCGCTCCAAGGAATACCGGAACTCAAAATGAGTTTACGGGTTCGAGAGTTGCAGAAAATTGCATTATAAGTCTATTTCTGCCTTTCTGAAATATGAGGTGTTCCGCCTCCGTTGTGAAACTGTTGCCGAAATCTTCATTCTGCATTACTTATCATTCCTGTTCCTTGTTGATATTTGGGTTGCATGTTTCTGGGCGTGTTGTTGAAAAGTGCATGAATCGGTGAACGGTTTTTGATAAGAAGGATTCCGTGTTTTCTCCTGTTTCACTCTTGAGTGCGTTCCAATCGAACTTCTGTATAGACACTTGGGTCACTCTAAGTTCCCTCTGTCGTATCCCAGGTTGTTGCCTACTACTCCTGCTCTTATGTTTCTTTGTTAACTGACCCCATATCTTTTTTTTTGAGTTGGTTTTCTATCCAGTTAAGTAATATGCGAATCTGTTCTGGAATTCTCACGAGCTTGCCTAATGAGGTTTGCGCAGACCATATCAACACTCACGGTCATCCTGGTAATCCCTCTCCTTGTAATTCTGAGCTTTTGAGTACTTACCCCACTAAGTACACCCACGGTCTCATGTGACATGTTTGTTCTGATTACCTGTTATCCTTGCGGGGGAATGCTTCGTTCCATACTCTAGCACCTCACTATGTCACTTCTTATTGCAGTTTATGATTGGGTACCGATGCGTGAATGTTTATTTTGTGTTAGTTGCTTCACTCATCTCTGCAGGAAATGTTACATCTCCGTCTGGTATGTGGTCCATGCTGTTATAAGTCTTATATTTTTACTGGCTGAATGTGTTTGAATGGTCGAATCACTTCACATGAGAGGGTTCAGTCACTGGTTAATCTTTTCTGCTTTCTCTGGATGATGTCTTTCCCAAATGTGAGGCTTGCAATGTTTTAGCATATTTTCAGATGTCTGAGACCAATAATGCAAAACACAAGTAAGATGGTTAAGCTGCAGTCGTTTGTTTGTCCTAGTCAAAATAGGAATTTGTGTTACACTTTGCTAATCTGGGAATGAATCATGATAGTTTCTGTCTCCTGCATTCTAGCTGAAGTTTTTAACCTAATCACCGATGGTAAGGAACATGTTTGCCTTTGATTAATAATCGAATGAGTTAGCACATTTGTTCAGGGCTGATTAGCGCAAGCATTGTGGTTTTTAAACGACAAGCAATGGAAACAAATCAAACTGGCTTGAACTTAGAACGGATGTGTGTTGTCTGTTTGGGTTCAGTAATTTTATGTGCTATTCGTTCTTGCTCTGCAATCAGGATTATGCCTAGTCAGATTTCATAGCCCCATCAGCTTCCTGTACATATCGTTAATACAACCTGCTTGCACTTTGGTTACGTTCTGTTGGTGTTACTTGTCCGTTATTTGATTGATCAGATTGTTTACATCCTACCATCACTTAGAAATTTGGACGTTATTGTACTTGCTAAGGAATTAAAAGATTTTTGGGCCTGCTCTAAGGCTAGCCCAAACCGGTTTAGACCGAAAACCATAGACAGCCCGCTAGGTTACCCGGACTTGCTAGGTTAGCCAGGCCCACATCTTTCTGTGGGTCATTTTAGAAAAGCCCTAGTTTATTCATGGATGAAACCCACATTAAGGTCGTAGTACCCGAGGGTCGTAGTACCCGTTTGTGGTGGACATCCTTCCTAGTGAAAAGTCTTTCCAAACCATCTTTGAATTCCAGATTAAAACTCACAATCAATGATCCAATTCAAGAATCAAATTTCTGAAATAAAAAGGAAAGAGATCAAACCCGTTGCGAGGCAATCCCTTCAATTCAAGTCGAAAGGCCCAAGTGATTTCAGTCTAGGTCATTTGTGGCCCATATCTAATTCATGCTGGTCCTGTTAATTAGCCCAACCCAGAGTCCAAGCTCGGCCCAAACCACACTCGGCCCAAAACCCACTAACCAATCCGGTCCATTTACCCAAAGGCGGCCCAAATCCAAAACCCAAGGCCCAAAAGCCCAAATCCAAAACCCAAGGCCCAAAAGCCCAAACCAAAACCATCTTGGCCCAAAGCCCAAAACCGACCCATGACCCAATCAAAGCCCAAAACCATCTTGGCCCAAAGCCCAAAACCATCTTGACCCAAGTCCATCTCGGCCCAAAACCCACTAACCCAATCGGTCCATTAACCCAAAGGCGGCCCAAATCCAAAACCCAAGGCCCAAAAAGCCCAAATCCAAAACCCAAGGCCCAAAAGCCCAAATCCAAAACCCAAGGCCCAAAAGCCCAAAGCCCAAAACCATCTTGACCCAAGTCCAACTCGGCCCAACCTCACCAATCTGGCCCAAACCCAAGTCCAAGCTCGGCCCAAGCCCAAGCTCGGCCCAGACCCAAGCCTAAATTAGGCCCATTACTCACATTGGTCCATTACCCACAATTCGGCCCAATTGCACAAAAATCAAACCGAAGCCCAAGGCTCAAACCCGAAGCCTAAAGCCCAAACCGAAGCCCAAGGCACAAAACCAAAGCCCAAGGTCCGTCAAAACTTGGCCCGCTGCCCATTCAAACCCGGCCCGCTGCCCAATTCGAACCCGGCCCGCTGCCCAATTCGAACCCGGCCACTGCCCAATTCGAACCCGGCCCACTGCCCAATTCAACCCGGCCCACTACCTAATTCAACCCGGCCCACTACCTAGTCTGGCCTAATAACCAAATCGGCCCAACAAGTTCATAATCGGCCCAAGCCCACACTCGCCCAAGCCCACAACCGCTTTGACCAACTCCCAACCCAAGTTAAACCTGAATTTTGACCGAACCGAGCGTTGACCAACCCAAGCTTTGACCAAGGCCAAATTTGACCTTGACCCACTTTGACTTGATCCTTTTGATCCGGTCTAGCTTTGACCTGGCCCGCTCCCCAATCCAAATTCCACTCAAACTCAATTCTTTCGGCCCAATTCGATTCAAACCCAATCCCATTCAATTCAAATCTTGATGCAACTCATCCGATTCTAACTCAACTTGTAAATTTCATTCAAACCCCAAAAAACTCAAGGTGTTTCAAACCATCATTTTATTCAAATCTCTTCAAGTTTTCAAAGAAACCATTTTTGTGGAATTTTAATGGAAAAACTCTTCTCACATCACAGAAAACTCTTCTCCATTGCAGAAAGTTCTTCTCACATATACAGAAAGTTTTCTCCTAAAAACATTTTTCAAAATCAGTGTTTCTTTACCGAGAATTCCGAACGACTTCAAAGTTTTCCAATTTAGTTTTTAACTCAAATAAACCGTTTTCAGGGAGCGAGTAGTGTCTAACCCCTTCAAAACATTTCCTCCATGGTTAGGACATTACTTGTCTTCCTTCCCAAAAATAAAAATCCGAGGCGGGGCACTGGGGTCATAACCTCCCTTGTCGCAGTCTGGATCTCTTTAGGCGGGGCATTAGGGTGACAAACCTCCCCTAATTGCAGCCTAGATTTTTACAAGGCGGGGTGCTAGGGAAGTAACGACCTTCCTAGTTGCAGCCGGGATTTTAGAATCGTCTAACTCCCTTCCGCTCGATTTCAATGTTTTCGGTTTTTAATGTTTTTAAACCCGGGAGTTAGAGACGTTATTAGGGTTCGACCGAGAACATCTCATTCATGGTGTTTCTCTCTGAATCCTATTTTTCGACATAAATTCATTGCCCCATCTTTCGAGCCTCGGCACTTACCATTAATTAAGTGTCGTGTTCGAGGGGTACATAGGGTAATCCCTCGGGATTATCCGCCCTTTTACAACAAAAATGATTTTCGATTTTAAAACTTTAAGAGAGACAATTTTGACAATCATTCCTCCAAACAATTCAGTCCACCATCATCTCACTCTAAATTCGAAACATCCCAAAACATCAACCCTTCCAGAATCACAAATCCGAAAAGCCCGAGATCTCTATCCAAACATCATTTGCCTCACACACTCAAATCATTATCTAAACTCCAAATCATTTCAAACTCAAATCATCTCTCGAATCCCGACTTCTTTCAAACTTCTATAGTCTCATAGGCCCGAGCGCCCCACAGACTTTAACATCTCAATCTCTCCATCATTTTATGATTCAAATGTCTCACAGACCCTAGCGTCTCACAGACTCGAGCGTCTCATGGACTTCGACATCTCAGGGTTTCAAACGTCTCACTGACCAGCATCCCAAACCCGAAAACTTCTCGAAACTTCTAAAACTCCAAACCCTTCTAAACCTCAGACTTCCAAAACCCCAAAACGTGAACTACGTAAGGTCTGATCTCAACAGGGAGTTGAGTACGTAGGCAACCACACAGGGTGCGACCCCATTCCAAACAAAAAACCCCTTTCCCCCCTCTAAGGTGGCTCTCGTACTTCTCAAGATGCTCAAACCTTCTTCAGCTCCCACAAACTTCAAACCATCAGACTCTAAGTCTTGTCTATTCACTCAAGCTCAGACATTTCCCAAATCTTCATTTCGTACTCATCCAAATTCCTCAATTCCGTCTTCTAGGCGCTGGCTTGGCAGAAAAGCTCGCCTCTCTCTCTCTCTCTCTCTCTCTCTCTCTCTTCTCATCCTAATCCTATCCTTGGCTTTTAAATGGATCTCTTTAATAAGGTTTTGAAAGAAGGTAATCCTGACAATTGGAGACCGAGGTTTCCTCGGGCACCAATCCGAAGTCGTGATCGTTGCCACCTCTAAGGGGTGTAACCCAGTGCGAACCCACACAGATTCTCTGGTATGATCAGATAAGTCCTATCCATAGGCAACAAATCATCAGAGTCGATTAACGGTTCTTAGAACCCTCCTTCCCTTTCCTTCCTAGTTCCTTAGGTCAAACTAGGTGGCGACTCTAGTCAACTCCGCCTTATAGAGGCATAAGTCCGCGTGGGGCCCATCGAGAGCGGGTGTAGTGCACACTCGCACTCCCCTTTATGCTTTCTGGGAAAGACGGACGATTTAGTAGGTATTTGAGGGATGCCAGAATAACGGGTTTTCACCCTCCACAGAATGGCATTTTCTAGGATCTAGGCTTCTCAGTTAGACCATATTTAAATAGACCCCCCTCATACCGAAAAATCACCCTCCACACCTTCCACTTTACTCATAGGTAGTCAGCGCCTTAGAATAGCTCGACGTAACTTGTCGGATTGCATGTGTGGTCTTTTAAGATCCAAAATTTTGGGGTATCACTCAAGCATCAACTAGCCTTTTCATTTCCATTACAAAGTCTAGTTGACGGGGGGCAATCTGTTATACCCAAAATTTCAACCCCCCCGGAAGAGAGTCTCTACTAATAGGCTAGTAGCGAGGGTTCCCAGTTCAATCGGCACATTTCAGAGTACTAAGGACAGCTTAGTCATCTCCAGGGGCATTTTCGTAATTTTTCAAGGCTCCTAAGCCCCTTATAGGCTTTCTCTCTCCTCCAAATAAGGGTCAAATCAATTCAAAATGCTTTGAAATTTTAACCCATGATAGAGGATGACATCTGAAGCATAATGGCGTTGGAATTTTGATTTTTTGAATTTCCAATAATTTTCTAGCAATTTCTGATTGAATCTGACGAGAAATTGAATTTTAAAATATTCCAATATCCAAAAAATTCGATTCCACTTTAGAAAAATCAGAAATATCATCCTTTACCCATGTGTGAAATTTCATAATCAAATTCCTTTTGGAAGCCCTTGAGCTAAAGCATCGGTAAATCTCGGTTTTTACCGGATTTTTCTATCTTTAAGGAAGCCTATATAAAGAACCTTATCCCATGACCAAAGAAGAACCTCAAGAACTCTAGACTCTCAAAGAAGGCAGCCGTCTCTCTCTCTCCACATTTTGAACTCCAGAGCCACAGTCGAACACCGAAATCTCACCGAAATCAACACCAAAACACATTTTTCAACTCCCACAACATCATCCACCATCAAACCCTCACCAAAACAGCACCAAAACGTGAAGAACATCAAGAACAGCAAGGAGTCAGAAGCTCGGTTCGAAGTTCTTCCGGATCCGCCATCAACGAGGCCTCCGAAGAATCCCGACGTGATGAAACACCACGAATCTGAAGGTAAAACAGGTTTAATTCTACTTTTCTAACTCTCCACGACCTTATTAACTCTCTGTCAAATTTTGGGTTCAAACTAACCTTTTTACGCTTCTGTATTGCTAATTACTTTTGTTTCTGCCTTGTTACTTGTTCGTCAAGTTTCGTACATAATTCGACTTCAAACTGCAATCTTTCAATTACTAACGAATTGTACACCTTTCAGGCTACACATGCATAAATTTTGAGCCGAAAGCACCTTCGGGAACCACCATAAAACCCCTGTCCGTGGGTTATCCGGGATCTCGGACCTATGGTCCGGGACCACGGACGGGTTGTCCGTGGCCTCGGACGCCCACGGACGGCGTCGGGATTTTAAAATTTTAAAATTTAGGTTTTCTAAAATAATGTCCGGGCCCATGGACAGCCTGTCCGTGGCCCCGGACTTTTCAAACTTTTGTTTTTCCTCAAATTCGACTTTTCTGTATAATTAGGTTAACTGGGGTCCGTGGTCTCGGACATGGTGTCCGTGGCTACGGACGTAAATGAAAATTTGACCTAATTCTGCCTCCGAAACCCTAGTTTAGGTAGCTTTTAATTTCACTTTAATTTTCTGTCAAAAAATGCTAAAAAACACAAAAAAAACAGAAGCTTGCGCACTTAGGATAAAACGACTCGTAATAAGCCGTAAATAAACCAAGTAGAGGAAAAACGACCTAGGAAGGGTAATGAAAGCAATTTGAACCCTAATTAAGTCGAATATCAAGCCCCCGAACCCGAACTCTCCTTTCCTAATTTGACCTAGGTTAAAATTAGGTGGCGACTCATAATAGGTTCCAGTGAGCTAGCTTAGGTTTTTAATAATTATTGTTTTACGACATAGTTATTAATTTTAGGTTATAAGTGGACCTAAAACCCGGTTAGATCCTAATCAATTTAATCAACATAGGATAGGGTTTAAAATCGAGGCTCACAAATACACATCTTTCAGAACCACTAATGTGGTGAAGCTTGAGCATACAATTATTGTCAAGCAAAGGAGAAATATGCTATCATAGCAAATATTGGAGACCAAGGAGTGACCAGTTCAGAAGAAACACAGTATGTGGGAAACGTGTAGTATAAGTAAGTAATGCTCAAGGAGCTCAGAGGAATAAAAGAATTCCGTATTCGGTAATCAGCCAAATAAATGGTGAACCATTGTATAAATGGTAGAGATACATGAGCAAAAGCTAAAGTAATAGCGGATGCCATGGAAACCAATGTCGTAAATAAATACGAACATGGTGCGCAGCATGCGACCTACACATGGGAATAAATCACAAGATGATTTGGAGTTGATGAATAAAGATGGTAGATGGACCGAGTAACAAGGAAACAATATGCATTCCTGTTGCTAATCTCACAAGAGAGTTACTGCCCAAGAGTTTACACCTCTACACTCTGTAGGACTGAGTGTTTTGGTATTGCACTTGCGCAGTAATGATCGAGTGGGATAGCTAGGAAGTTGGGAAGATAACAGTTGTGGTGAACGGTAGAAGGAAACGTACGAAGTCATAAGGACCGAAGCATAGAAAATGCAAAGTCATAATTCAAAAGCTACTGACAACAAAGGAAGCACTACAATTAAGTCGTGGCTTAACCTCAACCGTCAATAAGTCGGAGGATTCAAGTGAATAACCACGAAAATATACAACAGTATGTATATAGATTCCCAAAGAGCTGGATAGAGAATCCGAAGCTCATTGAATTCACGTGTGGTAAAAGAATACCACGCTTGATTGATAAACCTTATTCCCAAGATAAAAGGGATAAAAGGATATTGTATAACACATTTAGGATAAGCACAAGCTAGTGGGCCTAAACTCTAAGGTTTAATACACCTGGTGAATGAATAGATAATTATCAACGCTTTGAAGCCTCTAAGGCTAGAACCGAACCCGGTTAAGAGTTAAACAACTCCGATGAGAATTCTTGGTGCAGGGACTAACCAATAATATGGTTAAAACCCTTTGACCAGAATACATTGTGTAATAGACCACATGGAAGTTCAACCACTCCATGATGGCTGAACGCCTTTGACCAATGCCAATGTTGACACATGGTAGAATACGTGGGCGTAATCCCTTTTTAAGGGGGGTAGGGCAAAAACCGCGAAATGTATGTTTTACGTGATAGTGCGTAGACTACAATGCGTATAGCACAAAAGTATTTGTTGTGATTATTGGTACTTATGTTACATAAACATATGTATACCATTCATAATGTAATTAGGGTTGATTGTGAGATTAGAAGTGGGAAGGGAGTATTAATTATGAGGAATTTGAGGTGAACGGAGTAGAGAAACTCCGTGGGGAATGAGGACCCCGATTGATAATAATTTGGGAAATGAGTATGTTTGAGGAGATCGATGAGTATGTTGGGAGACTTGAAGAGTGTAAATCGGTATGAACCGATGTTGAACATAGTGGGAAGTGAGTCCCCTAGGTAATTTGAGTTGGTTGTATTTGTGTATAATTTGAGGATAGAAATTGAGTTGACTTGTAAATGATTTGAGGATAGAAGAACTAACTTTTGAAACTCTTGGGTATAGTAGTTGAGGATAGGATTGAGTAACAATTGATGAGATGAGTAGTAATGAATAAATGAATTCTAGAAATTGGTAAATGTATGGTTGCATGATCATGACTAGAAAGATTAAGAAGATAGAAAATGAAATAATAATTGACTATTTGATTGTGTGAATTGGGTGGGAGGTGGAACTTGGTTTGCTAGCGATCAAGGGAAACCGAACACCAAAGTGGGGTGGATGGATAGTTCATCACCAATGCTGATCACATTGGGGTTGAATGACTCTTGAAGCTCCGTATAAGTGGCCACAAGTAATCACACTAGTAATAGGTGAAACTAACATAAATTGGAATTTAGAGTTGCATTGAAGTTTTCAAAATGAATTTCCAAATGATTTTGGCAAATGATTTTCTTCAAACTTGAGAATGAGGATTGGTTTTGAAACCACACCCACGGGTGCTAGTGGATCTTTCATGGCTAGGCACGGGTATCCGGTTGAATCATGGAGGTGAAGCTAGTTGTGAGTCAGTGGAGGTGTTGAATAGTTTTGAAACCATTACAACGGACGAGCAAGGGTACTAAGTGACATGTAGGACGTTTGTAGTCTGTGTTTTGTATTTGTCCAAGGGCCGCCGGATATGAGTAGTCCAGTCAGGGAAGAGTACCCACTTTGGAGCCTAAGGATTCTCTAGAGTTGCAAATGATTTTGATCATAACCAAAGGACTGTAGAGCCAGAAAGTGTAAGTGCTCAATGTCATGATGGCCGTGAACCAGAGAGCGTACGTGTTCAAACGTGACCGGTACCGGAGGGATCACTCGATTTGGGGGAGGACTTAGTGCCTAATTGTCTGCGGATGGACCCCATTGAGAGATTAGGAAAAAGATATTTGTGGTTGCTATGCATGCTTGACATGTTGTTTGGATGTGTGGTAGGCATTGAGTTATACCTTTGGAGACTGACAGGTTATAGAGAGAGTATAACCTTAGCATTGTGTACCTTGGTCACTAACAATCTTAGACTCACTAACTTTATGGGCAAAGTTCTTTAAGGGGGGTAGATTGAAATACCCCAACTTAATTAGGGTGATTAAATTACTCTAATATGATATTGAGGGCCCATTAATGTCTAATGAATTTTGGTAAAAAGAATAAATCCAAAAGAAAAGAGAAAACGCTTAAAAAGCGAAAAACGCTAAATTGAGCGTTTGGTGACCCTAGGAGAAATACATCCTTAAAGAGGGTATTAAATGAATTTAAAAGGCTTAATAATGCCTAAATAATATATGGGAACAATTCCCGAAGAAAACAGATCCATAAAACGAGTTACAAACGTTAATAAAGCTTTAGCGCATGTTTTTCGAGAAAACCCGAAAACGTGAATTTAAGTGGTCAAACGAACCCGTAAAAATTATAGTTCATTAAATAACTATAAATAAACATTAATGGGAGCTTAATATCCATTAAAATTAAAGAAACGAGAAAATTCCGGAAAACGGGCCCGGTTAGTGAATAGTGCTAAACCGGGTAAATAAACAAGCGTTTTCTGTAAAAGACGAAAAACGCTCCAGCTGGTACAGATAGAGTGGGCCGGTTTTTAATTGTGAGACTGCCCTCTCACACACCTAATAAGCTAGGAAGAAAGAAAAGAAAAGAAAGAAAGAAAAAGTAAAAAGGTACCCCCACCCTTTCTCTCCTCTCATTTCTTTCTTTCCTTTTCTCTTTCCTCCCTCTCTTTCTACTCAGCCGGCACCATCTTCCTCCCCAAGCTGCTGATTTCTCTTCTTCTTCTCCAATGGCTACTTCAACTTCAATGACATGCCCAAGCTTCATACAAGCTCCAATCACAAAAATAATTACATATTCTTCTTCCTCTCAACACCCTCTATCATTCTCTCTTTTCAAAATTCGAAAAGGATGAACTTCATCCACATGGGTTTTCCCCATTTGAAGAGAAAAGTGCATCATCTGTAGCTTGGAGTCTCCTCTTCCTCCTAAGGTAAAAATTTCATTAAAAAACTCATTCTTGTTCTCTCTCGTTTGGTGACCGAATTTTACCCCTTTGTAATGCCCTATTTCCTTCTTGTTTTGGAGGCTTGTTTCAACCCTCCAATGGTGGAGTAATCCCCTTCTTGATTCATGGGTGAGAACCCCTCTCAAAAATCTCCAAAGGTAAACCCTAACTTTGTGTTTTAAGCCCTTTAAATTGAATTAAGGTTTCCTAAGGGTTTAGATGATTAATTGAATTCATTTGTTGTTTCTTGAATGTTGGGATGGAGATTGGCAACTCCATCCCCACTTGACCGAATTTGAGAAGTGAAGGAGCATGAGGGGAATTGAGGAGAAACTTGTGGAGTAAGGTAAAAAACCTACATTGAAGCTTGTTTAATTGTTTTAAAAATTTTGGATGGGTTAAATCTAATAATAAACCCAAAACATGAGTGATAGTGTGCTTGGCTGAAAAATTTGTGGATTTGTGAACTTAATTATCAATTAGGGCCTTGGAGCCATGTGTTTGGAGTTTGTGAGTTATATTGTTATTTGGTGAATTTTGAGGATATATTATGTGTGCTGGTAGAACCCCTTGTGGGTGTGGCTAGATTAGGATTTGATTTTGGTGATGAAGGATGATTTTGGACATGTAAGGTTTATGGGGAGGTTATGGCAAAATTTGTGTAGAAAAATAAGTGTTTAAAGATGACTTAGTGTATTGGAGAGCTTAGGTGCTTGTAGTGTTGTTTAGAGTTGAGTGGTAGCCTTGAATTGGTAAATGGAGGATGGGTTTGGAAGATGTAAAAATCTATAGCAAACAACATATAAGGATATTAGAAAAACTAGAAAAGAACTAAGGTGCAAGACTTAGGAAATGAGAGTTGTTCTAGAAGTGCAATTGCCTAGGAATGAATTGGAATGGTCAAATGGAGTTAGAACAAAGAGGTAAGCCATCAAAGAGAATTTGGAAATTCACAAGTGTGCAAACTGTAACAGTTTGGAGGAAAAATCTGTAGAAATTAAGCATGGACTTGAGTAGAGATTTGACCAGTGTTTGAGGAGGTTTGGAACATGATTAGGGCATGTTTTAGGGTGCTTAATCATGTAAGAATCATGTGGAAAGGTTAGGAAATGATTAGAGGTGAAATATGGGTCAAAACTTGTCAAAAACTATAAATTTTGACAGTTCCAGGGTTGGTCCGGGTTTGTAAATCGGTACACAAACCTGGACCATAGCAAAAACGCACCAGAAAAGCATAACAGGGATTGGTCCGGGTTTGTATCCCGGTACACTGAAATACCCCAAACCTAAGTATGTTAAGTAAACATCAATATATGATGTAGTAAGGCTAAAATATGCCTTAGAAAGATTGGTAGACAATTTAAACCAAGGAAAACACAAGAAAATGCCTTAAGGGCAATTTGGGCAAAAACGTGCTCTAAGATTGGAGTGACTTTTATTAGCACCCAAATACCATTATAAGACTTTAGTAATATGCTAATGGACATTTTAAATCTATTATCAAAGAAAACCAAGCTCAAAAACAAGCATAAATACAAAATGTGCTTTAAGACTCCTTAAAGCACCTTTTTGAGAAATTGTCTTAGAAATGGGTTTTGAGTGGCTAAATGCCTATGATTACATCTTAATCAACATTTGTGCTAATTAGCATCACATTAGGAAGTCTAAATCAATGGGAAATCAAAAATTTCAGAAATATGTGCACAAATTTGTGTTTAGTAACCAAATAGTGCTAGTTTAGCATTAAGTCAATATAAGCTAATTAATTGGTCAACCAAGACCATAAATGTCTTGATTATTAAGGGGGTGGCCGGTTTTTAGGTGGTGAGTCACCACATGAGTCATTCAACTTAAGAAGAGAAAAGAGAAATGAGAGAAATTTACTATTTGCTTTTAAAAAGTAAAATATCTTACCTTTAGCTTACCTTCTCTCCTCTTCTCCATTCATTCTCTTCTTCCACGGTTTTCTTCATTTTCTTCACCCTCTCAAACCGTGAGAACAAGCTCCATTGTTTTCCTCACTCAACCATCTCACACACATCAAGTTTTTTCTCATCATATTTCATCACCCAAACCAACTCATTCACAACAAAATCAATATATTGCAATAATCTTAAATTGCATAGCACTAAGGCTCTTAAATGACATGGCTCTTAAGCCCTTAAATAACTTAAACTTAAACACTGAATTTCCCACATATAAAAGCTTTCAACCTGCGAATACACGCATCAATCTCATAGTAGTTATAATGCTCTTAAAATCCATCTTAAACTTATCTTACTAACTCATTCTCATTGGCTCCTTAGTAAAAAGTAGTATCAGAGCGTAGTTACGCTCTGAAGACAAGAAATACCGAACTTAGGAGAATACTGAGGTTGAGTTTGAGTTCTGGGTTAAGGGTTGAGTGATAGAGTGAGAGGTGCGTTAGTTAGGACTTCCCGGTATTTACCGGATATCCATAATACCTAGACCCGCCCTCCACATCCCTAACCCTAAATATGGGGAACAAACGCCAGAGAGAAGAAAGCCTTCTCTTACTCGGGGAAACCCGATCTGGAAGTTAGTTAACAGTAAGCAATACGAGAAACATCTTGTTGCACAACAGTTACGGGGAACTTGGAGGATTTAATGGAGCGCAACAGAGAAACAGGCGCTACCTATGGAATTCTATCAATAAGGGGACGGTAATTACCAGCAACATGGGTCGACATGCTACGCAGTCGAAGTAACCCGCAATACCGATGATAAGGAAAGCACTACGAGAGCAATGGATGAGGAAAGATAAGCGACGTGAGTACCGGACAGTGATCCGAGTGAGCATGACAGTGGGATAGTATAAATCTTAAGGGATAAGATTACTGGAAAGTCCAGTTAAGAACGGGAACTCCAAACCCCATACAATGAAGAAGGTTGCAAACTTGGCCGACATAACGCAGACGACGGTAGAAACTCATACAACTGTACACTAGAATAGGACTACGATGTAGTGCCTAAAGGAGGATCATTGCTTATTAACCACAACAAAATGTGTGGGAACAGGAGCGAGGATTAAGACATAAGAAAATAATAAGGGGTTCCCTCAGAAAGAGGAACACCCGGCTAAATGACAGTACTATCAAAATAACCAGGAAACCGCCGGATGGCTAGTTATCCTAAATTAGAGAACATCGAAGGAGTCCCGAGGACTACCAAAGATATAGAATATTAGGAGGAAGTACCATTACTGATGCGCAAAGCACCGGTAACTCATCTTGCATGGCGCACTTGCCGTAGCAAGTGCTACCACAGTTAAGCTACACGGAAAGCCATCATGACGAGGTAATAAAATGCTACAGTTGTAGTACACACTAATACCGGATTGTAAATCTATAAGAACGGGAGAATGAGGCCTTGGAAGGGCCTGACGGCCTGACCATGATAAGATGAGCCGACACACCAGTCAGTAGGGAGCTGAACTTGGACAGAATACTAAACGATATAAATATTAGCAACGGTATAACCTACTACAACAACAACCGACAGTACGATAAGAACACCAATCCCGAACTCCAAGGGGAAAACCTAAGAGATCGCTCAGTGATCCGAGCAAAACAATATATAAGCAATAACATACAAGGAGTGTATTATAAGATACCATTGAGACTGTTGACATAACGTCTTCCAAGAAGCATGGGATAAAACTCCCGAGATGACCGTTAAGCATACCGATAACAACGATCTTCGATGAATATGTTAGTAAACCCCGGAAACAAGGACAGAGGGAGTAAACTTAAGTTATAACCTACCAAGGGTTAAGGACATACAATTCCCACAGAGAAAAGCTCAGAGGACTACCCCCACAGAGCGGGCATAGTCGAGCCAAACAAACTGATGAATGACAGTTAATACTGTTTGTCTAACTCATTAGCACCCAAGTATAATTGATCATAAACGAGTGGCGTAGTCAACGGAAGTTGAACAAAGCGTTGAGATGGAAGTATAAGATGACAGGATGATATCCAACCTGGACACCGTAAGGCAAACGCCTAATACGAACCTAACCTTGATTGCTAAAAGACATAAGTCTAGTAAAATGACGGTATTTTCGAGGACACTAAATAACCTCAGATCACCTGAATAAACTTCCATATCAGGAAGCAGGATGCAGCAACTTACCATGGAATCCGATACTACATTTAAAATGTAACCTAACGGTGGATAGCGTCTAAGAACCAGAATCTTATGAGGATAACCCACAGATGAGTAAGAGTGTAGGGAGTGAACCGAGCATCGCCTCTCACCCAATGTCATTAAGCACTAAGAGCCTACGAGCCAAGGATGTTAACCACATCAGAGCCCGAGGTGCAGTAAGTTGTCAAAGAGCTGATTCAAGCCAAGAAGGAACTACAATGTGTAGATGTGAACGGTTACAAACCTATAACTTAGATTGGGGAAAATATTACCAAGAAAGGGTACCAATGAGAATAATGAGATAGTACATTGGCAGGGGCGGAGAACGAACCATGCCTTTTAGGGTGGGGATACCTCTCCTTGTTGTGAGGCCATGAGTGGGAATAAACCCCTCAAAAAGGGCTTTCACTTATTAGAGATGGAATACACTTTCGTTAGAGAATGAAAACTGTAAACCTTGAGATTTCCTTAGAACAAACCAGATATACTTGAGTAATAAGGAAGGCTGCAGAGACAGACCTCATATCCAACACCCAGGATTTAAAAATCAGTAATCGTCAGAGATAAACATGGTCAGTGCATAGAATGGCACGTCAAGTGACCAACGCTCAGAAGAGCTTGTGATTAAACGGATGAATTCTTCAGTAACCGGTTAAATTACATGGTAAGCAACATCATAAAGGATGAAATAATGTGAGAAAAATTAGCCTACTTATGAACCTGAGATTGAAGCAGAACACCTTCGTATTAAGAGGTAACCATTTTACAGCACGGTATGACAACCGCCAAACACCAAAATTAGAGAACTCCCAGTGTGTTTACACCAAGAAGGGATTGAATATAAGATAAGATGTTAGATTAAATGAGTAAGTAGTTGCGCCATCAATGGGCAACATGGTAAAGGCCAGCTACCACTGTAGTAGTGGTCGTGAGTACAATATTTATATAAGGGGATTAAGTCATGGTACGCAGTAAAGCGACCATTGTGGATGAGCCGTCAAATATTGACACTGAGGCAATTAGATTTATGAGTTAAGACCGATATAAGTAAGGGAATAAGATGGAAGACAAGCTGTGCAGTGATGGCAGTAGTCTGGACCTGGTTAGATAAGATTTCACAAGAAGCACACTACCCATTCCTTAAGGAACTGAAAGTGCATTCCTAGTAGACCAAATATAAGAAACAAGATAAGAGGCTCTATGGGAAGAGACCGCAGTCGCTAAGAGACCGAATCGGTACGGGATACAGAAACAACTAGAGCATACAATACCCAAGAACACAGTAAATAAATTTCCCTTGATTAAGTTCAAGAAGAACAATAAATGTTATCATGGAATGTTGAAGAGGAGATCGACAACAGAATACTTCATAATTAGCAATAGCTAAACATGTGACGAACACTATGAGTTTACTAAAACGAGACGTGGGACGAATGCACCACACAGGGGCTTGCAGGCCTAACACGCTCATTTATGAGTTAGTTGGGTAAGTAGTAATATACCAGTAAGGTACCCCATGCATGTAGACGAGTGGTGTAAGGAACACGGGAAGTAGTCGACTCCGTACCACGGACAACGACGCAAGATCAGACGAGAGCAGCTACTACCACAAACAGTCGAAGAGAAGAATTCAGATTGAACCAACACCACAAAGGAATCAGAGAACAAATAATTAAGGACTATGAAGTGCGAAGAGCATGGATTGTTAAGCACAGACATTGGACATGTCGTAAAGTGTTAAGGATAAGACTGTAAAGCGCATTAAGCACTAAACAGTAGTTTCAGATTAAGGGTCATCCTCAGACCAAAGGTCAGTTGGAGAGAATGATTTAGACACTTGAGAAAACACTAAGAATGCAAACATTAGATCTCCAGGAAGACTGGATAGACGAGTTACAACTTATTAAGGTCGTGTATATATAAAGATAACACGTGTCCACTGAGAGACCAATATTCCTAAATTGTAAGGACACAGAAGGATATACAATGCTATGAAGGATAAGAAAGGCAGTTAAGCCTAAGACTATCAGAGTCGCGCAGCTGAAGCTAGCAGACCACTACCTTTGAGATTAGACCGACTAAGTTAAGGAAATAGTATAAGTACCGTTAAGAATCCTCAATGCAGAGACTAAGTCATTAGCATAGTTATGACCCTCTGATCGAATTATAAGTGAGATAAACAGCATGGAAGCCAGAATGCTTGGTAAGAATTAGACATCTTGAACTTATAATTCAAGGATGACATAATGTTGATTACGTGGGCGTAATCCATTTTAAGGGGGGTAGAGCGAAAACTGCTTAGCGTATGTTTGTGTACTAAGTACATAAACTACGGTGTGCATAACACAAAAGAATTTGAGAATATGTTTTACATAAACATTTTGAGATAAATTATGGTTATTGCGCACAGAAGATGTGAATACCATACATATTAAGTACCTATCTTGTTAACTCCGGTGTGAGTACAAGTTAAGAGAATTAAGGAAGAGGATTAAGGAGACTTGAGAAAGAAGGAATATATGAGGTATGAGTCGATATGAGACTATGTGTGAGATAAGAATAAGATAACATTATGAGATATTATTTGACATGAGTATGAGGAAGAAGATAGTAGTGCTATGAGATATAAGATGGTGAGAATTGGTATGAGACGGTTAAAGAACTTAGTAGGAATTTAAGTCTTGAGGTAATTCTAAGAGATAATCGGGAATGTTTGATGGACTGAGTCCACACTTTGGAGATGTATTTATTATGATTAGAAGAACTAAAAAGATAGAAAATTGGACATGAGTGAATTATTTGATGTTTGAAAATGACGTGGGAGGTGGAACTTGATTTTCTAGGGATCAAGGGAAACCGAACACAAATTGAGGTGGAAGGATAGTTCAACACTGATGCTGATCACATCAGGGTTGGATGATTCCTGAAACTCCCTAACAGTGGTCACAATTAAATCACGCTATGGATAAAGACTTTAGGATAAAACGGATTTGGAGTTGATTGTATTTTTAATTAGAGGAATTATTCCTCACATGACCTCGTAAAAAGGATTAACTTTTTACTGAGTCTCGCCCATGAAGTCGAGGACGCACGAGCCTTTGTCATCGGACCGGTGACATGGGGAGAGCAGAGTGTTTTGTATTCTGGCCCATGGTGACGAGGAAGAATGAGCCATGGTCTACGGACCGGTGACATGGGAGAATACGTTGGAAATTATGTGAATGTTTTAATCATCAAAAGGAACAAAGGGAATTTTGAGTGTTGTACAGGCTTAAGCGTGTTGGGTGATATTTAAGAGTAAGCGTAGGGTGGATCTAATGATTCAATGAGTTTAAGTATACATAAGTATGATCTATCTGATCTATGGAATGAGGTAAGACATGTATTCTAATAAGATAAGATTCATGGGAACTTTGGGGACAAAGTTCTTTTAAGGGGGGTAGATTGAAATACCCCAAACCTAAGTATGTTAAGTAAACATCAATATATGATGTAGTAAGGCTAAAATTTGCCTTATAAAGATTGGTAGACAATTTAAACCAAGGAAACAAGAAAATGCCTTAAGGGCAATTTGGGCAAAACATGCTCTAAGCTTGGAGTGACTTTGATTAGCACCCAAATACCATTATAGACTTTATTAATATGCTATGGACATTTTAAATCTATTAGCAAGAAAACCAAGCTCAAAAACAAGCTTAAATACAAAATGTGCTTTAAGACTCCTTAAAGCACCTTTTTGAGAATTGTCTTAGAAATGGGTTTTGAGTGGCTAAATGCCTATGATTACGTCTTAATCAACATGTGTGCTAATTATCATCACATTAGGAAGTCTAAATCAATGGGAAATCAAATATTTCAGAGATATGTGCACTAATTTGTGAATAGTAACCAAATAGTGCTAGTTTAGCATTAAGTCAATAAAGCTAATTAATTGGTCACCAAGACCATAAATGTCTTGATTATTAAAGGGGTGGCCGGTTTTTAGTGGTGAGTCACCACATGAGTCATTCAACTTAAGAGAGAAAAGAGAAATGAGAGAAATTTACTATTTGCTTTTAAAAAATAAAATCTTACCTTTCTTACCTTCTCTCCTCTTCTCCGTTCATTCTCTTCTTCCACGGTTTTATTCATTTTCTTCACCCTCTCAAACCGTGAGAACAAGCTCCATTGTTGCCTCACCTTTCCTTGTCTACAACTTACTCATTTTAGCTCCAAATCAAAAACCAAACACACATTATTCTTAGTTAGCTCAAGCTCTAGCTTTCTATCTTTTCAAATCCTTCAAAGCTCCATTTTGGTGCCAAGAGAAAACTCCATTGATGGAGGAAAATCAAGTTTGAAGAGCCCATTTGGTTCTCCATTCATTCAAGGTATGGAAAATGTAAGAAAAACCATGTTTCCATCACTTCTTCTTCAAGACCGAAAATTACCTTCTCATGGAGCCTTGTTTATCCATTGTTCTAGCTTGATTCTATTTTACAAGGGCTAGAGGAGGTCCTACTTGATTCATATCCAAGCTTGTTTTGAGAATCCAAGGTAAAACATTCAATTTAATACCTTAAAACACATTTTCAACCTAGGGTTTACTCCTTAAGGTTAGTGTATTATTTAGCACTTATGAGAGTCATTGTGTATTGATTAGAACACTGTCAGGGAAGTTAAGATGGTGACCGAGATTCCCAAGGGAAAAAGGTCTACGGAGAAGTTAAGATAAGCTTGAGAAAACAAGGTAAATTGCTTACCTAATGATGGTTTAAGGTTTAAGGAATGAGTTTTCAATGAGTACCAATGTAGCCTAGGGCTTACATTAGGTAATGGTTATATAACCTAGGAAAAGAATTTAACAAGTTTTTGAACTTGTGACTAAGAGCCAATGAGAGAGTTAGTAAGTAAGTTTTAAGATGGATTTTAAGAGCATTATAACTACTATTAGATTGATGGTTTTCGCAGGTTGAAAGCTTTATATGTGGGAAATTCAGTGTTTAAGTTTAGTTATTTAAGGGCTTAGAGCCATGTCATTTAAGATCCTTAGTGCTATGCAATTTAAGATTATTGCAATATATTGAGTTTGTTGTGAATGATTGGTTTGGGTGATGAAATATGATGAAGAGAACTTGATGTGTGAGAGATGGTTGAGTGAGGAAAACCATGCTTTTGGCATGACATATACTAGAAGCTATGGCGAAATTTGAGTAGAAAACAAAGTGTTTAAGTGGTAGTGGTGAGTTAAGATGCCCAGGATTCACTTGGGATCATTAAAAAGGGATTTGAGTGGAAATGAGTTACCAAGGAGTTCTGGAGGGTTTAGAATGACCTAGAGTTTGCCTATGAGGAAATTAGAGTCAAAAGGGTGTATTGAACACACCAGAGTCATGGTAAGAGGAATGGTAAGACTTGTGCATAAATTTGAAGGAGAAGGTGTTATAATGCTTAAGGTAATTTAGTATGAACTAGGGAATTATCAATGAAAGTCTTGGGTAGCTTTTTAAGTAGTGATGATGCTAGTAGTGGACAATAAGTTTTTAGTTTAGATGTAATGATTGGACTTAGGTGATGGAAGTGAAAATTGAAGGAGAATGTTGAGATTGACTAGGAACGTATGAATTTTGTAAGATCATGCGGATGGTGTGTGAATTGAGTAAAAGAGATGTAGATGTCTAAGGAGGGTGTAGGAAGGTCAAGGTAAAGAAGAACAAGGTTAAGGTGCTAAGAGTGAAATACCCCGAGATTAACAGTCCAATTCGTTGAAGGTTGAATTTAATTATGAGTAACCTTTATGATCATACAACTAAAACGCGACGGGATTATCCGAAAAATAACGCGTTATATAATTCGGACATAAAAATAATTTATGAATAATAAATTTAGCAACGTTATATGTTAATATAGTCGTACTTATATATGTCCGAATACGAGAACAACACGTACATAATGTTTGATATTTAACGTTGTAAATAATAGATAGTACGGTGCATAACCTCGTACAAAAAAAGTAGTCGCGTACATAACTATAACGCGATATATTATATGTTCCACTCATATAATAAACATGTGTATAGCTTATACAAAAAAAGGAAAAAAAAAGCAAGACGCTCCCGCTAAGGGTTTGAACCCCGTACCTTTCGTATACCTTATAAAGGCTCTAACCGGTTGAGCTATGCTCTAATTCAATGACTGAAACCAACAAATTAAAACTAGTACCAAATTACCAAGGTAACTGAAATGAAACACAAGAAATTAACACGCGCCCTCTACAACACCGGTTTCCTTCTTCTTCTTCAATGGAGACCACAGCTCGTAGAGAATAAACGGCAAACAAGAGGACCCAAACTCTGAGGCGACAGAAGCCTTGTTTATTCAACGCCCATACTCCCTTGAAACTTGGAGACCACAAACACCCCCTGAACTGTCCTTGTTTTTCAGAGAAAGAAACCAGCAACCAACATGCGATTCTGTACCTGCATTCCTTTCCAAACTCCCACGCCTCAGGCCTTGAGCACCCCAGATTCTTCATTAGAATTTCATCTCACTAACAGTTATTGAGCTTCTGCATTTACCACTGATTCCTCTTGTTGCAAGTCGAGACTGGGAGACTTTTGTTACGGAGCTCCTGAAACAATGCCAGCTCAAAAGAGCAAGGCAATGCATTGAAAAAAAAAACTTCGAAGTCAAATCCACTCCATCTCTTCTCAGACCTGCGCAATACCATACCCCAACTGATTCTTTCCTCAATACTGTTTCCCTCCTTCTATTGGTTTTGTCCGAGAACCCAAGCATGAGTTCCTCTAATTTACTTTCTGTCTCACGCAAGACTTTGCATGCCAATTACTGCTTGAGTCCTAAAACTAAGTCCTCACCAAGAGCTGCTCAGGTGAGATTAAGAGATCAGAAGGAAAAGTCTGTTTATTCCATTTCCTGTTTTGTGCTCGAATTCATGAAGAACTGACTGTCTCCTTCTCTTCTGCTCTCAAGTGATTAACTCCCTCGGTAAGACCTTCAAGGAGTGAGCCAGAAACCTCCAACAAATTAACTCCTAACCAAGGTGAGAAGAGCTGTTAACAAAAAGAGAACTGCACTTTCCAACTCCTGCTAACGAGCTGAAGCAACCAACAGCTGAGCATGGCATTTAATTTTTCTTGTTCAGTTGCTAGAGTACCAGGGGCGCACGAGGAGTAGCTGAGGAGGAACAAGTCCTTAATACCCAAGGTGGTATTCCTCAACTTATGATCAAACTCATGTTTTTAAAACCATGCTACAGCTAGTGCAATCTGTTGTTAAAAAAAAAAGGGGAACCACTGTCAAACCTGATAACATTTTCGAAAATCCTGTAACATGAACAAGATTGACTTTGGGTCTGCTTTAAATTCAAAAGCTGTATAAAACACTTCACCCAGTGAGTCGATAGGGTGAGGGAAACTGGGAGTCAAGTCACAAACATAGAAATGAGGTGGAGAGGTTACACCAGTTTTCAGTTCTGATTCCTGCAACATTTCAGTTTTAATATAACGAAATTCAGTAGCTTCAACGAGGAAGTGGTGGATCTGTTTTGAGCTTAAGACTACTGATAAGACACTTAGTAAGTGGGTGAACGTTTAGGCAGAAGAAGACACCTAACTAAGTGATTACATGACCAGAGAATGAACTCAAGCATAAAACTAACAACAGAAAAAGAAATATCAGTTTTGGGTTCTGAGTGGCAGGTTGCAGTTTTGGGTAAGAACTTTCAGTAGTTTAAACCATGATGTTCAAGTATGTTCTAGGAATAAAATCGGGGTGAACCACTTGACTGAGTGAGGAAATAGCCTGGGAAACCACTAACAGATTAAAAGAACAGAGGGAGCAATAACAGGAAGTGAACATTAGCACAGATTTCAGTTCTTATCAGCTGTCTTCAGTTCTGGAGTTTTCTTGTCTCTGTATACGGATGGTTCTGTAGCAGTAACGAAATTGTTTGGGATTTGAAATCTTAATGGGACACTTAACTGGGTAGGAACTAGCCTGATAGTGTTGGAAAGAAAAAAAAAAGAACCAGTCGACACACTAGGAAAGAAGTTAGGAATTGAAAGGTGCAGAAATGAAGCTTCCGTTTCAGCAGTTTTCACCTCTGCTAAGGAAAACTTCATGGTGGTAATCCTTATTGCTTAGAGTCTTACCCTGAAGTTAAAACCTAAATTAGACCTTTAACTAATTGGGTATGCAATTCGGGAAAATAATAACAGAAAATAGACATCAGTTTTAGTTTTGATTTCAGGTTCTGTGTCAAGACTTCCAGAAGTGTAACCCTTGTGCTTTGGGTTTTGTTTTGGGTTTAGAAACTCCCTATAGTACTTAAGCAACTGAGTAAACAGTTTGGGAGGAATTGAAAACCAATTTGGGAGTAGAAAGAAAACAATAATAGAGAGCAAGTATTAGTTCAGATTTTTATTGTTCAGGTTTACAGATTATGTAAAAAGAAATTTTCACGGGGATTATCATTGTGATTTGGGTTTGTGTTGGGTTTAAAGTTCTTGATAAATCAGATGGAAATCAGATGAAGAAACAGAAAGGGAAGGTTGATGTGCAACCATCAGTTTTGGGTTTCAGTGTTCGGTTTTGCCAGTTTCAGTGTTTGGTTTTACCAGTAACATTAACCAAGTTGAATTGGGTTTGTCTTTGGGGTTGGAAGCTGGGTAAAACACTTAAATGATTGAGTCTGCAATATTGGGAAAGAGGGAAGGTCACATTGTGAACGAACAGAAGTAAACAGAAAGAAGACTAGCAGATCTTGTTTTTTTTGTTTCAGTTTCCTGAAACTTGTATCCTCTGTATAACCCTATTACAGGGGGTTCCATAAGGATTGAATTGAGAAATAACTGAGCCCAAACACACCTATAGCTAGCGGTGAAAAATTTAAAGACAGTTTAGTGAATAACAGAAAGGGATAAAGTAAATGATAACTGAATTGAATGTTTCAGCTTTTATGGTTTCTGAAACTTTGTCTTCTGTATAACTCTGTACAGAATGTTTGAAGAGTGTTGTATTGGGTTGCCAATGAATCTAAAACACCTCTAACTTACCTTAGTAAGGTATATATACATTGGGCAAATTAGAAACCAGATTAAAGAGCAGAAAGGAAAACAGCAGGAAAGATAATGCATCAGTTTGGTTTGGGTTTGATTTCCGTCTGTATGTGTTTCTGTGTAACCGATCACAGAAGCTATGTGAGTGTTGTATTGGGTTAGTCTCGAGTTTAAAACATTGCTAACACCATAGCTAACTGAGTAAGTACTGTGGGAAAGAAGGGAACATCAGCTGGACTAACTAGAGACAAGAGCCAAGAAGTGATATGTAGATTATGTTTTCAGTTTCGGTAATGATGTAGCTTCTGTATAACTGTTGCTCATGGGGGTTATGAGGGTGATGACAGATCGATAATCAACCCAAAACCCTCCTAATGTATCTAGCTAAACTTATGTAACATCTTGGGAAGTTAGACACCCTTAGACACATTAAAAGTGTTATAATATAAGGTTATGTGCAAGAACCTTGTTTCAGTTTTGAAACACTTAGGCCTCAGTATAAAGGAGTCCTAGAAATATTTGAGGAGCGCTATTGCGTGATTAATGAGCTTTAAACATAGCTAAGTAGTTAAGGAGGGAATACACTTTAGACGAGTTAAACCTATCTCATATACGCTTGTTACATGATTAGCGTTTAGTATACTCTAAAACGTTAGCTAAAGGAAGGGACTTAATTAACGTGTGAGTTGACTATGTGAATGTCCTAGGAGTAAGATGAACCCAAGGTTAATACTTGGGAAGTTTCTAAGGGATAATATAAGTTGAACTACCAAAATTTCACCTAGGGAATAACGCCCAGTATAAATGAGATAAACTAGAAAAGTGTCGTCACATGAAATCATGAACTGACACGTTATTTTTAATCAACGTTAGGGTCGTAACGAACGCCAATCGAGACCCCGTGTGTGAGACATCACGTGCTTCTGGATAAGGTATGGACATGTGTGGTTCGTATGTTGCCGTGTTACACGGCTTGTGTGCTGTGTGCTATGTGTGAAAAGACTTTAAGATCAAAGCATGAAATTGGATTGCTTGTTTATCATGTTGTGTGATTTCTATATCATTGTGTATATCATTGCGCGCACACAGTAGTTTAGTCCCTTTCTCGTTTATGGAACTTGAGACAAACTACTACGAACTATGAAAACAAAGAAAACTCAAAAAGGGGAACTCCTCTCTAAACCATTGAGGACTACCATGACACCCACTATGGTGTCTATTCATTAATCATAATGTAGAGCAAGTCTCCTTGGTGAGACACGACGAACCACGTAGACAAAACAAAAGAACTATACAAAGAGAAAACCCCTCTTAACTATAGAGGACCTCTAAAGACACCCACTATGGTGTCGAGTTATCAAAGATGATGATAAGCCAGTAACATTGAGAATGAATAGGGAGACGGACCCTTTGTATCCGGAAAGAGATAACATTGAGAAGGAATAGGGAGACGGACCCTTAGAATCCGGAGCAGAGGCTAGTAACATGAGAAGGAATAGGGACGGACCCTTGGTATCCGGGGCAATAGCCAGTAACATTTAGAAACAACAGAGAGAGAAAGAGCTATCCGGGAATGGAGGATTAGCTATGGACAGGATGTACTCCAAATTGTGGTGATAAGAGAATTCACAAGTAACCATTTAAGAAACAAGGAAAGATTGGCACCTACATGATATGGTCGCGGGATCTAAACTATACCCCCGACCTGGTGCAAAGAAAGAGAAAGAAAATACACATTATGAGAACAAGAGAAAAGAAATGAAAACACACAACGCTCGTACGATCCCATAGTGGGAATCATGGGTATTACATACCTATGCACACTTTTATTATGTACATGATTGCTGTTGTGATACTAGCAGCTCGTTGTGCTTGGTTGTTGTGGCTAATGTGTTACTACCTTAAAGTGTGTTTGATATTATGATGTATTGTGATGTGCTTTACTGCTTTAATAGCACGTAAATTGACTTAATAATATTCGACCAATTAGTCGTGTGGCCCGGTAACATGCGGGCTTCACACGTTCATACTCAGCGTAGTTTGCTGAGTCCTTTACACCCAAATTTTTTTCAGGTATTGTGCCGGACGATAACGGAGAGTAGGCAAGGGTGACTATCATAGGGGTAGTCCACATGGCAAGACTTTAAGTAGTATGCTTTCTTATGTATGAGTTATGTTGTTTAAGTTGTTAACTAAACTGTAGATGCTCGGTACTTGAGTTGTACTTTATATTGTATTCGGATTTCGTTAAGTTGGACTTCCAGTCATACAGACCGTAACTTGGAGTTGGTAATGAGGACTGTCAACCACGTGGGTGGTTGGCGTCTGTAGCACCCGAATAGAGTTCGAAACCGCTGCGTAGACTTCTCCCGCTAACTTAGGCGCGTCGTATTATGTTGGTCGTGATTCGGGGGTGTTACAAAGAGGATGGCAAGAAATGTTTAGGTATGTCCAAGAGTTTAGGAAGGATGAGTAATAAATGGAAAGAGAGGAATTTGTGCATGGAGATGCAAGGTGACTTGAGGAAGTTTTGGTAAAGAACTGAAGATGGAAAATAATGTTTATGAAGTGCTCAAACTGTTAAGGAGGGAACACTTGGGTTGGTTGAAGTTTTGGTAAGGTTACAAGTTGAAATGTAAGGAATTATATGATACGTGTTAGGAGTGTTTGTAAAAATTAGTAAATGATTAAGAAGATCTTTGGAAGTTGTTTTGCTGAGTTTGTGGAAGTTCTAAGGTGAGTTTAAGTGCCTAAATGGTATTAGGAGACATGGGGGAACTTGTGGAGAAGCTTGGAGTCAAATGGGAATTTAAAAACAAGGTTCAGGAGCTGACCGACCTTAGGGACCGGACCTGCAAGGTCGGTTGAGCTCAGTTTACACTACCGGAAAGAGTTTTTGGAATCGACCGAACTTGGGGACCGGACTTGCAAGTTCGGTCGGGCTTGTATTTTGTGTACGAATTGAGTCTTTGGAATCGACCGAACTTGGCAAGTTTCGGTCGGGCTTAAATTTCCCACGGGGAAAAACTCTCGGGAATGGACCGACCTTGGGGACCGGACTTGCAAGGTCGGTCGGGGTAAAATTTTCAAACGGTGATAAGTTCTGGAATGGACCGACCTTGGGTAAGGTTGGTCGGTAAGGTCGGTCGACCCTAAAGCTGTAAAAAAAAAAAGAAACCCTAAGAAAGTTTAGAGGTATAATCGTACCCCATTAAGAGGGCATTGATGATTAGAGGTATAAGGACCTAAGGGATAAGTTAAGTATGAACTTAAAAGTTTAAGTTTAGGTTATAAGAATAAGTTGTAAAACTTATGAGGTGTTAGGTGGGGGATCATTAAGGGTTAAGCAAGTTAAATAAGTTTAATTAAGTTAAGTGATTAACAACCTAAAACTGAATGAATGTTTTAGGGCTTGAGTATTGGACTCCGGAAGAGAGTAAGCAACCGAACGACCCACGGTGAACGGTACAGTTTCTTCTTGTGACCTGCTTGCTAACGAGGTGTCCCTCGGCTTGTGTGCTATTTGTTTTTGTGTGCTCACTAACAAGATAAAGCATGCAACCGGAACATTATGTTATTGTATTGTTGTGTGATGTTTGAAAACTAACACAACTTACCGTGAGAACTTACTAACCAACGTTTAGTAAGGAATTGAGTGAGACTAAGGAACGCTCCCTAATATTAGTTTGTTATAAACTGAAAGAGGTTAACCAACAAACATTGTCTTGAGACTTCTACTAACTGGAACTTAAGGGGGAGTGAGGAACCCGTGACTGACTCCGGTCATGCATGCTAGGAAAAGGGGTCGGTATCTATAGCAGAACCGACTTCCGCTTAAGGACTTGTCTACGGACTTGTTGCCTAGGGTCGGTGCCGGCTCAGCTACATTGAACATACAGTCCAGGTAGGTGGCATTAAGATGGTGCGGTAGGATCACCTAAATCCTAAATTATAAGATAAGTTTTGTTTATTCAACCAATGGAGTTAATAGCTCATTTGCTAGGGTTGCTTTGACCCGTCAAAAATAAACATTGAGATAAGATACAATCATTTCTATTTAAAGAGTGGTTTGTATTCTAAGATTAAAATAAGGTTGAGATAAGTTCAACCATTCCTTTTTAAAGGATGGTTTGTATTATAAGACTGAGATAAGCTACATCCATTCCTTTTTAAGGATGGGTTGTTTCTAAGATTAAGATAAGACTAAGATTGAGGTAAGATAAGGATGGACTAAGATTAAGAGGAAAATGTAACTTAAGGAGTGAAATCATTGACCCACTAATTAAGGGAACGCATTTAAGTCGTTCTTTGTGTTTGAACTTTGATTGTTCATATTTGGATTGATTGTTTATTGCACCTTCTATTATTTTGTGCATCTAATCAACCTCCATGCTATCGACAATTAGTCGTCGTAGCCACGTTAGCTAGGGGGCCATGAGAGGATCGTACCAGCATTCGTGCTAACCCCCTTTGGGGGCTGTTTTTACTACACATGTGAACGTCAGGAGGCAGCCGTCGCGAGAGTAAGAAGGGGTACAAGTGTTACGGGTTAAGTGTGGCCTACGAGTTGTGCATGTACACTCGTATGGCAATTTGAGTTAGTGTGATGTATAGGATGTGAGGGATTGTAAGAAGGATATGTATTGGTAAGATTTGCATGTACTAATGTTCGGTATATCCTGTAGTCAGACCGTGGCAAGGTCCTGGAGTGTATTGAATTCCGCTGTGACATCTATATATATGTTGATAAGTTTCGAAACCACATTGGATTGAGGTGGGGTGTTACATACACAAACCCGGACCACATGTAAACTGCACCAGATACAAATTTCAGAGTTTGGTCCGGGTTTGTAACCCTGGACACAAACCCGGACCACTATAAAAATTGAACAGAATGTGCTTTAAAGCCTTCTAAACATGGGGGATTGAATGGTATTGGTTTTAGGTGATGTTTAGGAGTTTTTTGGTGACCGTTAATGGCCCTAAGAAGTGTAAACAAGTTGGAGAAGTGATTAAGATAGTTGTGAGTTTAAGAGCACATAAACAAAACCAAAGAATAATGGGTTAACGGGGTTAATTACGTGAGTACTAGTCTACATACAGTAGTATTTTAAATTGATGGAGATGTTTGAAATATTATCAGTGAATCAAGAGTAAGACTTGAGGAACAAGTGTGAACCGAGGAACATGAGAACACCCGGTAAAGTTAAACCCGGTGAAAGGTATGATTTCCTTATGCTCTGTATCCTAACTTGGTTACCCCGATTTGTGTGCTTGTTTGTTGTGTGATCACCTAACAGATAAATGCATGAATCGGAGTGTGTGTACTCTCATGTGTTTGTATTGTATTGTTTGTGGTTGGATTGTATCCTTTAAAACTGAAGTTTGTATAATTCATGAAATGTGAATTCGAATGAATTGTTTATATGACGAATGTGTGTGGTAGTGCGACTCATAGTTGAGTCTTGTGTAAGTAGAGACTCGTAGAAAGAGTCAAGTGCAACTAAATAAATGGTGAAACACCCTACACTATCGACCAATACACGGTAACATAAACCTTCGAATGCACTAGAACATGAGAAAACATACAGAAGTAGTAACCTCCCGATAACGGTTAGAGAACCGTAATGACTTAATCCGCACAATAAACATTAGTGGAAGTATATGAGTAACCTCTAACTAGAGGATTGGAAATTTGTTAGAAATACGAACCTTGAGTAAAGTAAAGCTTGGTAAGGGATCACCAAACTCTTAGATATAGTTCGAACCCCATGAGAGGAACCGACTAACATGAACAATGTCCCGAATCTGAGAGTATTCAATAAGTTGGTTGAAACCTTAAATCTTAGAATACTAGACATTGAGAATTCCCTAAAGAACATAACAAACTAACCCCCTTGATGCGTGTGTTAGCGGTTGTGTTCGTTGTGAACTTGTTTGTGAATGTACATATATAATGTATGTTGTATGCATGCTGTTTGAATGAAAATGAACCGCATGCTCTCGACCCATTAGTCGGCATACCCTCGCTAGTACACGGGGTATGCGGAAGTCATATGCAGCGTAAGCTAAGCCCCTTGGGGCGATGTTTTTGTTTTACAGGTACAACGAAGCCGACAACCGTTCGAGAGTAGGACGGGGTTGTTATTGATAGGAGTAGTTGGTTAAGAAATTGTATTGGTGTATTGTGGATTTGTAAGACCGAAGGCTCATGGATAGACTTGGGAATTGTAGACACTCGGTATAGTATTGAATGGATATTGTATTTGTATATTAAGGATTCAAAGTTGTATTTAGTTTGAGAATTGCTTAAGTAAAGGAAGTATCTTTTGTAAAGTGTACTCGGTATTAGACCCATCAGACGGATATCCTATTTGTTGTTGTAATTGAGTTGGATTGACTTAGTTAGTCACGTGGGTGACAAACGGCATTGTTTCACCCCCGGTTGTGTTGGAATTACCGTTGCGTTGTTGTTGGTGTTTGAGACGAATTAGAGGATAATAGTGTGATTACCGGTAGGGGTGTTACAGTGAAAATTGCAAATCTCTGGATTTAGAGTTAGAAATGTGATATTAATGAGTATATATATTTATTAGAGTATTTATAGGTGTTTCATTGGGTTATATAGACCCAAAACACATTTCTGAGACATTCTCGGGACTTTCGGGACCTTTTGTGCTTTAAGCGTTTCTCCCGGACATTTTGTGTATTCTTGTAAATCTAACTTGAACATTCCTTTTATAATGTTAATTAGTGGTGGTAGGAACTCTATGAATGATTTATTTAGGGTTTCGTGCCACTTCGGCATTCCCGAGCCTTTTCTACGGTTTGTGGGGCCCATAAGGGTTCCTCCAGGCACTTTTCATTTAATTAAAAATTTACTCCTTGCCTTTTGTCTTAAATGATATATCATGACCATTATTTTATTTTGTATGAGTTTTATAGTTTGTATAACTTGGTTAACCTAATGTCCAGCTTAACACACGTTTTTGACCTTAAGGAGTTTAGGTGCGTTTTTATCACCTAAGTGTTTCTGTGCTTTCTTATGGTTTCATAATCCCACAAATAAACCTTTAATTCCCATTATTTAATTATTTAATGATTAGGGGTATTTCAGCACATCCGGTACCATGGGGTACCGAAGACGATCGCCTCCTATCGTGACACACGTTTCCTCAGCAGGTTTTGACGACAGGTGCAGGAGGTGTTTGGTACTCAGCTACAACTTAGCACAGCCTTTCACCCTCAGACTGATGGAAAGACTGAGAGGACGATTCAGATGCTGGAAGATATGTTGAGAGCGGTCACCTTAGACTATCAGGGGAGTTGGGTAGAGCGTCTACACCTAGTAGAGGTCTCCTACAACAACTTCTATCACTCATCCATTGGCATGGCACCGTTCTAGGCTCTATTTGGAAGACCGTGCCGGACTCCCTTATCATGGAGTGACCCTACTGAGGCAGTCTTGATTGGGCCAGAGTAGATTCAGACACTACAGGATGACGTCAGAGTTATTCAGCAGCACATGAGGGCTGCACAAACTAGGCAGAAATCTTACGGGAATCAGCGTACCAGAGAGCTCGAATTTCAGATCAGTGACATGGTCTTCCTACGAGTGTCTCCGATGAGAGGCATCTTCAAATTTGGGATGAGAAGGAAGCTAATCCCTAAGTATGTCGGTTCGTACAGGATTACAGAGCGAGTGGGCCCAGCAGCATACAGAATAGATCTACCAGCGGAGTTAGGGGAGGTACATGATGTATTTCATGTATCTGAGCTGAAGAAGTATATACCTGACCCTTCTCACGTGCTGCAGCCAGAGAGATTAGAGATTGAGCCTTCATTGAGGTATGAGGAGACTCCTATTCAGATCTTGGACAAGAAGGTCCAAGAGACGAGAGGTAGATCAGTCAAGTTTGTGAAAGTTCATTGGGAGCATCATGGGGTCGAGGAAGCCGCTTGGGAAACTGAGGACTCCATGAGAGTGAAGAACCCACACCTATTCACATGATATCCCCCTACATTCACTCCTTCTATGGGTTCTCGTTAGTAGCGGTACGAGGGCGTACCTTAGCTCTTTGAAGGGGGGTAGTGCATACTCTTTCTTCGTCACCTCATCTAGATTATGCCCTGTTGCTTTATTAGTAGAGTGGTGGAGAGGTGTATGTATGTACGTGGTTTACATATTGTGTGACTCTTGATTTCTATCTATGTAATATCTTAGTTTGGTTTGATTTTGAGTAATCTTAAGTGGAATTTATTTAGAAATGGAAATGGATGGAAATAAAGGATTGGTATGGAATTACGTTTGGAATTATTTTGGATGAACACCTTGGAATTCTTGCCAGCACACCGAAGCGGTGTGAGTAGCTATTAGTTGATTTTAAACTTCGAGACGAAGTTTTCTTTTAAGGGGGGTAGACTGAAACACCCCATAAATTTATCTAAATTAATTTAGGGGATTTCTTTTATTAAACCCTAAATAATACTATTAAACACTAAATTGTTATATGGTATTATGAATTTAATAATAGGATTTATAAGTCAATAAATATTGGAACATTTTTGAGACACTCCAATTATATTATAAAGATTTTAGAAATATTTGGAGCATTGATTTGAATCATAAAAGTCAATATAAAATCAAAGAAACCTTAAAGCTCCTTAAGCCTTGCTAGGGTTGACTTTTTGAGAATGGTCAAACCAGCCCATGAAACCTATAGCAATAAAAAGGTTATGCACTATATTGTGATGTAGTGTAGTTTAAAGGTTTAGTTTTGTGTAAGAACATCTCTTGTGAAGGAGAATGTGTTTGATGGTTAAAGGATGAAAACCCATATGTTTGTGTATAAGAGTGTGTATTAAGAGCTTGAATGTTCTTGGTTTGTATAAAAGTGGAAAACTATGTGTTTTGGTGTAAGGTGATGCAAGAGAAACTATGGCAAAATTTAGTTGATAAACAAAGGAGTTTATGTGTTCAAATGAGATTTTATGACCTAGAAGGTACTAGGAACTTGTTAAGTGTTTAGACGGTGAAAGAAAGTGAATCATGGTGTTCTTAAGTGTTAAGGTACATTGGGCATTGTCTTGGAGGGTTTAGAGATCAAATGGGTGTTTTAAACACACCAAGGTTATGTTATGTGAAGTGTTAAGTCTTGTTCAAGTTTTGGTAAACAAAGAAAAAAAAATGCCTTGTGAAGGTCTAAGTGTAAACTTGTGGAAATAGAAGGAGTTGTGTAATGGAGGTATTTGTGAGAAATAATGCTTTTGGAGTATTGGTAATGTTTGTGAAGCAACACTTTGGTTAGTTGAGGTAGTAGGCATAATACACCACTTAGAAATCTAAGGAAAAATGTTATAAGTGTTATGAATTGTTGTAAGAAATTGAGTAACAACTTAGTGATGATTTAAGAAGGTTTAGTGCATGATTTAAGGTGTCTAAACATATATGAAACATGTGGAAATATTATGGTATGATTAGGTAGGGTTTAAGGTTGGATTAGGGGTTGAAAATGATGTTTTAACAACTTATTAACATGGTCCGGGACCTAGCCCTTGTATAGGTACACGGACCACCCTTAAAAATGAGCCTAAAGACAAGTTTGTAAGTGGTCCGGGTCCTTAGTCCAGGACCAAGACCCGGACCAAGTGAAATTTAAGGCCGAGAGTACATTATACAATTGGTCTGGGACCTTGGGTCCGGACCAAGTCCCGGACCCGGGCAAAAATAGCTCAAAATGTGTTTTAATGACTTCTAATGTTGGGGGATTAAATGGTAATGGTTTTAGGTGATGTTTAGGCCTTGTTTGGTGACATTTACAGGCCTTAAAAAGTGTAAAGAAGTATTAGGTTTGATGTGAGAGTTGTGAACTTAAGATCACAAGCGTAAAATTAAGTATAACGGGATGACGGGGTTAACTATGGGTGCATTAGACGTTAAGCAATCATGTTACCCCGATGTAAATGAAAGTAATTGTGATGTTACCAGTTGTACGGGATTTGTTCGAGGAACCTAGGAGGACACAATATAGTGGACCGTGCTGACATGTATGGTTTTCTTGCAACTTGTGACCTACCGGATTACACCGGCTTGTATGCCAATGTTTTTTTCTGAATGTTTGCCACCTTGCAAGAATAAGCATGAAATGAGTTTATAGTAATTCGTTAATGTGGCGTGTTTAACTTCGATACCGTTAAATCTCGAAAGTGTTAAACCTTAGCTAACCAAATCTAGGATCACTTAAGAGCGGTATTCGGATTTAACGACCCAAACCATGGGAACGTTCTAACCACGGCTATGCGTGAGTTAGTTGTGTGTTGTTTGTGCGTGTAAGTATGTTTACCTCCCTTGTGTGTTTAACCCGGTTGTAACACCATATGGTGTGTGGATGTGATAGGTTTCATAATGGAACTCTTAACTATATTTATATATATATATATATTAATGGGGGTGAGGAATCTAGTCGTTCCGGTCGCGCGTTGTTTGGGGTGGGTATCCATATTTGCCTTACCTTGCTCCTTGTTATGATATGTTATGTTATGGTGGTTTTTCCTTCTTCGATTTCAATCATCGGTAAGCTTAACCAAGGCTTACCAACCTCGTCTATTGTTCGGGACTAGAGGGTTATGTACGGTGTGTTCGGTACTATATTGAGACCGGCACATCTCAGTAAAGTTAATATGTATGGTGTGTTCGGAACTATGTTATATCCGACGCATCTTAAGTAAATTTATGTTCTCTATGTAGAACAATAAGTTATTGTATAAAGAGCTTAGCATGGGAATAAAAAGGTCCTCTAGGCTCTAATGAGGTTACTAACTCACATCTCGGGGTACGTGTCCTCACGTGACCCTCTCCAAGCTATGTTGTATGTACGTTAAAATGTGATGTGCGCTGTTATTTGGAGTAAGTGGATCATGGATATGAATCCCAGTTGTAATAAGAGGAATCTAAGTATAACCCGACTAGTGGGTAAGTGTCGTCTATTGAGGAAATAGCTCCATTAGAGGAGAAACCCCCAAGGGTTAAGGATCAAAATGAGTGAGCTAACGAGTTTTGTTGTGTTGATTGACTCGTTGAACCCCATTGTTGTGGGTATGCAATGTGTTATGTGTTTATAGTTTTCATGCATGATTTAAATAAAATCAACCGCATGCTTAGACGACAATTAGTTGGGCGTGGCCCGGTAGTATACGGGCTACACGATTACCATACCAGCATTGTGCTGAGCCCCTGGGGGGCCACCCTTTCTCTCTTTCTTTCCAGGTACTAGGTGATGGAAGTCGTTCAAGAGTAGGACGGGGTAGTTGTTTTTGTATGGGTAGTTCATTTAATTACTTATGTTTTGTAGGTGTAGTAAGACCGAAACTGTTGTCGGCATTAGTTTGTAAATACTCGGTACAGTTGGAATGTAAATGTATAATGTTTGTTGGTAATGGGAAGAGTTTGTACTGTGTAGTTGCTCGGGAATCTGGACCATCAGACCGATACAATATATATGTATTAACCTTGTTAGCCACGTGGGTGGCTACTGGCGTGTAACACCATTGAGTTAAGTAATGTGATGTGTTAAGTTTGCCGCTGCAGTTTGTTATTAAGTGTGATGTTGTTAGTTCGGGTGTTACAAAAAGTGGTATCAGAGCCAAGTATCGCTCTGATGACTGAATTACCGAGCTTAGGAAGTACCGAGTTAGGATTTTAGTACTTTGGGTTAAGGGTTGAGTGATAGCGTGAGAGATACGCTAGTTAGGGATTACCAGTGAGTACTGGAAACCTACAATATCCTTCCCACCCTCCACAATCCCTGTTTTATAACTCGGGAAAGAACGCCAAAGAGATGAAAGTCCTCTCTTTCTCGGGAAAGCCCGGTCTGGCTGTTAATAAGTACCTCTGTAAGTAAGGAGAACCTGTCATACGGTAGGTCCCGAAAAGTGGGAATCCCGGAGACGGTTTCCGACTGAACAATGATAACCGCATTTAATAGCGAAGCATGAAGAATCTTGTGTATAGAAGAATAGAATTTCCGGCAACCTGGGTCGACATGCCGAGTAGTCGAGAACAACCAGCTTGCAACGCATCGACCGTGCAACGGGCAAGAAGTGAAGTAATGAAACCCGAGACGAGTGTCTACGGGACTACAAATGTTAAATAATACACCAACGGTATACCAACCGACTAAGGAACTACAACGTAGTACCCAAACAAGAGACAAGTCTCAGTTACCATGCCAAATGAGTGGAATGGGCTACGAAGTAGATACGATACTAAGTGAAAAAGGGGGACTCCAAGAATGGGAAACACCCTAGTTAATGATTATCATGTGAAGACAGTGAGAAGTCGCCCAGAGGATTTATTGTCAAGACTGTAAGATCAAGTAAGGGCCAACAAAGCCGCTCATGACAGTGCGGGTAAAAACAATACCACAACCGGTGTGTGTGTTGAATCGATAGCCAGTTAGCATGGCGCACTTGCCACGGCAAGTGCTGCTATAACAGGGCTGTTCGGGAAATTTTTTAACAACTACAAGGTACCTAGTAAAGTACCACACAGTTAAGTGAGATCAGCATAACCTTGGAAAGGCTTAACAGCCTAACCTCTGCAATTGGAAATACACGAGTCAGCAAGAAGCTAGACTTGGTTAAGGCAAGAAGACGTTGTAAAACCGTGAGAATTTTTCTTTCAAACTCAGATTTATTTCAAACTCCTTTCTTTTAGAACCAAATTTTCTTTCAAACCCATGTTTATTTCTAACCTTCTTTTAAACCCAATCAGAGAACATACAGCCTCAGTTCCACATAGTAGGTAAGTTACACCCAGCTCACTTTTGAGCAACCGGACGGGAACCGGTAAACCCAAGGGTAGCAACCCGAGGGAATGGATGAAGTTCATAATGATACAACAGTGGATAGATTTTCCCTTGATTAAGTTCGGGAAGTACGGAATGCATATTATCATAGGATGATATAAGGGAGTTGACAACAGAATACTTCACCTAGGTGTGTGACAGGCACTACGAGTGTACCAACTGTAATGTGGGAAGACCGCACTCCGATAGGGGCTTGTGGGCCTGACCGACCTACTTATGGGTAAGTCGGGTAAGTATCAATGTATCAGTAGGATACCCCACATATGTATACGAGTAGAGTCAGGAACACGAGAAGTAGTCGACTGCATACTACGGTCAGCAGTAAAAGTCAAGCAGGAACAATGGTTGGAGTAAAAGAACTCAGTTAAGTTAACGAGACTAAAGGAATTAGTGAAGTCATCTCAAGAGAATGGTAAAGAGTAAGGAAGTGCGAAGTGCACCGACTGTTAAGTAAAGACATAGCATATGTCTCAAGTGTCACGAGGGATAAAACATGATAGTTGGAATGGTGACCCAGCCTTTACATGATAAGGTAGATGCCTGATATGGACATGTTAATGTCCAACAAACGGGATGAAACTCCCGGAATAATCGCCTAGACTACCAGTGCAGATCGATCTTCACAGAAAAGGCTAATAAACCCAGCTAAGAACGCAAAACGGCGTAGTTAACTAAACCAACCAATAATGCAAGCTAGATGTAATGGCATAACCTAGTAACACCCAGGAGCGGTCCTTGAAGGGTGTTTGGATCAACAATTGTTGAACGAAATAACGTCACAGAAACACATGAGTTGAAACTAATACTCAGTTTAAACATAAGTCGTTAGGAGGCAACCTGGCTTTCCTAAGGGGCATCCCATGAAAGGAAGCGTAATGCAACAACCTTATCATGGAGCCCAATGTAACCTCCAAACCATGTAATGTTGTACAAAGAAGTAAATGTGTGTGAACAGTCTACAATGAGTAGAGCTCGAAGCAGTAAGGCTTGTAAGCCACAAATAAAGTGTGTTATTATTTTTAGATTGTCGATTGCAAAGTTTATGTTGTGCACAAGTAATAGAGCGGAGAACGAACCATTGCTTTAAGTGGGGATACCTCCGATATTGTGAAAACCGCAGGAGTGGTAGTTATGTGAACCAAGTTCAAGAAATATGTTAAGGCCCAAGAATGATTTGAATAAGAATAATACGAGAAGAAGTGTTTGTACCAGTTGTGGAGACCAAAAGAGTAATAAGTCTAATAGCAACCACTATAGGTGTGTGATGCTAAATGTTCAGTGAACAACACTCAAGGAGCATAACGACTCGAAGAATAGCGTATTCAGCAACCAGCCAAATAGGTGGTGAAACACAGTGTAATGGTGGAAGCTAACATGACAGCGGGTGCCAGGTAAGCTAGTGATATACAATGAGTAAGTGTAACGCCCCTATTAACATAAATGCAGCGGAAATAAAACACTAAGGCGATTACAGATCATCGGGTTCCAAACACCCGGCACCAAACCTCACCGATTACAACTTATGATATTACAAAAGCTACGGTCTGAACTCGAGAAAACATAACATGAAAGAATAATAACAAAATACAATAGCTCTCCAAAGTTCCTAATTCCCACCCCATACACTCATACTCTTCGTGGCTACCTGTATAGCAATTCGTACCTGCAAGATGAAACCAAGCAGCCCACCCCAGGAGGGGTGAGTCAGTTCCCTGGAATGGAACTGGTACAATCCTCATAACAGAAATTAAAACATAATCTTTAAACAATATAGAAACTTGGAAAGAAACTCTTAAAAACCAAACAGAGGGATAAGGCACTTCAAATCACCAAGTCAAAGCAACAAGCAAGAATAGAGATAGTCAACAATAAAGATAAAGTTAGTCAGTTAGAACCACACCAGGAGTCAGTGAACATCCCATGCTTAAGTTAGATTAAGTTCCAGTAAGAGTAGAAAAACCCAAGTAGTCACAAGGACTAGGTAAGGAAAGAAGAAATCCAAGAACCAACAACTCAAGGGTGGAATGAAACCAATTGGAAGAGATGGCTCGCTGTTGACTACGTCCGATAGGACAGGGGATATACAGCCCCTCGCTGTTTACAACGTCCGTCTGGACAGGGGATATACAGCCCCTCGCTGTTTACCACATCCGATTGGACAGGGGATATACAGCCCCTCGCTGTTTACCGGTGAAGATGTGCGCACATCACAACAAAGACTCAGCTCATAGTTGAATTGATATCCACAGTCGAAAGAAGAATTTACCAAGATCAACATTCCCATATTCCCACTAGATTAATAACTGCACGAGCGCAATACCAAAACACTCAGTCCTACAGAGTGCAGAAGCGTAAACCCTCAGCAGTTAATATCTAATGAGGTAACCAGATAAGGAGAACCAATGATCATGTGAATTGTACATTCAAAGCCCAGTTAGTCACATCAAGCTGAGTTAGTCACACAACAGTTCCCTTTCGAGATTCATTCAAGCTCAGTTAGCGTTTCTCAAAACATGCCAAGAAGTTCGTCACCAAAAGTATATCTGAGTACGAGAAGTCGTACCTGGTATATGTAGAAGTAGTAACCAAACTTGAAAATGTGAACTACCTCCACTAATCACCTATAATTAAAGTATTCCAAACATTGATTTGTTAAGGTACTATAACGCTACACATCCTCCATTCTTATTAGTCTACAGTTTTGTTTTACAGTTACACCCTCCTAAGGATCTGGCTAGATCTCGTAATTAAATCTATAATGCATACTTAACTTATTCCATTTACCCACTCCTGATTATAGGTTTAGTTTAATTAAACCCTTTCGTTACGCTTGGCTAATCTTAATTTATCACCTATTTAAGGTTTAAGATATGTACCTCCCCCTAATAGTCCACCTATATGTCACATTAACATTTGATATTTTTAAGCGCCACGTATGAATAAGGTTTATCCCAATCTTTCCCTCTTAATACGCTTCCCATAAGGTATGTTACTACTTTTATTTACTTCTAATGTATTTACATATACACTTATATTTTCCTTAGAATTTATCCAAAACATTCTTTAAGAAATTCTTATTGTATTTAATTATATTTAATACCTTTTAGACATATCCACAACTGATATATGGTTTATAAAATAAAGTGTTTGCCCTAGTTTAATACAGCATATTAACCTCCATAATAATAATATGTAGTTTAGTTTAATACCTCGATTTAATATAAGTTCCCATTTTATTTTTTCATATAAGTATATTTATGTGTAAACAACTTTTACTTCACCTAAAAGATAATACCCAAAATATTTATAAACATACTGATGTAAAATGTTAATTAAGGTTTAATTATTTTCCCCAACCTAAACAGCTTATTAACAAACCATACTTTAATTTTTGTTACATTAAAAACCATATATTATAAGTTATTCTTATGAAAATTCCAAAAACATAATTTTTAAACCCATTTAACCTTGTCCAAAAATTCCCAAATTTAATATATAATAAATATAACATTTTAGACATATTATAAAATTTTTATTTCATAAAAATATCTTTTTAAATTTCCCAAATAATTCCATAATACTCGTAACTTGCAAAAATCATAACTTATGTTTAAAAACTCAAAACCCATATTAATTTACATCAAAATAAACTAGATTTTATAAGGAATCTATGGTTAAAATTCAAGTCAAAATACATTCGGTAGGGCCATTAAATAAATCTAGCAAGTTAGGACTTATTTCTGAAAATAATATAAAAACTTATACTTATATTTTGAAACGTTTTAATTGTGGCCGTCCGTTTCTTTTAACTGAGATCGGACGGCTCCTGAATGTCGAGTTCATCAGCGAACTCAACTCGATTCCGAGTACTAATCTACCGTTTTCTCTCAATCCACAGAACCAAATCGAGTGGTTCTTGTTCCATTGAATTCGAAATTCCAAGACGCATCTATTGACACCGATTTCCCCAAATATCATGCAGTATTACGAAAGATTCATTTTGGGTTCAAGTTAGGTCGAGTTTCGGGTTTACGAATTCGATTTCACCAATTCCTCTCAATATAATGCATAATTGAATAAATTGCTACGTGGGTTTGGTCGAAAATGAAGTTAAGATTGGCAACACCGGAGCAATTTGATCAGAAACTCACCGGAATTGTATTAACGAGGAGAATCCAAATCGAGAATTCTGGAAAATGTTATTTTATGTGCGGTTCAGGTATGCCACTTCTCGAATCAACTCGCACCAACTGAGAGAGATTTGATTCATGTAACCTATCACAATCCAAACTAGACATGTAACTCTAGATGTGAGTGGAAGAATCATAGATTTCGATGAACTAGGGAGAAAGTTACAGATCTCACAAGATCCGTGTTTACCTAGTTGATTTCGGGATGAACTGGGCAGAATTACCGCCGTGATCGAGTAGGCAACTTTAGACAGATTTATCTCCCAAACCAGTGCGAATCAGCCTTGGCCATCAACATGAAAGTTATAGAGGAATTAGAGTTCTTCAAAACAAGCTAAAGAACACGAAATTTGGATGAGCAATGAAGAAGTTATGGCGTGACGAAGTTTACCCGATCTCAGGAAAAACCGGGATTCTGGGTTACGAACTCGCGAGGATGTAACTTTGGATCAACTTTCCGATAATTGTAGAAGGAGTTAGATGGTGTGTGAGTAATGGTTGGAAAGAGGAAAGATAGGAGAATCGAATGAAACAAACGGCATACGAAATGGTGGAGTAGGGAAAAAGATATAGGTGTCTAAAGATCGCCTGTTGACATGCCAAAACCGCTGGAAACTCAACTGATTGAGTGACTCGGTGCTGACTGGGCGCGACACGTGTCCTGGACACGTCAGCATCCTTCAAAATTTTGGCTCTAAACTTCAATTTATCATAACTTTGGCTAGGATGATCCGTTTTTAACGTTCTTTTTATCGATCTTCATGGTTTTTCATAACCTATTTATTGGTATAGGTTTCATGGCCTGGTTTGACCATTCTCAAAAAGTCAACTCTAGCAAGGCATAATAAGCTTTAAGGTTTCTAGAATCTTATTGACTTTTGTGTTTCAAAACAATGTTCCAACACTTCCGAAAATCTTTATAATATATTTGGAGTGTTTAGAAATTTTCCCAAGATTTATTGACTTATAAATCTTATTATTAAATATCATAATACTATATAATAATGTATAATAATTAGGGTTAAATAGGAGAAAACCCCTAAATAAATTTCACAATTCCATATAATAATTTAATATTCATAATTCCATATAATAATTTAATATTTTAATAAAAGAAATCCCCTAAATTAATTTAAATTAATTTATGGGGTATTTCAGTCTACCCCCCTTAAAAGAAACTTTGTCCCGAAGTTTAACACCAACTAATAGCTACTCACACCACATCAGGTGTGCTGTCAAGAATTACCAGAATGTTTGTCCAGTAACAATCTCAACCAAAATTCCATACCAATCCATACCAATTGTAACTTCTCCCACAATCTATTTCCACTCATTTCCATTTCCAAATTCCACGCAAGATTATTCATCGTCAGACCAGGACCAAGATTTTCATAAATAGAAATCAAGAATCACACAATGTATAAATCAAGTACATGTATACACCTCTCCATCATTCTACTAACAAAACAACAAGGCATAATCTGGATGAGGTGACGAAGGAAGAGTATGCACTACCCCCCCCCCCCCCGAAAAGAGCCAAGGTACGCCCTCGTACCGCTATGAACAAGAACCCAGTAAAGGCAAGAATACAAGGAAATATCATGGAAATAGGTGTGGGTACTTCACTCTCCTAGAGTCCTCAGTCTCCCAAGTAGCTTCTTCAACCCCATGATGCTCCCAAAGAACCTTCACTAGCTTGACTGATCTGCCTCTCGTTTCCCGGACCTTCGTGTCCAGGATCTGAATGGGAGTCTCCTCATATCTCAGTGTAGGTTCAATCTCTAATCTTTCTGGCTGTAGCACGTGAGAAGGGTCAGGTACATACTTCTTCAGCTGCGATACATGAAACACGTCATGTACCTTCCCCAAATCCGCTGGTAGGTCTAGTCGATACGCTGCTGGGCCCACGCGCTCCGTAATCCTGTACGGACCAGCATACTTAGGGCTTAGCTTTCCTCGCTTCCCAAATCTGAAGATACCTCTCATCGGAGACACTCGTAGGAAAACCATATCACTGATCTGAAATTCAAGCTCTCTGGTACGCTGATCCCCGTAAGATTTCTGTCTAGACTACGCTGCCCTCATGTGCTGCTGAATAACTCTGATGTCATCCTGTAGTCTCTGAATATACTCTGGACCAATCAAAACTGTCTCAGCAAGGTCACTCCATGATAAAGGTGTCCGGCACGGTCTGCCATACAGAGCCTGAAATGGGGCCATGCCGATAGACGAGTGATAGGAGTTGTTGTAGGAGAACTCGACCAAGTGTAGACGCTCTACCCAACTCCCCTGATAGTCTAAGGCGACCGCTCTCAACATATCTTCCAGTGTCTGAATCGTCCTCTCGGTCTGCCCATCTGTTTGTGGGTGGAAGGCTGTGCTAAGTCGCAGCTGAGTACCAAATGCCTCCTGCACCTGACGCCAAAATCTACTAAGGAAACGTGCATCACGATCGGAGACGATCGTCTTCGGTACCCCATGGTACCGGATGTGCTCCGTGGTGAACACCTCAGCCAGTTTGGGCACCTTCCATGTGTCCTTTATAGGTATGAACTTAGCGGTCTTAGTTAACCTATCCACTATCACCCAAATTGTGTTCAATCCACCTCTAGCTGGAGGGGAGACCGACCACAAAATCCATATAATATCGTCAAACCAGCAGGTGGTACCGGTAATGACTGAATCTGGCCTCCTGGTCGCGGTGCTCGAACTTCACTTCTGACAGGTGAGACATCGCGAGACGAAGTCTGTAATCCCCTTCATCCCGCTCACCAGAATAACTTCTTTAAATCCTTGTACATCTTGGTGGCTCCAGGATGTACTGACAATGTAGAGGAATGAGCTTCAGAGAGAATCCTGGTCTAAAGTTCTGTCGCATCCTGAGGTACGCAGAGTCTGCCTCTGACTCGAAGGTGTCCCTCGCTGTCTAGCTCGTAGTCATACTTCAGACCATCAGTCAGCCCATCTGCTAATTTCTGCCTGATACCCTGTAGATACACATCACTATCCTGAGCTGCATATACCTCCTCAGCTATCGTGGTCGTCTCTATGAGAGCAAGAAGTGAATGTGCTCTTCTGCTCAGAGCGTCTGCCACGACATTACCTTTACCCTCAGTGTACTGGAGGTCGATATCATAATCAGCTAGTAGCTCGATCCACCATCGCTATCTCAAGTTCAGCTCCTTCTGGGTCCAGATGTATTTCAAACTCTTATGATCTGTCATAATTCGGACCGTGGCTCCATACATGTAGTGTCGCCAGATCTTCAATGCAAAAACTTAGGCGAGGAGCTCAAGGTCATGTGTGGGATAATTTTCTTCGTGTTTCTTCAGCTGTCGTGAAGTGTTAGCAGAAATATATGTTATTATACTCCTACCTAGGCAGTGTACCTATCGTTTTGCGGAATAGTGAATTGAGTGGGGGTTGTCGATCTCAAGGACCTCGTTCAATTAATTGACAATTTATTACTAACTGAGGAACTAAACTAAGAAAACAGGAAACGTCACTTTTTCAGGTTTTACTTAATTCATTAAAAAGAAAGACTCAACAAACTAACATAAAATAATAAAACAGTAAAATAAACTAAACAAATAAATAAAGAGTAAAACTCTAAATAAAAGGAAGCACCCCGGATTGTTCTGCAAACCTTCACTTTCTAATCTATTAATAAACTCTTCCCTAATTCTGCAATAAACTCAGGAACTATAATTAATTCGTCAACGACTAAGTCTAACGAATCCTAACCAGTTGCTAGAACTAGCAGCAGACTAATGCTCTAATCCAGACACAACTAATCGCATAAAGAACAGCTCCTATTTGAGACCGATTAACTTATAGGTGGGATCACGCTTCTAGTCGTTAATCAGGTTTAATTCCTATGTCTTGTTATCTATCTCAGCTCTCGCATGTTGATTAGAAAACTACAAAGATTGCTTTAATAATTAGCTAGAAAATTAAAGCGCATGAAGAACAGGAATTAAACTACTGCAATTATAATCAGAGAAAAGATTACAAAATAAATATAAAGATTCGGTTTGCTACCCCAACCCGGGGAGCTAAACAAACTACTCAAACATAAACATAAAAACAACAAAAATAACAGAGGAAGACATTAATATGTAACAATGGTAATATGTGGTGTGGTAGTGGTGTGGTGGTGTTGGACGGATCATAGTGGTGCTGGTATGGTGGTGACGATACGTGACGGTGGCGTGGTGAATATGATAGAGAGGCGCAGAGCCCCTCTGGTGGTGTGGTTGTGGTTCTCTCCCCTTTCGAACCCTAAGTCTCGTATTTATATACATCAGCAACCGCCCTTCAACTTAATAAATCTCTCTTTTGATGTTGATATACTACATGTACGTGGTAATTAATATTTCCATGATGATGATTAATCATCAAATAATAATGTGCCATGCGGATTGCATTTCCGTGAATGAGAACATGGAGCCGTCAAAATATAATTAGTGTGCAATCATGACTTTAATGGTTTTCTCCAGAAGTGCTTCCAATTATTGGTTAAGTGCCACGTGAATTTTGTATAATCCGCATGATTGAATGGCCATGTCAATCTCCTTTGTGAAATAATTGTGAGCGTGAATGCATGCATGGCTTATATATATATAATGTTGCAATTTTCCTGTATTTGACACATAAAATATATCAGCTCTCATCTTAATACAAATCTTAGTAAAAACATATGATAAGTGAGAAATATGGCATGAATTGATTGTAAATATAGCATGAAATATAGCGCTGAAGATAGATATATTTCACACTTATCAAGAAGCGTAAGCCACGACTCTACCATTTTTCATCAATACTCCACCGATCCCCTTGCCTGAAGCATCACAGTAAACCTCGAATCCCTCATTTCCCTCGGGGATCACCAATACAGGAGCTGTGGTCAGAGCATCCTTCAGTGCCTGAAAGGAGACCTCACATGCCTCTGTCCATACAAATGGGCTATCCTTCTTCATCAGAGAGGTTAAGGGCTTGGCTAGCCTAGAGAAATCCTTCACAAAGCGTCTATAATAGCCAGCCAACCCAAGGAAGCTCCGAATCTCAGTCACTGAGCGAGGTCTGTGCCAGCTCTTCACCCCTCAATTTTAGCTGGGTCCACTGAAACTCCCTCAGCTGAGATCACATGACCAAGAAATGATACCTTGTCCAGCCAGAATTCGCACTTGCTGAACTTGGCATAGAGTTGCCTCTCTCTCAGAGTCTCCAAGACTGTCCTCAAATGCTGCTCATGTTCCTCCTTGCTCTTGGAGAAGATCAGAATGTCGTCTATGAATACGACCACTGACTTATCTAGCTGGGCTTGGAAGACTCCTGCATCAAATCCATAAATCTCGCCGGTGCATTGGTCAGTCCAAACGGCATCACTGTGAACTCATAGTGGCCGTATCTGGTCCGGAAGGCTGTCTTCTCTATATCTGTCTCAGCTACAGCTATCTGATGATACCCGGAACGCAGATCAATTTTAGAGAACACCTTAGCTCCCTCAGCTGGTCGAACAAGTCATCGATCCTGGGCAGTGGGTACTTGTTCTTGATCGTGACATTATTCAACTCCCTGTAGTCAATACATAATCTCATGCTTCCGTCCTTCTTCTTGACGAACAGCACAGGAGCACCCCAAGGTGAGACACTGGGTCGGATGAAACCCTTATCTAGTAACTCCTGCAGTTGTTTCTTCAATTCCACCATCTCCGCAGGGCCCATCCGGTAGGGTGCCTTGGCAATCGGTCCTGTACCAGGTATGAGGTCGATGTTGAACTCAACCTCCCTCAATGGTGGTAGTCCAGGTAACTCCTCCGGAAAAACGTCGGGGTACTCCGACACAACAGGTACGTCACTCTTGAACTTTGGATCTGTCCTCAGATCCTGGGCATAACAGTAGTAGGCGGTCGCTCCCTTGGACACCTCCTTCATCAGGGATAATGCCGATACAACCTTCACAGTCGGCTGCTTGGGCTGCATTCGGTATGATACTGTGATCCCTGTAGCTGACTTCAAGAGGAGGCGATGCTCTGCACAGTGAAGCCTACCTCTGTATCGCTGTAGTGTGTCCATGCCCACAATTATGTCGAACCCCATGCCAGGGAAGACAATGGCATCAAAGAGGAAATCTGCTCCCTTGATGCGTATATTCAAGTCCTTACATTGCTTACTGCACTTGATTAACTCTCTGGATGGCAATAAAACTGAGCAGTCATGGATATCCTCTGTAGGGGCATCTATCTTAGCATGGAATGCCTGGGATATGAATGAATGGGAGGCTCCAGAATCAAACAGAACAGTGGCTTCCACCTCATTAATTAAGAACGTGCCTGAAACCACAGAGTAAATTCTAAGATTCTCAGACTTACTTCCAAGGTAATAAATCAGGCTAGTAGTTATACCTGTGATGACCATCCCATTGCTCTTCGCTTGAGCCTGGTTCAACACAGTCAACCTGATCTCTGAGTTCCCAACCCCTACAACGACGAAACAAACTTATAAGATTTCCACTCTTATTAAGGTCTTCATGAGCATTTTAATGATTACAATGCTGAAATTGCATAAATTACAAGGCTAGATCTGTCTAAAGGTCAGGTTTAAACGGCCAGGTTTCATGTGGGTCTGGTTGATGATGGATGTGGGGGCTGTGTGGGGCTTAATTCTCTTCACCCCATGGTAGATAAGTCTGGCTGCTCCCCCGAATATCAGTACATCACCCGACTTCAGGAGGATTTTGTAGCAAGATCCATCTCTTCTGATCTCCAAATAGGAATTCCGCGTCGTCTCCAAGGGATATGGACACCACTGGAACTCCTCTGGTGATGGACTCTAGAGACTCGTCCCTATCCTGATGCATTCCTAGCTTACCTTCTTTCCCATAGAAGTTGATGATGCACACGTCTGAGGTTAGGTCTGGGACGGGCTCATCCTCCAATTCCTGGGCTGCTTTAACTGCAGCTCCAATGATGGTCTGCAACTCTCCTGGAATTGGTGGCACCTCCACCTCTTCATAGTTTCCAGTGGTGTGGTCCCACTTCTTACCTAGGCACATGATCTTCACCTTCATGGTCGCACCGTTCTTGAAGGTAGGGGTGTAAAAGTTTCCTCCTTTCACACCTAATTCTCTGATCTTGAGGATCAATGCATATTGGTCAGCTGGGGTCAAAAATTCTCGTAATAAGACCATCCCAGGTCTCAATATCTCACACTTTCTGGTGGGTGTGGTTTGGCCTCAAAGGGAATGGTGGGTGTGGAAATAGGCAATACAGGAAAGCAAATATCGAAAGCTGAACGAAAACAACAATTGCCATTAAGTAAACAAGTCAAGGTTCAAACTGGTCTTAGCACAAAGATGTAAAAGAAAGAGGGATTTATAGTTCATCCCTTTACAATGTAGAGGAAAAATTGCTTGAAGAAATTAAGTGAAACGAAGGTCTAAGCTTCTTCAGTAGGAAAGTAGTCCTCACCAGGTGAACTCGGATCATCACTCGCTGATTCAACACGGTCCACCAGGTTGAGAATTGGTGCTTTGCCCGGCCTCTGAGGGTAGCTCTGGGCAGGGCGGTTGGTAGATGGTCCTGCACCTCCTGTGCCACCTCTACCTCCTCCTCCGGCAGCATTTGTAGCTGGGGCTTTAGCCGTCGACCCGGTGTGTGGCTTGTAACTCTTGGAGTCCGGGTTCAAGAAGCATTCGAATCCCCTGTGCCCCTTCTTACCGCAGTAGTGGCATTCTACCAGGTTCCCTTTACAGTCCTTACCTGGGTGATCCTTCTGGCACCACCTGCAGAAATACCTTCTCACCGGGTTGTCTCCTGTTTCAGTTCAAGGTTAGTAATGTGATAGCAAAATAAAGCTACATTGTAGATTCTATCTTTTCTCACCCCTAGGTGGCTCATAGCGGAGAGGCTTAGCATCAGCATGGGAAGGAACGATGGCTTTCTCATTCCCTCCCTTGAAAAATTTTCCCCTCTTCTCATGATTCTGAGAGGATCCTCTTCCATTTCCTCCTCCATTATCATTCCTCCTCTTCCCTAGCACAGAATCCTGGTATGCGATGGTGGTTTCGCAGTCATTTGCATCATCAGCTAGTTCCTGTCGTTACAACACGTGTTAGTGGGGAATCCAAGCATGCCAGAAATTCCATAGTCATATTTCATACCTGTAAAGTCTTTCCTCTGGTGGAACCGATCATATTCATGATCCTGAAGTCCAAGCCGGTATGGAATTTGTCCACCAAATACCTCGGAGCGTAAGCCCCCTCGCCAATGACGGCAAGCAACTCCACAAACTTGTCATAGTATTCAGCAACAGAGGAAGTCCCCTGCTTCAACTGCTCAAATTCACTTCTCATCCTCTTCTGTAGGTAGGATGGGTAGAACTTAGCTCTCAGGGCCACCAGAAAAGCTTGGAAATCAAAGTTCGCTTGAGCGGTCAGCTCGGCTCTGGCTGTCTGCCACCATCGATGAGCGGGCCCTTGGAGAAAGTAGGCCGCTATGTCCACTTGGCGTTCTGCTGGAACATGTAGAGAGGTAAAAGCCTTTTGAATCTCAGCTATGTATTTCTCCAGAGCTTTCGGTACTGGCTGGCCTTCGTAGACTGGGGGACGAAGATCGTTGACCGCTTTCAACCAGTTAAACTCTCGTGGACCATTGGGTGGTGGTGGCGGTGGTTGAGGGATCTGAGCCTGCTGCTGAGCTAATGCAGCGGTCACAATCTGAGCTATGACCTCAGGGGTAACAGCGTCGGGTCCGTAACCACCTGGGGGTCCCGCTCCTCGTCCTCCTCTTCCTCCGCGTCCTCCTCTTCCTCCTCTTGAGACATTTAGCTGCTAAGGATGGTGTTTGTTGTTCAGAAGTTGTATTAATTAGATATCTATGTAGTAACGTGCGAAGTGTTTCATAACTACCCATGGACGGTATGTAGTTAGAGTGTTCATGAGTAATGTAAGTAAGGCAAGTATGGGGTAAGGGTAACGTGCCTTTCTGGAATCCTCACTTCCCAATTCTACCCCACTTCCCCAGTTTTAAGGGCACCTATATTCTAAGTATTTCACTCGGCTTGTTTTCTCGGGCTCAGAGCGTAACTACGCTCTGATACCACTTTCTGTAACGCCCCTATTTAACATAAATGCAGCGGAAATAAAACACTAAGGCGATTACAGATCATCGGGTTCCAAACACCCGGCACCAAACCTCACCAATTACAACTTATGATATTACAAAAGCTACGGTCTGAACTCGAGAAAACATAACATAAAAGTAATAATAACAAATACAATAGCTCTCCAAAATTCCTAATTCCCATCCCATACACTCACTCTCTTCGTGGCCACCTGTACAACAATTCGTACCTGCAAGATGAAACCAAGCAGCCCACCCCGGGAGGGGTGAGTCAGTTCCCTGGAATGGAACTGGTACAATCCTCATAACAGAAATTAAAACATAATCTTTAAACAATATAGAAACTTGGAAAGAAACTCTTAAAAACCAAACAGAGGGACAAGGCACTTCAAATCACCAAGTCAAAGCAACAAGCAAGTAATAGAGATAGTCAACAATAAAGATAATGTTAGTCAGTTAGAACCACACCAGGAGTCAGTGAACATCCCATGCTTAAGTTAGATTAAGTTCCAGTAAGAGTAGAAAAACCCAAGTAGTCACAAGGACTAGGAAAGGAAAGAAAAAATCCAAGAACCAACAACTCAAGGGTGGAATGAAACCAATTGGAAGAGATGGCTCGCTGTTGACTACGTCCGATAGGACAGGGGATATACAGCCCCTCGCTGTTTACAACGTCCGTCTGGACAGGGGATATACAGCCCCTCGCTGTTTACCACGTCCGATTGGACAGGGGATATACAGCCCCTCGCTGTTTACCGGTGAAGATGTGCGCACATCACAACAAAGACTCAGCTCATGGTTGAAATGATATCCACAGTCGAAAGAAGAATTTACCAAGACAACATTCCCATATTCCCACTAGATTAATAACTGCACGAGCGCAATACCAAAACACTCAGTCCTACAGAGTGCAGAAGCGTAAACCCTCAAGTTAATATCTAATGAGGTAACCAGATAAGGAGAACCAATGATCATGTGAATTGTACATTCAAGCCCAGTTAGTCACATCAAGCTGAGTTAGTCACACAACAGTTCCCTTTCGAGATTCATTCAAGCTCAGTTAGCGTTTCTCAAAACATTCCAAGAAGTTCGTCACCAAAAGTATCTGAGTACGAGAAATCGTACCTGGTATATGTAGAAGCAGCAACCAAACTTGAAAATGCGAACTACTCCACTAATCACCTATAATTAAAGTATTCCAAGTATTGATTAGTTAAGGCACTATAATGCTACACATCCCCATTCTTATTAGTCTATAGTTTTGTTTTACAGTTACTCCCCCTAAGGATCTGGCTAGATCTCGTAATTAAATCTTTAATGATACTTAACTTATTCCATTTACCCACTCCTGATTATAGGTTTATTTAATTAAACCCTTTGGTTACGATTGGCTAACTTACTTTGACACCTATTAAGGTTTAGGATGTGTATTTCCCCCTAATAGTCCACCTAGATGTCACATAACATTTAATATTTTTAATTGCACGTAGAATTAGGTTTATCCCAATTTTTCCCTCTTAATATGTTTCCCATAAGGATGTTACTACTTTTATTTACTTCTAATGTATTTATATACACTTATATTTTCCTTAGATTTATCCAAAACATTCTTTAAGAAATTCTTATTGTATTTAATTATATTAATACTTTTAGACATATCCACAACTGATATATGGTTTATAAAATAAAGTGTTTGCCCTAGTTTAATTAAGCATATTAACCTCCATAATAATAATATGTAGTTTAGTTTAATACCTCGATTTAATATAAGTTCCTATTTTATTTTTTCATATAAGTATATTTATGTGTAAACAACTTTTACTTCACCTAAAAGATAATACCCAAAATATTATAAACATACTGATTAAAATGTTAATTTAGGTTTAATTATTTTCCCCAACCTAAAAAGCTTATTAACAACCATACTTTAATTTTTGTTACATTAAAACCATATATTATAAGTTATTCTTATGAAAATTCCATAAACATAATTTTTAAACCTATTTACCCTTGCCCAAAAATTCCCAAATTTAATATATAATAACTATAACATTTTAGACATATTATAAAATTTTTATTCATAAAAATATCTTTTAAATCCCAAATAATTCCATAATACTCGAACTTGCAAAATCATAACAAATTATGTTTAAAAACTCAAAACCCATATTAATTACATCAAAATAAACTAGATTTTATAAGGAATCTATGGTTAAAATTCAATCAAAATACATTCGGTAGGGCCATTAAATAAATCTAGCAATTAGGACTTTTCTGAAAATAATATAAAACTTATACTTATATTTTTAAACGTTTTAATTGTGGCCGTCCGTTTCTTTTAACTGAGATCGGACGGCTCCTGAATGTCGAGTTCCAGCGAACTCAACTCGATTCCGGTACTAATCTACGTTTTCCCTCTCAATCCACAGAACCAATCGAGTGTTCTGTTCCATTGAATTCGAATTCCAAGACGCATCTATTACACCGATTTCCCCAAATACAGCAGTATTACGAAAGATTCCATTTTGGGTTCAAGTTTAGGTCGAGTTTCGGGTTTACGAATTCGATTTCGCCAATTCCTCTCAATATATGCTAATTGAATAATTGCTAACGTGGGTTTGGTCGAAAATGAAGTTTAAGATTGGCCACACCGAGCAATTTGATCAGAAACTCACCGAATTGTATTAACGGGAGAATCCAAATCGAAATTCTGGAAAACGTTATTTTATGTGCGGTTCAGGTTATGCTCACTTCTCGAATCAACTCGCACCAACTGAGAGAGATTTGATTCATGTAACTATCACAATCCAAACTAGACATGAACTCTAGATGTGAGTGGAAGAATCATAGATTTCGATGAACTAGGGAGAAAGTTCAGATCTCACAAGATCCGTGTTTACCTAGTTGATTTGGGATGAACTGGGCAGAATTACCGCCGTGACGAGTAGGCAACTTTAGACAGATTTATCTCCCAACCATGCAATCAGCCTTGGCCATCAACTGAAAGTTATAGAGGAATTAGAGTTCTTCAAAACAGCTAAAGAACACGAAATTTGGATGAGCAATGTAAGAAGTTATGGCGTGACAAGTTACCCGAGTCTCAGGAAAAACCGGGATTCTGGGTTACGAACTCGCGAGGATGTAACTTTGGATCAACTTTCCGATATTGTAGAAGGAGTTAGATGTGTGTGGTAATGGTTGGAAAGAGGAAAGATAGGAGAATCGAATGAAACAAACGCTACCAAATGGTGGGAGTAGTGAAAAAGATATAGTGGTCTAAAGATCGCCTGTTGCCATGCCAAAACCGCTGGAAAATCCAGTGCCACAAACTCAACTGATTGAGTGACTCGGTGCTGACTGGGCGCGACACGTGTCCTGGACACGTCAGCATCCTTCAATTTTGGCTCTAAACTTCAATTTTCATAACTTTGGCTAGGATGATCCGTTTTTAACATTCTTTTTTATCGATCTTCATGGTTTTTTCATAACCTATTTTTTATTGGTATAGGTTTCATGGCCTGGTTTGACCATTCTCAAAAAGTCAACTCTAGCAAGGGCATAATAAGCTTTAAGGTTTCAGAATCTTATATGACTTTTATGTTTTCAAAACAATTTCCAACACTTGAAAATCTTTATAATATATTTGGAGTGTTTTAGAAATTTCCCAAGTTTATTGACTTATAAATCTTATTATTAAATTCATAATACTATATAATAATGTATAATAATTAGGGTTAAATAGGAGAAAACCCCTAAATAAATTTCACAATTCCATATAATAATTTAATATTCATAATTCTATATAATAATTTAATATTTTAATAAAAGAAATCCCCTAAATTAATTTAAATTAATTTATGGGGTATTTCAGTAAGAGCACGGTGCGTAGTAAGCGACTGTTGTATAAGTATTGTTAAATGATAAGATGGCAAATTAGCAGAGTTATGTGTTAGACTCAGTGGAGATACAACGGTAAGTGATAGCAAATGAATCAGGCAGTAAGCCAGTAGCCAGTATTATGAGATAAGAATCTCGGTGAAACACAGTGTTCATTCCTATTGCAATTGCATAAGAGATTTACTGCCAAGAGTTTACGCCTCTACACTCTGTATGACTGAGTGTTTTTGTATTGCACTTGCGCAGTAATGATCGAGTGAGATAGCTAGGAATTTAGGGAAAATGTTAATTGTGGTAGAAGAACAAAGACACTTATAACACTATAATGACCGATGCATAGATAATGCAAGGTCGTACAAAGGAAAGAATACATGTACAAAACCAAATGTGGAGGCATGATCAGCAATAAGTGACTGTAGTAACATGGAATACCAAACATCGGTAGGGAATATGCCCCAAGTGTGGGAAATAACCGAGAGAGCACTACACATTAGATAGCAGCTCAATCTCAACCGACAGTAAGTCGGAAGAAACCAAGTCAATAATTGTGAAATACATAGCTGCATACACAGTAAACCATTATGGAAGTGGATAGAAAGTTTGCAACTCACCGAATTCGCTCACGGTAGGAGATACCACGCATCGGTTGAGAAACCATTATAACCAGGATAAAGGTGATAATTGGGAGATGTATAATACAGTAACAATAAATGGCTAATTTTAAGCTCTAAAGTTGTCAGTTGCGCAGTATAGGCCAGCGAACCCATGCTTCATTTGTCGAATATGCATTGTTAAAAACGGATAAATGGCTAATTATTAACGCCTAGAAGCCTCACAGGCCAGAACTGAAACCGGTTATGAGTTAAATAAACTCCGATGAGAATTCTTGGTTTAGAGACTAAACCGCCAATATGGTTAAGATCCTCTAACCAGAACGCATTGTATAACAGACCGCGCGGAAGTCACGACGGTAGAACATTTTTAAACCAATGTCCAGTGGTTGCTTCGTGGGCGTAATCCCTTTTAAGGGGGGTAGAGCGCAAAACCGCTTAGTGTGTTTTACCGTACAAGTGTACGTGAACTATGTTGTGCATAGCGCAAAATAATTTGTTTGGATGATTGGTGCGTGCGTTACATAAACATACGCATTCATTCATGGTTTAATTATGGTAATTACGCACAGGAGATGCGAATACCATTGTGATAAGTGTGTCTACTTTGTTAACTGTTGTGTGTTAGTACAAGTGTGAGGGAGTAAAGAAACTCCCGGGGAACTAAAACCCCGACAGTATATGTTCACATAATACTAAATGTAAAACCATGTATTGTATTTTGATAAAAGTATGTATATATACAGTATTGTGATATATGAAGGGGTATGAAACCGATATAGAACCTAGTAAGAATTAAATTCCCTAGGTAACTTGATTAAAAGTGAATGGAGATAACTGATAGACGGAGTTCAATCCCTTGGAGATGTAATGATTATGATTAGAATGACTATTAAAGATAGAAAATTGGAAATGAGTGAATTACTTGATGCTTGAAATTGAGGTGGGAGGTGAAACTTGATTTTCATGAGATCAAGGGAAGCCGAACACAAATTGGGGTGGAAGGATAGTTCAACACAGATGCTGATCACATCGGGGTTGGATGATTCTTGAAGCTCCCTATAAGTGGTCACAAATAACGACGCTAAGGAAGACGCAAAAAGCATAAAATGGGACTTGGAGTTGTATTGCGTTTTCAAAAGGATTTTCAATTGGTATTTCCAAAACTTCTAATTGATATTTTGAATAAAGGATTCTCTTATACTTAACCACGTAAAGAATATTTTCATAGTACTTGCTCACGAGCTGAGGACGTATGAGCCCTTGTCTTCGGACCGGTGACATGAGAAGTACATATGTTAAAATAATTAAGTGATTGTTTTGATCTCACAAAGGAACGGGGACCATAAGGTGTCCATCGCGACCGGGTTCTACGAGATCACAGTGTATATAAAAGTTATTTTTGGTTGATATACATGCTAAGACATGTTGTGTGGTATGTGTAATAAATATTATTTTTGACCTTGAGTCCTAATGTGGTCGAGTTCTGAAAGATCGTTATGTTACCCAGACCTATGAGTCTAAATGTTGTTATGTTACCCAGACCTATGAGTCTAAATGTTGTTATGTTACCCAGACCTGAGAGTTTGAGGGTTGTTATGCAAGTACAATGTTGTTAAGATACCCGGACCGTTGAGTCCGAGGTTATCATATAAGTATGTTATGTTATGTATGGATGTGGATATGTTACCCGGACCGTTAAGTCCGAGGTTGTGATGTAAAATATGTTTGGTTATGGAAGTTTTACTTTGCAAGTAATCCCCGTGTTCTAATTCAAATGATGCTTGGGAAGTGTGAACATCGAGGATGAAGATCTTTTAAGGGGGGTAGATTGAAATACCCCAAACCTTGATATATTTTTTAACAATTAAACTATGGTATGTAAAGGCTAAAATGTGCCTTGGAAACATTAGTGAAAAATTTAAACCACAGTAAACACAGTAAAGTACAACTAAGATAGGTTGAGCAAAAACATGCTCTAAGCTTGGAATGAACTTGGTTAGGATCCAAAGAGCCTACCAAGACTTAATAATATACAATTATGATTTAATAAGGCTAAATAAGTCCTTAAGAAACATTGGTAGACAATTAAACCTAAGGAAATAGAAGAAAACACCATAAAGTCAATTTAAGCAAAAACTTGCCCTAGACTTGGTGTAACCTTGTATAAGACCTAAAGGTCATTCCTAGACCTTATTTACATGTTACGGAACATGTTAAATCAATTACTATAGAAAACCAAGCTTGAAAACAAGTTAAAACACAAAATGTGCTTTAAGGAGCCTTAAAGCACATTTTTGAAAAATTGTCTTGGAAATGGGTTTTGAGTGGCTAAATGTCCATCATTACTATTTAATCAACATGTTTACTACTTAGTATCACATTAGGAAGCCTAAATCAATGGGAAACCAAAAATTTCACAAATATGTGCACTAATTAGTGAATAATGCTCAAATAGTGCTAGTTTTGACTTAAGTCAACCTTAATTAGTTAAATGGTCAAACAAGGCCATATACAAGTTAATTGTTGAAGGGGGGACGGTTTTTGATGTGTGATTCATCACACATGGCCAGAAAATAAAGAAAAGAAGAAGGGATAAAGTAAAAGTTACTATTTACCTTTTATAACATAATATCTCTTAAAGCGCACTCTCTCACCTCAATCTCTTTATTTCTCTCATCCCCACCGTATTCATCTTCATCCTCCCTTCTCCATTTCATTTTTGCTACAACAACTATACCTTCTGAAATACCCCAAACCTTGATATGTTGTTTAAATGTTAAACTATGGTATATAAAGGCTAAAAAGTGCCTTAGAAACATCAGTGAACAATTTAAACCATAGTAAAACACAATAAAACACTAAGACACAGTTTGAGCAAAAACATGCTCTAAGCTTGAAAGTGAACTTGGTTAGGACCCAAAGAGCCTACCAAGACTTAATAATATTCAATTATGATTTAATAAGGCTAAATAAGTCCTTAGGGAACGTTGGTGGACAATTAAACCAAACAAAACACAAGAAAACACCTTAAAGTCAATTTAAGCAAATACTTGCTCTAGACTTGGTGTAACCTTGTATAATACCTAAAGGTCATTCTTAGACCTTATAAACATGCTAATTAACATGTTAAATCAATTACTAAAGAAAACCAAGCTTGAAAACAAGTTAAAACACAAAATGTGCTTTAAGGAGTCTTAAAGCACATTTTTGAAAAATTGTCTTGTAAATGAGTTTTGAGTGGCTAAATGACCATCATTACTCTTTAATTAATATGTGTACTACTTAGTATCACATTAGGAAGTCTAAATCAATGGGAAATCAAAAATTTCACAAATATGTGCCTTGTTTTGTGAATAGTGCTCAAATAGTGCTAGTTTAAGTTATAAGTCAACATACGTTGTTTAATTGGTCAACAAAGGCCATATATATGTTATATTGAAGGGGCCACGGTTTTTAAGGTGGTTAGTCACCAACCTAGTCATCCAACTAAAGAAAAGAAAAAGAAATAAAGTAAAGTTACTATTTGCTTTTAAGCTTAAATATCTTGCAAAAGTGAGACCTCTCACCTCTCCTCTTCATTTCCTTGCCTTCCCACCGTGTTCTTCCTCTATTCTCCCAACCAGAACCGAGCTTGCTACAGCCCCTCTCTTCTCTAACTTCAATTGCTCACCAAATGTTCATTAATGCTCCAAATCAAATTCTAAGACCATATTTGTCTTAGTTAGACCAAGCTCTTCACTTCTATCTTTTCAAATCATCAAAAGCTTCATTTCGGTGCCATGGAGATTCACCATTAAAGGAGCTTGAGCTCATATTTCCATGCCCTCTCATTCTCCTTTGTTTCAAGGTAAGGAAATCAAAAGAAAATCCAAGTTCCCATCATTATCTTTGTATAGCCGAAAATCCACCTTACAATGGTGCCTTTTCTTGCTATTTTCTTAGCTTAATTCAATCTTCACGAGACTAGGAGGAGTCCTATCTTGCCACTTAACCAAGCTCTCTTTCAAATTCCAAAGGTAATCATCAAATTTTAGTGTTTTAAGACACTTATGTAACCTAGGGTTTAATTATGAGTTTAAGTATTAAACTTAATGCTCATTACCCTTATATGTGTATTGGTTAGAAGATTGACAAGTGATAAAAGCTTCTTGCCGATTTTCAATCAAGAAAAAAACAAGAGAAAACAAGTGAGAAAACTTGGAAAACAAAGAGGTAAATGACCTCTCTTAAGGTGGTTTATTGTACTAGGAAATTGAGCTATACTTGCTTAATAATTAACCTAAAGAGCCAATGGGAAATGAGATAGAGAACTATCCACAAGGTGGACTAAAAGGACATGGGAGCATTGTTGTGTGTATTCATAGGTTGAAGGCATTTAAATGTGGAAATTCAGTGTTTAAGTTTAATGCAATTTAAGGGCCTAAGAGCCAAGAAATTTAAGTTTATGCACTATATTGTGATGTAGTGTAGTTTAAAGGTTTAGTTGTGTGTAAAGAACATATCTTGTGAAGGTGAATGTCTTTGAAGGTTAAAGGATGAAAAACCATATGTTTGTGTGTAAAGAATGTGCATTAGGAGATTGAGTGTTCTTGGATTGTATAATGGTGGTGGACTATGTGTTTTGGTGTAAGGTGATACAAGAGAAGCTATGGCAAAATTTAGTTGATAAACAAAGGAGTTTAAGTATTGTAATGAGATTTTATGACCTAGAAGGTACTAGGGATTGTTAAGTGTTAAGATGGTGAAAGAAAGTGGAATAAGGTGTTCTTAAGTGTTAAGATGCCTTGGGCATAGTCTTGGAGATTTAGAGAACTAATGGATGATTTCTAGATGCACCAAGGTGATGGTGGAGGTGTGGTAAAGTCTTGTGCAAAGTTGGTGAACAATGGAAGTGTAATGCCTTGTGAAGGTTTAATTAGGAACTTGTGGGAAAGACTTGAGGAGTGTGTGTGTAAAGGGGGTGAATGTGATGCAAATGATGCTTTAGGAGTGGTTATCTTGTGGGGGAAGAACACTTTGGTTAGTGGAAGCTTTAAGCAAAATTACAAGTTACAAGTGTAAGTAAAATGTTCTAAATGTTAAGGATTTAGTAAAATTTGAGTAAAAGTTTAAGGAGTTTTTGGGATGTTTAGAGAGGGTTTTAGTGTGCCAAAAAGATGTTAAAACATGTGAGAAAACATGTGTAATGCATAGGAAAAGATTGGGGTGAATTTGGAGTTCAAAATGAGGAGAAAAACGGTTTTTAAAATGGGGCCTGTTCTGGACCGCCCCTAGGGACCGCCCCTGTGGGGGAGGTCCAGTGCAGAGAAGTGAAAAAAAAAAAGAAACGTGTAGCTTCTGTTGTGGACCGCCCCAGAGGGGCGGTCCAGACCAGAGATGAAGAAAAAAAATTGGTTAAGGCTCCTAATGATGGAGGATTGAATGGTAATGGATTTAGATGATGTTTAGGCCTTGTTTGGTGACTTTTAAAGGCCATTGGAAGTATAAACAAGTGTGAGAGTGAATGTGTAAGTTGTGAACTTAAGATCACATAAATAAATTAAGTACAACGGGATGACGGGGTTAACTATGGGCATTAGATATTAAACAATCATGTCACCCCGATGTTAATGAAAGTAATTGTGATGTTACCAGTTGTACGGGATTTGTTCGAGGAACCTAGGAGGACACAATATAGTGGACCGTGGTGAAAGGTAAGGTTTTCTTGCAACCTGTGTCCTACTGGATTACACCGGCTTGTATGCCAATGTGTTTTTCTGTATGTTTGCCACGTTGTAAGATAAAACATGTAATGAGTTTATAGTAATTCATTTATGTGGCGTGTTCAATTCCGATACCATTTAACCTCGAAAGTGTTAAACCTTAGCTAACTGAGTCTAGGATCACATGAGAGATCGGTATTCGGATTTAACGACCCGAACCATGGGACGTTCTAACCACGGCTATGCGTGAGTTAATTGTGTGATGTTTGTGTGTGAGTGTATGGACCTCCCTTGTGTGTTTAACCCAGTTGTAATACCTTATGGTGTGTGGGTGTAATAGGTTCCATAATGGAGCTCTAACTGTTTACTTATAAGTATATATGTACTAATGGGGGGTGAGGAATCCGGTCATTCCGGTCGCGCGTTGTTTGGGAGTGGGTATCCATCCTTGCTTTACCTTCCTCTCTGCTATGGTTATTTTCCTTCTTGGATTACAATCTCCCACTAGCTTACTCCAAAGCTTAGCTATTCTGGCTTATGATCGGTTTAGGGGGAACATGTGTTTGTGTGGTGTGCTCGGGTCACTATATCTGAACCATCTTAACTTAAGTTACTCGTCCGACTATTAGGACGGTAATGAGTGTTGTATAACGAGCTTAACATGAGGGTAATATCATTCTCTAGGCTCACAGGTGAATTAACTATGTTTGGGTCGGTTCCTAAGAGAACCGTTCCCGTTATGTTATGTGTTATTGTTGTACTGCAATTCCCATTGCGATGTTATGTTATGTGCACGTTGAAACATGAAAAGTGTTGTTATGTGGTGTATGTGGATCATGGATATGAATCCCAGTTTATGAAAGAGACGTTTATGGATAACCCGATTATTGGGTAAGTGTCGTCTATTAAGGAAGTAGCTCCACTAGAGGAGAACCCTTTAGGGTTAATGAACACAATGAGTGACTTATCAAGTATGGATGTGTTATCTGTTGTTAAGCCCATTGTGGTGGAATGTGATGTGTTGTGTGTTGATAGTTTACATGCATGATTCAAATATAATCAACCGCATGCTAAGACGACAATTAGTTATGCGTGGCCCGGTAGCATGCGGGCTGCGGGATTACCATACCAGCAAAGGTGCTGAGCCCCTTGGGGGCCACCCTTTCTTCTTTTTCTTATTTCAGGTACAAGGAGCTGGAAGCCGTTCGAGAGTAGGACGGGGTATTCGTTGGTACATGGGTAGTCATTTAAGTTGTATATGTACAGTAGGTGTAGTAAGACCGAAATTGTTATCGGCATTAGTTTGTAAATACTCGGTACAGTTGGAATGTATATGTATAATGGTTGTTGTTAATGGAAAGGGATAGTAGTGTGTAGCTGCTCGGGAATCTAGTCCATCAGACCGATACAATGTATATGTATTAGCCTTGTTAGCCACGTGGGTGGCTAACGGCGTGTGACACCATTGAATTAAGTAATGTGTTGAGTTAAGTTTTTTGCTGCAATTTGATGTTAAGTGTATGGTTATAGTTGGGGTGTTACAAAAAGTGGTATCAGAGCGAAGTATCACTCTGATGACTGAGTTACCGAGCTTAGGAAGTACCGAGTTAGGATTTTAGTACTTTGGGTTAAGGGTTGAGTGATAGCGTGAGAGATACGCTAGTTAGGAGTAACCAGTGTGTACTGGAAACCTACAGTGTCCAACCCGCCCTCCACAATCATTGTTTTATAACTTGGGAAAGAACGCCAGAGGGATGGAAGTCCTCTCTTACTCGGGAATACCCGATCTGGCTGTTATTAAGTACCACTGTGAGTACGGAGAACCTGTCATACGGTAGATCCCAAAAAGTGGGAATCTCGGAGAAGGTTTCCCTCTGAACAATGTTAACCGCATTTAATAGCGAAGAATGAAGAATCTTGTGTATAGAAGAATGGAATTTCCGGCAACCTGGGTCGACATGCCGAGCAATCGAGAACAACCAGCTTGCAACGCACCGATCGTGCAACAGACAAGAAGTGGAGTAATGAAACCCCAGACAAATGTCTACGGGACCACAGTTGTTAAATGATACACCAACGGTATACCAACCGACAAGGAACTACAACGTAGTGCCCAAAGAGAGACATGTCTCAGTAACCACGACAAATGCGTGGAACGGACTACGAAGAGGAAACAATACTATGAAAAGGGGTCTCCAAGAAAGGGAACGCCCTAGTTAATGATTATCATGTGAAGACAGTGAGAAGTCGCCCATAAATTTATTGTTAAGACTCTAAGACCAAGTGAGGGCCAATAAGGCCACTGATGACTGTGCGGGTAAAACAATACCGCAACCGGTATGTGTTGAACCGATGGCCAGTTAGCATGGCGCACTTGCCATGGCAAGTGCTGCTACAACAGGGCTGTTCGGGAAAATTTTTAACAAATCCAAAGTACTTAGTAAAGTACCATGAAGTTAAGTGAGATCATCATGACCATGGAAGGGCTTGATAGCCTAACCTCTGTAATTGGAAATACACCAGTCAGCAGGAAGCTAGACTTGGTTCAGGCAAGAAGACGTTGTGAAACCATGAAAATTTTTTCTTTCAAACTCAGATTTATTTCAAACTCTTTTCTTTCAAACCAGATTTTCTTTCAAACCTATACTCATTTTTAACCTTCCTTTAAAACCAAACCTGTAAACTAAAGGGTAGTTGACAAGGATACAACAGTGGATAAACTTTCCCTCGATTAAGTTCGGGAAGCACGGAATGCATGTTGTCATAGGACAATATAAGGGAGTTGACAATAGAATACTTCACCTAGGCATGTGACGGACACTACGAGTGTACCAACTGTAATGTGGGACGACCACACTCCGTTAGGAGCTTGTGGGCGTGACAGACCTACTTATGGGTTAGTCAGGTAAGTAGCAATGTATCAGTATGGTACCCCACATATGTATACGAGTAGAGTCCGGAACACAGGAAGTAGTCGACTCCATACTACGGTCAGCAGTAAAAGACAAACAAAAGCAACTGATTACCATGAATGGTTGAAGTAAAAGAACCTAGTTAAGTTAATGAGATCCATTTCAAAGAACTATTTAAGAGTCAGGAAGTGCGAAGTGCACTGACTGTTATGTAAAGACATCACATATGTCTTAAGGATTCTCAGGGATAAACATGATAGTTGGAACGGTGACCCAGCCTATACATGGCAAGGCAGATGCCTGATATGGACATGTTAATGTGCAACGAACGGGATGAAATTCCCAGAACGATTACCTACACTACCAGGAAATATCGATCTTCACAGAAGAGGATAGTTAACCCAGCTAAGAACGCAAAACGGCGTAGTTAACTAAACGTACCAATAAGTGCAAGTCAGATGTAAAGACATAACTTGAAATACCCAGGAGCAATCCTTGAAGGGTGTTTGCATCAATGATTGTTGAACGAAATAACGTGACAGAAACGCAAGAGTTGGAACTAATACTTAGTTTAAACATAGGTTGTTAGGAGGCAGACTGACATTCCTAAGGGGCATCCCGTGAAAGGAAGCGTGATGCACCGACCCTGTCATGGAGCCCAATGCAAACTCCAAACCATGTAATGTTGTACAGAGATGTAAATGTGTGTGAATAGCCTACAATGAGCAGAGCTCGAGGCAATAAGGCTTATGAGCCATAAACAAAATGTGTTATGTAAATTTAATTGATTGCAGAAGTTTATGTTGTATAAGTGAATAGAGTGGAGAACGAACCACTGCATCAAGAGTGGGGATACCTCTCGATATTGTGAGACCGCATGAGCGGTCGTTATGTGAACCAAGTTCAAGAAATATGTTAGGGATTGACCATGTTGTTCTTACCCAAGAGTGATTTGAATAAGAAAAATACTAAAAGAAGTGTTGTACCAGTTGTGGATACTGGAAGAGCAATAAGTTTAATAGCAACCACCATAGGTGTGTGATGCTAAATGTGTAGTGAACAACACTCAAAGACCATAAAGACTCGAAGAATAGCGTATCCAGCAAACAGCCAAATAAGTGGTGAAACACAGTGTAATGGCGGAAGCTAATATAATAGCGGATGCAGTGTAAGTTGATGTTGTATAGAGTAAGGATACGGTGCGCAATAAGCGACCGTTGTATAAGTATTGTTAAATGATAAAATGGCGAATGAGCAGAGTTATGAGTTAAACCCAGTGGAGATACAACAGTAAGTGTTAACAAATGAACCAGGCAGTAAGCCAGTAGCCAGTATTACGAAATAAGAATCTCAGTGAAACACAGTGTGAATTCCATTGCAATCGCATAAGAGATTTACTGCCAAGAGTTTACGCCTCTGCACTCTGTATGACTGAGTGTTTTGGTATTGCACTTGTGCAGTAATGATCGAGTGAGATAGCTAGGAATTTGGGAAAATGTTAAATGTGGTGGAAGTAGAAACAAACTTATAACGCTATAAGGACCAAGGCATAGGAAATGCAAGGTCGTACCAATGAAAGGATACATGTACAAAACCAGATGTGGAGACATGTTTAGCAATAAATGACTGCAATAACACGGAATACCAAACATCGGTATGAAATATACCTCAAGTGTGGGAAATAGCCGAGAGAGCACTACACACTAGGTAGTAACTCAACCTCAACCGACAGTAAGTTGGAAGGAATCGAGTCAGTCATCGTGAAATACGTAGCAGTTTACGCAGTAAGTTATTGGAGAAGGGGATGGAAAGTTTTGAAACTCACCGAATTCGCTCACGGTCAGAAATACCACACATCGGTTGAGAAACCGTTGTTACCAAGATAAAGGTGATAATTGGGGATGTACAATACAGTAAGAATAACGAATGGGGCAAACTAAGCCCTACAGTTATTAGAGTTTCGCAGCAGAAACTAGTGAGCCAGTGATTCAAGTGTTGAATGTGCATGGTGAACATGAGTGAACGGCTAATTATTAATGCCTAGAAGCCTCACAGGCCAGAACCGATACCAGTTAAGAGTTAAAGCAAACTCCAATGAGAATTCTTGGTTTAGGGACTAAACCGCCAATATGGTCAAGATCCTCTAACCAGAACATATTGTATAACAGACCGTGTGGAAGTTAAAGTACTTCACGACGGCAGAACTTTGTAAACCAATGATTAAGTGATTGATTACGTGGGTGTAATCCCTTTTAAGGGGGGTAGAGCGCAAAACCGCTTAGTGTATTTTACCGTACAAGTGTACGTGAACTATGTTGTGCATAGCACAAAATAATTTGTTTTGATGATTGGTGTGTGTGTTACGTAAACATACGCATTCATTCATGGTTTAATTGTGGTAATTGTGCATAGAAGATGCGAATACCATTGTGATAAGTGTGTTTATTTGTTAACAGTTGTGTGTGATAGTACAAGTGTGGGGAGTAGAGAAACTCCCGGGGAACAAAACCCCGACAGTGTATAAATGTGAAACTGGTGTTGTATTTTGATAAAATATATGTGTATATATACAATATAGTGATTCATGAGAGGGTATGAAACCGACATAGAACCTAGTGAGAATAAGATTCCCTAGGTAGCTGGATTTAAGTGAATGGAGATAACTGATAGACGGAGTTCTATCCCTTGGAGATGTATGATTATGACTAGAATGACTTAAAAGATAGAAAATTGGAAATGAGTGATTTACCTGATGCTTGAAATTGAAGTGGGAGGTGAAACTTGATTTTCATGAGATCAAGGGAAGCCGAACACAAATTGGGGTGGAAGGATAGTTCAACACTGATGCTGATCACATCAGGGTTGGATGATTCTTGAAGCTCCCTATAAGTGGTCACAAATAACCACGCTAAGAAAAGAAGCAAAGAGCATAAGTTGGACTTGGAGTTGTATGTGTTTTCAAAAGGATTTTCAATTGGTGTTTTCAAAACAGTCGGTTAACATTTGAAATAAAGGATTCTCTTATACTTAACCTTGTAAAGAATATTTTTGTAGTACTTGCTCACGAGCCGAGGACACATGAGCCTTTGTCTTCGGACCGGTGACATGAGAAATATATATGTTAAAGATTAAATGATTGTTTTGATCTCCCAAAGGGACGGGGACCAGAAGGTGTCCATCGCGACCGGGTTCTGCGGGATCACAGTGTATATAAAAGGATATTTTTGGTTGTTATACATGCTATGACATGTTGTGTGGTACGTGTAATAAATATTATTTTGACCTTGAGTCCTAATGTGGATGAGTTCTAAATGTTGTTATGTTACCTAGACCTATGTGTCTAAATGTTGTTATGTTACCCAGACCTAAGAGTCTAAGGGTTGTTATGTAAGTACAATGTTGTTAAGATACCCGGACCGTTGAGTCCGAGGTTATCATGTAAGTATGTTATGTTATGTGTGGATGTGTATATGTTACCCGGACCGTTAAGTCCGAGGGTGTGATGTAAAGTATGTTTGGTTATGGAAGTTTTATTTGCAAGTAATCCCTGTGTTCTAATCCAAATGATGTGTGGGAAGTGTGAACTTCGAGGATGAAGTTCTTTTAAGGGGGGTAGATTGAAATACCCCAAACCTTGATATGTTGTTTAAATGTTAAACTATGGTATATAAAGGCTAAAAAGTGCCTTAGAAACCTCAGTGAACAATTTAAACCATAGTAAAACACAATAAAACACTAAGACACAGTTTGAGCAAAAACATGCTCTAAGCTTGAACGTGAACTTGGTTAGGACCCAAAGAGCCTACCAAGACTTAATAATATTCAATTATGATTTAATAAGGCTAAATAAGTCCTTAGGGAACGTTGGTGGACAATTAAACCAAACAAAACACAAGAAAACACCTTAAAGTCAATTTAAGCAAATACTTGCTCTAGACATGGTGTAACCTTGTATAATACCTAAAGGTCATTCTTAGACCTTATAAACATGATAATTAACATGTTAAATCAATTACTAAAGAAAACCAAGCCTGAAAACAAGTTAAAACACAAAATGTGCTTTAAGGAGTCTTAAAGCACATTTTTGAAAAATTGTCTTGTAAATGAGTTTTGAGTGGCTAAATGACCATCATTACTCTTTAATTAATATGTGTACTACTTAGTATCACATTAGGAAGTCTAAATCAATGGGAAATCAAAAATTTCACATATGTGCCTTGTTTTGTGAATAGTGCTCAAATAGTGCTAGTTTAAGTTATAAGTCAACATAAGTTGTTTAATTGGTCAACAAAGGCCATATATATGTTATATATTGAAGGGGCCACGGTTTTTAAGGTGGTTAGTGACCAACCTAGTCATCCAACGAAAGAAAAAGAAATAAAGTAAAGTTACTATTTGCTTTTAAGCTTAAATATCTTGCAAAAGTGAGACCTCTCACCTCTCCTCTTCATTTCCTTGCCTTCCCACCGTGTTCTTCCTCTATTCTCCCAACCAGAACCGAGCTTGCTACAGCCCCTTCTCTTCTCTAACTTCAATTGCTCACCAAATGTTCATTAATGCTCTAAATCAAATTCTAAGACCATATTTGTCTTAGTTAGACCAAGCTCTTCACTTCTATCTTTTCAAATCATCAAAAGCTTCATTTCGGTGCCATGGAGATTCACCATTAAAGGAGATTGAGCTCATATTTCCATGCCTTCTCATTCTCCTTTGCTTCAAGGTAAGGAAAATCAAAGAAAATCCAAGTTCCCATCATTATCTTTGTATAGCCGAAAATCCACCTTACAATGGTGCCTTGTCTTGCTATTTTCTTAGCTTAATTCAATCTTCAAGAGACTAGGAGGAGTCCTATCTTGCCACTTAACCAAGCTCTCTTTCAAATTCCAAAGGTAATCATCAAATTTTAGTGTTTTAAGACACTTATGTAACCTAGGGTTTAATTATGAGTTTAAGTATTAAACTTAATGCTCATTACCCTTATATGTGTATTGGTTAGAAGATTGACAAGTGATAAAAGCTCCTTGTCGATTTTCAATCAAGAAAAAAACAAGAGAAAACAAGTGAGAAAACTTGGAAATCAAAGAGGTAAATGACCTCTCTTAAGGTGGTTTATTGTACTAGGAAATTGAGCTATACTTGCTTAATAATTAACCTAAAGAGCCAATGGGAAATGAGATAGAGAACTATCCACAAGGTGGACTAAAAGGACATGGGAGCATTGTTGTGTGTATTCGCAGGTTGAAGGCATTTAAATGTGGAAATTCAGTGTTTAAGTTTAATGCAATTTAAGGGCCTAAGAGCCAAGCAATTTAAGTTTATGCACTATATTGTGATGTAGTGTAGTTTAAAGGTTTAGTTGTGTGTAAAGAACATATCTTGTGAAGGTGAATGTCTTTGAAGGTTAAAGGATGAAAAACCATATGTTTGTGTGTAAAGAATGTGCATTAGGAGATTGAGTGTTCTTGGATTGTATAATGGTGGAAAACTATGTGTTTTGGTGTAAGGTGATACAAGAGAAGCTATGGCAAAATTTAGTTGATAAACAAAGGAGTTTAAGTATTGTAATGAGATTTTATGACCTAGAAGGTACTAGGGATTGTTAAGTGTTAAGATGGTGAAAGAAAGTGGAATAAGGTGTTCTTAAGTGTTAAGATGCCTTGGGCATAGTCTTGGAGATTTAGAGAACTAATGGATGATTTCTAGATACACCAAGGTGATGGTGGAGGTGTGGTAAAGTCTTGTGCAAAGTTGGTGAACAATGGAAGTGTAATGCCTTGTTAAGGTTTAATTAGGAACTTGTGGGAAAGACTTGAGGAGTGTGTGTGTAAAGGGGGTGAATGTGATGCAAAATGATGCTTTAGGAGTGGTTATCTTGTGGGGGAAGACACTTTGGTTAGTGGAAGCTTTAAGCAAAATCACAAGTTACAAGTGTAAGTAAAATGTTCTAAATGTTAAGGATTTAGTAAAAATTTGAGTAAAAGTTTAAGAAGTTTTTGGGACGTTTAGAGAGGGTTTTAGTGTGCCAAAAAGATGTTAAAACATGTGGGAAAACATGTGTAATGCATAGGAAAAGATTGGGGTGAATTTGGAGTTCAAAATGAGAAGAAAAACGGTTTTTAAAATGGGGTCTGTTCTGGACCTCCCCTAGGGACCTCCCCTGTGGGGAGGTCCAGTGCAGAGAAGTGAAAAAAAAAGAAACGTGTAGCTTCTGTTGTGGACCGCCCCTGGGACCACCCCTGGGACCGCCCCAGAGGGGCGGTCCAGACCAGAGATGAAGAAAAAAATTTTGTTTAAGGCTCCTAATGATGGAGGATTGAATGGTAATGGTTTTAGATGATGTTTAGGCCTTGTTTGGTGACTTTTAAAGGCCATTGGAAGTATAAACAAGTGTGAGAGTGAATGTGTAAGTTGTGAACTTAAGATCACATAAATAAATTAAGTACAACGGGATGACGGGGTTAACTATGGGCATTAGATATTTAGCAATCATGTCACCCCGATGTTAATGAAAGTAATTGTGATGTTACCAGTTGTACGGGATTTGTTCGAGGAACCTAGGAGGACACAATATAGTGGACTGTGGTGAAAGGTATGGTTTTCTTGCAACCTGTGTCCTACCGGATTACACCGGCTTGTTTGCCAATGTGTTTTTCTGTATGTTTGCCACGTTGTAAGATAAAACATGTAATGAGTTTATAGTAATTCATTTTTGTGGCGTGTTCAATTCCGATACCATTTAACCTCGAAAGTGTTAAACCTTAGCTAACTGAGTCTAGGATCTCATGAGAGATCGGTATTCGGATTTAACGACCCGAACCATGGGACGTTCTAACCACGGCTATGCGTGAGTTAATTGTGTGATGTTTGTGTGTGAGTGTATGGACCTCCCTTGTGTGTTTAACCCAGTTGTAATACCTTATGTGTGGGTGTAATAGGTTCCATAATGGAGCTCTAACTGTTTACTTATAAGTATATATGTACTAATGGGGGGTGAGGAATCCGGTCATTCCGGTCGCGCGTTGTTTGGGAGTGGGTATCCATCCTTGCTTTACCTTCCTCTCTTGTTGGTTGTTTTCCTTCTTGGATTACAATCTCCCACTAGCTTACTCCAAAGCTTAGCTATTCTGACTTATGATCGGTTTAGGGGGAACATGTGTTTGTGTGGTGTGCTCGGGTCACTATATCCGAACCATCTTAACTTAAGTTACTCGTCCGACTATTAGGATGGTAATGAGTGTTGTATAACGAGCTTAACATGAGGGTAATATCATTCTCTAGGCTCACAGGTGAATTAACTATGTTTGGGTCGGTTCCTAAGAGAACTGTTCCCGTTGTGTTATGTGTTATTGTTGTACTGCAATTCCCATTGCGATGTTATGTTATGTGCACGTTGAAACATGAAAAGTGTTGTTATGTGGTGTATGTGGATCATGGATATGAATCCCAGTTTATGAAAGAGACGTTTATGGATAACCCGATTATTGGGTAAGTGTCGTCTATTAAGGAAGTAGCTTCACTAGAGGAGAACCCTTTAGGGTTAATGAACACAATGAGTGACTTATCAAGTATGGATGTGTTATCTGTTGTTGAGTCCATTATGGTGGAATGTGATGTGTTGTGTGTTGATAGTTTACATGCATGATTCAAATATAATCAACCGCATGCTAAGACGACAATTAGTTATGTGTGGCCCGGTAGCATGCGGGCTGCGGGATTACCATACAGCAAAGGTGCTGAGCCCCTTGGGGGCCACCCTTTCTTCTTTTTCTTATTTCAGGTACAAGGAGCTGGAAGCCGTTCGAGAGTAGGACGGGGTAGTCGTTGGTACATGGGTAGTCATTTAAGTTGTATATGTACAGTAGGTGTAGTAAGACCGAAATTGTTATCGGCATTAGTTTGTAAATACTCGGTACAGTTGGAATGTATATGTATAATGGTTGTTGTTAATGGAAAGGGATAGTAGTGTGTAGCTGCTCGGGAATCTAGTCCATCAGACCGATACAATGTATATGTATTAGCCTTGTTAGCCACGTGGGTGGCTAACGGCGTGTAACTGTTATACCCAAAATTTCAACCCCCGGAAGAAAGTCTCTACTAATAGGCTAGTAGCAAGGGTTCTCAGTTCAATCGGCACGTTTCAGAGTACTAGGGACAGCTTAGTCATCTCCAGGGGCATTTTCGTAATTTTTCAAGGCTCCTAAGCCCCCTATAGGCTTTCTCTCTCCTCCAAATAAGGGTCAAATCAATTCAAAATGCTTTGAAATTTTAACCCATGATAAAGGATGACATTTGAAGCATAATGCGCTGGAATTTTGATTTTTCGAATTTCCAATAATTTTCTAGCAATTTCTGATTGAATCTGACGGAAATTGAATTTAAAAATATTCCAATATCCAAAAATTCGATTCCACTTTAGAAAATCAGAATATCATCCTTTACCCATGTGTAAATTTTATAATCAAATTCCTTTTGGAAGCCCTTGAGCTAAAACATCGGTAAATCTCGGTTTTTACCGGATTTTTCTATCTTTAAGGAAGCCTATATAAGGAACCTTATCCCATGATCAAATCAGAACCTCAAGAACCCTAAGCAACCAGAAACCTAGCCGTCTCATTCTCCTCACGTTTTTACACATCCAAGCACCAAAATCACATCAAAAATCTCTCGAAATCACCACCTAAACACACTTTTCAACTCCTAACACATCAACAATCATCAAACATCAACCAAACCACCTCCAAAACGTGAAGAACACCATCAACAATCAACAACCAGAAGCCCGGGTCGAACTCAATCCGGAACCGGCATCATCGGAGCCTCCGAAGAATCCCAACGTGAAGAATCATCTTGAACTCGAAGGTAAAACAGGTTACAATCCAACTTTTCTGATTCCCCACGACCTTATTAGCTCTCTGTCAAATTTTGGGTTCAAACTAACCTTTTTACGCTTCTGTATTGCTGTTTATTCAAGCTTCTGTCCAATAACTTGTTTGCTAAGTTTCGTGCTTAATTCGAATTCAAATTGAAACTTTCAATCACTAACGTCTTGTACATCTTTCAGGCTACACACCCATAAAATTTGAGCTCAAAACACCCTCGGGAACCTTCTGAAAACCCCTGTCCGTGGGTGGTCCGTGACCTCGGACCTATGGTCCGGGACCTCGGACGCGTTGTCCGAGACCACGGACACCCACGGACGGCGGCGGGATTTTAAAAATTCAAATTTAGGTTTTTCTAATAATGTCCGGGCCCACGGACATCCTGTCCGTGGCCCCGGACTTTGCAAATTTTTGTTTTCCTTTAATTTCGACTTTTCTGTATATTTAGGTTAACTGGGGGTCGGACGTGGTCCGTGGTCTCGGACGTTTGGTCCGTGGCTACGGACGTAAGCAAAATTTGACCTAATTCTGCCTCCGAAACCCTAGTTTAGGTAGCTTTTAATTTCACTTTAATTTCTGTCAAAAAATGCTAAAACAAAAAAAACAGAAGCGCGCACTTAGGTTAAAACGACTCGTAATAAGCCGTAAATAAACCAAGTAGAGGAAAAACGACCTAGGAAGGGTAATGAAAGTAATTGAACCCTAATAAGTCGAATATCAAGCCCCCAACCCGAAACTCTCCTTTCCTAATTTGATCTAGGTTAAAATTAGGTGGCGACTCATAATAGGTTCCAGTGAGCTAGCTTAGGTTTTAATATTTTGTTATATGACATAGTTATTAATCTTAGGTTATAAGTGGACCTAAAACCCGATAGATCCCAATCAATTTAATCAACATAGGATAGGGTTTAAAATCGAGGCTCACAGACTGGCGACTCTGCTGGGGATAAATTCTTAATTTTAACTTGTTTAATTTTAAGAAAGAGGGCTTAACTTGAAAATGCTTTTTATGGCTTTATTTTTTTGTTTACTTTGTGCGCAATTAATTTGTACTTTTGCATCATATGAGAGCGAGGGTCCACACAAACCGATTTCACCCCGGGACCCGTTTGAGGGTCCCCTGTCAGGGACTCACACCTTTTAGGTGATGTGAATAAGCGGGGAAAAGAGGAGGGTGTCGTCTAACCACATCCCCTTAATACCTGGGCTTTAGCCCCAAGCGTTTTCCTGGCAGTGTCCTTACCAAGCCCAATGTTTGGTCATTCAAAGACCCGGCCGTAGACGCACACTTAATAGTGATGTGAAAAAAGTGGGGGCCCAAAGAGAATAGCGTGCAAGCCCTATTCCTTTGTGGTGACCTGGGCCCAAGCCCCAAGCACCTCTCCGGATCGATCCATACCCAAATTGATTTAACCGTCAGTGAGGACATGTTGAATTTGTGTGGGCCTTGTCTGCTTGTTGATCGGCCCACTTCCCAGCCTAGAGATTGATAGGAACTTCTCCTACGTCAACCTAGCCCAACCCGAATCGGCAGCACTATGTGTTTGCGGCCCAGAGGCCCCGTTTAGTTTAATGTGAGTCGTTTGGGCTTTGGCCCAAAAGCCTAGACTTAGGTGATTTCTCTTTCGGCCCATTGAATTATCAAGTTTCTAGGCCCATGAAAATAAATCCACCTAAAGCATTCCATGAAATTCCATCAGGCCTCTTCGTTTCAAGGCCCATTCTGGTGTAGGAAAGCTTTTAACTCGGGTTTTGGCCCAATTTTCTAGGTTTAGGTGTCATCTTTTAGGCCTAATCAGAATTACTTGACTCAAACAAGCTCTAAATTAGAACGCCATCTTACCAAGTACTCCTTCCTGGCCCAGAACTTCAGTCCGTTCCTCTTTATTTTCTGACAGATGGTATTTTGAAAACAGGTAAGCTGTCATCACAAGCATGGAGGGAAAAGGAAGGCCAGTTACAACGGAGGATAGAATGGCAGAGATAGAGCTTAGGCTAAAGGCCATGGAGGAAGCCGTAGAAGAGTTGAGAAACAGGATCAACTCTCGGGATGCGGACTTTCTTGGAGCCGCTAATACAAGAGAGAATGGTCGAGCTGAACTAGAGGCCATGATGGCTGCTATGGAACGGAGACATGGTGCTGTCAGGGATGCCATGGAGTCGAACTACATCGCAGCAATCGAGGAAATGAAGGCAAAGGCCCTTTCCCTGGAGGCCAGACGTCAAGCTCAGGATGCACTAGTGGGTAGGCTTCTTGGCTCTCTTCACGACCGCATTAAAATCGGCTCCTGTGGAGCCCAAGGATTGCAAGGGAATGTCGAGGAGATTGCCGCAGAACTCAGAACGACAATTGAGAAGATAGAACCGGACAATGAGACAACAACTTGCATCCAAAGTTGCACCCGGAAAAGGTCTAGGCAGCATGAGGCGAATGCCGGTCAAAGAGAACCAGGTTGGATCATTGGAGCAGTTGAACCACCCCGACAGAGCTACCGTCGGAGAGAATTTTCAGACATTGGCCAACCATTAAGCCAGACATTTGCAATGCTCCAGGAACGAAACATGCTACAGCCTCTCACTCCCCGACCTGGGGACCCTCAAAAAGGAAGGAATCTAAGTCAGTTCTGTTGGTACCACCAATTACCCGGCCATGATACCAATGCTTGCAAGGCTTTGAGACACGCGATCCAAGATCTCATCGATCAAGGGCATCAATTTCAAGGACATGGGGGTGTAGGCAGGGCATCCATGCCCGAGTCTTATTAGAGTTTGTAGTCTTTAAGTACTGTTTTGCTTTTCAATTAGGTAGATTTCTTTTTATTAGTCACCTTTTGGCTTTCATAGTAGTTAGTCCCCTTTACTATTCTTGGTAGCTCTCCCGAGTTTGTAGTTTCCAACGTTATTTTTCATTGAATAATACATGGTTCCATTTTCACAATTTCCATGCAAAGCATTTTCCAATCAAAACAAAAAAAGGCAACCTCATCGCTCCGTTCATACTCACTACGACTCCTCGCACAAATACCACCTGCATCATATACACCCCATGTGTCTCACCACTCCACTTTCTCAACATTTCACCGAATACATAAAACCAAAATTTGCTCCACTAGATCACCCCATCACCACTCACCATTGTTATTCCACACAACCACTTTCCACAAATAACTTGGGTATTCAAAAGGCTTGTCACAAACCCCAAATCAATACTGGGGGCAATCTGAGTTGAGGAACGATAACGTTTGTTTATTTCTTTTGTTTAAATGTGCAAATAGGTCTCTGAGTGTACACTTCGCGAGAGTGCCTTGAGCGGTGAAACCAAGAGCGAAAGAGCGTGTCACTTTTACACACTCCAGAGAGGCCACATTCAAAGGTGAGGTAAACGGCATGACTCCGACCGAAGGAGATAATTTGTAAATTTACGTTTAAACCTGTGAAAAGTAACAAAGAACAGATACACTGTTAGGGATGACGAAGCACCTAGGTACAGCACCACACAGCCAAAAAGCTTGTGAACCCAGACATTAAACCCTAGGCACCCCCGCTGAGCTTTTCATATATGACCTCTTTCACAACATTACAAACTCCACAAACAAACCAGCCAATGATGAATAACCGACCCGGTGACCAAAGGAAGCAAGGAGCCCGACTTCCGAACAACAACTTCACAAGTCCAAAGAAGCAGAACCGCTACCAACGTGATGAAGCGATCCGCAAATGGTCCCAAAGTGACACAGGATCCAAAATGAGCTAACATAAAAAAAGCTCTCAAAGATCAAAACCGGGAAACACAAGAACCCCGAAGGAAAGGAGATTCAAAGAAAGGCAAACCTGAAAAGCCTCGAAGAAATCCAAAATTGGAAGAAAGAGGAAAGATGCAAAGAACAATCCAAAAGTTCCAAGTCCCAAGTTCATAAGCGAAGTCATCACGAAGTAGCCAAACGTCTTCTAGGCAAAGAAGACAAGTCCGAGAGACGGTGCAAGTTGCAACTTTGGTCACCCTTAAAGCTCCACATATCTTAAACATCCCTCCATAACCCTATTGTCATTCATCCCACCCCATGGCCATGTTATAAGCTCAAAAGACTTCCGACTTAGTAGTTGTGTATCCGATCGAGTGAAAATAACAGGTTGAACACGTAAACCTAACAAATATCAAATTCAATGGTTGAGAAGTTGTGACTGTAAGTGAGAAACGAGTGCAAACACCAAACACGCCGAGTGTAGGTTAGGAAGCACCACATCAAAGCATAACCTCGACCCTGTGAGGATGAGACTTGTTCGCGCATTTAATCAAAGAAAATACTGGGGGCAATTGATCGTTCCGATCAATTGCCATGAGCTCTAACTCAGATCGTCCTAAGGAAAAATACTGGGGGCAATTGTTGGTTCCAACAATTGCCATGACAACACCAATTGAAACCTAAAGCTTGAGCACCACCATCCCACCACAGGCATAAACCCTTGCATCCACATCAAACATTCTCAGGCCCGTCCTAAGCCCTTCCTCCACATCAAATACCCGCAGGCCCGTCCTAAGCCCTATCTTCACACTCAGACATTCATAGGCCCATCATGAGCCCCACCATCTCCAGATTTGACATAAACCCTAATCCTTCTACATCCATTTAGACCCGTCATACATTTTACTCACTTTCACTTAGAACAGCCCTTAGGCTCGTCATAAGACCTAGATCCATCCTTAGGCTCGTCATAAGACCTAGATCCATCCTTAGGCTCGTCATAAGACCTAGATCCATCCTTAGGCTCGTCATAAGACCTAGATCCATCCTTAGGCTCGTCATAAGACCTAGATCCATCCTTAGGCTCGTCATAAGACCTAGATCCATCCTTAGGCTCGTCATAAGACCTAGATCCATCCTTAGGCTCGTCATAAGACCTAGATCCATCCTTAGGCTCGTCATAAGACCTAGATCCATCCTTAGGCTCGCCATAAGACCTAGAACCATTTTTAGGCTCGCCGTAAGACCTAGTCACGTTCCCTTAGGCTCGTAGTAAGACCTAGTTGCATCCCTTAGGCTCGTCATAAGACCTAGAACCATTTTTAGGCTCGTCATAAGACCTAGTTGCATTCCCTTAGGCTCGTAGTAAGACCTAGCATTACCTTTTAGCTTACCCGCTCTCATCAAACACATTGCATTCATCTCATTCATATGGGCTCGTCATAAGACCTAGATGCATTACCCAGGCGCGTCACAAGACCTGGCGACAGAAAGTTGGCGAGGTGATGGCAATAAATCCTCCTTTTGCGATGTCAACTTATTTTTGGGATCAACGAATGGTGGGCAAAGGCAAAAAGTCCCCAGGGTTTTTACCAGGAGTTATCCCTGCACACCGGCTTGGGGGGCGATGGCAATAAGTCCACATTGGGTCCAGCCAGGAGCATCGACACGGGTTTCGGTCCCCCAGAAGCATCCGAGCATCATTGGCATCATCCACATCATCGGCATTATCAGCATCATCAGCATCATTTGCATCATTAGCATTTCAGCATTCTTGCATTTGCATCCAGCGTATCATCATTTCAGGTAGTCAACGCCTTAGAATAGCTTGACATCATTTTCATCACTTTAGGTAGTCAGCGCCTTAGAATAGCTCGACAGCATATCATTATTTTAGGTAGTCAACGCCTTAGAATAGCTTGACATCATTTTCATCACTTTAGGTAGTCAGCGCCTTAGAATAGCTCGACAGCATATCATTATTTTAGGTAGTCAACGCCTTAGAATAGCTTGACATCATTTTCATCACTTTAGGTAGTCAGCGCCTTAGAATAGCTCGACAGCATATCATTATTTTAGGTAGTCAACGCCTTAGAATAGCTTGACATCATTTTCATCACTTTAGGTAGTCAGCGCCTTAGAATAGCTCGACGGCATATCATCGTTTTAGGTAGTCAACGCCTTAGAATAGCTTGACATCGTATCATCCTTATAGGTAGTCAGCGCCTTAGAATAGCTCGACAATGCTTTGTAGCTTAGGTAGTCAGCGCCTTAGAATAGCTCGACAATGCTTTGTAGCTTAGGTAGTCGGCGCCTCCGAATAGCTGGGCATCGTTAACCCGTTTTCGCACAACGTGGAGGATTATGTGGAGTCCAAAATTTTGGGGCACCACTCAAGCATCAACCAGACTTTTCACATTCGTTACAAAGTCCAGTTGACGGGGGGCAATCTGTTATACCCAAAATTTCAACCCCCGGAAGAAAGTCTCTACTAATAGGCTAGTAGCAAGGGTTCTCAGTTCAATCGGCACGTTCAGAGTACTAGGGACAGCTTAGTCATCTCCAGGGCATTTTCGTAATTTTTCAAGGCTCCTAAGCCCCCTATAGGCTTTCTCTCTCCTCCAAATAAGGGTCAAATCAATTCAAAATGCTTTGAAATTTAACCCATGATAAAGGATGACATTTGAAGCATAATGGCGCTGAAATTTGATTTTTCGAATTTCCAATAATTTCTAGCAATTTCTGATTGAATCTGACGGGAAATTGAATTTAAAAATATTCCAATATCCAAAAAATTCGATTCCACTTTAGAAAAATCAGAATATCATCCTTTACCCATGTGTAAAATTTTATAATCAAATTCCTTTTGGAAGCCCTTGAGCTAAAACATCGGTAAATCTCGGTTTTTACCGGATTTTTCTATCTTTAAGGAAGCCTATATAAGGAACCTTATCCCATGATCAAATCAGAACCTCAAGAACCCTAAGCAACCAGAAAACCTAGCCGTCTCATTCTCCTCACGTTTTTACACATCCAAGCACCAAAATCACATCAAAAATCTCTCGAAATCACCACCTAAACACTTTTCAACTCCTAACACATCAACAATCATCAAACATCAACCAAACCACCACCAAAACGTGAAGAACACCATCAACAATCAACAACCAGAAGCCCGGGTCGAACTCAATCCGGAACCGGCATCATCGGAGCCTCCGAAGAATCCCAACGTGAAAGAATCATCTTGAACTCGAAGGTAAACAGGTTACAATCCAACTTTTCTGATTCCCCACGACCTTATTAGCTCTCTGTCAAATTTTGGGTTCAAACTAACCTTTTTACGCTTCTGTATTGCTGTTTATTCAAGCTTCTGTCCAATAACTTGTTTGCTAAGTTTCGTGCTTAATTCGAATTCAATTGAAAACTTTCAATCACTAACGTCTTGTACATCTTTCAGGCTCACACCCATAAAATTTGAGCTCAAAACACCCTCGGGAACCTTCTGAAAACCCCTGTTCGTGGGTGGTCCGTGACCTCGGACCTATGGTCCGGGACCTCGGACGCGTTGTCCGAGACCACGGACACCCACGGACGGCGGCGGGATTTTAAAAATTCAAAATTTAGGTTTTTCTAATAATGTCCGGGCCCACGGACATCCTGTCCGTGGCCCCGGACTTTGCAAATTTTTGTTTTCCTTTAATTTCGACTTTTCTGTATATTTAGGTTAACTGGGGTCCGTGGTCTCGGACGTTTGGTCCGTGGCTACGGACGTAAGCAAAATTTGACCTAATTCTGCCTCCGAAACCCTAGTTTAGGTAGCTTTTAATTTCACTTTAATTTTCCGTCAAAAAATGCTAAAAACACAAAAAAAACAGAAGCGCGCACTTAGGTTAAAAACGACTTTGTAGTAAGCTGTAAATAAACCAAGTAGAGGAAAAACGACCTAGGAAGGGTAATGAAAGTAATTGAACCCTAAATAAGTCGAATATCAAGCCCCCGAACCCGAACTCTCCTTTCCTAATTTGATCTAGGTAAAAATTAGGTGGCGACTCATAATAGGTTCCAGTGAGCTAGCTTAGGTTTTAATAGTTATTGTTTTATGACATAGTTATTAATCTTAGGTTATAAGTGGACCTAAAACCCGACTAGATCCCAATCAATTTAATCAACATAGGATAGGGTTTAAAATCGAGGCTCACAGTAACACCATTGAATTACGTAATGTGTTGAGTTAAGTTTTCCGCTGCAGTTTGATGTTAAGTGTATGGTTATAGTTGGGTTGTTACACATTTTACGTTTCAACGTACATATAACATAACATCGCAATAAGAATTACAGTACAACAATAACACATAACATAACGGGAACGGTTCTCTTTAGGAACCGACCCAAACATAGTTAATTCACTGGTGAGCCTAGAGAATGATATCACCCTAATGTTAAGCTCGTTATACAACACTCATTACCGTCCTATTAGTCGGACGAGTAACTTAACTTAAAGATGGATCGGATATAGTGATCCGAACACACCGCACAAACACATGTTCCCCCTAGACCGATCATAAGTCAGAATAGCTAAGCTTGGAGTAAGCTAGGGGAGATCGTAATCCAAGAAGGAAAAAACAACCATAACAGAGAGGAAGGTAAAGCAAGGATGATACCCACTCCCAAACAACGCGCGAACGGAACGACCGGATTCCTCCCCCCCCCCCCCGTAAATATATAATAAACATAGTTAAGGGCTCCACTGTGGAACCTATCACATCCATACATACACTATTACAACTGGGTTAAAACAACACAAGGGAGGTCATACTTCACACACAAAATCACACAATTAACTCACGCATAGCGTGGTTAGAACGTCCCATGATTCGGGTCGTTAAATCCGAATACCGATCTCTCAATTGATCCTAGACTCAGTTAGCTAAGGTTTAACACTTTCGAGGTTAAACGGTATCGGAACTAGACACGCTACATATGAATTACTATAAACTCATTACGTACTTTTATCTTATAACGTGGCAAACATTCAGAAAAAACACATTGGCATTACAAGCCGGTGTAATCCGGTAGGACACAGGTTGCAAGAAAACCATACCTGGCCCTTGCAGCATACGAGTCCCGCCAGACGTAGTTCCAACATGATTAGTAATGTCGGATAATTAACTTATTTAACTTTTGAATAATAAGTGTTTTACATGATTATATGTCATGTTTCCTTACTTAATTCACACTTGATTATCTTGTTATACCCACTAGGGTTTACTACTTAAGTCACTCTTGTTTGTGTTTTTTTTTACTTTTGGGTCCGACCGACCCACCGACCGACCCAACCAACTGGGTCGGTCCCTTCTAGTATTTCTCGGATTTGAAAATCTCACTCTATCCGACCCACGTCCGACCCAAGTCCTCTGGGTCGGACCATGCCAGAAACTTCTCCGTCTTTTGAAACTCACTCCGTCCAACCCATGTCTGACCCAAGTCCCCTGGGTCAGACCGTTCCAGAACCATTCACAGGTAACTTACAGAGGCTGACCGACCCAACCTTGGGTCGGTCCCCTGGGTCGGCCCACAACAGAACATGTCCAAAACTTGTCAAATCTTCTCCAAACTTTTCCTCAAACCTCCTAGTATGTCCTAACACCCTTAGGCACTTCAAACACACCTTTAGCCATGCACTAAACCCCTTAAATCACACACCAAAACCATCTTGACCATTACAAAAATTTCTTACAAAATTCCTAGCACTTGTAATGTTTTCTCCTTAGGATTTCTAAGTGGCGAATCATGCCTATAACTCAACTAACCAAAATGTTTCCTTACCACCATTACCACTACTCCAAGGGCATTATTTTTCCTTTGATCACCAAAACTTGCACAAGACTTAGCACTTCACATAACATAACCTTGGTGTGTTTAAAACACCCATTTGATTTCTAAATCCTCCAAGACAATGCCCATGGCATCTTAACACCTAAAACATCATAATTCACTTTCTTTCACCATCTTAACACTTAACAATTTCCTAGTACCTTCTAGGTCGTAAAATCTCATTAGAACACATAAACTCCTTTGTTTATCAACTAAATTTTGCCATAGTTTCTCTTGTATATTTTCACACCCAAACACTTAGGTTTTCACCTTTTGACAACCAAAAACACTTAATCACTTAATACCCATTCCTTACACAAACATATTGTTTTCACCATTTAGTTCAAGAACATCTAAATCCATCAAGAGCATTCTCATACATAAAACTTCACCCAATTACACCACATCACAATATAATGCATAATTTAAATTGCTTGGCACTTAGGCCCTTAAATAGCATGGCTCTTAGGCCCTTAAGATGCATAAACCTTAAACACTAAATTTCCAACAATATATTTGCCTTTGACCTGCAAATACATACAACAACTCATATGCCCTTTAATAGTCTCCTTGAGAACATTTACTAGGTCATTCACCATTGGCTCCTTAGGTAGTTTTAATAAGCAACATAAGCTCATTTCTCCTAACGCTTTAAGCTACATTAGGTTAACACATTTACCTCTCTTCCACACAAACTTATTTCTTGTTTCCTTGACTAAAATCGGTAAGGCTTTAGTTGCTTGTCAACTTCTAATCAATATACAAGCAATGTAATAAGTATACAAGTTTCATGCTTAAGCACACTTATAAACCCTAAGTTTTACATTGTCTTAAAACACTAAGGTAATTGTTTTACCTTGGAAATGGAAGAGGGTTTGAATATGTAGCAAGAGAGAACTCCACCAAGCCCTATGAAGATGAGAGTGAAGCTAAACCAAGACAAGAGAAGACACCATTACAAGGTGCATTTTTGGTCAACAACAAAAGTGAAGGAAATAAAGTTTTCTTTGGTTTTTCCTTACCTTGAAGCAAAGGTGATCAACAAGGCATAAAAATATAGACTCAAGCTCCTTCCATGGAAGTTCTCCTTGGCACCGAAATGGTGGTTTTGATGATTTGAAAAGGTAGAAGTGTAGAGCTTGGTCTAACTAAGGCAAACATGGTCTTAGAATTTGATTTGGCTAATGGAGCTAGGAGATATAAGAGATTGAAGATGGTGGTGTGAGTGGTGCTGTAGCAAACCGAGAATGGAGAAGAGAGGGAGGTTGGAGACGGTGAGAATGCAAAGAGAAAGAAGAGAATGAAGATGACTAGCTAGTTTAGGATATTTAAGTAGAAAAAGCAAATAGTAACTTACTTTATCTTACTTTATTTACTTGTTAACTATCAAGGTGGTGACTCACCTTACAAAAACCAGCCCCCTTTTATTACCTAGGGGTGTTTTGGTCTTTGTTGACCAATTAACTTACTTATATTGACTTATGTTATAAACTTGCTTAATTTAGTTACTATTCACAAACTAAGGCACATATTTGTGAAATTTTTATTTCCCTTTGATTTAAACTTCCTAATGTGATACTAAGTACACATGTTAATTAAAGAGTAATGATGGACATTTAGCCACTCAAAACCCATTTACAAGACAATGTTTCAAAAATGTGCTTTAAGGCTCCTTAAAGCACATTTTGTGTTTTAACTTGTTTTCAAGCTTGGTTTTCTTTGGTAATTGATTTAATATGTTCATTAACACGTATATAAGGTCTTGGTAGGCTCTCAGAGTCTAAACCAATGTTATCCCAAGCTTAGAGCACATTTTTGCTCTTATTGACTTTAAGGTATTTTCTTGTGTTTTGTTTGGTTTAACTATCTACCAAAGTTTCCTAAGGACTTAATTAGCCTTATTAAATCATAATTGAATGTTATAAAGTCTTGGTAGGCTCTTTGGGTCCTAACCAAGTTCACTCCAAGCTGAGAGCATGTTTTTGCTCAAACTATGTCTTAGTGCTTTATTGTGTTTTACTATGGTTTAAATTGTTCACTGATATTTCTAAGGCACTTTTTAGCCTTTAAATACCATAGTTTAACATTTAAACAACATATCGCGGTTTGGGGTATTTCAATCTACCCCCCTTAAAAGAACTTCGTCCTCGAAGTTCACATTTCCCACGCATCATTAGACTAGAATACGGGAATTACTTGCAAAATAAAACTTCCATAACTAACATACTTTACATCACAACCTCGGACTTAACGGTCCGGGAAACATATCCACATCCATACATAACATAACATACTTACATGATAACCTCGGACTCAACGGTCCGGGTATCTTAACAACATTGTACTTACATAACAACCCTTAGACTCTCAGGTCTGGGTAACATAACAACTTTAGACACACAGGTCTAGGTAACATAACAACTTTTGGAACTCAACCACATTAGGACTCAAGGTCAAAATAATATTATTACACATACCACACAACATGTCTTAGCATGTATAGCAACCAAAAATACCCTTTATATACACTGTGATCCCGCAGATTCCCTGGGGGATCAAAACAATCACTTAATCTTTAACATATATACTTCCCATGTCACCGGTCCGAAGACAAAGGCTCATACGTCCTCGGCTCGTGAGCAAGTACTACAAAAATATTCTTTGTGAGGTTAAGTATAAGAAATTTCTTTAACTAAAGTATCAATCAAAGGTTTTGAAAATACCAATTGAAATTCTTTTGAAAACGCATACAACTCCTAGTCCAACTTATGCACTTTGCTTCTTTTCCTAGCTTGGTTATTTGTGACCACTTAGAGGGAGCTTCAAGAATCATCCAACCCTGATGTGATCAGCATCAGTGTTGAACTATCCTTCCACCCCAATTTGTGTTCGGCTTCCCTTGATCACATGCAAATCAAGTTCCACCTCCCACTTCATTTTCAAGCATCAAATAATACACACATTTCCCATTTTCTATCTTTTAGTCTTTCTGGACATAATCATTACATCTCCAAAGGATAGAACTCCGTCTATCAGTTATATCCATTCAATTTAATCTTGTTACCTAGGGAATCTTATTCTCACTAGGTTCTATGTTGGTTTCATACCCCTTCATAACTCACAATACTGTATATACATATATTTTATCAAAATACAACACACGGTTTTACATTTATACACTGTCGGGGTTTTTGTTCCCCGGGAGTTTCTTTACTCCCTTATACTTGTACTCTCACACACAACTGTTAACAAAATAAACACACTTATCACAATGATATTCGCATCTCTTGTGCGCAATTACCATAATTAAACCATGAATGAATGCGTATGTTTATGTAACACACACACACACCAATCATCAAGCAAGTTATTTTGTGCTATGCAAAACATAGTTCACGTACACTTGTACGGTAAAACACACTAAGCGGTTTTGAGCTCTACCCCCCTTAAAAGGGATTACGCCCACGTAATCAACCACTGGATATTGGTTTAAAAAGTTCTACCATCGTGAAGTGTTTCAACTTCCATGCGGTCTGTTATACAATGTGTTCTAGTTAGAGGATCTTAACCATATTGGCGGTTTAGTCCCTAAACCAAGAATTCCCATTGGAGTTTGTTTAACTCATAACCGGTTTCGGTTCTGGCCTGTGAGGCTTCTAGGCATTGATAATTAGCCATTTATTCGTATTCACAATGCATATTCGGTATCTGAAGCATGGTGTCATTGGCCTCTACTGCAGAACTCTAATAACTTAGAGTTTAGTTTGCCCCATTCGTCATTGTTACTGTATTGTACATCTCCCATTTATTGTAATAATGGTTTCTCAACCGACGCATGGTATCTCTTACCGTGAGCGAATTCGGTGAGTTACAAACTTTTTATCCACTTCTCTGACACATACTGTGTATACAGCTATGTATTCCACAATGATTGACTCAATTTCTTCCGCCTTACTGTCGGTTGAGGTTGAGCTACTACCTAATGTGTAGTGCTCTCTGGGTTATTACCCACAGTTGAGGTATATTGCATACCGGCTTTTGGTATTCCTTTTTACTGCAGTCACTTTTGCTAATCATGCCTCCACGTTTGGTTCTGTACCAGTATCATTTCATTGGTGCGACCTTGCATTTGCTATGCATCGGTCATTATAGCGTTATTCTACCACAATTAACATTTCCCCAAACCTAGCTATCCCACTCGATCATTACTGCACTAGAGCAATACCAAAACACTCAGTCATACAGAGTGCAGAGGCGTAAACTCTTGGCAGTAAACCTCTTATGCGATTCGCAATGGAAGTCACACTGTGTTTCACTGAGATTCTCATCTCATAATACTGGCTAATGGCTTACTGCCCAGCTCATTTATTATCACTCACCGTTGTATCTCCACTGAGTCTAACTCATAACTGTGCTTAGTTGCCATATTATCGTTTAACAATACTTTAATACCCCGGATCTAAAAATGGCGATTTAATTACTCTAATAAAATTATTAAGGGCCTAAATGTGCCTAGAGAGTATTGGTAAAAAGAATAAAACCAAAGGAAAAGAGAAAACGCTTGAAAAGCGAAAAACGCTAAAAATGCGCGTTAAATGAGTATAAGGGATATATGATCTCGAGAGGGTCCGAGATGGATTCCTAAGGCTTAGTTAGGCCTAATTAGTATACGGGAATGATTCCCGAAGAAAACGGATCCAAATAATGGATTAAAACGCTAACGGAGTTTAAAGCACGTTTTTCGAGAAAACCCGAAAACGTGACTTTAAGTGGTCAAAGGGACCCGTAAAAATTATAGTTGAGCATATAACTATAATTAAGTATTAATGGAACCTTAATAGCCATTAAAAATAAAGAAACGAGAAAAATCCGAAAAACGGGCCCGGTTAGTGAACAGTGCCAAACCGGGTAAAATAACGAGCGTTTTCTGTAAGAAAACGAAAAACGCTCCAACTTACTAATATAGTGGGGCCGGTTTTATTAGTGAGTCATCCCCCTCACTCACACACAAATAAAGAAAGAAAGAAAGAAAAAGAGGAGAGAGTAAAGTAAAAAGCATAAAAAAACACCTTTTACTCTCTTTCCTCCCATTTTCCCTCTTCTCTCTCCTTCCCTTCCTTATTCCACCGTGAGTTCCCTTCCTCCTCCCCATCTCTTGCGATTTGAGCTGCACCAAAGAGCTTCCATGGCTGCTCCTCTTCCCTTGCTTCCTTAAGCCACATAAATGCTCCAAATCAAAAACAAAACACATATTTGTGTTCCTCTCATCAAGCTCCACACTTCCCTCTTTTCAAAATTTGAAAAGGATGAATTTCATTTTGATGGGTGTTGGCCATTTGAAGAGAAAAGCACACCATTTAGAAGCTTGAAGCTTCCTCTTCCATCCAAGGTAAAAATATCCAAAGAAAATGGCATTTTTCTTCATCTCCTTTTGTTGGCCGATTTTGGCAAGTGTTAATGCCTTGCTTCTCTCTGTTTTGAGCTACCCTCCAAGTCTCCAATGGTGGGTTGGAGCTCCTCCTTTGATTCTTGGCAAGTCAATTCTAGGGTTCCAAAGGTAATGTTCAAATTTAAGGCCTTGAGCCCTCCTCTTGAATTCATGAGTTATTTTCATAGTTAGGAGAACTAATGAGTACTCCTTATATCCATTGGTATATTGGTCTAGAGAATTGGGCAAGTGAGTTGCCTAGACCGATTTTGGATGAAGAGAAGATGAGAAGAGGAGAAGTGTATTAACAAGGAAATTTAAGAGAATGCAAGGTAAGAAACCAACCCTAATGTGTATCCTATGTGTTTTAGCATTTGGGAAGGGTTAATTAAATGAATGAACCCCACTTGAGTTGTGGTGATAATGTGCTTGCTTAGAAATAATGCAAGTGAGAAAACATTTGAGAGTTAATGCTTGTTTGGGAGCTATGTATTTGATGAATTATGCTATATGGTGTAATGAGTTTTGTTTGATTAATGAGGGGATATTGAGTGCTGATAGAACCCTTGTGGTTTGGCTAGTTTTAGGATGATTTAAATGGTGGTATGAGTTTTGGGCAATGTTAGAGAAGTAGCCAAGTTATGGCAAAATTTATGTGGAAACCTAAGTGGGTTAAGTGATGTTTTGTGTGGAGAATAACCTAGGGTTAGCTAGGTGTTGTTGGAGTTTGAAGTGGGAAAATGATCACCCAATAATATGAGAGGATGATTGTGGTGAGATGTGCAAAAATCTGTAGCAAAAGAAGTGGTGTTAGTGCCTTAGGAGTTTCTAGAAAACAAAGAAGATTAGGCTTTGAGAGTGAGTCATGGAACTTGGTATGAGGTGTGCATTATCTTGGAAGTTTTGGAATGGTTAAATGAAGAGAGAGCAATGATGCAAGTATCAAGAGAGGTTAGAAAATGCACAAGTGTGCATTAGTGCAAAAGGAGAATGCAAATTTGTGATTTTGGGCAAGAATTTGAGTAAGGGTTTAACCCATGATTTGAAGAGTTTTAGAGCATGTTTTAAGGTGATTAAACATGTGGTAAACTTGTGGAAAGATTAAGGGTGGTTTAAGGATTGATTTGGAGTTGAAAGAAACAAATTAAGAGAAAAATCTGTAGTGGACCGACCCAGGGTCCGACCCAGTTCTGGGTCGGTCGGACCACGTTAAGCCAGCCAGAAAGCTTCGGCAATGGACCGACCCAGAGAGTTTTGGGTCGGTCGGCTTAGCTTTGGGTCGGTCGGGCAAAATTTAACGAAGGAAAAAGTTTCGGTAATGGACCGACCCATAAGGATGGGTCGGTCGTGGGTCGGTCTAAGGTTGTTTTCTGAACCAGAAAGTTACTGGGACGGACCGACCCAGGGGTTGGGTCGGTCGGTGGGTCGGTCGACCCGTAAAAAAAAAAAAAAAAAAAAAGAAGTTTTAATTTCTAAGAATGTTAATTGGTATTAAGGTGTGCCATTAATAGGGTAGTGATGATTGGGACCCTAAGAACTTAAGTAATTAAGTTAAGATTAAGTATAAACCTTAATGCTTAAAGTTAAGATTATAAGGTTGTTAAGGATAAATTAAGTAAGTTATAATGGTGATTGAGTGGTAAGAAGTTGTAATACAAATGTAAGTTATAAAACTATCGAACGGGGTTAATCATGGGCGCATTAGTCGTTAAATAATTATGTTACCCCGATTAATAAAGATAGTTATAATGTTACCAGTTGTACAAAGATTTCAAGGAACATGTGATGGCACATTAGAGTGCATCTTCGGTGAAAGGTATGATTTTCTCATGCCCCGTATGCTAACCGAGTTACTCTGATTTGTGTGTTTGTGTGCCGGCTTAATCAAGACTAAAGCATGAAATAATCCCTTGTTTGATTATGAATGTCTTGTTGTATGTTGAATGAACTAACATACTTGTATGCCGGTGTGGTCTAACATAGTGTAAAGACCGACTCATAGTGAGTAACGATGCTAGAGATCCGTAGAACGGAACGAGGCGTATGATAACGAAATATGCAAACACACACAAGCTATCGATTAAAGTATAACGATAACGCAAACATATGAACTCCCTAAAATGCGAGAGAGATGTACGGGTTGAGTATATACCCGATAACGGTTAGAGAACCTTATTGAAACAATCCACGAAATAAATATGAGTGGAGAGATAAATGACCTCCATCGAGAGGATTGAAGTTAGTCCAACAATGTAAACATATAAGAAAGGTAAAAGAGACCTAAGGGACTATGTGACTCCCTTGAGATACGGTCGACCTCCTATAAGAGGGTTTACCCGGTATAAGAATATAACCGAAAGTATGCGTATATGTATTGTAAAGGTAACTCTTAAAACCTAAGATTAACCAAACTTGAGTAATGTTCCCTAAGTCATTAGAAACATCGAGAATGATGCTTCTAGACTAATATACATGATATAATTATAACTCCGAGAGAGGAGTATATGGGAATGTGAGTAGTCCGAGAGTAGTCGGACCAAGTAAAAGAGATAGGAACTAAGAGAGAGTTCCGTGAGCTAGTTGAACCTTCCCACCATGCTAGACCCAGAGTAGGGTCGAAACCGGGGAAGTAAGACTATGCTAGAGAGCCATGAGTTTTGGCTTAAGTATGTAAGAGTAACAAGCGTGACGTAGGAGACCTGTAGTGTCTCGAGAATCTACAAGAGCTTGAGTATGAATAACCCAAGAGTGGGGTGAGATAAGAGTAATAACCCGAGAGAATGGGTAAGTGTAAGAATGAGTAGCCCAAGAGAATGGGTGTGTATACGAATAAGTAACCCGAGAGAGCGGGTGAGGCATCGAATAAGTAAACAAGGCATAGTGAGGAACAACTCTCAATGCCTAAGAGTAACCAGTTACCACTAACAACATTGTTATGTTAGTTAGGAATCGTGTTCCGTGATTGGATGTAGATTCCTTGTGTGATATACATATATTGTATTGCCATGATGCATGTTGTTTGATTAAAATGAACTCCATGTATATCCGACCCAAAGTAGTCGGCGTACCGCGGTTAGCACGCGGTATATGCGAATTTCATGCGCAGCGAAAGCTGACCCCCTAGGGGGAACGTTTTTAGTGTGCAGGTACTTGAAGCTGGCCACCGTTCGAGAGAGAGTAGGACGGGGACTGCTGTGAGCATGGGTAGTTAGATTGTAGTTACTTATGCATTTGAATGAGGTGTAAGTCCGAGTATGTTATCGGCAACCGTATATTGTAGACTCGGTTTAGTAAAGAAGTGAAATGATTATGGTGTTTGTATGAAGTACTCGGTTGTTCCAGTCCATCAGACCGTTACTGTTTGTGAGTCAGGCCTGGTTAGCCACGAGGGTGGCTAACGGCGTTGTATCACCCTCTGTTGTATTTGAATTCCGCTGCGAGCTTAATGGTAAATTGTAACAGTCTAAGAGTTAATGATGAGATTAGCAGTTGGGGTGTTACAAAAATGGTATCAGAGCGAAGTATCGCTCTGATGACTGGAAATACCGAGCTTAGGAAATACCGAGTTAGGATATAGAGACTTAGGGCTATGGGTTGAGTGGTAGCGTGAGAGATGCGCTAGATAGGAACTTCCAGTATGATCTGGATACCTACAATACCAGACCCGCCCTCCACAACCCCCGCATTAAAAGCTTGGGAAAGAACGCCAGAGAGACGGGGAAACCCAATCTGGCAGTTATTTAATATTTCATATGAACAGAACCTGTCATGCGGTAAGTCCCGAGAACCGGAAAGCCCGGAGACGGATCCCGCTGGAATGACAATGACCGCACATAATGGCGAGAGATCGAGAAATCCTAATCCAAGGAGATCGAAATCTGTGGCAACTTGGGGCGACATGCTTAGCAGTCGCGAGAACCCAATAGGCCGAGTAGCAGTGAGAAGCATGCACCAACCGTGCAACAAGGCGGACATGAGAAATAACGAGAACCGGGACACATGTCTACGGACCGCCATGATATGTAATACCCCTAAGGGTATACCAATCAATTAAGAACATAGTTGAGAGTTGGTACACCCACCCTGCCACACCCGAAGAGGTTGCAATACCTAACGGGCACAGCTTAGAGAGCTACGAGCATAACTACGGGATATACCCGAATAGGACTACAAAAGTAGTACCTAAATAAGCTAAACCTCGGTAACCACAGTAAAGACGTGGGAACGAGCAACGAGGTAAAGCATAGAATTAAAGTAATTAAGGAACTCCGAGAGTGGAGGAGCACCTAAATGAATGACAGTCATGTCAAGAGGAATGAGAAGCAGCTCCAAGGAGCAGTTATCCAACTAGGGGATCAAGGAAGAGCCAACGAGGCTACCAAATATAATGTGAACAATACCGTGACCGGTATGAGTTAACCCAAAAACCGCCAGTACCGCGCACTTGCCACGGCAAGTGCAGTAATAGCGGGACCAATAAGAAGAGCTTTGACAAGCTATCAGTACTTAGCAAAGTACCAGAATGGCGAATGAAGCCAATATAGCAACTCGAACCTTAAGAATTCTGAAATGAAACCTTGAAAAGGCCTAACAGCCTAGTCACTGTATAAAGAACATACCGGCCAGCAAGAAGCTGGACTGGATAAGAATCAGCCGGCATTGAAATGCCATGAAGAGCTTATTTTTAAAACCCGAATTTTCTTTCAAACATGAATTTCCAAAAACCCCCGAATTTTTAAACCAAACCAGAGAATCACGGTAAGTCATTATAGGACCATATAAGAGGAGTTGGCAACAGAATACTTCACTTAGGCGTGACCGACACTACAAGTGTACACAAACGAGACATGGAACAACCGCACTCCAAAGGAGCTTGCGGGCCTGACAGACCAGTTATGAGTTAGTGGGTAAGTGGTAACGTATCAATAAGATACTCCATGTATGTATACAAGTAGAGTACGGTACACGGGAAGTAGCCCACTCCATACTACGGACGAAAGAGCCAATCCAAACCAAGACAGTTGGACACCTCGAATGATCGAAGAATACAAGAAGCTTACCAAGAAATCAAGAATCCAGGATGAGGATAAGATAGCGTTAAGAAGTGCGAGAGCACAAGTATTAAAGTACAGACATTGGAAATGTCTCAGGAAATACCTAATAACTGGGTGAATACCAGTGTAAATAATACGGCGAATGCCTAAATGAACTTATTAATGTACGATAAACGGGATAGAATTCCCACTTTATACCTCACTGAAGAGAATAATGACCTAACCCAGAAGGTATTAGAAGGTACCAAGGATCTACCCAATAATGGGAGACATTACAACCCTAAACGGGATAGTCAAGGACATAGCCGCAAGGCAAAGTCACAACTGAACATAACCATAAGTACAAGCCAAATGTAATGGCATTACTCTGTAACACCCAGGAGCAATCCGAGAAGGGTGCCGGAGTCAACAGTAGTTGAACGAAACATCGTGTTGAGAACACAAGTGTTAAGTCAAACACTCGGGTAAAACCCGAAGGGATCCCACGTAGCACGGGATACCCTAGATTGCCAGAGGGCATCAACAAATATCAAGTTGTTTTAAGGGCCTTCCATGTACGGAAGTGTGGTGAGACAACCACATCAAGAGCCCAGTAATACCTTCCAAACCATTTAATGACATATGGTAAAGGAGAAACCTATATAAACAGCCCGCATGGAGCATGACTCGAGGCAAGGTGGCTTGTAAGCCGATAAAACCAACTACAATACGTAGATCCAAACATTGTAAAACATATGCATAAAGGCATAAGAGGAACAGTGGTGAATGAACCACTACCTTAGAGTGGGGATACCACTTGTGATTATGGGGCCTATGGAGCGGCATTTGCGTGAATCCTCCAGAGAAAGGCTACCACCTAAGTATGTAATGTGAAACCGCTAGAGTGGTGTAGCAAAACTTGAGCATGTGTATATTGCCAATGAGTATACGAACTATAGTAGAGTAATCAGTTGAGTAGTGAACACTGTATGTGTACCATATGAACTGCAGAGTAAGCAGTGCGCAAGTGCGCAGAGAGATTTAAAGAGTAGTGTATGTTGTTGAGCCACAGTGTAAATGGCGTGAACACCTAGGCGGAAGCTAAAGTAGTAGCGGATGCCATGAAAATGAGAAAGACCAAGGTACGCAGTGAGCGACCATTGTGAGAGTATATTCAGATAGTGATCAGAAGTTGATGAGAAAATGTGGTAATGGAGACATGATCATTCCTATCTCATGAGAGATTTACTGTCAAGGGTTTACGCTTCTGCACTCTGTATGACTGAGTGTTTTGGTATTGCACTTGTGCGGTAATGATCAAGTGGGAGAGCCAGGAATTGAGAAATGTCAACAAGCCTGTTGAGTGAGAATCTAGAGAGATAACCGTGCGACCATTGGCTAAAGATGCACAAAGAACGTGGGCAGTAACCCACAGGGCCCAGGATCGATATGTGGAAAAATGCAGAGTAGTATGAATGAAGAACTCTGGCACAGAACCAAGAAACAAACATAATCCATGAGCCACTATTAAATGAGGAAGCACTACATGCTAAGTAGCAGCTTGACCTCAACCGACAATAAGTCGGGAAAAATATGTGAATAATCACAAAGGTATACAGTGTTATAGATTTCCAGAGAATTGGAGAGAAAATCTAAACTCATCGAATTCGCATACGGTAAGAGATACCAAGCGACGATTAAATACATTGAGAATACCAAAGAGCGAATTAAGCTCTAGTTACCAGGTCACGCAGCAGAAGCTTGTGGACCATGATTCAAGGTTAAGTATACCTATGTCATAAACCCCTTGAAGCCTTAGAGGCTAGAACCGAACCCGGTTATGAGTTAATTAACCGTACTGAAGTTTAAACGCTTCATAATACTCGAATTAATGAACCAATGTTCAGTGATAACATATGGTTGGTTACGCGGGCGTAACCCCTTTTAAGGGGGGTAGGGCGAGAAACCGCTTAGAGTATGTTTTACGTATTGGTGCGTAAACTACTATGTGCATAGCACAAAGGAAATTATTTTGATGATTGGAACTCATGTTACATAAACATGTCTACCCATTCATCGTGTAAGTATGAGTATTATGCATGAGAGATGCGAGTAATGTGTATGTAATAAATATGAAAAGAGGAGTAGAGAAACTCCTGGGGAATGAGAATCCCTATAGTATATGTCTAGTGAGATTAGACATGAGACATAATGAGTATGAATCGGCATGAAACCGATGTGTAACCTAAGAGGGAGTGAGTTCCCTAGGTGATTTATTTGATGATTGATGGAGTGAGTTCCATCCTTTGGAGTTGTATGTTATGTGTTTTAATTGAGAAATTTGACTAATGAGCCAAGTATGGAATACCTAGGAAGTAGTGAAACAATAGAGACAAATGACTAAGTATGAATAGAGATAATGAAACAGATTGTTTATGAATATGACTAGAAAGAGTAAAAGATAGAAAACGAAAATGTTTGACTATCTGATTGTTTGAAACTGACGTGGGAGGTGGAACTTGATCTGCTAGCGATCAAGGGAAACCGAACACAAATTGGGGTGGAAGGATAGTTCAACACTGATGCTGATCACATCAGGGTTAGATGATTCCTGAAGCTCCCTATAGTGGTCACAAGTAATCACGCTAAGAAAGATACAGCTACCATAAATCTGATTTGGAGTTGTGTGATGTTTTAAAAAGAATTTTCAAACAGATTTTGGAAAAAGAATTTTCTTCAAGTATGAAGATGGAAATGAAAATTGGTTTTGAAACCGCTATCACCCGCCGATGGCTGTGGCCTTAAGTCTTGATGACCGGTAGAACGGTGGGCGTGTATTAGTTTTGAAACCATTTCACCGTACGTGCGGCGGTCCTAAGTGACCGGTTGGGGCGGTGACAGTGTGTGATTTTTCCAAAGGCAGCGGGACGGGGAGAGTACCCTGAGATGTTCCTGTGTTGAGTGAGTCAACCAGAGTGCCTGAGGATATGTATATGTGAAACGTTTTGATCAGAACCGAAGGGACCGTGGGCCAGAGAGAGTAAGTGCCCATTTGTCATGAAACGGCCGTGAACCAGAAAGAGTAAGTGTTCAACGTGACCGGTACCTGAGGGATCAGTAGTATATACTCAATATGGATTCGAGGACTGTAGTGCCTTCTTGTCTTCGGACCGATTCCATGGAGAGAGTAAAAAGAGTATTTTTGATTGCTATACATGCTGTGATATGTGTGTGGTATGTGTAGTATGAAATGAGACAGACTTGTGGAGTCTGTAAGGTTATACATGTACTATAACCTTGGCATTGAATGCCATGAGAGTAACCACCTAGATTCAGCAACTTTGAGGACAAAGTTCCTAAGGGGGGTAGATTGAAATACCCCGGATCTAAATGGCGATTAAATTACTCTAATAATTATAAGGCCTAATGGTGCCTAAAGAGTATTGGTAAAAAGAATAAAACCAAAAGAAAAGAGAAAACGCTTGAAAAGCGAAAAACGCTAAAATGCGCGTTAAATGAGTATAAGAGATATATGATCTCGAGAGGGTCCGAGATGGATTCCTAAGGCTTAGTTAGGCCTAATTAGTATACGGGAATAATTCCCGAAGAAAACGGATCCAAATAATGGATTAAAACGCTAACGGAGTTTAAAGCACGTTTTTCGAGAAAACCCGAAAACGTGACTTTAAGTGGTCAAATGGACCCGTAAAAATTATAGTTGATTATATAACTATAATTAAGTATTAATGGAAGCTTAATAGCCATTAAAAATAAAGAAACGAGAAAAATCCGAAAAACGGGCCCGGTTAGTGAATAGTGCCAAACCGGGTAAAATAACGAGCGTTTTCTGTAAGAAAACGAAAAAACGCTCCAACTTACTAATATAGTGGGGCCGGTTTTATTAGTGAGTCATCCCCTCACTCACACACAAATAAAGAAAGAAAGAAAGAAAAGAGGAGAGAGTAAAGTAAAAAGCATAAAAACACCTTTTACTCTCTTTCCTCCCATTTTCCCTCTTCTCTCTCCTTCCCTTCCTTATTCCACCGTGAGTTCCCTTCCTCCTCCCCATCTCTTGCGATTTGAGCTGCACCAAAGAGCTTCCATGGCTGCTCCTCTTCCCTTGCTTCCTTAAGCCACATAAATGCTCCAAATCAAAAACAAAACACATATTTGTGTTCCTCTCATCAAGCTCCACACTTCCCTCTTTTCAAAATTTGAAAAGGATGAATTTCATTTTGATGGGTGTTGGCCATTTGAAGAGAAAAGCACACCATTTAGAAGCTTGAAGCTTCCTCTTCCATCCAAGGTAAAAATATCCAAAGAAAATGGCATTTTTCTTCATCTCCTTTTGTTGGCCGATTTTGGCAAGTGTTAATGCCTTGCTTCTCTTTGTTTTGAGCTACTCTCCAAGTCTCCAATGGTGGGTTGGAGCTCCTCCTTTGATTCTTGGCAAGTCAATTCTAGGGTTTCCAAAGGTAATGTTCAAATTTAAGGCCTTGAGCCCTCCTCTTGAATTCATGAGTTATTTTCATAGTTAGGAGAACTAATGAGTACTCCTTATATCCATTGGTATATTGGTCTAGAGAATTGGGCAAGTGAGTTGCCTAGACCGATTTTGGATGAAGAGAAGATGAGAAGAGGAGAAGTGTATTAACAAGGAAATTTAAGAGAATGCAAGGTAAGAAACCAACCCTAATGTGTATCCTATGTGGTTTAGCATTTGGGAAGGGTTAATTAAATGAATGAACCCCACTTGAGTTGTGGTGATAATGTGCTTGCTTAGAAATAATGCAAGTGAGAAAACATTTGTGAGTTAATGCTTGTTTGGGAGCTATGTATTTGATGAATTATGCTATATGGTGTAATGAGTTTTGTTTGATTAATGAGGGGATATTGAGTGCTGATAGAACCCTTGTGGTTTGGCTAGTTTTAGGATGATTTAAATGGTGGTATGAGTTTTGGGCAATGTTAGAGAAGTAGCCAAGTTATGGCAAAATTTATGTGGAAACCTAAGTGGGTTAAGTGATGTTTTGTGTGGAGAATAACCTAGGGTTAGCTAGGTGTTGTTGGAGTTTGAAGTGGGAAAATGATCACCCAATAATATGAGAGGATGATTGTGGTGAGATGTGCAAAAATCTGTAGCAAAAGAAGTGGTGTGAGTGCCTTAGGAGTTTTTAGAAAACAAAGAAGATATTAGGCTTTAAGAGTGAGTCAGAACTTGGTATGAGGTGTGCATTATCTTGGAAGTTTTGGAATGGTTAAATGAAGAGAGAGCAATGATGCAAGTATCAAGAGAGGTTAGAAAATGCACAAGTGTGCATTAGTGCAAAAGGAGAATGCAAATTTGTGATTTTGGGCAAGAATTTGAGTAAGGGTTTAACCCATGATTTGAAGAGTTTTAGAGCATGTTTTAAGGTGATTAAACATGTGGAAAACTTGTGGAAAGATTAAGGGTGGTTTAAGGATTGATTTGGAGTTGAAAGAACAAATTAAGAGAAAATCTGTAGTGGACCGACCCAGGGTCCGACCCAGTTCTGGGTCGGTCGGACCATGTTAAGCCAGCCAGAAAGCTTCGGCAATGGACCGACCCAGAGAGTTTTGGGTCGGTCGGCTTAGCTTTGGGTCGGTCGGGCAAAATTTAACGAAGGAAAAAGTTTCGGCAATGGACCGACCCATAAGGATGGGTCGGTCGTGGGTCGGTCTAAGGTTGTTTTCTGAACCAGAAAGTTACTGGGACGGACCGACCCAGGGGTTGGGTCGGTCGGTGGGTCGGTCGACCCGTAAAAAAAAAAAAAAAAAAAAAAAAAAAAGAAGTTTTAATTCCTAAGAATGTTAATTGGTATTAAGGTGTGCCATTAATAGGGTAGTGATGATTGGGACCCTAAGAACTTAAGTAATTAAGTTAAGATTAAGTATAAACCTTAATGCTTAAAGTTAAGATTATAAGGTTGAAGGATAAATTAAGTAAGTTATAATGGTGATTGAGTGGTAAGAAGTTGTAATACAAATGTAAGTTATAAAACTATCGAACGGGGTTAATCAGGGCGCATTAGTCGTTAAATAATTATGTTACCCCGATGTAATAAAGAATTATAATGTACCAGTTGTAAAGATTTTCAAGGAACATGTGAGGACATTAGAGTGCATCTTCGGTGAAAGGTATGATTTTCTCATGCCCCGTATGCTAACCGAGTTACTCTGATTTGTGTGTTTGTGTGCCGGCTTAATCAAGACTAAAGCATGAAAATAATCCCTTGTTGATTATGAATGTCTGCTGTATGTTGAATGAACTAACATACTTGTATGCCGGTGTGGTCTAACATAGTGTAAAGACCGACTCATAGTGAGTAACGATCGGCTAGAGATCCGTAGAACGGAACGAGGCGTATGATAACGAAAATATGCAAACACACACAAGCTACGATTAAAGTATAACGATAACGCAAACATATAAACTCCCTAAAATGCGAGGAGATGTACGGGTTGAGTATATACCCGATAACGGTTAGAGAACCTTATGAAACAATCCACGAAATAAATATGGAGTGGAGAGATAAATGACCTCCATCGAGAGGATTGAAGTTAGTCCAACAATGTAAACATATAAGAAAGGTAAAGAGACCTAAGGGATTATGTGACTCCCTTGAGATACGGTCGACCTCCTATAAGAGGGTTTACCCGGTATAAGAATAACCGAAAGTATGCGTATATGTATTGTAAAGGTAACTCTTAAAACCTAAGATTAACCAAACTTGAGTAATGTTCCCTAAGTCATTAGAAACATCGAGAATGATGCTTCTAGACTAATATACATGATATAATTATAACTCCGAGAGAGGAGTATATGGGAATGTGAGTAGTCCGAGAGTAGTCGGACCCAAGTAAAAGAGATAGGAACTAAGAGAGAGTTCCGTGAGCTAGTTGAACCTTCCCACCATGCTAGACCCAGAGTAGGGTCGAAACCGGGAAGGGGGGAAGTAAGACTATGCTAGAGAGCCATGAGTTTTGGCTTAAGTATGTAATAAGAGTAGCAAGCGTGACGTAGGAGACCTGTAGTGTCTCGAGATTCTACAAGAGCTTGAGTATGAATAACCCAAGAGTGTGGGTGAGATAACGAGTATAAATAACCCGAGAGAATGGGTAAGTGTAAGAATGAGTAGCCCAAGGGAATGGGTGTGTATACGAATAAGTAACCCGAGAGAGCGGGTGAGGCATCGAATAAGTAAACAAGGCATAGTGAGGAACAACTCTCAATGCCTAAGAGTAATCAGTTACCACTAACAACATTGTTATGTTAGTTAGGAATCGTGTTCCGTGATTGGATGTAGATTCCTTGTGTGATATACATATATATTGTATTGCCATGATGCATGTTGTTTGATTAAAATGAACTCCATGTATATCCGACCCAAAGTAGTCGGCGTACCGCGGTTAGCACGCGGTATATGCGAATTTCATGCGCAGCGAAAGCTGACCCCTAGGGGGAACGTTTTTAGTGTGCAGGTACTTGAAGCTGGCCACCGTTCGAGAGAGAGTAGGAGGACGGGGACTGCTGTGAGCATGGGTAGTTAGATTGTAGTTACTTATGCATTTGAATGAGGGTAAGTCCGAGTATGTTATCGGCAACCGTATATTGTAGACTCGGTTTAGTAAAGAAGTGAAATGATTATGGTGTTTGTATGAAGTACTCGGTTGTTCCAGTCCATCAGACCGTTACTGTTTGTGAGTCAGGCCTGGTTAGCCACGAGGGTGGCTAACGGCGTTGTATCACCCTCTGTTGTATTTGAATTCCGCTGCGAGCTTAATGGTAAATTGTAACAGTCTAAGAGTTAATGATGAGTTTAGCAGTTGGGGTGTTACAAATACTTATACAATGGTCGCTTATTGCGCACTATATTCTTACTTCTTATACAACACTGACTTGCATGGCATCCACCGTCATATCGGCTTCTGCACATGTACTTCCATCATTCGTATCGTGGCTTGTCATTCATTTGGATGACCACTGAATACAAGCATTGTCCACTCTACACTTAGCATTATATTTCTATTGACCTTATTACTCTTCTGGTCTCCACAACTGGTACAAGCACTTCTTTTCGTACTATTCTTGTTCAAATCACTCCTGGGTAACAACAACATGGTCAATCCTTAACATATTTCTTGAACTTGGTTCACATAACTGCCGCTTCAGCAGTTTCACAACATCAAGAGGTATCCCCACTCTTAAAGTAGTGGTTCGTTCTCCGCTCTATTTAGTTGTACAACACAAACTTCTGCAATCGATCAAATTTACATATCACACTTTATTTGTGGCTTATAAGCCTTACTGCTTCGAGCTCTGTCCATTGCGGACGGTTCACACACATTTATTTTCCTGTACAACATTATATGGTTTAGTGATAGTATTGGGCTCCATGACAAGGTCGTTGCATCACGTTTCCTTTCATGGGATGCCCCTTAGGATTGTCAGTCCGTCTCCTGACAACTTATGTCTAAACTAGGTGTTAGTTTCAACCTTTGTGTTTCTGTCACATTATTTTGTTTAACAATCATTGATCCAAATACCCTTCAAGGACTGCTCCTGGGTATTGCTAAGTTATGCCTTTACATCTGGCTTGCACTTATTGGTACATTTAGTTAACTACACCGTTTTGCGTTCTTAGCTGGGTTTTCTATCCTCGTCTGTGAAGATCGATATTCCCTGGTAGTCCAGGTGATCATTCCGGGAGTTTCATCCCGTTCATTGCACATTAATGTGTCCACATTAGGCATCTGTCTTGCCATGCACAGGCTGGGTCACCGTTCCAGCTATCATGTTTATCCCTGAGGATCCTTAAGACTTATGCTATGTCTTTACATAATAGTTAGTGCACTTCGCACCTCCTGACTCTTAAACATTTCCTTGAAATGAATTCACTAATTCCTTTAGTCTCGTTAACTTAACTGAGTTCCTTTACTTCTACCATTCGCGGTAATCCTTAGCATTTGTTTCACTTATACTGCTGACCGTAGTACAGAGTCGACTACTTCCCGTAATTCGGACTCTACTCGTATACATATGTGGGGTACCCTATTCATACATTACTACTTACCCAACTAACCCATAAGTAGGTCTGTCAGGCCCACAAGCTCCTATCGGAGTGTAGTCGTCCCACATTTCAGTTGGTACACTCGTAGTGTCCGTCACATGCCTAGGTGAAGTATTCTGTTGTCAACTCCCTTATATTGTCCTGTGACAATATGCATTCCTGAAATACCCCTAACATTTAAATAATTAAATATAAGTAAATAAATATTATTGTTGGAATTATAAATATTATTTGGGGGATTATGAAACCCTAAGAAAGTATATAAACACTTGGGCGTTAAAAACGCACATAAACTCCTTAAGGTCAAAAACGTGCGTTAAGCCCGACCTTAAGTAAACAAGTTATATAAGCTTTAAACTTCTTATGAAGATAATCAAGGATCATTAAATGACCCTTGGAACCCAGGACTTCATCTAAAAAATGAATGAAAATACAATATGCTCAGGATTTTCCTTAAAGGCCCCTTAAGGCCCGAAAGTCCCGGAAATACCTTATAAAATAAAATAAAGCATTACACCTCATTCTAAATGCATAATAGTACCTTAATGAACATTTAAGATAAAATTCTCAAGATAAATTCTCAGTTAAGGACAAAATACCCGGGAGGATTTCTTAACGCTCCTTTTTGCCCGGGTAGCCCGAGAATTATGTTCTGAGTGGGTATAACCCCATATAACTCAATGTAACACCTTAATATATTATTATTGACTATAAACAATGTCAATAAACACTTGGAAGTCATAGCGACTTACTAATTCCCAGAAAAATCCTTAAAGCACAAAAACGCACCTTTGGGTGTCACGAAAATGCGTTTTACGCAAACGACTTGAAGTTTTTAACAAGCGACGAGTTGATAAATTTGAAAGTGGATAAAATGAACATCCAAATAAATTGATGGCAGTACTAAATTCATAGTACAAATGGGGGCGATTTTTAGGACAAAAAGGTACCTAAAATCAGCATTTTTACCTTAAAACTTTCATCTTTTACCATAATAAAAATGTACCAATTAAATGCTGGAACCTATTACACATATTCGTATGGTCTTAGTACAATATAGTGTAGCAAAAACCAAATCAAAAATCTGTCCCAATTACTCACAAAGTGGGGTGTTATTTTATGTCTATATGGGCTAGTTAGATATAAATTTTGTCTAGTAAATGGAGAATCAATTTATCTTGTATTATATGCTAAGTGGCGAATGATTTCAGTCATATTAAGAGGCCTCACAACCGTGAACCTGCAAAGAAAAAAGCATAGAGGTTAGAATAAGATTAACAAAGGAAAGTAGTGTCATTATTGTACTAAGCAAATAACGATTGAAGCAAGTGGATTCTTGGCATGTATTGTAGCACATGTTGTCCGAGTGTGATAAGTAAAGAGAGGGGGCATGTGAGTACGTGAATGGGTAGAGCATTAGGGAAGAATTAATGCTATACTTTAGACAAGATAATACAAGTACCTAACCTATAGTATTGTCATTATATAAACAAACAAACATAACTAATTTCTAGCTATATCTTTAGCCGTAAAGCTACTACAATTGTGAGCTGCCTAAGTGCTCCATTGATGCCGATCAAGACTGCAAAATAAGACAAGTTAACATTATTAAGCAATTAAACTAATATAACATGATTGTCTAGCTTTGTCAACAATTAACCAAAAAAAAATCTAACTAGCCTAAATGCTCCATTACCGTGAATACACAAACAAATGGAGCTGCTCTTTTCTTCCCAGCCGAACAGCACCTGCAAGAAGACAAGGTTAGTGATATTAATTGTGCTTAATAATTCAAAAGAGAGATAAGCACTTACATGGTCTAGTCATTCTTGCATAAGCAATCAACAAGAATATCCTTTGCTCTTTGTCCCAGCCGAGAATGTGTAGTAATTGAGCACATTTATTGAAGCCAATTAAACAAGAAATAAACAAAGAAAAGCTAGTCCATTATAGTTATTAAACTATCAAAAGAAGAATCATTCACTTACCTCCTTCTAAATACTAACGTAGAGCTTCATTCCTCTTGCCTTCCATGGTCGTGAGGTAAGCCTTCTCCCTTTCTCTCATTTCTCCTTCTTTCCTAAGTAAATTCTTAAGAGCAAATGAGCGCCATTAATGGTGAATTTGATCCTAACACCATTTCTATGTAATTTCCTAGTTAATTCTATCAAGTCTTGAAGCAAGAAAACATCCTAGCAAATCTACAAGGAAATCGCCAAGCATATATGCTCCAAGGTGGTTCCTAAATTCAACAACAATACAAGGAGCAACAAGATCAAGTTAAGGTATATTTTTATGTTGAATAATCCTAAGTAAATACCTAAATCATTTTCGAAAATATAAGAGCTTCTAAAATCTATATTCTCTTCATTATTTCATGAAGGAAACTTGGATCTACAATCATCACAAGGTATATCAAAAATACCTTGATAAATTCCTAAGGTAAACTCTTGTAAAAATTACTACAATATTATTTATAAACTCTTGTTAGAAGTCTAACAAATAAATCTCCTAAATATGTACAAGGAGTTCGAAATATCTTCATCAAGATATCATTTGAAGAGCTTGGAAATTCAAGGAAAAATCAAGTACAAGAATTGTCTTGATTTAAGGGTAAGTTTATATAAATAAGGTTTATTAAGTTTAAGTTTGATTTAGGCTTCAAACTTTAGTTAAAAATTTTGTATAACCTTTAAAATATTAAGGCCGAAAATATATGGGTTATATGATCAAGAAAATAAATTATAACATATAAGGTAAGATTATTACCTTAAGCTATAAATAGGTGTCACAAAATTAATTAGGATGCATATAAATGTAAGCCGAATTATCTAGAGTTATTTGTTCTATTTTTAGTTTATAAACATTCTAAGTCATTAGCATAATTTTTAGAAGTGTTATATGGCTTGTATACATTTATATAAATTATAAAGTTCAAACAAGTTTTAAAACCATATTATAAAATTAAATTAAAGCCGAGAGCTTAGTATATGATTTAGGTGATTTTCGAAAATATATGAGTGTATTAACTTATATTATAAATTTTGGGAACATTAAAAATAGCTACAAGTATTTAAATGGCTATTTTAATAAGTTATGTGGTTAAAATGTAATTTTTGAAAAGTTTAGAGTACAAATATAAATTGCCGAGAATATAAGGAATTATTTGGTGTATTTATGATATAATATAAGGTAGGAATTAATATTATGACATTTTATAAAGTTTTGGGACTATTTTGTGATTATTGGAAAATATAAGGTATGGCCGAGAATTACCTATGATTTTATGGGTTTATTAAAGTATTAATTATGAAATTAAGTCTTGGTCAAAGTGTTGACCAAAAACTTTGGGTTAAAATGATTATGACATAAATATTAAGTTTATAAAAGTTTTGGGGTGAATATGTAATTTATGGAAGTGTATATGAAGATAGAATTTAATATGGGCGGAAATGTAATTTAAGAAAAGATATAGGTTACTTTGGTTAGTTAAGGAAATAAAATATTTAAACTATAGTTTATAAGTTAATAGGTAACTTATATAAAGTCTTGGGGTTTAAAAATGAATAAAGGAGAATATAAGGGAAAACGAAAAGTTAAGGATTTATTGGTGATTTATAAAGGTTGGTGGTATTAATTGTGATTACCGAAATAATAAGAGTATTTGGTGATTGTAAAAGTAAGGTGGTTAATTAATAGTTACAAAGGTTATAATGTGGTTAATTAATAATTATAAAAAATTATATGGTTATTTGGCAATTTTAGAAGTTAATATAATTGTTTTACAATTTCCGAAAATTAATCTGGGTATTTAGTGAATTATAAAAGTATTTGGTTATCTGGTAAGTAGTAGAAGTTGATGGGTTCAAATTATGATTACCGGAAAATTATATGTGGTTATCTAGTAATTTATAAAGTTGTTGAGTATAAAATATAAATACCGAAGTAATAAGATTGGTTTTGTAATTTAATAAGGAAAGAAGGTAAAACTAGGTAATATAATGTATTATGGTATATTATGAAATATAATATAAAGTTTATGAAATAAAGGTGGTTATAACATAAATAACTAATGATATGATATAAATGAAGTGGAAGTAATTATGAGTAATAATAATGAGTAGGTAAGGATATACCGTATGAATGATAATTCATTATCACATGTGAGATTCACATAAAATAATGAACTGGTTGGTTGTCTAGAACCACTGTTAAAATAACAGGGGAAAATAAATAACATACAGGGTTATTATACAACGGGAATAAACTCTGTAGAGACAGTACTATAATATTTAATGAATAGTTATATTAACATTACCCGGTATTGCATGTCTAAATAACAGCGTACGGGGAGGGACTACTGAACAGGAGTTTGTCAAGATAGCAGTTACTTGGTGAACGGTATGTTAATTGTGTGGTCTGAATGTCCTAAGGATTATCCTAAGGTCCAGACATTATGTGTTAATTGTTTAAGAGCGATATCTATGATTTTATGTGTATAATATTGTGTACTGTATTGCTCAACTGTTGCGTTATATTTTATACGCGAACGTCTTATGACTGGAAGTTTATACACCTTAACTGGAACAAGACTAACTGACCTAAAGGTATTATTGAACCTAACTGATGGTCAACTATTATAGTCTTAACTCAAGGATTGGTTATTATGTCAGTGAAAAAAAAGAGGCTAACTTATAAAGAGAGGAAATCCGGATCGTTTCGACTTTCTGGTTACGCATTGTGATCACTACGAGAGACTTCAATGGGGAGTCACTCAAAGGAAATCCATCAGCCACATTCGGGGATGGCGGAATGCACTGCCGTTGGTGCACAGGTTCGACCGGATCGGTCAAATAACTAGGGCCTAGGGCCGTCTGGTAATAGTTCCAATGGAACACAGGGGACTATCGTCCAATAATAAGTTATTAAGGTTTGTCTTAACATGACACTTGAGGTGGAAATTAATTGGAAAGGTTCAATGACTGGTTTTAAGGATAAGAGTCAAGTGACTAACTAACAAGTACAGTTTAATACGCGTATCTTGTTTGATTATTATTATGGTTTACTAATGTGTGATTATTGGTTATGCCATGAGTTATTGTGTGTGTGGTTATTGGGTGGTGAAACTATTGTACACTGGTGTTTACAGGTGGATTGTTATGTGTTGTTAAGTGTTACAGTTATTTGTTTATCATTATAAACCGGTATTTTAGGTAATGAATCTAATATCAAGATGGCTAAAACGACTAAAGGAATCTAGATGACTTAAGATCATATTTAGCATACCAGCAATTCGATTGCTGAGCCCTTCAATGGGCCAAACATTCCAGGTTATTGAAGAAGACTCAAGCCGGAGTGCGGGACTCGGGGGTAGCTGAAGTGTTTTACACCGTTGGATTTATTTAGTATTGTATTAAGGAGGATGTTGTATTCAGTTAGTTGCTCATTTAGTTGGTTTTGGATTGTAATAATTAGAGTGCTCGGTATCTGTTAATCACAGCGTGAGAAGTTGTAATGTTGGAAAGAGTAAGGATGCCTTGTTACTCACAAGGGTGAGTGACGGCGTGTAACACCAAGGTTAGATAGTTTTGTTTTCCGCTGCGATTTGCTATTATTTATGCTACGAGTTATGATGTCATTACAGGTTTAAGTTTAGGGGTGTTACAAAAAGTGGTATCAGAGCGGAGTACCGCTCTGATGAAAGATACTGAGTCTAGGACAATGAGCATAGGAATATTGGGATACGGGAAACGTCCGTGAGGATTCGTGATTTAGAAAAACCCTAGGGATATTTTATTGCTAGTAGTTAGCTTACTTACATGATTGTGTTTGTGTATGACGGTGTAGCAACCGAGTAGTAATAATAGTATACTATCTTAGATGTCGACCAGAGAAGGTCCACGTGGAGACAGCAGTGGACGAGTAGCGAGACACCGGCGGTTGTTCCAACAGTATCGGAACTAGCAGCTGCCATGGCAACTTTCGCACAGGAACTAGGAGTTCAATTTACAAGAGCCATACCCCACCCGCGGCAGCCCAGGGAGAAATGGTTGAAGAGCATTGCAGACGCGAGAGTACCAATTATTTAGGGGAACGGACCCCGCCGCACTAGAGAAGTTCATTGTAGAGCACCAGAAGGCGTTCAAGGCGGTCAGAGTTCCAGAATATCAACAGGTCGACATCACCGCATGCAACCTGAAGGGCGCAGCTGACATTTGGTGGCGGTCTGTTGAGGGCCACCGTAGAACTACACCGGACTTTGGATGGACGGAGTTTGTACAAGTGTTGCGGGAGAAATTCTACCCCGAACACATAAAGCAGAGGAAAAGGCGAGAGATCGAGACCTTAATCCAAGGGAGTCTAACAGTTGACCAGTACTACGCACGGTGCACCAGTTTATTGGACTATATCCCAGGAGTTGACTACTCCGGAGCAGGAAGAAGGAAAAGGAAGAGTACTGAAGGAGATGATGATGGAGCAACCCCTGGTGGTTACTGCAAGAAGGGGAAGAAGTTCTTTGAAAGGAAGAAGGGGCGGAAGGATTTCCATGATCAGAAGACAAGGGAGCAGATTCCTCGTCCAACCAGTTCAGCCATTGATGCACAGCCACGGAGATCAGCACCACCTAAGGGCAATAAGCCAACCCGACGCCATTACTATTGTAAACGTTGTGGAAAGGATCACCCAGGCGCAAACTGTGCAGGCGAGAAAGGTGAAGTGTCGCTATTGCGAGAAGGAAGGTCACAGGGAGTATAAATGTTTTTCCAACCCAGGGAGCCGAGTATACAATGGAGCTAGAGGTTCATAGAGAACACCAGCTAATGAGGCGGGCAGACCAAGAGTAGGCCAGGCACCGCAGAACAACACCTATGCTAGAGGACCGGCAGAACAGCCATCCTCATCCGGGAGTCGGAAGGGAAAAGAGATAATCCCATGAAGAAATACCCTGTACTCAGTGGGAACTTCAGGCGCTGAAGCTAGCGCTTAGCACGAAACCGGTAAGGATTAGGAGTGAATAAAACTTAAAATTACATGAGGAATGGGTAAGGATTGGAATACCAGCTGTATCATTCTCCATAGGAAATGATACTGAGTTTATATGGTGATAAGAAGAGGATGGATAAGTCTAACAAGATTATTTTAAAGTCAGGAGACATGTGGATATATAGTGGAGAAACCAGATTAGTGTACCATAGGATTAAGAGTATTAAACAGAATACGAACCGAGAATAGCTCCTTGGTTAAAACGGAGAGAGACAAGAGAGAGCGACGAAGTATAATGGGAATAAACAAGGAAGATTTTACATGGAATGCCAAAGGGCATTATCAACTGTCCAAACTTACAGTAACTACAAATTATGACTGCCTAAATAACGAGCGATGTCATGAAAAGGAATACATTAATTAATATAAAATACGTAAGACTATAAGAATTGTCAAAAGGGTTTGAGGAAGACCTACGCATAAAGATCAAATATTGAAATTTTATGGGATACCCAGGCACCGAGCTCACTGCTCAGTGCGATACTAGGAAATCTACAATCCCTTATTAACTATGAGGGAAGATAGTACGAATCTTGAAATACGACGATAAGAGAAATAAAATCTCAAAAAAAAATACTAAACATCCATCATGGATAAGCACAAGTTTTAATACTGAACAAATACCAAGGGTCTTAGCTAATATTACTATAGTGACAATGCTGGACTCTTAATTAATAAAAGGAGGAGAACAAACTTGAACCTATATTTCCTAATGTCAGGAGAATTACCTAATTAGTAATACCAAGTGCTACATATATACATATAATTTGGAGTTGTAAACCTAAAACATTGAAGGGTAGTGATACATTTCAGAGGGCTAAGAACATTGAAATATACCTACCCTATTTTGAGGCTATCGTCCTACATATATTGATGGTTCTATATGAGCATATGTCTTTTATGACAGCTCAAGTTATAAACGCGAATAAAGATCGCAATAAATCAAATAGGTAAAACCTGTGTAATAAAATTTTAAATCAATATAGTAACTAATGACTTCTCCTTGACACATACGATAAGGTAGAGTAAGAATACTAAGAGTTTAAATTAAATATACTCTAAAAGTGTGTGGAAGTCATATTTAAAAGTAGCGAACATACCCCTTGACTTGTAACAAGCATTCTTTACATAAACCTTTTATGCCCCGGATCTAAAAATGGTGATTAAATTCTCTAATAAAATTATTAAGGGCCTAATGGGTGCCCAAAGAGTATTGTAAAAAAGAATAAAACCAAAAGAAAAGAGAAAACGCTTGAAAAGCGAAAAAAACGCTAAAATGCGCGTTAATGAGTATAAGAGATATATATCTCGAGAGGGTCCGAGATGGATTCCTAAGGCTTAGTTAGGCCTAATTAGTATACGGGAATGATTCCGAAGAAAATGGATCCAAATAATGGATTAAAACGCTAATTAAGCATAAAAGCACGTTTTTCGAGAAAACCGAAAACGTACTTTAAGTGGTCAATTGGACTGTAAAAATTATATTTGATTAAATAACTATGATTAAGTATTATGGAAGCTTAATAGCCATTAAAAAATGAGAAGAAGAAAAGAGGAAAAAGCCGGAAAACGGGCCCGGTTAGTGAATAGTATTGCCAAACCAGGTAAAATAACGAGCGTTTTCTGTCAGAAACCGAAAAACGCTCCAGCTCTCTAATATTGTGGGGGCGGTTTTTATTGGTGAGTCACCCACTCACACACAACTCTAAGCTAGTAAAAGTAAGAAAGAAAGAAAAGGAGGAGAGAGAAAAGTAAAAGCAAAAAGCATAAAATAATTTCCTCTCTCTCTCTTCCTCCCATTCTCATTTCCTCTTTCTCTCTTCCCCTTCTTCACGATTTCTCCCTCCCTCTGTGCTGTACGCCGGAGCCAAGCAAGCTTCTCCACCTTCTCCTCCTGCCCAAGCTTCATCCTTGCTCCGAATTCAAAAAAAGTACATATTTGCGATCCTCTCATCACCCTCTACCATCCTCTCTTTTCAAACTCGAAAAGGTGAGTTTCATTTTGGGGGTGTTGCCCATTTGAGGAGAAAAGCACACCATTAGGTAGCTTGAAGCTCCCTCATTCTACCAAGGTAAAAAATATTCATGAAAAGTATTGTTTTCTCCATCTTATGCCTTGGCCGATTTTGGTCTCTAATGGAGCCTTTTTATTTTTCTTATGAGCCATTGTCTCAATCCCTAAAAGCTTGGAGGGAGTACTCTTTGATTCTTGACAAAACCCCATCTTAGGGTTTCAAGGTAATCACTAATTTTAGAGCTTTAAGCATTTTAAATTAATGAGGTTAAGTGTTTTTACTTAAACTCTTTGCCTTGAACCATTGCATGGGAGATAGGCAATTTCTGGCCTTTGGCGATTTCCAAGCAAGATAAACAGAGAAGAGAAAGAAGGAGTGAAAGGCAGTAAAGGCTTGTGAAGTAAGGTAAACAAATTTACCTTGGAGCCTAAACTTAATGTTTTAGCATTGGGAGGGAAAATAAATAAAGGAATGAACCCAAATGTGTGGAAATGTGATTTGTTGAGATGAGAAATGTGATGAATGTGCTTGTAAAGAAATAATACAAGTGAGAAAACATTGTGAAATAAAGTGTTTTGTTTAAGAGTTTTGCTTGGTTAATGAGGAATATTGAGTGCTGATAGAACCCTTGTGGTTTGGCTAGTTTTAGGATGATTTAAATGGTGGTATTGAGTTTTGGGCAATGTTGGAGAAGTAGCCAAGGTTATGGCAAAATTATGGGGAAACCTAAGTGGTTTAAGTGATGTTTGAGTAGGGGAAAGACCTAGAAACTAGGTGTTGGAGGAGATTTAATTGGCTTAGAAAATCACCATGGGAATACTTGTGTACAGGGAGAGATTTGTGCAAAATCTGTGGCAAAAGAGAGTGGTTTGAATGCTTGAAGAGTTGTAGAAAACAAAGTAGATTTAAGGCCTTAAGAGTGAGTCATGGAACTTGGTAGAGGTGTGCATTATGTTGGAACTTTGGAGAAATTTGGCTAAGTGTTTAAAGGCTTGGAAAGTGAGGATTTTGCCTTGTCAGAACTTCCGTCAGGACATGGAAGTTCGGACAGGCTCTGTTGGTAGGGAAATTTTTCATTCTCGAATGGTCCGAACTTGGGAAGTCCGGACACAAGTTCGGACGTACCTATTTCTTCCGTAGAATTATCCTCGAACTGTGTCCGAACTTGGGAAGTCCGGACACATGTTCGGACGCATGGACCTCTGTAATGAATTTCTTCGACTCACGTCCGAACTTCCGAAGTCCGGACACAAGTTCGGACGTGTGTCTGTTTCAGTCTAAAGTCACGGCTTGCGTCCGACTGGAAGTTCGGACACAAGTTCGGACAGGCCACTATACGGACCAAATGTTGTTTTAAGTGGGAATGATGCCTAAAAATGGTAATTACCTAGTAAAGATGGTGTGAGGTTGTTAAGACCGGTTAGGTGTGTTGTAGAGGTTGTAAATGATGGGGGTTTGAATGTTAATGATGTATAAGATGTTAAGGCGTTTTGGTGACAGTAAAGGCCCCAGGAAGTGTGAGAAAGTGTTAGAAGTGATTGAGAAGTGAGAACTCAAATTAATAAAAGTAAAACTGAGATAAGGGTAACGGGGGTAAATCGGGAGTAGCATTTAATTATGTACCGTATGATCTAGTATTAATAATATGTTTGAAACATTATCTAGAGTCGTGCGTGACCCGAGCATGGTGAGATGCCACGGTATAAGTAAAAACCCCGGTGAAAGGTATGATTTTTCTCATGCCCCGTATGCTAACCGAGTTACTCTGATTTGTGTGTTTGTGTGCCGGCTTAATCAAGATTAAAGCATGAAAATAATCTCTTGTTTGATTATGCATGCGATGTTGTATGTTGAATGAGATCTAACATAATTGTATGCCGGTGTGGTCTAAACTTAGTACATAGACCGACTCTTAGTGAGTACTGATGATTGACTAGAAACCCGTTGAACGGGTAGTCACAAACCAATGGTATTATGCAAACACACACAAGCATCGATTAAAGTATAACGATAACACAAACATATGAACTCCCTAAAATGCGAGGAGATGTACGGGTTGAGTATATACCCGATGACGGTTAGAGAGCCCCATTTGAAACAATCCACGAAATAAATAGAGTGGAGAGATAAATGACCTCCGTCGAGAGGATTGAAGTTAGCCCAATAATGTAAACATAAAAGAAAAGGTAAAAGGAGACCTAAGGGACTATGTGACTCCCTTGAGATACGGTCGACCTCTTATATGAGGATTTTACCGGTATAAGAAAATATCCGAATGTACAAGCATATGATTGTGAGGGTAACACTTAAACCTAAGATTGCCCGAATTTAAGTAAAGTCCCCAAAGTCATTAGAAAACATCGAGAATGATGCTTCTAGACTAATATACATGATATTATTATAACTCCGAGAGAGGAGGTATGGGAACGAGAGTAGTCCGAGAGTAGTCGGACCCAAGTAAAAGAGATAGGAATAAGAGAGAGTTCCGTGAGCTAGTTGAACCTTCCCACCATGCTAGACCCAGAAGTAGGGTCGAAACCGGGGAAGTAAGACTATGCTAGAGAGGCCATGAGTTTTGGGCTTAGTATGTAAAAAGAGTAACAAGCGGACGTAGGAGACTGTAGTGTCGCGAGAATCTAAGAGCTTGAGTATGAATAACCAAGAGTGTGGGTGCTGATAATGAGATAAGTAACCCGAGAGAAGGGGGTGAGTATATGTATGAGTAACCCGAGAGAACGGGCCAAGTTAAGATGAGTAGCCCAAGAGAAAGGGTGTGTGAGTATATGTACGAGAACCCGAGAGAACGGGTAAGTATAAGAATAAGTAACCCGAGAGAGAGGGTGAGGTATTGAATAAGTAAACAAGGCATAGTGAGGAATAACCCTCAATGCCTAAGAGTAACCAGTTACCACTAACAACATTGTTATGTTAGTTAGGAATCGTGTTCCGTGATTGGATGTAGATTCCTTGTGTGATATACATATATTGTATTGCCATGATGCATGTTGTTTGTTTAAAATGAACTCCATGTATATCCGACCCAAAGTAGTCGGCGTACCGCGGTTAGCACGCGGTATATGCGAATTTCATGCGCAGCGAAAGCTGACCCCCTAGGGGGAACGTTTTTAGTGTGCAGGTACTTGAAGCTGACCACCGTTCGAGAGAGTAGGACGGGGACTGCTGTGAGCATGGGTAGTTAGATTGTAATTACTTATGCGTTTGAATGAGGTGTAAGTCCGAGTATGTTATCGGCATCCGTATATTGTAGACTCGGTATAGTAAAGTAAGGAATTGAGTATTGTGCCATATGAAGTACTCGGTTGTTCCAGTCCATCAGACCGTTACTGTATGTGAGTCAGGCCTGGTTAGCCACGAGGGTGGCTAACGGCGTTGTAGCACCCTCTGTTGTATTTGAATTCCGCTGCGAGCTTAATGGTAAATTGTAACAGTTTAAGAGGTAATTATGAGATTAGCAGTTGGGGTGTTACAAAAATGGTATCAGAGCGAAGTATCGCTCTGATGACTGGAAATACCGAGCTTAGGAAATACCGAGTTAGGAATTAGAGACTTAGGGCTATGGGTTGAGTGGTAGCGTGAGAGATGCGCTAGTTAGGAACTTCCAGTATGATCTGGATACCTACAATACCAGACCCGCCCTCCACAACCCCCGCATTAAAAGCCTGGGAAAGAACGCCAGAGAGACGGTGAAGCCCAATCTGGCAGCTACTAAATATCTCAATATGAACCAGAACCTGTCATGCGGTAAGTCCCGAGAACCGGAAAGCCCGGAGACGGATCCCGCTGGAATGACAATAACCGCACATAATGGCGAGAGATCGAGACATCCTAATCCAAGGAGACCAGAATTTGTGGCAGCTTGAGGCGACATGCTTAGCAGTCGCGAGAACCTAGCTAGCCGAGCAGTAGCAAGAAGAAAGCACCAACCGTGCAACAAGGCGGACTCATGAGAAATAACGAGAACCGAGACGCATGTCTACGGACCGCCATAACTAAATAATACCATCAACGGTACACTAACCGACTAAGAATCTAGTCAAGAGTAGATACACCCACCCTACCGCACCCGAAGAAGTTGCAATACTTCACTGATATAGCTTAGACAGCTTCGAGCACAACTACGGGATATACCCGAATAGGACTACAAAAGTAGTACCTAAATAAGTTAAACCTCGGTAACCACGGTAAAGATGTGGGAATGAGCAACGAGGTAAAGCATAGAATTAAAGTAATTAAGGAACTCCGAGAGTGGTGGAGCACCTAAATGAAGGACAATCATGTCAAGATGAATGAGAATCAGCTCCAAGGAGCAGTTATCCAACTACGGGATCAAGGAAGAGCCGACTAGGCTACCAGATACAATGTGAACAATACCGTGACCGGTATGAGTTAACCTAAAAACCGCCAGTACCGCGCACTTGCCACGGCAAGTGCAGTAATAGCGGGACCAATAAGAAGAGCTTTGACAAGCGACCAGTACTTACTAAGTACCAAGACGGCAAGAGAAGCCAATATAGCACCACAAACCCTAATGAATTCTGAAACGAAACCTTGAAAAGGCCTAAAGGCCTGACCACTGTATAAAGAATATACCGGTCACCAAGAGGCTAGACCTGGTAAGAAGCAACCGGCATTGAAATGCCGCAAAGAGTTTACTTTCAAGACTCAAACCTTTCTTCAAAACATGAAAGTTACCAAAAACCCCCAAAGTTTTAAACCCAAACCAGTGAACCACGGTAAGTTATTGTAGGACCATATAAGAGGAGTTGGCAACAGAATACTTCACTTAGGCGTGACCGACACTACAAGTGTACACAAACGAGACATGGAACGACCGCACTCCAAAGGAGCTTGCGGGCCTGACAGACCAATTATGAGTTAGTCGGGTAGGTGGTAACGTATCAATAAGATACTCCATGTATGTATACAAGTAGAGTACGGAGCACGGGAAGTAGCCACTCCATACTACGGACGAAAGAGCCAATTCAAACCAAGACAGTTGGATATTTCGAATGGTCGAAGAATACAAGGAAGCTTACCAAGTTAAGGGAGTCAAGAATCCAGTAAGATGATGGATCTAAGAACATAGCGTTAATAAACGCGAGAGGCACAGAGTATTAAACACAGACATTGGATATGTCTTAGGAAATACCTAATAACTGGGTGAATACTAGTGTAAATACTACGGCGAATGCCTAAATGAACTTATTAATGTACGATAAACGGGATAGAATTCCCATTTTATACCTCACTGAAGAGAATAATGACCAGACCTAGAAGGTATTAGAAAGTACCAAGGATCTACCCAATAATGGGAGACATTACAACCCTAAACGGGATAGTCAAGGACATAGCCGCAAGGCGAAGTCACAACTGAACATAACCATGAGCACAAGCCAGATGTAATGGCATTACTCAGTAACACCCAGGAGCAATCCAAGAAGGGCGCCGAAGTCAACAGTAGTTGAACGAAATATCGTGTTGAGAACACAAGTGTTTAAGCAAACACTCGGGTAGAACCCGAAGGGATCCCACGGTACACGGGATACCCTAGATTGCCAGAGGGCATCAACAAATATCAAATTGCTAGAGGGCATGAATTAATACAAAAAAAAGGGGGGGCCTTCCAAGTACGAAAGAGTGGTGAGACAACCATATCAAAAAGCCCAGTAATACCTCCAAACCATTGAATGGTGTACGGAGAAGATGAAACCTGTATACACAGCCCGCATGAAGCATGGTGAGGCAATGTGGCTTATAAGCCGGTAAACTAACTGCAACTTGTAGATCTAAACATTGTAAAACATATGCATAGAGGCATAAGAGGAACAGTGGTGAATGAACCACTACCTTAGAGTGGGGATACCACTTGTTATTATGGGGCCTATGGAGCGGCATTTGCGTGAATCCTCCAGAGAAAGGCTACCACGTAGGCATGGAATGTGAAACCGCTAGAGCGGTGTAGTAAAACTTGAGCATGTGTATATTGCCAAGGAGCATATGAACTATAGTAGTGTGTAAAGAGGAACCTTGATGGCATACAAAGGAAACCGATAGAGTAATCGGATGAGTAGTGAACACTGTATGTGTACAGTATGAACTGCAGAGTAAGCAGTGCGCAAGCGCGCAGAGAGATTTAAAGAGTAACGTATCTCATTGAGCCAAGTGAATGGCAAGCCATAGTATAAATGGGGGAGTACATGAGCAGAAGCTAAAGTAGTAGCGGATGCCATGTAAACGAATGTTGTAACGAGTAGAACATGGTACGCAGCAAGCGACCGTTGAAAGAGTATAACTAGTTAGTGATATGAAGCTGATGAGAAAATATGGTATAGGAGACATAGTCATTCCTATCCCATGAGAGATTTACTGTCAAGGGTTTACGCTTCTGCACTCTGTATGACTGAGTGTTTTGGTATTGCACTTGTGCGGTGATGATCGAGTGGGAGAGTCAGGAATTGAGAAATGTCAACAAAGCCTGTTGAGTGAGAATTTAGAGAAATAACCGTGCGGCCGTTGGCCAAAGATGCACGAAGAACGTGGGCAGTAACCCACAGGGCCCAGGATCGATATATGGAAAAATACAGAGTAGTATGAATGAGGAACTCTGGTACAGAACCAAGAAACAAATAAATCCATGAGCCACTATTAAACGAGGAAGCACTACATGCTAAGTAGTAGCTTGACCTCAACCGACAATAAGTCGGGAAAAGTAAGCGAACAACCAAGAAGGTATACAGAGTTACACAATAGATTTCCAGAGAGTTGGAGAGAAAATCTATAACTCATCGAATTCGCATACGGTAAGAGATACCAAGCGACGATTGATATACATTGAGAATATCAAAGAGCGAATTAAGCTCTAGTTATCAGGTCACACAGCAGAAGCTTGTGGACCGCGATTCAGGGTTAAGTATACCTATGTCATAAACCCCTTGAAGCCTTAGAGGCTAGAACCGAACCCGGTTATGAGTTAATTAACCGTACTGAAGTTAAAACACTTCATAATACTCGAATTAATGAACCAATGTTCAGTGATAACATATGGTTGGTTACGCGGGCGTAACCCCTTTTAAGGGGGGTAGGGCGAGAAACCGCTTAGAGTATGTTTTACGTATTGGTGCGTAAACTACTATGTGCATAGCACAAAAAGAAATTGTTTTGATGATTGGAACTCATGTTACATAAACATGCCTACCCATTCATCGCGTAAGTATGAGTATTGTGCATGAGAGATGCGAGTAATGTGTATGTAATAAATATGAAAAGAGGAGTAGAGAAACTCCAGGGGAATGAGAATCCCTATAGTATATGTCTAGTGAGATTAGACATGAGATATGATGAATATGAATCGGCATGAAACCGATGTGTAACCTAAGAGGGAGTGAGTTCCCTAGGTGATTTTATTTGAGAATGATAGATGGAGTGAGTTCCATCCTTTGGAGTTGTATGTTATGTGTTTTAAATTGAGCAACAAATTGAGTAAAAGAAGCCATAAGTATGGAATACCTAGGTAAGTAGTGAAGCAATGAGAATGACAAATGACCTAAGTACTAGGAACTAGAGATTAATTGAAACGAATTGTTTCGTGAATATAACTAGAAAGAGTAAAAGATAGAAAACGAAAATGTTTGACTATCTGTTTGTTTGAAACTGACGTGGGAGGTGGAACTTGATCTGCTAGCGATCAAGGGAAACCGAACACAAATTGGGGTGGAAGGATAGTTCAACACTGATGCTGATCACATCAGGGTTGGATGATTCTTGAAGCTCCCTATAAGTGGTCACAAGTAATCACGTTAAGAAAAGATACAGCTACCATAAATTTGATTTGGAGTTGTGTGAGGTTTTAAAAAGAATTTTCAAACAGATTTTGAAAAAGAATTTTCTTCAAGTATGAAGATGGAAACGAAAATTGGTTTTGAAACCGCTATCACCCGCCGATGGCTGAGCCTTAAGTCTTAATGACCGGTAGAACGGTGGGCGTGTATTAGTTTTGAAACCATTGCACCGTACGTGCGGCGGTCTAAGTGAACGTTGCGGGCGGTGTCAGTGTGTGATTTTTCCAAAGGCAGCGGGACGGGGAGAGTACCCTGAGATGTTCCCGTGTTGAGTGAGTCAACCAGAGTGCCTGAGGACATGTATATGTGTAACGTTTTGATCAGAACCGAAGGGACCGTGGGCCAGAGAGAGTAAGTGCCCATTTGTCATGAAACGGCCGTGAACCAGAAAGAGTAAGTGTTCAACGTGACCGGTACCTGAGGGATCAGTAGCATATCACTCAACGTGGATTCGAGGACTGTAGTGCCTTCTTGTCTTCGGACCGATTCCATGGAGAGAGAACAAAAGTATTTTTGATTGCTATACATGCTGTGATATGTGTGTGGTATGTGTAGTATAAAATGAGACTGACTTGTGGAGTCAGTAAGGTTATACATGTATTATAACCTTGGCATAGTACGCCATGAGAGTAACCATCTAGATTCACCAACTTTGAGGACAAAGTTCCTAAGGGGGGTAGATTTTAATGCCCCGGATCTAAAAATGGTGATTAAATTACTCTAATAAAATTATTAAGGGCCTAATGGTGCCCAAAGAGTATTGGTAAAAGAATAAAACCAAAAGAAAAGAGAAAACGCTTGAAAAGCGAAAAACGCTAAAATGCGCGTTAAATGAGTATAAGAGATATATGATCTCGAGAGGGTCCAAGATGGATTCCTAAGGCTTAGTTAGGCCTAATTAGTATACGGGAATGATTCCCGAAGAAAACGGATCCAAATAATGGATTAAAACGCTAATTAAGCATAAAAGCACGTTTTTCGAGAAAACCCGAAAACGTGACTTTAAGTGGTCAATTGGACCTGTAAAAATTATAGTTGATTAAATAACTATAATTAAGTATTAATGGAAGCTTAATAGCCATTAAAAATGAAGAAACGAGAAAAAGCCGGAAAACGGGCCCGGTTAGTGAATAGTGCCAAACCGGGTAAAATAACGAGCGTTTTCTGTCAGAAACCGAAAAAACGCTCCAGCTCTCTAATATTGTGGGGGCCGGTTTTATTGGTGAGTCACCCACTCACACACACACTCTAAGCTAGTAAATAAGTAAGAAAGAAAGAAAAGGAGGAGAGAGAAAAGTAAAAGCAAAAAGCATAAAATAATTTCCTCTCTCTCTTTCCTCCCATTCTCATTTCCTCTTTCTCTCTTTCCCCTTCTTCACGATTTCTCCCTCTCCCTCTGTGTGCTGTACGCCATTGGAGCCAAGCAAGCTTCTCCACCTTCTCCTCCATGCCCAAGCTTCATCCTTGCTCCGAATTCAAAAATAAGTACATATTTGCGATCCTCTCATCACCCTCTACCATCCTCTCTTTCAAAACTCGAAAATGGTGAGTTTCATTTTCGGGGGTGTTGCCCATTTGAGGAGAAAAGCACACCATTAGGTAGCTTGAAGCTCCCTCATTCTACCAAGGTAAAAATATTCATGAAAAAGTCTTGTTTTCTCCATCTTATGCCTTGCCCGATTTTGGTCTCTAATGGAGCCTTGTTTATTTTCTCTTATGAGCATTGTCTCAATCCCTAAAAGCTTGGAGGGAGTTACTCTTTGATTCTTGATCAAAACCCCATCTTAGGGTTTCAAGGTAATCACTAATTTTAGAGCTTTAAGCATTTTAAATTAATGAGGTTAAGTGTTTTTACTTAAACTCATTTCTTGCCTTGAACATTGAATGGGAGATGGGCAATTTCTTGGCCTTTGGCGATTTCCAAGCAAGATAAAAGAGAAGAGAAAGAAAGGAGTGAAAGGAGTAAAGGCTTGGAAGTAAGGTAAACAAATTTACCTTGGAGCCTACTTAGTGTTTTAGCCATTGGGGGGGAAAATAAATAAAGGAATGAACCCCAAAACATGTGTGGAAATGTGATTGTTGAGATGAGAAAATTGGATGATGTGCTTGTAAGAATACAGTGAGAAAATTTGTGACAAAAGTGTTTGTTTAATGAGTTTTGCTTGGTTAATGAGGAATATTGAGTGCTGATAGACCCTTGTGTTTGGCTAGTTTTAGGATGATTTAAATGGTGGTGAGTTTTGGGCAATGTTGGGTAGGCGCCAAGTTATGGCAAAATTATGGGGAAACCTAAGTGGTTTAAGTGATGTTTTGAGTAGGGGAACCAGAACATAGGGTGTTGGAGGAGATTAATTGGCTTAGAAAATCACCATGGGATCTATGTGTACGGGAGGTTTGTGAAAAATCTAGTGGCAAAAGAGGTGGTTTGAATGCTGAAGAGTTGTAGAAAACAAAGTAGATTTAAGGCCTTAGAGTGAGTCGGAACTTGGTAAGAGGTGTGCATTATGTTGGAAGTTTTGGAGAAATTGGCAAGTGTTTAAAGGGCTTGGAAAGTGAAGGATTTTGCCTTGTCCGAATTCCGTCGGAACATGGAAGTTCGGACAGGCTCTGTTGGGTAGGAAATTTTTCATTTCGAACTGTGTACGAACTTGGGAAGTCCGGACACAAGTTGGACGTACCTATTTCTTCCGTAGAATTATCCTCCACTGTGTCGAACTGGGAAGTCCGGAACACTGTTCGGACGCCATGGACCTCTGTAATGAATTTCTCTCGACTCCGTCCGAACTCGAAGTCCGGACACAAGTTGGAGTGTGGCTGTTTTCGCAGTCGAAAGTCACGGCTCCAGTACGACCGAATTGGAAGTTCGGACACCCGTTCAGGACGGACACAAACGGCCCAAAAATGTTGTTTTAAGTTGGGAAATGATGCCAAAAACTGGTTAATTACCTAGTAAAGATGGTGTGAGGCCGGGTTGACACGGTTAGGTGTGTTGTGAGAGGTCTGTAAATGATGGGGTTGAATGTTAACGATGTAATAAGAGTTAAGGCCTGTTTGGTGACATGTAAAGGCCCCAGGAAGTGTGAGAAAAGTGTTAGAAGTGATTGAGAAGTGGAACTCAAATTATAAAAGTAAAACGAGATAACGGGATAACGGGTAAATACGGGAGTAGCATTTAATTATGTACCGTATGATCTTAGTATTAATAATAATGTTTGAAACATTATCAGAGAGTCGTGCGTGACCGAGCATGGTGAGATGCCACGGTAAAGTAAAAACCCGGTGAAAGGTATGATTTTCTCATGCCCCGTATGCTAACCGAGTTACTCTGATTTGTGTGTTTGTGTGCCGGCTTAATCAAGATTAAAGCATGAAAATAATCCCTTGTTTGATTATGCATGCGATGTTGTATGTTGAATGAGCTAACATACTTGTATGCCGGTGTGGTCTAACTTAGTACATAGACCGACTCTTAGTGAGTACTGATTGACTAGAAACCCGTTGAACGGGTAGTCACATAACCAATGGTATTATGCAAACACACAAGCTATCGATTAAAGTATAACGATAACACAAACATATGAACTCCCTAAAATGCGAGGAGATGTACGGGTTGAGTATATACCCGATGACGGTTAGAGAGCCCCATTGAAACAATCCACGAAATAAATATGAGTGGAGAGATAAATGACCTCCGTCGAGAGGATTGAAGTTAGCCCAATAATGTAAACAAAAGAAAGGTAAAAGAGACCTAAGGGACTATGTGACTCCCTTGAGATACGGTGACCTCTTATATGAGGATTTTACCCGGTATAAGAAAATATCCGAATGTACAAGCATATGATTGTAGGGTAACACTTAAACCTAAGATTGCCCGAATTTAAGTAAAGTCCCCAAAGTCATTAGAAACATCGAGAATGATGCTTCTAGACTAATATACATGATATTATTATAACTCCGAGAGAGGAGTGTATGGGAACGAGAGTAGTCCGAGAGTAGTCGGACCCAAGTAAAAGAGATAGGAACTAAGAGAGAGTTCCGTGAGCTAGTTGAACCTTCCCACCATGCTAGACCCAGAGTAGGGTCGAAACCGGGGAAGTAAGACTATGCTAGAGAGCCATGAGTTTTGGCTTAAGTATGTAAAAAGAGTAACAAGCGTGACGTAGGAGACCTGTAGTGTCTCGAGAATCTACAAGAGCTTGAGTATGAATAACCCAAGAGTGTGGGTGAGATAATGAGTTAAATAACCCGAGAGAAGGGGTGAGTATATGTATGAGTAACCCGAGAGAACGGGCAAGTATAAGAATGAGTAGCCCAAGAGAAAGGGGTGAGTATATGTACGAGTAACCCGAGAGAACGGGTAAGTATAAGAATAAGTAACCCGAGAGAGAGGGTGAGGTATTGAATAAGTAAACAAGGCATAGTGAGGAATAACCCTCAATGCCTAAGAGTAACCAGTTACCACTAACAACATTGTTATGTTAGTTAGGAATCGTGTTCCGTGATTGGATGTAGATTCCTTGTGTGATATACACATATTGTATTGCCATGATGCATGTTGTTTGTTTAAAATGAACTCCATGTATATCCGACCCAAAGTAGTCGGCGTACCGCGGTTAGCACGCGGTATATGCGAATTTCATGCGCAGCGAAAGCTGACCCCCTAGGGGGAACGTTTTTAGTGTGCAGGTACTTGAAGCTGACCACCGTTCGAGAGAGTAGGACGGGGACTGCTGTGAGCATGGGTAGTTAGATTGTAATTACTTATGCGTTTGAATGAGGTGTAAGTCCGAGTATGTTATCGGCATCCGTATATTGTAGACTCGGTATAGTAAAGTAAGGAATTGAGTATTGTGCCATATGAAGTACTCGGTTGTTCCAGTCCATCAGACCGTTACTGTATGTGAGTCAGGCCTGGTTAGCCACGAGGGTGGCTAACGGCGTTGTAGCACCCTCTGTTGTATTTGAATTCCGCTGCGAGCTTAATGGTAAATTGTAACAGTTTAAGAGGTAATTATGAGATTAGCAGTTGGGGTGTTACAAAAATGGTATCAGAGCGAAGTATCGCTCTGATGACTGGAAATACCGAGCTTAGGAAATACCGAGTTAGGAATTAGAGACTTAGGGCTATGGGTTGAGTGGTAGCGTGAGAGATGCGCTAGTTAGGAACTTCCAGTATGATCTGGATACCTACAATACCAGACCCGCCCTCCACAACCCCCGCATTAAAAGCCTGGGAAAGAACGCCAGAGAGACGGTGAAGCCCAATCTGGCAGCTACTAAATATCTCAATATGAACCAGAACCTGTCATGCGGTAAGTCCCGAGAACCGGAAAGCCCGGAGACGGATCCCGCTGGAATGACAATAACCGCACATAATGGCGAGAGATCGAGACATCCTAATCCAAGGAGACCAGAATTTGTGGCAGCTTGAGGCGACATGCTTAGCAGTCGCGAGAACCTAGCTAGCCGAGCAGTAGCAAGAAGAAAGCACCAACCGTGCAACAAGGCGGACTCATGAGAAATAACGAGAACCGAGACGCATGTCTACGGACCGCCATAACTAAATAATACCATCAACGGTACACTAACCGACTAAGAATCTAGTCAAGAGTAGATACACCCACCCTACCGCACCCGAAGAAGTTGCAATACTTCACTGATATAGCTTAGACAGCTTCGAGCACAACTACGGGATATACCCGAATAGGACTACAAAAGTAGTACCTAAATAAGTTAAACCTCGGTAACCACGGTAAAGATGTGGGAATGAGCAACGAGGTAAAGCATAGAATTAAAGTAATTAAGGAACTCCGAGAGTGGTGGAGCACCTAAATGAAGGACAATCATGTCAAGATGAATGAGAATCAGCTCCAAGGAGCAGTTATCCAACTACGGGATCAAGGAAGAGCCGACTAGGCTACCAGATACAATGTGAACAATACCGTGACCGGTATGAGTTAACCTAAAAACCGCCAGTACCGCGCACTTGCCACGGCAAGTGCAGTAATAGCGGGACCAATAAGAAGAGCTTTGACAAGCGACCAGTACTTACTAAGTACCAAGACGGCAAGAGAAGCCAATATAGCACCACAAACCCTAATGAATTCTGAAACGAAACCTTGAAAAGGCCTAAAGGCCTGACCACTGTATAAAGAATATACCGGTCACCAAGAGGCTAGACCTGGTAAGAAGCAACCGGCATTGAAATGCCGCAAAGAGTTTACTTTCAAGACTCAAACCTTTCTTCAAAACATGAAAGTTACCAAAAACCCCCAAAGTTTTAAACCCAAACCAGTGAACCACGGTAAGTTATTGTAGGACCATATAAGAGGAGTTGGCAACAGAATACTTCACTTAGGCGTGACCGACACTACAAGTGTACACAAACGAGACATGGAACGACCGCACTCCAAAGGAGCTTGCGGGCCTGACAGACCAATTATGAGTTAGTCGGGTAGGTGGTAACGTATCAATAAGATACTCCATGTATGTATACAAGTAGAGTACGGAGCACGGGAAGTAGCCACTCCATACTACGGACGAAAGAGCCAATTCAAACCAAGACAGTTGGATATTTCGAATGGTCGAAGAATACAAGGAAGCTTACCAAGTTAAGGGAGTCAAGAATCCAGTAAGATGATGGATCTAAGAACATAGCGTTAATAAACGCGAGAGGCACAGAGTATTAAACACAGACATTGGATATGTCTTAGGAAATACCTAATAACTGGGTGAATACTAGTGTAAATACTACGGCGAATGCCTAAATGAACTTATTAATGTACGATAAACGGGATAGAATTCCCATTTTATACCTCACTGAAGAGAATAATGACCAGACCTAGAAGGTATTAGAAAGTACCAAGGATCTACCCAATAATGGGAGACATTACAACCCTAAACGGGATAGTCAAGGACATAGCCGCAAGGCGAAGTCACAACTGAACATAACCATGAGCACAAGCCAGATGTAATGGCATTACTCAGTAACACCCAGGAGCAATCCAAGAAGGGCGCCGAAGTCAACAGTAGTTGAACGAAATATCGTGTTGAGAACACAAGTGTTTAAGCAAACACTCGGGTAGAACCCGAAGGGATCCCACGGTACACGGGATACCCTAGATTGCCAGAGGGCATCAACAAATATCAAATTGCTAGAGGGCATGAATTAATACAAAAAAAAGGGGGGGCCTTCCAAGTACGAAAGAGTGGTGAGACAACCATATCAAAAAGCCCAGTAATACCTCCAAACCATTGAATGGTGTACGGAGAAGATGAAACCTGTATACACAGCCCGCATGAAGCATGGTGAGGCAATGTGGCTTATAAGCCGGTAAACTAACTGCAACTTGTAGATCTAAACATTGTAAAACATATGCATAGAGGCATAAGAGGAACAGTGGTGAATGAACCACTACCTTAGAGTGGGGATACCACTTGTTATTATGGGGCCTATGGAGCGGCATTTGCGTGAATCCTCCAGAGAAAGGCTACCACGTAGGCATGGAATGTGAAACCGCTAGAGCGGTGTAGTAAAACTTGAGCATGTGTATATTGCCAAGGAGCATATGAACTATAGTAGTGTGTAAAGAGGAACCTTGATGGCATACAAAGGAAACCGATAGAGTAATCGGATGAGTAGTGAACACTGTATGTGTACAGTATGAACTGCAGAGTAAGCAGTGCGCAAGCGCGCAGAGAGATTTAAAGAGTAACGTATCTCATTGAGCCAAGTGAATGGCAAGCCATAGTATAAATGGCGGGAGTACATGAGCAGAAGCTAAAGTAGTAGCGGATGCCATGTAAACGAATGTTGTAACGAGTAGAACATGGTACGCAGCAAGCGACCGTTGAAAGAGTATAACTAGTTAGTGATATGAAGCTGATGAGAAAATATGGTATAGGAGACATAGTCATTCCTATCCCATGAGAGATTTACTGTCAAGGGTTTACGCTTCTGCACTCTGTATGACTGAGTGTTTTGGTATTGCACTTGTGCGGTGATGATCGAGTGGGAGAGTCAGGAATTGAGAAATGTCAACAAAGCCTGTTGAGTGAGAATTTAGAGAAATAACCGTGCGGCCGTTGGCCAAAGATGCACGAAGAACGTGGGCAGTAACCCACAGGGCCCAGGATCGATATATGGAAAAATACAGAGTAGTATGAATGAGGAACTCTGGTACAGAACCAAGAAACAAATATAATCCATGAGCCACTATTAAACGAGGAAGCACTACATGCTAAGTAGTAGCTTGACCTCAACCGACAATAAGTCGGGAAAAGTAAGCGAACAACCAAGAAGGTATACAGAGTTACACAATAGATTTCCAGAGAGTTGGAGAGAAAATCTATAACTCATCGAATTCGCATACGGTAAGAGATACCAAGCGACGATTGATATACATTGAGAATATCAAAGAGCGAATTAAGCTCTAGTTATCAGGTCACACAGCAGAAGCTTGTGGACCGCGATTCAGGGTTAAGTATACCTATGTCATAAACCCCTTGAAGCCTTAGAGGCTAGAACCGAACCCGGTTATGAGTTAATTAACCGTACTGAAGTTAAAACACTTCATAATACTCGAATTAATGAACCAATGTTCAGTGATAACATATGGTTGGTTACGCGGGCGTAACCCCTTTTAAGGGGGGTAGGGCGAGAAACCGCTTAGAGTATGTTTTACGTATTGGTGCGTAAAACTATGTGCATAGCACAAAAAGAAATTGTTTTGATGATTGGAACTCATGTTACATAAACATGCCTACCCATTCATCGCGTAAGTATGAGTATTGTGCATGAGAGATGCGAGTAATGTGTATGTAATAAATATGAAAAGAGGAGTAGAGAAACTCCAGGGGAATGAGAATCCCTATAGTATATGTCTAGTGAGATTAGACATGAGATATGATGAATATGAATCGGCATGAAACCGATGTGTAACCTAAGAGGGAGTGAGTTCCCTAGGTGATTTTATTTGAGAATGATAGATGGAGTGAGTTCCATCCTTTGGAGTTGTATGTTATGTGTTTTAAATTGAGCAACAAATTGAGTAAAAGAAGCCATAAGTATGGAATACCTAGGTAAGTAGTGAAGCAATGAGAATGACAAATGACCTAAGTACTAGGAACTAGAGATTAATTGAAACGAATTGTTTCGTGAATATAACTAGAAAGAGTAAAAGATAGAAAACGAAAATGTTTGACTATCTGTTTGTTTGAAACTGACGTGGGAGGTGGAACTTGATCTGCTAGCGATCAAGGGAAACCGAACACAAATTGGGGTGGAAGGATAGTTCAACACTGATGCTGATCACATCAGGGTTGGATGATTCTTGAAGCTCCCTATAAGTGGTCACAAGTAATCACGTTAAGAAAAGATACAGCTACCATAAATTTGATTTGGAGTTGTGTGAGGTTTTAAAAAGAATTTTCAAACAGATTTTGAAAAAGAATTTTCTTCAAGTATGAAGATGGAAACGAAAATTGGTTTTGAAACCGCTATCACCCGCCGATGGCTGAGCCTTAAGTCTTAATGACCGGTAGAACGGTGGGCGTGTATTAGTTTTGAAACCATTGCACCGTACGTGCGGCGGTCCTAAGTGACCGGTTGGGGCGGTGTCAGTGTGTGATTTTTCCAAAGGCAGCGGGACGGGGAGAGTACCCTGAGATGTTCCCGTGTTGAGTGAGTCAACCAGAGTGCCTGAGGACATGTATATGTGTAACGTTTTGATCAGAACCGAAGGGACCGTGGGCCAGAGAGAGTAAGTGCCCATTTGTCATGAAACGGCCGTGAACCAGAAAGAGTAAGTGTTCAACGTGACCGGTACCTGAGGGATCAGTAGCATATCACTCAACGTGGATTCGAGGACTGTAGTGCCTTCTTGTCTTCGGACCGATTCCATGGAGAGAGAACAAAAGTATTTTTGATTGCTATACATGCTGTGATATGTGTGTGGTATGTGTAGTATAAAATGAGACTGACTTGTGGAGTCAGTAAGGTTATACATGTATTATAACCTTGGCATAGTACGCCATGAGAGTAACCATCTAGATTCACCAACTTTGAGGACAAAGTTCCTAAGGGGGGTAGATTTTAATGCCCCGGATCTAAAAATGGTGATTAAATTACTCTAATAAAATTATTAAGGGCCTAATGGTGCCCAAAGAGTATTGGTAAAAAGAATAAAACCAAAAGAAAAGAGAAAACGCTTGAAAAGCGAAAAACGCTAAAATGCGCGTTAAATGAGTATAAGAGATATATGATCTCGAGAGGGTCCGAGATGGATTCCTAAGGCTTAGTTAGGCCTAATTAGTATACGGGAATGATTCCCGAAGAAAACGGATCCAAATAATGGATTAAAACGCTAATTAAGCATAAAAGCACGTTTTTCGAGAAAACCCGAAAACGTGACTTTAAGTGGTCAATTGGACCTGTAAAAATTATAGTTGATTAAATAACTATAATTAAGTATTAATGGAAGCTTAATAGCCATTAAAAATGAAGAAACGAGAAAAAGCCGGAAAACGGGCCCGGTTAGTGAATAGTGCCAAACCGGGTAAAATAACGAGCGTTTTCTGTCAGAAACCGAAAAAAACGCTCCAGCTCTCTAATATTGTGGGGGCCGGTTTTATTGGTGAGTCACCCACTCACACACACACTCTAAGCTAGTAAATAAGTAAGAAAGAAAGAAAAGGAGGAGAGAGAAAAGTAAAAGCAAAAAGCATAAAATAATTTCCTCTCTCTCTCTTTCCTCCCATTCTCATTTCCTCTTTCTCTCTTTCCCCTTCTTCACGATTTCTCCCTCTCCCTCTGTGTGCTGTACGCCATTGGAGCCAAGCAAGCTTCTCCACCTTCTCCTCCATGCCCAAGCTTCATCCTTGCTCCGAATTCAAAAATAAGTACATATTTGCGATCCTCTCATCACCCTCTACCATCCTCTCTTTTCAAAACTCGAAAATGGTGAGTTTCATTTTCGGGGGTGTTGCCCATTTGAGGAGAAAAGCACACCATTAGGTAGCTTGAAGCTCCCTCATTCTACCAAGGTAAAAATATTCATGAAAAAGTCTTGTTTTCTCCATCTTATGCCTTGCCCGATTTTGGTCTCTAATGGAGCCTTGTTTATTTTCTCTTATGAGCATTGTCTCAATCCCTAAAAGCTTGGAGGGAGTTACTCTTTGATTCTTGATCAAAACCCCATCTTAGGGTTTCAAGGTAATCACTAATTTTAGAGCTTTAAGCATTTTAAATTAATGAGGTTAAGTGTTTTTACTTAAACTCATTTCTTGCCTTGAACATTGAATGGGAGATGGGCAATTTCTTGGCCTTTGGCGATTTCCAAGCAAGATAAAAGAGAAGAGAAAGAAGAGGAGTGAAAGGAGTAAAGGCTTGTGAAGTAAGGTAAACAAATTTACCTTGGAGCCTAACTTAATGTTTTAGCATTGGGAAGGGAAAATAAATAAAGGAATGAACCCAAACATGTGTGGAAATGTGATTTGTTGAGATGAGAATAATTGTGATGATAATGTGCTTGTAAAGAAATAATACAAGTGAGAAAACATTTGTGAAATAAAGTGTTTGTTTAATGAGTTTTGCTTGGTTAATGAGGAAATATTGAGTGCTGATAGAACCCTTGTGGTTTGGCTAGTTTTAGGATGATTTAAATGGTGGTATGAGTTTTGGGCAATGTTGGAGAAGTAGCCAAGTTATGGCAAAATTATGGGGAAACCTAAGTGGTTTAAGTGATGTTTTGAGTAGGGGAAAGACCTAGAGAAACTAGGTGTTGGAGGAGATTTAATTGGCTTAGAAAATCACCATGGGAATACTTGTGTACAGGGAGAGGTTTGTGCAAAATCTGTGGCAAAAGAGGTGGTTTGAATGCTTGAAGAGTTGTAGAAAACAAAGTAGATTTAAGGCCTTAAGAGTGAGTCACGGAACTTGGTAAGAGGTGTGCATTATGTTGGAAGTTTTGGAGAAATTTGGCTAAGTGTTTAAAGGCTTGGAAAGTGAGGATTTTGCCTTGTCCGAACTTCCGTCCGGACATGGAAGTTCGGACAGGCTCTGTTGGGTAGGAAATTTTTTATTCTCGAACTGTGTCCGAACTTGGGAAGTCCGGACACAAGTTCGGACGTACCTATTTCTTCCGTAGAATTATCCTCGAACTGTGTCCGAATGGGAAGTCCGGACACATGTTCGGACGCATGGACCTCTGTAATGAATTTCTCTCGACTCACGTCCGAACTTCCGAAGTCCGGACACAAGTTCGGACGTGTGTCTGTTTTCAGTCTAAAGTCACGGCTTGCGTCCGAACTTGGAAGTTCGGACACAAGTTCGGACAGGCCACTATACGGACCAAAAATGTTGTTTTAAGTTGGGAAATGATGCCTAAAAATGGTAATTACCTAGTAAAGATGGTGTGAGGTTGTTTAAGACCGGTTAGGTGTGTTGTAGAGGTTGTAAATGATGGGGGTTTGAATGTTAACGATGTATAAGATGTTAAGGCCTTGTTTGGTGACATGTAAAGGCCCCAGGAAGTGTGAGAAAGTGTTAGAAGTGATTGAGAAGTGAGAACTCAAATTAATAAAAGTAAAACCGAGATAACGGGATAACGGGGTAAATACGGGAGTAGCATTTAATTATGTACCGTATGATCTTAGTATTAATAATAATGTTTGAAACATTATCAGAGAGTCGTGCGTGACCCGAGCATGGTGAGATGCCACGGTAAAGTAAAAACCCCGGTGAAAGGTATGATTTTCTCATGCCCCGTATGCTAACCGAGTTACTCTGATTTGTGTGTTTGTGTGCCGGCTTAATCAAGATTAAAGCATGAAAATAATCCCTTGTTTGATTATGCATGCGATGTTGTATGTTGAATGAGCTAACATACTTGTATGCCGGTGTGGTCTAACTTAGTACATAGACCGACTCTTAGTGAGTACTGATTGACTAAGAAAACCGTTGAAGGGTAGTCACATAACCAATGGTATTATGCAAACAACACAAGCTACGATTAAAGTATAACGATAACACAAAACATATGAACTCCCTAAAATGCGAGGAGATGTACGGGTTGAGTATTACCCGATGACGGTTAGAGAGCCCATTGAAACAATCCACGAAAATAAGTAGAGTGGAGAGATAAATGGACCTCCGTCGAGAGGATTGAAGTTTAGCCCAATAATTGTAAACATAAAAGAAAGGTAAAAGAGGACCTAAGGGACTATGTGACTCCCTGAGATACGGTTGAACTCTTATATGAGGATTTTACCCGGTATAAGAAAATATCCGAATGTACAAGCATATGATTGTGAGGGTAACACTTAAACCTAAGATTGCCCGAATTTAAGTAAAGTCCCAAAGTCATAGAAACCGAGATGATGCTTCTAGACAATATACATGATATTATTATAACTCCGAGAGAGAGGGAGTGTATGGGAACGAGAGTAGTCCGAGAGTAGTCGGACCCAAGTAAAAGAGATAGGAATAAGAGAGAGTTCCGTGAGCTAGTTGAACCTTCCCACCATGCTAGACCCAGAGAGTAGGGTCGAAACCGGGGAAGTAAGACTATGCTAGAGAGCCATGAGTTTGGGCTTAAGTATGTAAAAAGAGTAAACAAGCGTGATGTAGGAGACCTGTAGTGTCTCGAGAATCTACAAGAGCCTGAGTATGAATAACCTAAGAGTGTGGGTGAGATAATGAGTATAAATAACCCGAGAAGGGGTGAGTAGTATATGTATGAGTAAAACCCGAGAGAACGGGCAAGTATAAGAATGAGTAGCCCAAGAGAAAGGGGTGAGTATATGTACGAGTAACCCGAGAGAACGGGTAAGTATAAGAATAAGTAACCGAGAGAGAGAGAGGGTGAGGTATTGAATAAGTAAACAAGGCATAGTGAGGAATAACCCTATGCTAAGAGTAACCAGTTACCACTAACAAACATTGTTATGTTAGTTATAGGAATCGTGTTCCGTGATTGGATGTAGATTCCTTGTGTGATATACATACATATTGTATTGCCATGATGCATGTTGTTTGTTTAAAATGAACTCCATGTATATCCGACCCAAAGTAGTCGGCGTACCGCGGTTAGCACGCGGGTATACGAATTCATGCGCAGCGAAAGCTGACCCCCTAGGGGGAACGTTTTAGTGTGCAGGTACTTGAAGCTGACCACCGTTCGAGAGAGTAGGACGGGGACTGCTGTGAGCATGGGTAGTTAGATTGTAATTACTTATGCGTTTGAAGATGTGGTGTAAGTCGAGTATGTTATCGGCATCCGTATATTGTAGACTCGGTATAGTAAAGAAGGAATGAGTATTGTGCCATATGAAGTACTCGGTTGTTCCAGTCCATCAGACCGTTACTGTATGTGAGTCAGGCCTGGTTAGCCACGAGGGTGGCTAACGGCGTTGTAGCACCCTCTGTTGTATTTGAATTCCGCTGCGAGCTTAATGGTAAATTGTAACAGTTTAAGAGGTAATTATGAGATTAGCAGTGGGGTGTTACAAAAATGGTATCAGAGCGAAGTATCGCTCTGATGACTGGAAAAAACCGAGCTTAGGAATACCGAGTTAGGAATTAGAGACTTAGGGCTATGGGTTGAGTGGTAGGTAGAGTGAGAGATGCGCTAGTTAGGAAACTTCCAGTATGATCTGGATACCTACAATACCAGACCCGCCCTCCACAACCCCCGCATTAAAAGCCTGGGAAAGAACGCCAGAGAGACGGTGAAGCCCAATCTGGCAGCTACTAAATATCTCAATATGAACCAGAACCTGTCATGCGGTGGTAAGTCCCGAGAACCGGAAAGCCCGGAGACGGATCCCGCTGCTGGAATGACAATAACCGCACATAATGGCGAGAGATGAGACATCCTAATCCAAGGAGACAGAATTTGTGGCAGCTTGAGGCGACATGCTTAGCAGTCGCGAGAACCTAGCTAGCCGAAGCAGTAGCAGAAGAAAGAAAGCACCAACCGTGCAACAAGGCGGACTCATGAGAAATAACGAGAACCGAGACGATGTCTACGGACCGCCATAACTAAATAATACCATCAACGGTACACTAACCGACTAAGAATCTAGTCAAGAGTAGATACACCCACCCTACCGCACCCGAAAGAAGTTGCAATACTTCACTGATATAGCTTAGACAGCTTCGAGCACAACTACGGGATATACCCGAATAGGACTACAAAAGTAGTACCTAAATAAGTTAAACCTCGGTAACCACAGTAAAGATGTGGGAATGAGCAACGAGGTAAAGCATAGAATTAAAGTAATTAAGGAACTCGAGAGTGGTGGAGCACCTAAATGAAGGACAATCATGTCAAGATGAATGAGAATCAGCTCCAAGGAGCAGTTATCCAACTACGGGATCAAGGAAGAGCCGACTAGGCTACCAGATACAATGTGAACAATACCGTGACCGGGAGTTAACCTAAAAAACCGCCAGTACCGCGCACTTGCCACGGCAAGTGCGTAAGTAATAGCGGGACCAATAAGAAGAGCTTTGACAAGCGACCAGTACTTACAAGTACCAAGACGGCAAGAGAAGCCAATATAGCACCACAAACCCTAATGAATTCTGAAACGAAACCTTGAAAAGGCCTAAAGGCCTGACCACTGTATAAAGAATATACCGGTCACCAAGAGGCTAGACTGGTAAGAAGCAACCGGCATTGAAATGCCGCAAAGAGTTTACTTTCAAGACTCAAACCCTTCTTCAAAACATGAAAGTTACCAAAAACCCCCAAGTTTTTAAACCCAAACCAGTGAACCACGGTAAGTTATTGTAGGACCATATAAGAGGAGTTGGCAACAGAATACTTCACTTAGGCGTGACCGACACTACAAGTGTACACAAACGAGACATGGAACGACCGCACTCCAAAGGAGCTTGCGGGCCTGACAGACCAATTATGAGTTAGTCGGGTAGGTGGTAACGTATCAATAAGATACTCCATGTATGTATACAAGTAGAGTACGGAGCACGGGAAGTAGCCACTCCATACTACGGACGAAAGAGCCAATTCAAACCAAGACAGTTGGATATTTCGAATGGTCGAAGAATACAAGGAAGCTTACCAAGTTAAGGGAGTCAAGAATCCAGTAAGATGATGGATCTAAGAACATAGCGTTAATAAACGCGAGAGGCACAGAGTATTAAACACAGACATTGGATATGTCTTAGGAAATACCTAATAACTGGGTGAATACTAGTGTAAATACTACGGCGAATGCCTAAATGAACTTATTAATGTACGATAAACGGGATAGAATTCCCATTTATACCTCACTGAAGAGAATAATGACCAGACCTAGAAGGTATTAGAAAGTACCAAGGATCTACCCAATAATGGGAGACATTACAACCCTAAACGGGATAGTCAAGGACATAGCCGCAAGGCGAAGTCACAACTGAACATAACCATGAGCACAAGCCAGATGTAATGGCATTACTCAGTAACACCCAGGAGCAATCCAAGAAGGGCGCCGAAGTCAACAGTAGTTGAACGAAATATCGTGTTGAGAACACAAGTGTTTAAGCAACACTCGGGTAGACCCGAAGGGATCCCACGGTACACGGGATACCCTAGATTGCCAGAGGGCATCAACAAATATCAAATTGCTAGAGGGCATGAATAATACAAAAAAAAGGGGGGCCTTCCAAGTACGAAAGAGTGGTGAGACAACCATATCAAAAAGCCCAGTAATACCTCCAAACCATTGAATGGTGTACGGAGAAGATGAAACCTGTATACACAGCCCGCATGAGCATGGTGAGGCAATGTGGTTATAAGCCGGTAAAACTAACTGCAACTTGTAGATCTAAACATTGTAAAACATATGCATAGAGGCATAAGAGGAACAGTGGTGAATGAACCACTACCTTAGAGTGGGGATACCACTTGTTATTATGGGGCCTATGGAGCGGCATTGCGTGAATCCTCCAGAGAAAGGCTACCACGTAGGCATGGAATGTGAAACCGCTAGAGCGGTGTAGTAAAACTTGAGCATGTGTATATTGCCAAGGAGCATATGAACTATAGTAGTGTGTAAAGAGGAACCTTGATGGCATACAAAGGAAACCGATAGAGTAATCGGATGAGTAGTGAACACTGTATGTGTACAGTATGAACTGCAGAGTAAGCAGTGCGCAAGCGCGCAGAGAGATTTAAAGAGTAACGTATCTCATTGAGCCAAGTGAATGGCAAGCCATAGTATAAATGGCGAGGGAGTACATGAGCAGAAGCTAAAGTAGTAGCGGATGCCATGTAAACGAATGTTGTAACGAGTAGAACATGGTACGCAGCAAGACCGTTGAGTTGAAAGAGTATAACTAGTTAGTGATATGAAGCTGATGAGAAAATATGGTATAGGAGACATAGTCATTCCTATCCATGAGAGATTTACTGTCAAGGGTTTACGCTTCTGCACTCTGTATGACTGAGTGTTTTGGTATTGCACTTGTGCGGTGATGATCGAGTGGGAGAGTCAGGAATTGAGAAATGTCAACAAAGCCTGTTGAGTGAGAATTTAGAGAAATAACCGTGCGGCCGTTGGCCAAAGATGCACGAAGAACGTGGGCAGTAACCCACAGGGCCCAGGATCGATATATGGAAAAATACAGAGTAGTATGAATGAGGAACTCTGGTACAGAACCAAGAAACAAAATAATCCATGAGCCACTATTAAACGAGGAAGCACTACATGCTAAGTAGTAGCTTGACCTCAACCGACAATAAGTCGGGAAAAGTAAGCGAACAACCAAGAAGGTATACAGAGTTACACAATAGATTTCCAGAGAGTTGGAGAGAAAATCTATAACTCATCGAATTCGCATACGGTAAGAGATACCAAGCGACGATTGATATACATTGAGAATATCAAAGAGCGAATTAAGCTCTAGTTATCAGGTCACACAGCAGAAGCTTGTGGACCGCGATTCAGGGTTAAGTATACCTATGTCATAAACCCCTTGAAGCCTTAGAGGCTAGAACCGAACCGGTTATGAGTTAATTAACCGTACTGAAGTTAAAACACTTCATAATACTCGAATAATGAACAATGTTCAGTGATAACATATGGTTGGTTACGCGGGCGTAACCCCTTTTAAGGGGGGTAGGGCGAGAAACCGCTTAGAGTATGTTTTACGTATTGGTGCGTAAACTACTATGTGCATAGCACAAAAAGAAATTGTTTTGATGATTGGAACTCATGTTACATAAACATGCCTACCCATTCATCGCGTAAGTATGAGTATTGTGCATGAGAGATGCGAGTAATGTGTATGTAATAAATATGAAAAGAGGAGTGAGTAGAGAAACTCCAGGGAATGAGAATCCATATAGTATATGTCTAGTGAGATTAGACATGAGATATGATGAATATGAATCGGCATGAAACCGATGTGTAACCTAAGAGGGAGTGAGTTCCCTAGGTGATTTTATTTGAGAATGATAGATGGAGTGAGTTCCATCCTTTGGAGTTGTATGTTATGTGTTTTAAATTGAGCAACAAATTGAGTAAAAGAAGCCATAAGTATGGAATACCTAGGTAAGTAGTGAAGCAATGAGAATGACAAATGACCTAAGTACTAGGAACTAGAGATTAATTGAAACGAATTGTTTCGTGAATATAACTAGAAAGAGTAAAAGATAGAAAACGAAAATGTTTGACTATCTGTTTGTTTGAAACTGACGTGGGAGGTGGAACTTGATCTGCTAGCGATCAAGGGAAACCGAACACAAATTGGGGTGGAAGGATAGTTCAACACTGATGCTGATCACATCAGGGTTGGATGATTCTTGAAGCTCCCTATAAGTGGTCACAAGTAATCACGTTAAGAAAAGATACAGCTACCATAAAATTGATTTGGAGTTGTGTGAGGTTTTAAAAAGGATTTTCAAACAGATTTTGAAAAAGAATTTTCTTCAAGTATGAAGATGGAAACGAAAATTGGTTTTGAAACCGCTATCACCCGCCGATGGCTGAGCCTTAAGTCTTAATGACCGACGTAGAACGGTGGGCTTTGTATTAGTTTTGAAACCATTGCACCGTACGTGCGGCGGTCCTAAGTGACGGTTGGGGCGGTGTCAGTGTGTGATTTTTCAAAGGCAGCGGGACGGGGAGAGTACCCTGAGATGTTCCCGTGTTGAGTGAGTCAACCAGAGTGCCTGAGGACATGTATATGTGTAACGTTTTGATCAGAACCGAAGGGACCGTGGGCCAGAGAGAGTAAGTGCCCATTTGTCATGAAACGGCCGTGAACCAGAAAGAGTAAGTGTTCAACGTGACCGGTACCTGAGGGATCAGTAGCATATCACTCAACGTGGATTCGAGGACTGTAGTGCCTTCTTGTCTTCGGACCGATTCCATGGAGAGAGAACAAAAGTATTTTTGATTGCTATACATGCTGTGATATGTGTGTGGTATGTGTAGTATAAAATGAGACTGACTTGTGGAGTCAGTAAGGTTATACATGTATTATAACCTTGGCATAGTACGCCATGAGAGTAACCATCTAGATTCACCAACTTTGAGGACAAAGTTCCTAAGGGGGGTAGATTTTAATGCCCCGGATCTAAAAATGGTGATTAAATTACTCTAATAAAATTATTAAGGGCCTAATGGTGCCCAAAGAGTATTGGTAAAAAGAATAAAACCAAAAGAAAAAGAGAAAACGCTTGAAAAGCGAAAAACGCTAAAATGCGCGTTAAATGAGTATAAGAGATATATGATCTCGAGAGGGTCCGAGATGGATTCCTAAGGCTTAGTTAGGCCTAATTAGTATACGGGAATGATTCCCGAAGAAAACGGATCCAAATAATGGATTAAAACGCTAATAAGCATAAAAGCACGTTTTCGAGAAAACCCGAAAACGTGACTTTAAGTGGTCAATTGGACCTGTAAAAAATTATAGTTGATTAAATAACTATAATTAAGTATTAATGGAAGCTTAATAGCCATTAAAAAAAAAGAAGAAACGAGAAAAAGCCGGAAAAAACGGGCCCGGTTAGTGAATAGTGCCAAACCGGGTAAAATAACGAGCGTTTTTGTCAGAACCGAAAAAAAAAAACGCTCCAGCTCTCTAATATTGGGGGGGCCGGTTTTATTGGTGAGTCACCCACTCACACACACACTCTAAGCTAGTAAATAAGTAAGAAAGAAAGAAAAGGAGGAGAGAGAAAAGTAAAAGCAAAAAGCATAAAATAATTTCCTCTCTCTCTCTTTCCTCCATTCTCATTTCCTCTTCTCTCTTTCCCTTCTTCACGATTTCTCCCTCTCCCTCTGTGTGCTGTACGCCATTGGAGCCAAGCAAGCTTCTCCACCTTCTCCTCCATGCCCAAGCTTCATCCTTGCTCCGAATTCAAAAATAAGTACATATTGCGATCCTCTCATCACCCCTCTACCATCCTCTCTTTTCAAAAATGAAATGGTGAGTTTCATTTTCGGGGGTGTTGCCCATTTGAGGAGAAAAGCACACCATTAGGTAGCTTGAAGCTCCCTCATTCTACCAAGGTAAAAATATATTCATGAAAAAGTCTTGTTTTCTCCATCTTAGCCTTGCCGATTTTGGTCTCTAATGGAGCCTTGTTTATTTTCTCTTATGAGCATTGTCTCAATCCCTAAAGCTTGGAGGGAGTTACTCTTTGATTCTTGATCAAAACCCCATCTTAGGGTTTCAAGGTAATCACTAATTTTAGAGCTTTAAGCATTTTAAATTAATGAGGTTAAGTGTTTTACTTAAACTCATTCTTGCCTTGAACATTGAATGGGAGATGGGCAATTTCTTGGCCTTTGGCGATTTCAAGCAAGATAAAAAAAGAGAAGAGAAAGAAGAGGAGTGAAAGGAGTAAAGGCTTGTGAAGTAAGGTAAACAAAATTACCTTGGAGCCTAACTTAATGTTTGTTTAGCATTGGGAAGGGAAAAATAAATAAAGGAATGAACCAAAACATGTGTGGAATGTGGAAATGTGATTTGTTGAGATGAGAATAATTGTGATGATAATGTGCTTGTAAGAAATAATACAAGTGAGAAAACATTTGTGAAATAAGTGTTTGTTTAATGAGTTTTGCTTGGTTAATGAGGAAATATTGAGTGCTGATAGAACCCTTGTGTTTGGCTAGTTTTAGGATGATTTAAATGGTGGTATGAGTTTGGGCAATGTTGAGAAGTAGCCAAGTTATGGCAAAATTATGGGGAAACCTAAGTGGTTAAGTGATGTTTTGAGTAGGGAAAGACCTAGAGAAACTAGGTGTTGGAGGAGATTAATTGGCTTAGAAAATCACCATGGGAATACTTGTGTACAGGGAGAGGTTTGTGCAAAATCTGTGGCAAAAGAGGTGGTTTGAATGCTTGAAGAGTTGTAGAAAACAAAGTAGATTTAAGGCCTTAAGAGTGAGTCATGGAACTTGGTAAGAGGTGTGCATTATGTTGGAAGTTTTGGAGAAATTGGCTAAGTGTTTAAAGGCTTGGAAAGTGAGGATTTTGCCTTGTCCGAACTTCCGTCCGGACATGGAAGTTCGGACAGGCTCTGTTGGGTAGGAAATTTTTATTCTCGAACTGTGTCCGAACTTGGGAAGTCCGGACACAAGTTCGGACGTACCTATTTCTCCGTAGATTAGAATCCTCGAACTGTGTCCGAACATGGGAAGTCCGGACACATGTTCGGACGCATGGACCTCTGTAATGAATTTCTCTCGACTCACGTCCGAACTTCCGAAGTCCGGACACAAGTTCGGACGTGTGTCTGTTTTCAGTCTAAAGTCACGGCTTGCGTCCGAACTTGGAAGTTCGGACAAGTTCGGACAGGCCACTATACGGACCAAAAATGTGTTTTTTAAGTTGGGAAATGATGCCTAAAAATGGTAATTACCTAGTAAGATGGTGTGAGGTTGTTTAAGACCGGTTAGGTGTGTTGTAGAGGTTGTAAATGATGGGGGGGTTTGAATGTTAACGATGTATAAGATGTTAAGGCCTTGTTTGGTGACATGTAAAGGCCCCAGGAAGTGTGAGAAAGTGTTAGAAGTGATTGAGAAGTGAGAACTCAAATTAATAAAAGTAAAACCGAGATAACGGGATAACGGGGTAAATAGGGAGTAGCATTTAATTATGTACCGTATGATCTTAGTATTAATAATAATGTTTGAAACATTATCAGAAAGTCGTGCGTGACCCGAGCTGGTGAGATGACGATGCCACGGTAAAGTAAAAACCCCGGTGAAAGGTATGATTTTCTCATGCCCCGTATGCTAACCGAGTTACTCTGATTTGTGTGTGTGTGCCGGCTTAATCAAGATTAAAGCATGAAAATAATCCCTTGTTTGATTATGCATGCTGTTGTATGTTGAATGAGCTAACATACTTGTATGCCGGTGTGGTCTAACTTAGTACATAGACCGACTTTAGTGAGTACTGATTGACTAGAAACCCGTTGAACGGGTAGTCACATAACCAATGGTATTATGCAAACACACACAAGCTATCGATTAAAGTATAACGATAACACAAACATATGAACTCCCTAAAATGCGAGGAGATGTACGGGTTGAGTATATACCCGATGACGGTTAGAGAGCCCCATTGAAACAATCCACGAAATAAGTATGAGTGGAGAGATAAATGACCTCCGTCGAGAGGATTGAAGTTAGCCAATAATGTAAACATAAAAGAAAGGTAAAAGAGACCTAGGGACTATGTGACTCCCTTGAGATACGGTTGACCTCTTATATGAGGATTTTACCCGGTATAAGAAAATATCCGATGTACAAGCTATGATTGTGAGGGTAACACTTAAACCTAAGATTGCCCGAATTTAAGTAAAGTCCCCAAAGTCATTAGAAACATCGAGAATGATGCTTCTAGACTAATATACATGATATTATTATAACTCCGAGAGAGGAGTGTATGGGAACGAGAGTAGTCCGAGAGTAGTCGGACCCAAGTAAAAGAGATAGGAACTAAGAGAGAGTTCCGTGAGCTAGTTGAACCTTCCCACCATGCTAGACCCAGAGTAGGGTCGAAACCGGGGAAGTAAGACTATGCTAGAGAGCCATGAGTTTTGGCTTCTTAAGTATGTAAAAAGAGTAACAAGCGTGATGTAGGAGACCTGTAGTGTCTCGAGAATCTACAAGAGCCTGAGTATAATAAACCAAGAGTGTGGGTGAGATAATGAGTATAAATAACCAGAGAGAAGGGGTGAGTATGTATGAGTAACCAGAGAAAGGGAAGTATAAGAATGAGTAGCCCAAGAGAAAGGGGTGAGTATATGTACGAGTAACCCGAGAGAACGGGTAAGTATAAAATAAGTAACCCGAGAGAGAGGGTGAGGTATTGAATAAGTAAACAAGGCATAGTGAGGAATAACCCTCAATGCCTAAGAGTAACCAGTTACCACTAACAACATTGTTATGTTAGTTAGGAATCGTGTTCCGTGATTGGATGTAGATTCCTGTGTGATATACATATATATTGTATTGCCATGATGCATTTGTTTGTTTAAAATGAACTCCATGTATATCCGACCCAAAGTAGTCGGCGTACCGCGGTTAGCACGCGGTATATGCGAATTTCATGCGCAGCGAAAGCTGACCCCCTAGGGGGAACGTTTTTAGTGTGCAGGTACTTGAAGCTGACCACCGTTCGAGAGAGTAGGACGGGGACTGCTGTGAGCATGGGTAGTTAGATTGTAATTACTTATGCGTTTGAATGAGGTGTAAGTCCGAGTATGTTATCGGCATCCGTATATTGTAGACTCGGTATAGTAAAGTAAGGAATTGAGTATTGTGCCATATGAAGTACTCGGTTGTTCCAGTCCATCAGACCGTTACTGTATGTGAGTCAGGCCTGGTTAGCCACGAGGGTGGCTAACGGCGTTGTAGCACCCTCTGTTGTATTTGAATTCCGCTGCGAGCTTAATGGTAAATTATAACAGTTTAAGAGGTAATTATGAGATTAGCAGTTGGGGTGTTACAAAAATGGTATCAGAGCGAAGTATCGCTCTGATGACTGGAAATACCGAGCTTAGGAAATACCGAGTTAGGAATTAGAGACTTAGGGCTATGGGGAGTGGTAGCGTGAGAGATGCGCTAGTTAGGAACTTCCAGTATGATCTGGATACCTACAATACCAGACCCGCCCTCCACAACCCCCGCATTAAAAGCCTGGGAAAGAACGCCAGAGAGACGGTGAAGCCCAATCTGGCAGCTACTAAATATCTCAATATGAACCAGAACCTGTCATGCGGTAAGTCCCGAGAACCGGAAAGCCCGGAGACGGATCCCGCTGGAATGACAATAACCGCACATAATGGCGAGAGATCGAGACATCCTAATCCAAGGAGACCAGAATTTGTGGCAGCTTGAGGCGACATGCTTAGCAGTCGCGAGAACCTAGCTAGCGAGCAGTAGCAAGAAGAAAGCACCAACCGTGCAACAAGGCGGACTCATGAGAAATAACGAGAACCGAGACGCATGTCTACGGACCGCCATAACTAAATAATCATCAACAGGTACACTAACCGACTAAGAATCTAGTCAAGAGTAGATACACCCACCCTACCGCACCCGAAGAAGTTGCAATACTTCACTGATATAGCTTAGACAGCTTCGAGCACAACTACGGGATATACCCGAATAGGACTACAAAAGTAGTACCTAAATAAGTTAAACCTCGGTAACCACGGTAAAGATGTGGGAATGAGCAACGAGGTAAAGCATAGAATTAAAGTAATTAAGGAACTCCGAGAGTGGTGGAGCACCTAAATGAAGGACAATCATGTCAAGATGAATGAGAATCAGCTCCAAGGAGCAGTTATCCAACTACGGGATCAAGGAAGAGCCGACTAGGCTACCAGATACAATGTGAACAATACCGTGACCGGTATGAGTTAACCTAAAAACCGCCAGTACCGCGCACTTGCCACGGCAAGTGCAGTAATAGCGGGACCAATAAGAAGAGCTTTGACAAGCGACCAGTACTTACTAAGTACCAAGACGGCAAGAGAAGCCAATATAGCACCACAAACCCTAAGAATTCTGAAACGAAACCTTGAAAAGGCCTAAAGGCCTGACCACTGTATAAAGAATATACCGGTCACAAGAGGCTAGACCTGGTAAGAAGCAACCGGCATTGAAATGCCGCAAAGAGTTTACTTTCAAGACTCAAAACCTTCTTCAAAACATGAAAGTTACCAAAAACCCCCAAGTTTTAAACCCAAACCAGTGAACCACGGTAAGTTATGTAGGACCATATAAGAGGAGTTGGCAACAGAATACTTCACTTAGGCGTGACCGACACTACAAGTGTACACAAACGAGACATGGAACGACCGCACTCCAAAGGAGCTTGCGGGCCTGACAGACCAATTATGAGTTAGTCGGGTAGGTAGGTGGTAACGTATCAATAAGATACTCCATGTATGTATACAAGTAGAGTACGGAGCACGGGAAGTAGCCACTCCATACTACGGACGAAAGAGCCAATTCAAACCAAGACAGTTGGATATTTCGAATGGTCGAAGAATACAAGGAAGCTTACCAAGTTAAGGGAGTCAAGAATCCAGTAAGATGATGGATCTAAGAACATAGCGTTAAAAACGCGAGAGAGAAGCACAGAGTATTAAACACAGACATTGGATATGTCTTAGGAAATACCTAATAACTGGGTGAATACTAGTGTAAATACTACGGCGAATGCCTAAATGAACTTATTAATGTACGATAAACGGGATATAGAATTCCCATTTTATACCTCACTGAAGAGAATAATGAACCAGACCTAGAAGGTATTAGAAAGTACCAAGGATCTACCCAATAATGGGAGACATTACAACCCTAAACGGGATAGTCAAGGACATAGCCGCAAGGCGAAGTCAAACTGAACATAACCATGAGCACAAGCCAGATGTAATGGCATTACTCAGTAACACCCAGGAGCAATCCAAGAAGGGCGCGGAAGTCAACAGTAGTTGAACGAAATATCGTGTTGAGAAACAAGTGTTTAAGCAAACACTCGGGTAGAACCCGAAGGGATCACGGTACACGGGATACCCTAGATTGCCAGAGGGCATCAACAAATATCAAATTGCTAGAGGGCATGAATTAATACAAAAAAAAAGGGGGGCCTTCCAATACGAAAGAGTGGTGAGACAACCATATCAAAAAGCCCAGTAATACCTCCAAACCATTGAATGGTGTACGGAGAAGATGAAACCTGTATACACAGCCCGCATGAAGCATGGTGAGGCAATGTGGCTTATAAGCCGGTAAACTAACTGCAACTTGTAGATCTAAACATTGTAAAACATATGCATAGAGGCATAAGAGGAACAGTGGTGAATGAACCACTACCTTAGAGTGGGGATACCACTTGTTATTATGGGGCCTATGGAGCGGCATTTGCGTGAATCCTCCAGAGAAAGGCTACCACGTAGGCATGGAATGTGAAACCGCTAGAGCGGTGTAGTAAAACTTGAGCATGTGTATATTGCCAAGGAGCATATGAACTATAGTAGTGTGTAAAGAGGAACCGATGGCATACAAAGGAAACCGATAGAGTAATCGGATGAGTAGTGAACACTGTATGTGTACAGTATGAACTGCAGAGTAAGCAGTGCGCAAGCGCGCAGAGAGATTTAAAGAGTAACGTATCTCATTGAGCCAAGTGAATGGCAAGCCATAGTATAAATGGCGGGAGTACATGAGCAGAAGCTAAAGTAGTAGCGGATGCCATGTAAACGAATGTTGTAACGAGTAGAACATGGTACGCAGCAAGCGACCGTTGAAAGAGTATAACTAGTTAGTGATATGAAGCTGATGAGAAAATATGGTATAGGAGACATAGTCATTCCTATCCCATGAGAGATTTACTGTCAAGGGTTTACGCTTCTGCACTCTGTATGACTGAGTGTTTTGGTATTGCACTTGTGCGGTGATGATCGAGTGGGAGAGTCAGGAATTGAGAAATGTCAACAAAGCCTGTTGAGTGAGAATTTAGAGAAATAACCGTGCGGCCGTTGGCCAAAGATGCACGAAGAACGTGGGCAGTAACCCACAGGGCCCAGGATCGATATATGGAAAAATACAGAGTAGTATATGAGGAACTCTGGTACAGAACCAAGAAACAAATATAATCCATGAGCCACTATTAAACGAGGAAGCACTACATGCTAAGTAGTTGACTCAACCGACAATAAGTCGGGAAAAGTAAGCGAACAACCAAGAAGGTATACAGAGTTTACACAATAGATTTCCAGAGAGTTGGAGAGAAAATCTATAACTCATCGAATTCGCATACGGTAAGAGATACCAAGCGACGATTGATATACATTGAGAATATCAAAGAGCGAATTAAGCTCTAGTTATCAGGTCACACAGCAGAAGCTTGTGGACCGCGATTCAGGGTTAAGTATACCTATGTCATAAACCCCTTGAAGCCTTAGAGGCTAGAACCGAACCCGGTTATGAGTTAATTAACCGTACTGAAGTTAAAACACTTCATAATACTCGAATTAATGAACCAATGTTCAGTGATAACCATATGGGTTGGTTACGCGGGCGTAACCCCTTTTAAGGGGGGTAGGGCGAGAAACCGCTAGAGTATGTTTTACGTATTGGTGCGTAAACTACTAGGTGCATAGCACAAAAAGAAATTGGTTGATGATTGGAACTCATGTTACATAAACATGCCTACCCATTCATCGCGTAAGTATGAGTATTGTGCATGAGAGATGCGAGTAATGTGTATGAATAAATATGAAAAGAGGAGTAGAGAAACTCCAGGGGAATGAGAATCCCTATAGTATATGTCTAGTGAGATTAGACATGAGATATGATGAATATGAATCGGCATGAAACCGATGTGTAACCTAAGAGGGAGTGAGTTCCCTAGGTGATTTTATTGAGAATGATAGATGGAGTGAGTTCCATCCTTTGGAGTTGTATGTATGTGTTTTAAATTGAGCAACAAATTGAGTAAAAGAAGCCATAAGTATGGAATACCTAGGTAAGTAGTGAAGCAAGAGAAAGACAAATGACCTAAGTACTAGGAAACTAGAGATTAATTGAAACGAATTGTTTCGTGAATATAACTAGAAAGAGTAAAAGATAGAAAACGAAAATGTTTGACTATCTGTTTGTTTGAAACTGACGTGGGAGGTGGAACTTGATCTGCTAGCGATCAAGGGAAACCGAACACAAATTGGGTGGAAGGATAGTTCAACACTGATGCTGATCACATCAGGGTTGGATGATTCTTGAAGCTCCCTATAAGTGGTCACAAGTAATCACGTTAAGAAAGATACAGCTACCATAAATTTGATTGGAGTTGTGTGAGGTTTTAAAAAGGATTTTCAAACAGATTTTGAAAAAGAATTTTCTTCAAGTATGAAGATGGAAACGAAAATTGGTTTTGAAACCGCTATCACCGCCGATGGCTGAGCCTTAAGTCTTAATGACCGGTAGAACGGTGGGCGTGTATTAGTTTTGAAACCATTGCACCGTACCTGCGGCGGTCCTAAGTGACCGGTTGGGGCGGTGTCAGTGTGTGATTTTTCCAAAGGCAGCGGGACGGGGAGAGTACCCTGAGATGTTCCCGTGTTGAGTGAGTCAACCAGAGTGCCTGAGGAACATGTATATGTGTAACGTTTTGATCAGAACCGAAGGACCGTGGGCCAGAGAGAGTAAGTGCCCATTTGTCATGAAACGGCCGTGAACCAGAAAGAGTAAGTGTTCAACGTGACCGTACCTGAGGGATCAGTAGCATATCACTCAACGTGGATTCGAGGACTGTAGTGCCTTCTTGTCTTCGGACCGATTCCATGGAGAGAGAACAAAAGTATTTTTGATTGCTATACATGCTGTGATATGTGTGTGGTATGTGTAGTATAAAATGAGACTGACTTGTGGAGTCAGTAAGGTTATACATGTATTATACCTTGGCATAGTACGCCATGAGAGTAACCATCTAGATTCACCAACTTTGAGGACAAAGTTCCTAAGGGGGTAGATTTTAATGCCCCGGATCTAAAATGGTGATTAAATTACTCTAATAAAATTATTAAGGGCCTAATGGTGCCCAAAGAGTATTGGTAAAAAGAATAAAACCAAAAGAAAAGAGAAAACGCTTGAAAAGCGAAAAACGCTAAAATGCGCGTTAAATGAGTATAAGAGATATATGATCTCGAGAGGGTCCGAGATGGATTCCTAAGGCTTAGTTAGGCCTAATTAGTATACGGGAATGATTCCCGAAGAAAACGGATCCAAATAATGGATTAAAACGCTAATTAAGCATAAAAGCACGTTTTTCGAGAAAACCGCGAAACGTGACTTTAAGTGGTCAATTGGACCTGTAAAAATTATAGTTGATTAAATAACTATAATTAAGTATTAATGGAAGCTTAATAGCCATTAAAAATGAAGAAACGAGAAAAAGCTGGAAAACGGGCCCGTTAGTGAATAGTGCCAAACCGGGTAAAATAACGAGCGTTTTCTGTCAGAAACCGAAAAAACGCTCCAGCTCTCTAATATTGTGGGGGCGGTTTTATTGGTGAGTCACCCACTCACACACACACTCTAAGCTAGTAAATAAGTAAGAAAGAAAGAAAAGGAGGAGAGAGAAAAGTAAAAGCAAAAAGCATAAAATAATTTCCTCTCTCTCTCTTTCCTCCCATTCTCATTTCCTCTTTCTCTCTTTCCCCTTCTTCACGATTTCTCCCTCTCCCTCTGTGTGCTGTACGCCATTGGAGCCAAGCAAGCTTCTCACCTTCTCCTCCATGCCCAAGCTTCATCCTTGCTCCGAATTCAAAAATAAGTACATATTTGCGATCCTCTCATCACCCTCTACCATCCTCTCTTTTCAAAACTCGAAAATGGTGAGTTTCATTTTCGGGGGTGTTGCCCATTTGAGGAGAAAAGCACACCATTAGGTAGCTTGAAGCTCCCTCATTCTACCAAGGTAAAAATATTCATGAAAAAGTCTTGTTTCTCCATCTTATGCCTTGCCCGATTTTGGTCTCTAATGGAGCCTTGTTTATTTTCTCTTATGAGCATTGTCTCAATCCCTAAAAGCTTGGAGGGAGTTACTCTTTGATTCTTGATCAAAACCCCATCTTAGGGTTTCAAGGTAATCACTAATTTAGAGCTTTAAGCATTTAAATTAATGAGGTTAAGTGTTTTTACTTAAACTCATTTCTTGCCTTGAACATTGAATGGGAGATGGGCAATTTCTTGGCCTTTGGCGATTTCCAAGCAAGATAAAAGAGAAGAGAAAGAAGAGGAGTGAAAGGAGTAAAGCTTGTGAAGTAAGGTAAACAAATTTACCTGGAGCTAACTTAATGTTTTAGCATTGGGAAGGGAAAATAAATAAAGGAATGAACCCAAACATGTGTGGAAATGTGATTTGTTGAGATGAGAATAATTGTGATGATAATGTGCTTGTAAAGAAATAATACAAGTGAGAAACATTTGTGAAATAAAGTGTTTGTTTAATGAGTTTTGCTTGGTTAATGAGGAAATATTGAGTGCTGATAGAACCCTTGTGGTTTGGCTAGTTTTAGGATGATTTAAATGGTGGTATGAGTTTTGGGCAATGTTGGAGAAGTAGCCAAGTTATGGCAAAATTATGGGAAACCTAAGTGGTTTAAGTGATGTTTTGAGTAGGGGAAAGACCTAGAGAAACTAGGTGTGGAGGAGATTTAATTGGCTTAGAAAATCACCATGGGAATACTTGTGTACAGGGGAGAGGTTTGTGCAAAATCTGTGGCAAAAGAGGTGGTTTGAATGCTTGAAGAGTTGTAGAAAACAAAGTAGATTTAAGGCCTTAGAGTGAGTCACGGAACTTGGTAAGAGGTGTGCATTATGTTGGAAGTTTTGGAGAAATTTGGCTAAGTGTTTAAAGGCTTGGAAAGTGAGGATTTTGCCTTGTCCGAACTTCCGTCCGGACATGGAAGTTCGGACAGGCTCTGTTGGGTAGGAAATTTTTTATTCTCGAACTGTTTCCGAACTTGGGAAGTCCGGACACAAGTTCGGACGTACCTATTTCTTCCGTAGAATTATCCTCGAACTGTGTCCGAACATGGGAAGTCCGGACACATGTTCGACGCATGGACCTCTGTAATGAATTTCTCTCGACTCACGTCCGAACTTCCGAAGTCCGGACACAAGTTCGGACGTGTGTCTGTTTTCAGTCTAAGTCACGGCTTGCGTCCGAACTTGGAAGTTCGGACACAAGTTCGGACAGGCCACTATACGGACCAAAAATGTTGTTTTAAGTTGGAAATGATGCCTAAAAATGGTAATTACCTAGTAAAGATGGTGTGAGGTTGTTTAAGACCGGTTAGGTGTGTTGTAGAGGTTGTAAATGATGGGGGTTTGAATGTAACGATGTATAAGATGTTAAGGCCTTGTTTGGTGACATGTAAAGGCCCCAGGAAGTGTGAGAAAGTGTTAGAAGTGATTGAGAAGTGAGAACTCAAATTAATAAAAGTAAAACCGAGATAACGGATAACGGGGTAAATACGGGAGTAGCATTTAATTATGTACCGTATGATCTTAGTATTAATAATAATGTTTGAAACATTATCAGAAAGTCGTGCGTGACCCGAGCATGGTGAGATGCCACGGTAAAGTAAAAACCCCGGTGAAAGGTATGATTTTCTCATGCCCCGTATGCTAACCGAGTTACTCTGATTTGTGTGTTTGTGTGCCGCTTAATCAAGATTAAAGCATGAAAATAATCCCTTGTTTGATTATGCATGCGATGTTGTATGTTGAATGAGCTAACATACTTGTATGCCGGTGTGGTCTAACTTAGTACATAGACCGACTCTTAGTGAGTACTGATTGACTAGAAACCCGTTGAACGGGTAGTCACATAACCAATGGTATTATGCAAACACACAAAGCTATCGATTAAATATAACGATAACACAACATATGAACTCCCTAAAATGCGAGGAGATGTACGGGTTGAGTATATACCCGATGACGGTTAGAGAGCCCCATTGAAACAATCCACGAAATAAGTATGAGTGGAGAGATAAATGACTCCGTCGAGAGGATTGAAGTTAGCCCAATAATGTAAACATAAAAGAAAGGTAAAAGAGACCTAAGGGACTATGTGACTCCCTTGAGATACGGTGACCTCTTATATGAGGATTTTACCCGTATAAGAAATATCCGAATGTACAAGCATATGATTGTAGGGTAACACTTAAACCTAAGATTGCCCGAATTTAAGTAAAGTCCCCAAAGTCATTAGAAACATCGAGATGATGCTTCTAGACTAATATACATGATATTATTATAACTCCGAGAGAGGAGTGTATGGGAACGAGAGTAGTCCGAGAGTATTCGGACCCAAGTAAAGAGATAGGAACAAGAGAGAGTTCCGTGAGCTAGTTGAACCTTCCCACCATGCTAGACCCAGAGTAGGGTCGAAACCGGGGAAGTAAGACTATGCTAGAGAGCCATGATTTGGCTTAAGTATGTAAAAAGAGTAACAAGCGTGATGTAGGAGACCTGTAGTGTCTCGAGAATCTACAGAGCCTGAGTATGAATAACCCAAGAGTGTGGGTGAGATAATGAGTATAAATAACCCGAGAGAAGGGGTGAGTATATGTATGAGTAACCCGAGAGAACGGGCAAGTATAAGAATGAGTAGCCCAGAGAAAGGGGTGAGTATATGTACGGGTAACCCGAGAGAACGGGTAAGTATAAGAATAAGTAACCCGAGAGAGAGGGTGAGGTATTGAATAAGTAAACAAGGCATAGTGAGGAATAACCCTCAATGCCTAAGAGTAACCAGTTACCACTAACAACATTGTATGTTAGTTAGGAATCGTGTTCCGTGATTGGATGTAGATTCCTTGTGTGATATACATACATATTGTATTGCCATGATGCATGTTGTTTGTTTAAAATGAACTCCATGTATATCCGACCCAAAGTAGTCGGCGTACCGCGGTTAGCACGCGGTATATGCGAATTTCATGCGCAACGAAAGCTGACCCCCTAGGGGGAACGTTTTTAGTGTGCAGGTACTTGAAGCTGACCACCGTTCGAGAGAGTAGGACGGGGACTGCTGTGAGCATGGGTAGTTAGATTGTAATTACTTATGCGTTTGAATGAGGTGTAAGTCCGAGTATGTTATCGGCATCCGTATATTGTAGACTCGGTATAGTAAAGTAAGGAATTGAGTATTGTGCCATATGAAGTACTCGGTTGTTCCAGTCCATCAGACCGTTACTGTATGTGAGTCAGGCCTGGTTAGCCACGAGGGTGGCTAACGGCGTTGTAGCACCCTCTGTGTATTTGAATTCCGCTGCGGCTTGTAAATTGTCAGTTTATATTCCGCGTAATGATGGTATTACAGTTTAGGGTAAATTTGAGAAGGAAAATTTAAGAGTAATTATGAGATTAGCAGTTGGGGTGTTACAGATGGACACAAAGAGAGGGCCACAAAGCACCGCGATGACGAGAAGAGCACAGGAAGCCGCACTCCCCCAAGAGACAGACTGCCCACAAATCCACGCGAAGAGAAAAGTTCCATACCAGGAGTAAGAGCGCCAACAACAATCTTCATCGACAACATTAGCCGACAGGTCAGTAACCTCCAACTGGGGAAGATAGTAAGCAAGTTTGCAAGATGGTCAAGACTATATATAGTAGAAAAGAGGAGATGGAACAAGAACGTCTGCGCCTTTGTGGATGTGGCTCACGTCGTGGATGCAGAGAAAGTGATTAGGGCGTAAGGGGGGGCGCATCAATGGATGTGATCTATGGGCCAGATTGGAGTATCAAGGCCATCGTGTGAAGGGCCCACGGGAATGGCAGTGACATAAACAGAAACAGAAGCAACACATCCAGCATGACAAGCACCGAACAAGGAAACCAGAAAAAATCGATGGCGAAACCAAAGACATCCACCACCTGGGTAAGAAAAACGAAAACGAAGAACAGTGCCATCTCCAGATTGGCTATTAACCTAGAAGCGGATGAAGAAATGCAGTCCTGTCTCAAGAAATGCTTGGTGGTAACCATGAAGGACGACAGAAGCGCAAAAGACGCCTGGGAGTTCCTCCAGAGCCGGTGGCCAAACATAGGAGGTCTCCTTGCATTCTCGAGGAATAAATTCCTCCTAGTGTTCAACTCAGAGACGAGGTAGAAAAAGCGTGAGGGAGTCCAGTGTGAAAGGAAAAGAACCCGAAGGAACGGAGATTCGTAAGTGGATAGTCGAGGACCAAGTTGAACAAAGACGAACCTGGATCGTCATCTGCGGAATACCACTCCATGCGAGGAATAGAGAAAACGCAAGAAAAATAGCACAAACGTGGGAGACGTCATTGCAATAGAGGATGAAGAAAACATATGGTAGAAAATGCCGAAGTCCGTTTAATGGTGGAAACATCCACTCTCCAATTCATCAACTGGAAGATCAAGGTAAGGGTGGAAGATCAGGAGTTTCCGGTTAGCATTGTGGAGGTGCAACCACCGGCGGCACACCCGAAGAAAATCGATCCGGCGGATAGCATCATCCAAGTGGCCAAGGTCAATGCAGCAGTCAAAGAAGGAGACCCGACAAAAAGGGTTGTCAAAAGCCCTGAAGTTCGAAAACCGACGGCGGAACAGGAATTGATGGGCAGGGAGGAATCCCAGGTAGTGCCGCAGACTCATTGGAACGAGTGGCCACTAGAATATAATAACAGGCAAACCGAGAAAATGTTGAGATACTACATATTAGAGGCAGATAGTGCACTCAACGTGGAAGAATTAGGAAAGAAGCTCAAAGTGCTACAGGAAGACCCACTACACAATATGATGGAGGATAGTATTAAGAATAAGAATAAAGACAACATCGAGTCCCGGAAAGGAGGCAAAATGGACCACGACACTGAGCAACCACAGATGGATGACACTATCTCAGAAATTCCCGAGACACGTACTACGCCAGAGACCGGAGAAGTGGAGAGAATGAAAATGTGTCCCCTGAAGGAATAAAAAAGCCATGCACACCAGCAACCTCAAGTCTACAAAGAGGTGATAAGAGCATAAATTCGATCCAGAGCCCCGATATAGACGACGGCAAGGGCGAAAAGAGGAGAAGCCTGGAAGGAGAAGAAACAAGGACAGTCAGGAGAAGGAAGGCGATGAGACCAATCAGGTAACAGTCCCTGTCCACTAATATAACACCTGCACCGACAAGATTAAGCCCAAATAAGGAAGGAGAATTGAGCTTATTTGTCGAGATGTTCCATAGAACCCCCCACTAAGCAACAAACCCCAGCACCGAAGTCAGCCCGTAATGAGAAAGGTGCAATCATTGATGAGGAACTAGAGGCAGTTGAATGCATGAAACTACTCCAGAAGTTAGGATGCAGCATCCCGAACCCTGAACACACCAAAACAAACCTCCAAAAATCTATCAGCTCGCTGTCAGAGCAGTAGAGTGAGGGCGATGCCGGTCATAGGCCTCCAAAATATACGAGGTCTTGGACCGAGAGGTAAAGAGGCAAAGATAAGAAGAGAAACTCGGGCCAGGAAACTGTCTTTGCTAGCCCTAGTCGAAACAAAACAAAGCAGCACAGCAGTTAGGAAGATTCCAAGATTCTGGGGCAAGAAGAAATCCAGCCTTGCGTGGGAGGAGGTACTGGGACAGGGCATGACGGGAGGTATTGTTGTGTTGTGGGACGAGGAAGAGCTACAAGTCACGAACACTGTGAAAGGAAACCGATGGATATTACTCAATTATAAAAATCTGGAAGACGATGGAGACAATGCATTGCTAGTAATATACGCCCCATGCGACAGCAATGAACGGAAAGCAATGTATGATGAGATCCTGCAAGCCAGAGGAAACTGGCGCACATCCATGCTAGCTATTGGGGACTTCAATGAAGTTCTCAGTCCGGAGGAGAGGATGCCGGAAAATGCTACTAGACCGACTAGAGGTATGCATGAATTTAGAGCCTGGGTAGATAACATGGAATTAGTGGAAATTAAATTGCAGGACGCAAAGTTCACGTGGAAAGGAGGCAATAGTATGAGTAAGCTGGACCGTATGTTTGCAACCACCCACTGGCTTGATGCACACCAGAGCGCTTCACTCAGATCCAATGAGTGGAGTATATCCGATCACAGACTACTAATACTAGAGACTACCAAATTGACTGGGGCCCGAAACCGTTCCGGGCGATGGACGCATGGCTGGAGCACCCTACATTTGAGAATTTCATACAAACAGAATGGGGGACTCATACCGGCACCACCACGCAACAGAAGCTCCGGGTCTTAAAAGGTGCACTTAGGAAGTGGAACAAGGAAGTGTCGGTGACATAACTGAAAGAATCCACGTCGCACAAAAGGAACTGAGGAAAATAGAAACAAAAATGGAAACAGATGGCGTCTCGACAGATACCGAAAGGGAGAGAGCGGCTGCAATGGTACGACTGGGAAAGGCTGAAAAGGAAAGTGAAGTCTATTGGAGGCAACAATGCCGTGATAAGTGGATCAAGGGTGCAGATAATAACACACGATATTTCCACAGAAGAGCTACTATAAACCGAAGGAAAAAACAGATTGAGTGTTTGGCAACAGAGAACAGCATACTTGTCAACCGGCAGAAATAAAAACCCACATCATTGATTACTATTGTCGGTTATACAAGCTGGGAACTTATCAGGAGTTGGCCCCCTTTGAGCCAGCACCCTACGCTCTTACAGGAGGAGTCCGACAGCTTGAGAGGCTGCCCACGTTAGCTGAAATCAGACAGACAGTCTTGGAATGCGACAGCTCCAAAGCACCAGGCTACGATGGATACAACTTGCGATTTGTCAAGAACATGTGGCATGTAATTGGAGCAGAATTTGCCAGGGATGTTCGGTGCTTTTTCACTACTGGAAGACTAGAAAAGGGTATTAACACCACCTGGATAACCCTTATCCCAAAGACAGCGGATGCAACCCATATAGAAGAGTACCGACCGATAAGCATGGTCGGATGCTTATATAAAATCATCGCAAAGCTCCTGGCGAAAAGGCTGAGTATAGTACTGCCAAAACTCATTGGAGAATCTCAATCAGCTTTTGTGAAAGGTAGAAATATCCTCGAGGGTCCATTCATTGCAAATGAAGTAATCAGATGGCTGAAGAAGAACCGTAGAAAGGGAGTGTTGCTAAAAATTGACCTTAAGAAGGCATACGACTGTGTCTCGTGGGAGTTCCTCGAGAAAATGTTACAAACCATGGGATTTGGAGATCAATGGAGGGGTGGGATGATGGAGTGCGTAACTACGGCAAGGATCTCCATCCTTATAAATGGCTCTCCAACAAAACCGTTTTCGCCGACCCGTGGGCTACGACAAGGTGACCCACTCTCCCCATTGTTATTTGTCATTGTAGCTGAAACATTGAATTGGCTTATCCAAGGTGCTATTGAGGAAGGTGAAATCTCGGGTCTACGAATAGGGGACAATGGCGTGCGCATCACGCATCTACAATTCGCCGATGACATCATGCTGTTTAGTAACATGGAGAGATCGGAACTTATCCACCTACACAGACTACTTATCATGTTTGGGGAAATGACAGGCCTAAAACGAAATATGCAAAAATCCGTTGCATTCTGCATCAATGGTAATCTAGAAGACTCACAAATGGTGGAACAGATTTTTCGTTGCAAAAGTGGGACGCTGCCCAGTGTGTACCTTGGATGCCCGCTTGGAGCGAACCCCAGGAAAGCAGCGACATGGGAGCCGGTAGTCAGGCGGGTAGAAGCTAAATTGGCAACATGGAAAGCGTCGAGTCTCTCCAAAGCGGGTCGAGCAACCCTGATCAGGTCGGTTCTGGACTCCCTACCAATGTACTACGCTAGCCTGTTTGTCATCCCGGTGTAGGTTAGGAAGAAACTGATTTCTCTACAGCGTAAATTTTTCTGGGGCAAAGGTTCTGTTAAGTTTGTAACGCCAATTGCTTGGAAAAAATGACAAAGCCCAAAGAGGATGGTGGGCTGGGCTTCACGCATCTGCAGACAAAAACCTAGCGTTTCTAACCAAGTGGAGGTGGATTTTCTCACAACGAAGCTCTCTCTGGAAAAGAACGGTACAATCAATTACAATACCAGACTGGGTATGCACTCAGGGGAGATGGACCGTAATATAGAAAAATCTGCTGGAATATGGCCTCAATTGTTCGGGCAACAGAAAAGTCTGACGCGATAAAATCCCTACTACAGGAGAAGATCCGCATTAAACTTCAAGATGGGAGAGGGACCAAGTTCTGGTTTGACAACTGGTGTGAAGCAGGCATACTGAAATCGAAATTCCACGTCTGTTCACGCTCAGCCTACAGCGGAACCATTGGGTGGCGGACATGGGTTCCTGGGAAAGAGGCGTTTGGGCCTGGAACCTTGCCTGGAGGCGATCCCTGTTCGTGTACGAGGAACAAATGCTAGCTGAACTGCTTCAAGCCTTAACGACGGAACCTGTACCAGAAGGTCGACCGGACGATGCACATGGGTTGGCCGTTTGGAAAAAACAAGTATCACAAAAGATATCTACCTATCTGTGCTCAGTCGGAACCTCTCCTCAGGACGCGCAGATGAGATTGGGATAAACACTACCTATTTATGGAAGGGGCTGTGTGAACAAAGAGTGGCAACGATAATCTGGATTTCTCTCTTGCGGGGTCTTAGTACTCGAGATATCTTGTTCGAAAAGGTATCACATTAGGACAAAGCCTATGTCCTTGGTGCAACCGGGTAATGGAGTGCCTGGAGCATGTTATTTTTCTCTGCCGCATAGTAAGAGAATTTGGGAGCAGATTGTGCGGTGGTGGAATATCCCCTTCTCCTTCAAGCCATCTGCAGAAGAGATCTACATTGATTGGTTCTCGCTCCCGTTAGGTGGCAAAACTAAGAGAATGTGGAAATCAACATTCTGCTATGGAGTTTACTATATTTGGTTGGCAAGAAATAATACAGTGTTTCAAGAGGAAGCGATATCCGTAGAAAAAACTGTGACGAACATAAAGCTTGGGGTGTGGAGATGGACCAAGTCATGGTGGAAAGACCTCCCGCTGTCGTGTGAGTACTTCATCGGCATTAGTTCTCTTAAGGATTATGTGTAAGGCTACGTTTGTTAGGTGTCGAAGTGTGCCTTGGCACTCTAGTAAGCATGTTTTTGTTCGTTCATGTTGTTTCTATTCTAGTATGAGGAAATGAGACTAGGGCTGTATCAGGATGTGGGGTACTCTTTTTCCCTTCTAAGTCTTTTCCCAATGGGTTTTTTACTTAGAAGGGTTTTAACGAGGCCCACCGTTACACATCCGAACATTACAATTCCATTAATACAAATGGCTCAATGCCAAGAATTATCAAAAAAAAAAGGTGAGTTCGTCTACTCGGGTGAGTTCTTCTACTTTGGTGAGTTCTTCTACTCGGGTGAGTTCTTCTACTCTGGTGAGTTCTTCTACTCGGGTGAGTTCTTCTACTCTGGTGAGTTCTTCTACTCTGGTGAGTTCTTCTACTCTGGTGCTGGAAGGTGAAAGACTGTTGAAGTGATGGTCTTATGCAAATGATGAAAACTGATTACTGGAGTGTGAAACATGGCAATGATGATAAGATGTATGCAATCAAAATATATGAAAGATACTCGTTCAAAGCAAGAAACTGTTGGAAAAGGTGCAAAAACATGGCAATGTCGAGTTGTTATGCAAAAATTGTAAAATGCACTAAAGTGTTTGTTGGAAGCTTGTCCAAAACAAGGAACTGTTGAAAAATGTGCCAAACATGGCAATGCTTGAGAAAAACTCTTCTGAAAAAGGAAAGTGAAAAGATCATTTCTTGACTAAGAATTTCATATCTGCAATTTGTTTCTTAGAAAATGAACATGCCGTGGGTAGAAGTGTGTGGTGTTTGTTGTGGTGCTAAAGGCTCTTGCTGGTGTTCAGGATCTGGGATTGGGTTGTGATTTTGGATGGTGGTCAGGGTTATAACGGGCCTGATGTGTTTGTGGAGGTAAGGCTAATGACGGGTTTGAGACTGTGTGTGTGGCGGTAAGGGCTTATGTGTGCCTGTGGTGGGATGGTGGTGCTCAAGCTTTGGGTTTCAATCGGTGTTGTAATGGCAATTGTTGGAACCAACAATTGCCCCCAGTATTTTTCCTTAGGACAATCTGAGCTTGAGTTCATGGCAATCGATCGGAATGATCGATTGCCCCCAATAATTTCTTTGATTAAACGTGCGAACCAGTCTCTTCCTCACAGGGTCAAGGCTTATGTTTTGATGTGGTGCTTCCTAACTTACACTTAGCGTGTTTGATGTTTGCACTTATTTCCCGCTTATGGTCATAACTTCTAGACCATTGAATTCGATATTTGATGGATTTACACATTTGATCTGTTACTTTCACGTGATTGGACACACAACTATCAAGTCAGAAGTCTTTAAAGATTATAACGTGGCCATGGGGTGTGATAAAAGACAATGGGACCTTGGAGGGATATTTTAGGCATGTGGAGCTAAAGGGGTGACCAAAGCTGTACCCTGCGTCTTCTCTCAGAATCATCTTCCTTGTCTTGAAGTCGTCTAGCTGCTTCGTGTTGACGTTGTCTTCGAGCTTCCGGACTCGGACTTTTGAAGTTATCCTTTACACCATTTCTCTTTTTGTCATTCGGATTTCTTCGAGGCACTTCGGGTTTTTCGTTGTTTTATCCTTTCTTGACTTTGCCTTCGGGGTTCTTGTGTTTCCCGGTTTTGAGTTTTGAGAGTTGTTTCGATGTGAGCTCTCTGGATCCTGTGTCACTTTGGGACCATTTGTGGATCACTTCGTCATGATGATAGCGGCATCACTTCTTTGGACTGATTAGATTGTTATCAGAGAGCCGGACTCCTCGCTTCCTTTGGTCACCGGGTCGGACATTCGTCATTGGCTGGGTTATTTTGTGGAGTTCATAATATCGAAAAGGGATATATGAAAGGCTCAGCAGGGGTGCCTAGGGTTTAATGTCAGGGTTCACAAGCTTGTGGCTATGTGGTGTTGTACCTAGGTGCTTCGTCATTCCTAATTGTTATGTATCCGCTCTTTGTTACTTTTCACAGGTCTAAGAGTAAATTTACAAATTATCTCCTTCGGTCGGAGTTATGCCGTTTACCTTACCTTTGAATGTGGTCTCACCGGAGTCATGTAAAAATGACACGCTCGTTCACTCATGGTTTTCCGCTCAAGCCACTCTTGTGAATTCTCACTCTGAGACTTATTCACGCATTTAAACAAAAGGTGAAAGATGACGAACTTAAACTCAGATTGCCCCCAGTATTAATCCAGGGTTTATAACAACAATTCGACAGATGTAGACTTTAAACCATTACGTAGTTTGTTTGGATGTTTAGGGTGAGTTGTGGTATTTGGTTAGACATGTTCATCCTTTTAGAAACAAAAAGACAAATCATTTTACTCAATTGCTAGAAAATGACCGTTTCATGAACATTAGTTTTGAAAGATGACTTGGTTGAAGGTGCAAAACGAACAAAATTTTTTTGTTTTCTTGAGATTGTAAATTGAAAAGACAAGAGACTGAAATTCAAACATCTAAACCTCATTAAAATGGAAACATCATAAACTCCTTACAAAATTGAAAAGAAAAATTAAGAAAGCAACATGCAACTAGACTCTAGCCTACTCGACAAACTGGAGCCCTTGTTCGATGAGATCTTCAATCTTATGCTTCAGCGTCCTACAATCGTCAGTACTGTGCCCTGGTAGTTGATGGAACTGGCAAAACTGATTGAGGTACTCCCCGGACTGGGTAACCCCGGGACAAGGCGTGAGAGGCTGTAGTAGGTCCAACTCCTGTAGCTTCACGAGTGCTTGACTAAAGGGTCGGTCGATGTCGGTAAACTACCTCGGTGCGGGGAACCGCCTAGGTCGAGATGTGGCCTTGGTGCTCTGCTTTGAAACACTGAGCTGGCACATATTGTTCTCCTGTCGTGAAGCTAAGACTATTTTGGCTGACCCTGACTTAAAGGTCCCGACACCCATACCCTGAGCTCTGGGTTCTCCTAGCTTCAGCTAGCCTTTGTGAATCTTTTCTTCCATGACTCTTACCTGCCCCATCAGCATGTCAAAATTAGGGAAATATGTGCAACTCAGCTCGTTGTTGTATTGCTTCTGCATATTGTCCACAATCATTCGAATCTGTTCTTGCTCATCCATTTTTGTAGGCATAACAGCGGCCTTCATCCTCCACCGTTTGATGAAGTCAGACATTGATTCATTGTTTCCCTGCCGGGTACTGGCAAGATCGGACCTGGTGACTTCAAGATTCTTAGCATACTCGAAATGGTGCAGGAAAGCCTCACAAACCTCTTCATAGGTTTTGTTGTTCATCCTCTGAGTCAAGTACCAACGTTGAGGTATTTCATCGAGATAACGGGCGAAAACCTTGGCCTTCTACATGTCATTCAACATGAGGATGGACATTTCCCTATCGAACATCGCTAAATGGACCCGCGGGTCTGAGGAACCCTTGTATAGAGCAAGTGTGGGTAGCTTCAACTTTAAAGGGAGATTAACCTCGGGGTACGATTCCATAGAAGAGTAATCGAAACCAGCTGGCTTGCTAGCTTTTTCAATGCATTAGATCCTTTTCAGGGCCTTCCTTAATTCGGCAGTTAGTTGGTGGTCCGGGACGACTTGTCCTACAAATCTTTGTGCATCCTGGGCCTCAATAGAGTTAACTTCGATGTAGTCACGCTCGTTCCCAGAGTCAGCAATCTTTCCTGAAATGTTTTCCTGATGACCAACCTCAAGGGAATTGATTTTGCTTTTCAGCTCATCGATGATGGTGACATACTTAGCCTCCATGTCATTAGTGGTGGACCTATGTTTCTGTTCCATGGCATCAAAGGCGGCCATGTACCTTTGCTCTAAGGCTGCAAACTAGGCCTCCATGCTGACTGGGTTTCCTCCCTCTGCCATACTTGGGATTCGGGCTTATCTATTGGAAAACAAAAGTGGATTGAGCTAAAATTCTGGACCGTGAAGAAGTTTTAGATAAAAACTTGTTTGGGCTGCAAGAAAAGCACTTGAGCTAGAGTGTTTTGAAGATTGTGGGTAGGCACTGAGGCCCGAAATGAGTTGGAAGGGAGGCGCCTAGAAATGTTTGAAGAATGTGGCTCTTGGGCCAGAATATTTTGAGAATTGGGCGCTTGGGCCAGAATGTGTTTGGGCTAGAGTGTAACACCCCTACCGCTAATCCTTTACTTACCGTCTAATCGTCCTAATTATCCTACTATGTCACAGTGGAAATACTACTACTACGGCGGGTGATACGACGCCGCTAACCGCCCATACGGCTAGCTAGGCTTACACTACCTACAGTCATGGTATGATGCCCTAACATACCGAGATACTACATTGAATACCAAATACCAAATACAAAATACCGTATACTTACATTACCGGATTACTGAGTATTTAAAGTATTTAAATTACATCCCTTTCAACCTTCCCAAAAGAATGAGTTTCTACCAACTACTCATCTACACCATATCACAATCCTCCATTATCCAAAAGGGTGTACCCCATGGTTGAAATACCCCGTAATTAAAAATAGTGATTAATTAGGCTAATGAATGATTTAGAGGCTTAATTAAGTATAAATAATCATGAGGGAACAAATCCCGAAGAAAACAGATCCTTAAAATGGATTAAAATCACTAACGAACCTTGGAGCGCATTTTTCGAGGTAACCGGGAAAACGTGTCTTTAAGCAGGTCAAATAGACTCGTAACAATTTTGGTCAACCAAATAATCATTAATAAATATTAGTGAGGCTTTAGGACCAATAAAATCAATAAAACGAGAGATTAGTAAAAACTGTCAAAAACGGAAAGTTGTGGGGTAGAAATAATAAATAACACAAACTTATGTGTCCAATATTGTAAAAAGAATTTTTAAAACCCATAGGGGCTGTGTGTGAGTCCGATCCCACACCCCTCTCTCACACCCTCTTAAATCCCCCTTACTCACAAAACAACAAAATAATAAAGTGAACCCACACACTCACTTTTACCACTCTCTCTCCAATTTCCTCACTCTCCTCACAACACTCACGTACACACCCATCTCCCTCACTCTCTCTTTTCTTTCTTCTTCAACCCAGCCGATTTCCATGGAGGAAATGAAGAAACACTAAAAACCTCTCCTTCTCTCATCTTGTAAACCCCTCAAATCTCCTCCAAAAATTACAAAACTTGCACCATTGGAATCCTCTCCTCAAGAGCTACGATTCTCTCTTTCCAAAATCTAAAAAGGAGCACTTTCGTTTTTATGGGTATGCCCCATTTGGAGCTTCAAGACTACCATTAGCACCACCTCATTCTCCTTGTTCTTGTGAGGTAAAAATCTTCTTGAAAACTCCACCTTTTTCTAGCTTTAAGGGCAAAACGAAAATCTAGCTAAACTCTTGTTTGCCCCTCTTGTGCCCAGCCGATTTTGGCATTTTTGAAAGGGTGGAAAGATCATTCTTGAGCTGCTCCAAGTACTTCATAAACCCTTGGAAGGTAATGAGATTCCTAAACCCTAAAACCTACTTAAAACTTAATAATAGTTAGGGTTAGTTTGTAGTGTATTGAAATGTGCATGTATATGGGTTGTAGAGTAGAGAATTAGTGTTTGCTGAACCGGTGAAGAAAGAGAGGAAGGAAGAAGCAAGAAGAGAAAGGAACTAGAAGAAGAAAACAAAGTAATTAAGCTCATCTTTGTATAGCTTTGTAAATGAGTATGTAACAGATTTTTAGAGATGAAAATGTGTATTGTAAAATGGTAATGCATTAGTAGTATAATGTGTAAGGGAATGCAAGTATTTTGAAGCCTTAAAAGACATTTTAAAACGTACTAGAACAGATTGGGAATGGATTGTGGAGTGCAGGAATTTTTATGTTGTTTTAGTGTGGTATTGGTGTATGAGAATTGGGTATATATGTATTGGCTATAAACAGGTGGTGTAGATCATTTAAATGACTGAAACAATGTGGTGAGAGTCTAAAAATGTAGGGGAGACTATGGCAAAATTTACCTAGGGTTAGAACACTTAGTGAGTTTTAAACTAAGTGAATAAGGTAGGTTGTAACAGATTTTGTTAGAGAAAGATAGAGGGTAAGTTGAGAGAGATAGATAATGTAGTCTAAATGCATTAGGAGTGTTGGAATTGTTAATAGAAGAGGGAGATATAGGAGAGGAGAGTGAATGTCAAAATCTGTAGCAAATCCAACTAGAAGAGAGTTAGTGTAAGTGCTGAAATGAATCTAGAAACAAGAGGGTAAATTGGTATAGGAATGAGTGTTGAATTAAAGAATGAACTAAGGTGTATTAGGAGGGTTATTTAGTGGTAAAACATGTGGGATTAGGTGTAGGAACAATTGGGAAGTAATGGATAAAAGAGGGGACTGAAAACAGAAATAAAAATGCAAATACTGGGCCGGACCGACCTTGGGACCGAACTTGCAAGGTCAGTCGAGCTCAGATTTACAAAGACGGGAAAGCTTCTGGAATCGACCGGACTTGCGACCGGACTTGCAAGTTCGGTCGGACTAGAAAATTCTCCCGTCTGTAACCTACTGGAATGGACCAACCTTGCGACCGGACTTGCAAGGTCGGTCGACTCAAAAATTTTCCGTCGAGTAAGCTACTGAATGGACCGACCTTGCGACCGGACTTGCAAGGTCGGTCGGGCTAAAATTCGCCTGTAGCGAAACTTACTGGAATGGACCGACCTTGGGACCGGACATGCAAGGTTGGTCGACTCCAGAATTTCGAAACCAACACTTACTGGAATGGACCGACCTTGGGACCGAACTTGCAAGGTCGGTCGGCCAGAAGAATTTCCGTAACCTGAGCTACTGGAATGGACCGGACTTGCAAGGTCGGTCGGAAGTCCGGTCCAGTAAAAAAAAATAAAAAAAATAAATAAAATTTAAATTAAATAAATATATATATACCTACATATATATATATATATATATGTACATGTATGTAGGCAAGCAAATGTTAAGTAAGAAAGTGAAACTTAAGTAATGAAAAATAAGTAAGTAAAGTGTAAGTGTAAGAAGTATAAGGACATAACAAGTAGGAGTTAAGTTGATGATAGGTATATTGATTACTCAATTGTATGTATATAATAGGACTTGATTTGTGACACCGAAGGACGTTTGGAATCACGTGCAACGGTGAACGGTATGGATCCCTCATGCCCCGTATGCTATCTTGGTTACTCTGATTTGTGTGTTGTGTGCTAATTGATCACCAAATAAGATAAATGCACGAATCGGAGTTATCATGTTTACTCGTGAATATGTAGTGTTGTACATGATTGTATATTGTCTTCAAATTTAGTTTGTATAATTCATGAAATGTTTGGATGAATATGAATGTGTGTATGTATGATGAATTGTATTGTGACCGATTGTGATGAGTTTGGACTTCTAACTTATTCCTAACAAGCTAACCATCCTAACTTAAATTGGTAATTAAATTGGAATGAGTAGAAGTCCGATATAGTTTCGGCCACGCGTGAGGATGCGGAGTCACGAGAGGTTGGCTCCAATTCCTGACTCTTAAACTGGTCCGCGGCCCAAATCCCTTAAGTGGGTAGCATCCCGGATTGGTGAGTCAAGTAAATCCCGGAGGTGGGACGGTGTAGTCCCCAGGGCCGGAGGTCCCGACGACTTAACTTGAGTATAAGTAAGTAAGTAAGAATGAGTAAGTAAAGTAAATGGAAGTAAGTAAGTGTAAGTAAGAGAAAGTAAGAAATGAGTAAAAGAGTAAAAGCATTCCGATTAACCCGGATGCATAATTTGGCTAACCTTGTGAAGGTAAGTGATGTGGATGGAAAAATGTATCCTAGGATAGCGGGGGAATTTCCTAAATTACTTAAACATATTTATAACCTTGTTTCAATTATTTATCGCCTATTAGAGTTAATAATTGTCAGTTACGAACTCTTAATAAAAGCCTTAATATTTTCCTGCTCAGTCCGGAGTGTAAATATCAAGATTAATTCCTTTGTGGTACCTAGACTATCTCAAAATCATATGTTGATAGTTACCAAATAAATGTAGTCGTTTGTCGCGCAAAACATTTAGCAATATTAGTTGAAAGGAATTAAAACAAGTTAAATGAGAGAAACAGGTGATAAATATTAATTTACGTAATATTAGAAATCAAACCCCCATCCTAGGATACAAAAGAAAATTACTCAGACATTAACGGAGATAAGAAGATTACACAGATAGATTTTGACATTAATTCAGAGGAAGAACTGGTCTGTTCTTCTCTCACTGCTGCTCTTCTATTTCTTTTGTTACTGCGTGAGTGTGGAATGATGTGGTGTTACGGGAGGGAATTAAATGGAAGCGAATGGATGAGTGTGGTGAACGAATTCTTCAGACTCCCGTCGTGTGTGGTCTCTTTTTGCAGTATTGGTGCTGGGTTTATATAGAGAATTAGCAGAGGCAGATCCGTACGTGATTGAGCATTGATTGCAACTGAATACTAACTTATTAAATCATAATAAGTTTCCTCCAGTTTTACGCCTTAATTAACCTGTCTATTTATCACCTGGTTTGATCAAAAATAGACTTAGTAGAGCAATTTAATAAATTCGCGAGATTTATTAGAAAGGCAAGATGACCTTTAAAACGTAACAAACTGTATATAAATAAACCAGTAGAAATAATGCATAATTAATACAGAAATATAATAACTATTCCCAGAGCGTACGTAAACTAGCCTAACATATTAAATAGATAGATAGAGACGAGAGTAGTAGAAATCATCCGTAATCACTCCGTCTCACTCTGCTATTTTGTGTACGTAGGGCTAGAGGTGAATTTGGTGGACTGTAAAATAAATAAAATGGAGAAGGCGGGAGAAGAGAAATGAGATGGTGGTGAAGTGGTCGTGGATCGATTGGTAAATTCGTGAGTGATTTATTGGGTGAAGCTCGTGGGTTTAAATAGAGAAAAAAGAAGAAGAAGCAGAGAAGGAAGAATGATTGCAGACAGAGGTGAATGACGCGTGAAGGGATTGAGCTCATTGATTGCTCACTGATTGAAGCATTGATTGCAGGGGACAGGAGTTGGAGACGGGGAGCGAAATAAGGTAGGCGCCGGCGACAGTGGACGAGTTGCAGCGCGAGTTGCAGACGAACAAGATAAGCTCGCCCAACATTTACACGCGTGCTTGCCTCACGTCCGCCTGCGCCTCTGTTCACGTCCGCCTGGTTAAGGGGCGGTTGCCCCCCTGTTGTCCGCCTCCAAGACCGCTTGATAAGTGGCGGTAGAGTGGTGGTGACCGCCTGGCGGTTGAGCATGTGTGTCCGCCAGATAGGAGGCGGTCGTGTGTGTGTCCCTGGCGGTTGGCATGGTGGTGCCGCCTGATAGTATGGGGGTCAGCACTGAGAGGTCGCCTGGCGGTGCACCAGAGACCCGCCACTCTTGGGGCTTTTGCAACCATTGACCGTGCCTTTTTTCCTTCAAACTTTGACCGGCTCTAGATTGTTCGTTTGGACTCCGTTTTCTGAGCCGTTTGTGTCCATGCGTTCGTCTCTTTGTCTACTTCACTCCCGGCTTGGTTTTCCTCATGTTAAACCAATAATTTTGTGAGATAAACAATAAAACATAAACTAGAGGAAAACTAACCGAAGTGGAGAAATGAGCAAGAAAAGTGCTAATATTATACATGAAATACACCTAAATAACATGCTCATTTGGTCACTTATCACACCCCCACACTTATCTTTTTGCTTGTCCTCAAGCAAAACTACGTACCCAAGTAGGGAATGCTCAATACTAACAAATATTATTATGAAGGGTAGGATAAACATGATCTTTTTAACTTAATTGAGGAGTGTGAAAAATTAACTGCTGGTGGCATAGGTGTGCTCAGGTGAAAATAAAATATAGAGTTTCGGGGTATGATCTAAGGTACTTCAATGTTTCTTTTTAGGTGACTCTGAGAACTTTTACCACAGCCAACTTCTCTCAAGAATGGGCATTTGAGGAGAAAACAAAAGGAAAAATAAATTTATGCATTTGCTTCACTTTTGCATCCCATTTTGAGCCAAAGGTAGTTTTGAGCTTTAGATCACATCACCCATTCGGCTCAAGGTCTTCGTGGTCAGCAAAGCTTTCACTTAAACCACGAGACCAAGCGAATCGGATCTCATAGTACAAGTAGACCGGCTAGAAAGATGGGCCAATCAGCCCCCTTTTCTACTTAATACGGCAACAACATCCCCAACACTAGATTCCGGCATGGCCATCTTAAGCTCAAGCGGTCAAAGTCTACGAAGCCTAGTCGTGGACTTATGACAACCCTTGAATCAAGTTTCGACACAGCATCCGCTTTCAACACAAAGGAGAAAGGGCAAGGTTGTTATGGGAGCACCCCTAATGTGCCTCCTTATCAGGAGCACAGGTTGTCCACCCTTAATTGGGACGAATCGTCCAATTTACGAGGGATTCCAAGAGTTTCCTGGGACCCGTGGGGTTTATCCTTCCGCACCTCAGATCTCGCAACACATACACTTCACCGCAGGGTTTGGAAGGTTCTCCTCGCTAGGAGGAAACCAAGCTAACGTCCAATTTTACTTAGAACCACGTATGCACCTTACCACTAAGGAGTTTGCAAAAGGCTACTTTCTCATGAGCTTAAATGCTCATTTGCCGATAGTAGGACCAATTGAATCCCCATCACGTTTCTAAGGCCAACGTTGGCTCCGTTCCAAAAGAACACCCTTCTTGGTATCACTCCTTTACTAGGTTCCCTTTTCCAACTAACCCTGGAGCTCAGGGGACTTAGGTCATTGCCACAACAACCTTGTCTACGGATTATCCGCAAGGTTTTGTTGGCGACATGACCTTGTTATCGGCCTAACAGCCCATAACAATCCACGACGTCCGAGAACGTCAAATCCACCCACACTCCGGCAGCTTGCCTACACAGTAGGCTCGCTTGGTGAAGTGACAACACCGATCGAGGTATGGAAACAAACAAGTCCTTGGCTTACCAGCCTTTGACCCGCCCACAAGAATACCTAGCTGGACAAGCCAACCCTCAAGGAAGCCAACAACCTAAAATGGCTATGATCAATCAAGGGGACCGGTCCTCGCTTCTAAAGGTGCGTTCACCCTCAGACTCGGTCTCTTGAAGCTTATACCAGAATTCAGTGTATCTTACAACTTAGGCTAACCCACCGGACTGTCATAACATTGTGCACATCTCCGTGTGAACCTTTAGCTCAACACGAATTACCACATCTCAGTGGCGGGTCCGGACCGCAATAACCAAGTTCTTTGATGCGCACTGCCAATAGGTCAACACAAAGTCATCCATCAACCACCCAAAGATGGTTGAACCTACCAAACACAGGATTACACCTGGAGTCCGAGGACTCACCGGCAACGTTGAAAACACCTATGTTTTAACTTTTGCCAGCAATGGCAGGGGCAAGAACCTATGTCAAACACTTTGCTCGGTCAATCCTTGGTTGCAACCGTTAAGCCAAACCTCTGTTGACCATCTAAAACCTCAACACGATTCATATCCATAAATGAACTGAAAGGCTAAGATTGACCAGTCTAAAGGTTCATCAAGCGACTCTAGCAACGTTCCAACGATGTCCTTTAAGACCTGCTAGTCTTCAAAACCCTCGTCACTGATCAAGGGACGAAGATGTTTGAACATCGGATCGTGCTAACATCCCACAACAGCGTGCTCCTACGGCAGCTTGGGCCTCACCCAGCAGCCGACAAGTAGTCATCCGATCTGACACCGCTAGACCAAGCCCAAGATCTGAATCGTTGACCTCTAAGAGGACAAGGCTCAGCTCAGGCCTTCGGTCTGAACGGCCACAAGCCATTCTGCGAGACTGGGTTTGCAGCCAGCACCTAATCCAGGTCGGCTCCAGCAAGCTCATTTACAGCAACATAAGATCAAACTTCTTTCATTGCAGCTTCAAGTGAAGGCAAGAAAGGCGAACTCAAGGTAAGCCCATAAGGGTTGTACCTAGGTGTGAAAGTACACACGGTCGGCATGTTGCAAGAGACTACCATCCCTACCCGCAGGGTCATACGGACAACTTCTCTTCCGAACATGCGACAGGTCTCAAACCCACGCTTGTTCGAACCAACTTGACATCTAACACCGCACACCAGACCTTGTCACCCGGCAAACACTCTCATAGAGTTTGCATGACACTTCAACGTACGAGCAAGTTATCCCGACCCCATCAGGGATTGAACAGGATGAGCCAACCTTCAGAAGAAGGATCTTTTCCGACTTAGACAAATGAGTCAACCTACAAACGCAGGGTCTCTTTGCTAAAGGCATTCAAGAACCCATTTGTAGTCTTTGACTAAGGATTAGTAAACCTTCAATCGAAGGATCTTTTCTAACTAAGTCCATCGCAAGTCGGGCTAACTCATAGCTTAGCCTCGACCTAACCCTTTCCCAATGAGACCATTACAGCAAGGGTATTTGACCAAGCCTAACTTGAGTCAACTCAACCCACGAAGTTAAGTCACAACGGCAAATAAACAAGATCCATCAAAGCCTTCATCCCAAACTAACCATCCGAATGGAATCAAGAACAACAGCCCGCCTTGGTCAGGCGGCAAGCGAAAGACATCAACGAGTCACTCTCATGAAGTATCAAGAAAACTATAGAGTGTGCTCTGATACCATAATTGTAATGCCCAACCTTAATCCGGAAATTTTTGCGCGGAAGCGAGACCCCAAGGGGCTCTTACGGATTAGGCCATAAGACCAATTAGGCATCACCGGCGTTGGGTCAAAAGACCCAACCAGCCTATTACTCAGTGCAGATGGAACAACCATCCACTTAGCCACAAGCAAGAGTCAAGAGTGGACTTAATCCTCCCAACGACAAGTTCCTGAACTGACTCACATTCCCGTGGCCCAGATGCCTCGGTCGAATGCCAGGCTGCAGCTTAGACTGAGTCAACTCCGTCCCTCTCCCTGCAGCCCGAGTACATGTGCGTCCCTTAGCGGCCACACTCGTCGAGAAAATGTAGGCATCACGCCTTTGTATTTCAGAACACTCAACTCCCTTTGTTGGTTACCAATGGTGTCTCGCTAGTCCCTTTTGTATATTTTTTTTCTTTTTTAACAGAGAAGTACCCCTTAGCAATCCCTAAGAGAGAAGACAGAAAGAAACCCTGAGCAATAAAATCCAACCATTTGCAGATTATTTGGTCACACCGCATATAAAATGCTCCTCAAAAGTAATCAAAATTTTAAAATTTGTACATTTATCCCCAATTCATAACAATATTTATTCTTAAAGAGAACAACCCACATATAAAGGGTCCATAATATTGAATTGGACACGAAAGATAAGGAGAGAGATTAAATATTTAAGCACAAAGTGTCACCGAAAAGGGCACACTCCCCCACACTTAAATTGAACAATATCCTCATTGTTCACCAGAAAAACAAGGGAAGGTTTCAGAAGGCCTTTTCGGTAAGTAGATAAAATAGAGATAACACAAAGATCACAAATAAATATTTAAGCACTTAAACGCTCCTCTGCAATTTTTATTTAAATAAAAGCATAATTAAAAGAAACTGGTACTCCCCTGATATTATTTTTGCTTGCGTTTATAGGAGTTCCCCCACACTTGAGCTTCAGCCTTAAGTAGCGTAGCTTGGTTGCGGTGTCCACATGGAGGTGCACCTACAGAAGACACTAGAAGCAACCATACTAAAAACGGGGTTAAAAGTTAGCAAAAATAAAATTTAAAGAGAACTTGAAAATTAAAAGAGCATAAAAGCAAAATTAAATTAAAATACACCCGGGTTGCCTCCCGAGAAGCTGCCCTTCTTTAACGTCTTTGGCTAGACGCCCGCTTTATTATCCTGGATCAAAACAAAACGTTACCTCGGCATATAAAATAAGAAAATTAATACTCCTCAAAATCTGATGTTTGAGGAGGTACTGCCGGGAACGTAGTTCTACAGCAGAAGACCCGGCGGAGATGATTTTTCTTCCTCAAATTGGAGGATGTAAAAGTCCTCCTCTTGTAGGTGAGGCTTATAGAAAGAACGCTCGTTATCATCTTCAGAGAAAGTTAATTCTTCGAAGGTGATAGTGGCGTTTTGTTTGGATATGGTGGCGGGAGGTGATGGCAATTCCTTCTCTTCATTTTCGAGGATAAAAGTATCCTCAATGTCTGGGTATAATATAGAGAAGGAGGGGAAATAGCGGTAATTGATTTGACAGGAAGGGGTCTCTATGAGTGGCTCGTCTGTAGTGGGGTGTTCTACCTCATAAACTGTTTCGCTCATTGATTGCTCTAGTAGTTGAGCGATTCTCTCCAGGTAGTCTGGTTGATCTTCTAACCAGAGTTGCTCTTGGACTATGAGACAATCCTCAAAATCGTGAGCTCAACCACATTCAGAGCAGTATAAATCCTGCCAAAATTCAAACGCTTCTTCCATTTGCCGTGTACAGATATTTATTTTTTTTTTTGTGTTTTTCTGTATATAAACGAAACTACTGAAACAAATTAGAAAATAAAATGATTAGAAACAAACATAATAATAATATAAACAAAATATAAAAGAAAAATAATATAAACAACAAACAAAAATAATATAGACAAAATATTCTAATAAAACAAGTGAATAATCCGGGGCTTAGGGACTAGAATAAACTAGTCCCCGGCAACGACGCCATTTTGCAGACGTTATATTGTGAGTGGTTAAACTGGTGTAAAATTAAAAGAAAAGAAATTAAAACTCAAAATAAACGTCGGGCTGCAAACAAATCCCGGTCGTAGTAGTATAGTGAAAATGTAAGCAACCGGATGTCGAACCGTGGGACTAATATACATATAATAGTACCTAAGCGTGTCACAAAAGGGGGGTGGATTAATTGACTTGTAAAATAAATTAAAAGAAAGAATGAAATAAACTAAGTTGACAGATAAATAAAATGGAACTCTGGGTCAGGTTAATATAATCTGCATAATTAAGCTATCTCTACTGATTTAATAATTTGGCAAGGTTCCTGTAATTATCTTAAGGACTAAGTCATAGCCTCATAAGAACTCGTTCACTGTAATGGAGGGTTCTAATCAAGGTTCAAGCAAAAGCCTGCGAACGGCAGAGGGTATTGAGGAATATAATTTGCAACTGAATACTAACTTATTAAATCAAATAAGTTTCCTCAGTTTACGCCTTAATAATGTCTATTTACACCTGGTCTGATCAAAAATAACTTAGTAGAGCATTTATAAATCGCGAGATTTATTAGAAAGGCGAGATGACCTTTAAACGTAACAACTATATATAAAAAACCAGTAGAAATAATGCATAATTAATACAGAAATATAATAACTATTCCCAGAGCGTACGTAAACTAGCCTAACATATAAATAGATAGATAGAGACGAGTAGTAGAAATCATCCGCTCACCGTCTCACTCTGCTTTTGTGTACGTAGGGCTAGAGGAATTTGGTGGACTGTAAAAAATAAAATGGAGAAGGCGGGAGAAGAGAAATGAGATGGTGGTGACGTGGTCGTGGATCGATTGGTAATTCGTGAGTGATTTATTGGTGAAGCTCGTGGGTTTTAAAAGAGAAAAAAGAAGAAGAAGCAGAGAAGGAAGAATGATTGCAGACAGAGGTGAATGACGCGTGAAGGGATTGAGCTCATTGATTGCTCACTGATTGAAGCATTGATTGCAGGGGACAGGAGTTGGAGACGGGGAGCGAATAAGGTAGGCGCCGGCGACAGTGGACGAGTTTGCAGCGCGAGTTGCAGACGAACAAGATAAGTCTCGCCCAACATTTACACGCGTGCTGCCTCACGCCTGCGCCTCTGTTCACGTCCGCCTGGTTAAGGGGCGGTTGCCCCCCTGTTGTCCGCCTCCAAGACCGCTTGATAAGTGGCGGTAGAGGTGGTGGTGACCGCCTGGCGGTTGAGCATGTGGTGTCCGCCAGATTAGGCGGTCGGTGTGTGTGTCCGCTGGCGGTTGGCATGGTGGTGTCCGCCTGATAGTAGGCGGTAGCGCTGAGAGGTTCCGCCTGGCGGTTGCACCAGAGACGACCGCCACTTCTTGGCGGTTGCAACCATTGACCGTGCCTTTTTTCCTTCAAACTTTGACCGCTCTAGATTGTTCGTTTGGACTCCGTTTTCTGAGCCGTTTGTGTCCATGCGTTCGTCTCTTTGTCTACTTCACTCCCGGCTTGGTTTTTCTCATGTTAAACCAATAATTTTGTGAGATAAACAATAAAACATAAACTAGAGGAAAACTACCGAAGTGGAGAAATGAAGCAAGAAAAGTGCTAATCTTATACATGAAAACAATAAATAACATGCTCATTTGGTCACTATCAGTAAGTATTGTGAGCATTATTGTATTGTTGCCTTGGAATGAATAATGTATTGTGAATGAATGTATGTCGTATGCAAAGCATGTATGTATGAAAATAAGTGAACAACATGTTTAGTGGACGTCAAATAGTCGGCGTGCCCTAGCTAGCACGTGGTATATGCGGAGTTTATACGCAGCGTTTGCTGAGCCCCCTGGGGCACCATTTTACTACACGCAGGTACCCGCGAGGGATGAAGATGTGAAAATTAGTTTCTTTCTTTTTATCTTCTTTTTGGAATGTAAACACTGGATTATGATTGTGTACTGAGTAGTACATGCGTAGTTTTTGAATAGCCGGTTGGATAATGGAAGTATTGGATTGGGGTATAGACGAGTAGCCTTAGAAAACTCATTCTTTGGTAAGCTTGAAAGGTTGTAATTGAATATATTTTAATTACTCGGTGATCCAGGATGTAAGTATTTGGCATATGATAATTTGGTAAGTAATTTAGTAGCTCGGTACACTATGTTCGTCAGACCGTGACTGTAAGTAAGGTAAGCCTAGCTAGCCGCATGGGCGGTTAGCGGCGTTGTACCACCCGCCGTAGTAAGTAGTAATACTTCCGCTGCGAACTCGTAGGATTAATAGGACGGTTAGACGGTAAGCATAGGATTAGCGGTTGGGGTGTTACAATGGTACACTGGCTAACAAAAACCTACAGCCGTGTACAACATAGTACACCTTTCACAATTCATTAGTTATAGACAAAAGAAATCAACTTAAGATCTTCATCATCTTCACCCGTCTCGAGGACCTGCATTATATTAAAAACATCGCCCCAAGGGGCTCAGCAAAAGCTGCGCATAAACTTCGCATATACCGCGTGCTAACTAGGGTACGCCGACTATTTAAGGTCGACTGTACATGCGGTTCATTAATTTCATACATATATGCTTTACATACAACATACAATCATTTACAATACAATATACAATCTAAGACAGCAGTACAATAGCACACACATTACTTACCTCCACAAGGGTTAGCCAAATTACGCATCCGGGTTAATCGGATGCTTATTACTCTTTACTCATTACACATTACTTACTCTTACTTTACTTACTTACTTTACCATACTTGTTTACTCATTCTTACTTACATACTTTTACTCATGTTAAGTCGGTATGACCTCCGGGCAGGGACTACACCGTCCCACCACCGGGTTTTACTTGACTCACCAATCCAGGATGCTACCCATTTAAGGGGTTTGGGCCGTGGACCAGTTAAGAGTCAGGAATTGGAGCCAACCTCTTGTGACCCGCCTCCTCACGCGTGGCCGAAACTATATCGGACTTCTACTCATTCCAATTTAATTACCAATTAATTAAGTTAGATTGGTTAGCTTGTTAGGAATCAGTTAGAAGTCCATCACAATAACATTCGGTCACAACATAATACATCAAGCATACACACATTCATATTCATCCATACATTTCATGAATATACAAACTATGAATTAAAGAGAATATCCAAACAAGGAACAACATCATGTATTCACAAGTAAGCATAATAATTCCGATTCGTGCATTTATCTTATTTGCTGATCAATTAGCCACAAACACAAATCGAGTAACCAAGGGTAGCATACGGGGCATGAGAAGTTCATACCGTTCACCGTTGTACTTGTATCCAACTTTCCTCCGGTGTTCACAATCCAAGTCCTATGACATACATACAATCGAGCGATTAATCTAACTATCATTAACTAAACCCGATTACTCTTACGTTTCCTAACTCATACTTGCTATACCTTTACAGTCCTTATACTTACACATGGTTTACTTTCTCTTTATTACTTTTAAAACTTGTTTATACTCCTAATGACCTTTAAACATCCTTAATTAAGTCTTACTTATCTTATACTATCATTACCATTCACTTCCTTACCTTAAAACCCATATAATAAACTTAGTTTTACAATTTTTGGTTGGTCCGGGACCTTGTCCGGGTCTTAAGTCCCGGACCAACACATGGTCACAACTCTCGGCAGATTTTCAATTATGGTCCAGGACCTCATACTTAAGTTAAGTCCAGAACCCAGGCTTCTGAAAACTTTCGAATGGAAATCTAGTACTGGTCCGGGTCTTCATGCCCAAGGTAAGTCCCGGACCTTAAGTTCACAAAACTCTTAGATGGTTTAATAGGGGTGGTCCGGGTCCTTGCACTGGACTTAAGTCCCGGACCACTCCTTGCTCTAACTCTCGGATACAAAATGCAGCATGGTCTGGGTCTTTGTCTGGGGACTAAGTCCCGGACCAGCCGCTGTACATAGCAGATTTTGACATTTTCTTTATCTGTGACAAACCAATCTTTGCCTAATCAATTCTCCATGGTTCCTACACTTAATCCCATATATTTTAGCACCTAATATGTCACCTAAACATGTTCAAATCCACTACTAACCTATTACTCCTCTTGTACTAATTCACTCACATATTTTCTAAGTTCTCATTTCAGCACTTACATTTTCTTCCTTTAGTTGCATTATGCTACAGATTTTGACTCTCATTTTCTCCATCTATAGCTCCCTCATCTAGTGTTATTTCTAAAGCTTACAATACACTAACTATCTCTTTAGCCTACCCACTAACTAGCTCAACCTAAAATCTGTTGCAAAGATATATTTTTACCTAGTTTCTAGTTCTTAGGTGTTCTAGTTATAGGTAAATTTTGACATAACCTCCCCTAAATTCTTGCATTCTCACCACATCATTAGTTCACCATTGCTACCCAATTCACCTGTTTTCAATAACACCAATATACATAGCTCTCATACACAAATACCAAACACTAAACACTCCAAAAATTCCTGCACTCTACATCCAATTCCAGCTAGGTTTTGACAGTTTTTAAATGTCTTTCAAGCTTCAAAATACTTTAGTTCTTCCTACACATTACACTACTACTCATTACCATTTTACAATACACATTTTAAACTTCTAAAATCTGTTACATAAGTATTTACGAAACTACACAAGTGAGGATAATTACCTTGTTTTTCTTCTAGTTTTTCTTTTCTTCTTCTTTCTTCTTCCTTCCTCTTTCTCTTTTCCCAACAGCTATGAAGATTCAAGCTCTACACTACAGCCCATACATACCACCATTTTAATTCAACTAGCCCTTGGACTACATTAAAGCTTTTAAGGCAAGTTTCTAGGGTTTAAGAATTTATTACCTTGCAAGGGAGTAGGTGAGGCTTGGAACAGCACTAGAGCAATATTTCTACTCCTCAAACAATGCCCAAAATCGGCTGGAACAAAAGGGATAGGAGCTCACAACTTAGAAATTTCTATTTTGAGAATAAGAGCAAGAAAAGGTAGTGCTTTTGGATTTCTTTTTACCTTAAACCAAAGAGGTGAAGAAGGGGCTTCTAATGGTGGTCTCCAAGCTCCAAAGCATGAATACCCATGGAGATGAAAATGCTTGTTTTTGAATTTTAAAAAGAGGGTAGTGATCTCCTTGATGAGAGGAACACAATGGTATAATTTTTGTAATTTTTGGTGAAGGATTGATGGGTTAACAAGAGGAGAGAAGATGGTTGTGGGTGTGGCTTCTCTCAAATCGCCATTGTTGGTGTTCTTGGGGAGGAAGAAAATCAGAGAATGAAAGAGAGGTGTTGTACGTAGAGAATAGAAGGGAATAGAGGAGAGAGAGTGTAGATTGCTTTTTGACTTACTTTAAGGTTTTGTACTTTAGCAAATTAGAAACTATTAAAAGAGAGAAGGGGACAAGGGGCATCCGGCTACACTCAGCCCTCTATGGGTTTTAAAAATTTTATTTACTATAATGGACACACTAGTTTGAGTTATTTATGCTTTTACCCCACAACTTCCCGTTTTTGACAGTTTTTACTATTTTCTCGTTTTATTGATTTTATTGGTTCTAGACCTTCACCAATGTTTATTAATGACCATTTAGTTGACTAAAATTGTTACGAGTCTATTTGACCCGCTTAAAGTCACGTTTTCCCGGTTTCCTTGAAAAACGTGCTTTAAGGTTCGTTAGTGTTTTTAAATCATTTTAAAGATTCATTTTCTTCAGGATTTGTTCCCTCATGATTATTTAGACATAATTAAGCTTCTAAATTACTTATTAGCCTAATGAATCACTATTTTTAATTACGGGGTATTTCATAGAGGTAAAGCACATGGGCCAAAATGATTTCTAAACCATGTTCTTGATGTGAATTGGAATTTGGGCCAAGTAATTATGATTGGGCCTAAAAGATGACGCCTGTGTCTAGGATCTTGGGTCAAAGCCCAAGTGAAAAGTCTTCCTAGACTAGAATGAGCCTTGAAATGGAAAGGCGTGATGGATTTTCATGAACTGTTTTAGGTGGATTTGTTTTTCATGGGCCTAGAACTAAATTGATAATTAAAATTGGGCCGAAAGAGAAATCACGTAAGTCTAAACTTCTGGGCCGAAACCCAAATGATTCACCTATCAAACCAAACAGGGCCCTTGGGCTGCAAATAATGCCTACGAATTCGGGTTAGGCTGAGTTGATGTAGGAAAGATCATATCAATTTCTAAGCTTGGTAGTGGGCTGATCATACAAGAAATTAAGGCCCACACAAGTTCAACATGTCCTCACTAGACGCTTAAATCAAACCGGGTATGGATCGATCTGGAGAGGTGCTTGGGGCATGAGCCCAAGTTACCACAAAGGAATAGGGCTTGCACGCTATTCTCTTTGGGCTTCCCCACTTTTTCCACATCACCTGAAGGTGTGCGTCAACGGTCAGGTCTTTGACTGACCAAACAATGGGCTAGGTAAGGACACTGCTAGGAAAACGCTTGGGGCTAAGGCCGAGGTATTAAGGGGATGTGGTTAGACGACATCCTCCTTTTTTCCCCCGCTTATTCACATCACCTAGAAGGTGTGAGTCCCTGACAGGGGACCCTCAAACGGGTCCCGGGGTGAAATTGGTTTGCGTGGACCCTCGCTCTCATATGATGCAAAGGTGCAGAAATTTAAATTGCGCACAAAAGTAAACAAGCAATGTAATAAAGCCATAAATAAACATTTTCGAGTTAAGCCCTCTTTCTTAAAATTAAACAAGTTAAAATTAAAAAGTTGTCCCCAGCAGAGTCGCCAGTCTGTGAGCCTCGATTTTTAAACCCTACCTTATGTTGATTAAGTTGATTAGGATCTAATCAGGTTTTAGGTCCACTTATAACCTAAGATTAATAACTATGTCATATAACAATAATTATTAAGACCTAAGCTAGCTCACTGGAACCTATTATGAGTCGCCACCTAATTTTAACCTAGATCAAATTAGGAAAGGAGAGTTCGGGTTCGGGGCTTGGTATACGACTTATTTAGGGTTCAATTACTTTCATTACCCCTAGAAGTCGTTTTTCCTCTACTTAGTTTAATTACGGCTTATTACGAGTCATTTTAACCTAAGTGCGCAAGCTTCTGTTTTTTGTGTTTTTTAGCATTTTTTGACAGAAAATGAAAGTGAAAGTTGAAATTACCTAAACTAGGGTTTTGGAGGCAGAATTAGGTCAAATTTTGTTTCCGTCCGTGACTACGGACCTAATGTCCGTACTCACGGACCCTAGTTAATGTATGTGGAAATAAAAGTCTAATTAAACAGAAAATGAAAATTTGGAAAGTCTGGGGCCACGGACATTGTTTAAAGAAAACCTAAAATTTGAAAAATTTAAAATCCCGCCACCGTCCGTGGTTGTCCGTGGTCCCGGACCATAGGTCCGAGGTCCCGGACCACCCACGGACGGGGGTTTTCTGGTGGTTCCCGACGGTGTTTTCGGCTAAAAAAATATGCACGTGTAGCCTGAAAGGTATACAATACGTTAGTAATTGAAAGATTGCAGTTTGAAATCTAATTATGCACGAAACTTGACAAACAAGTAACTAGGCAGAAGCAAAAGCAATTAGCAATACAGAAACCGAAAAGGGTTGGTTTGAGCCCAAAATTTAACAGAGAGTTAATAAGGTTGTGGGGAGTAAGAAAAGTAGAATTATAACTTGTTTTACCCTCAAATTCAAGATGATTCATCACGTAGGGATTCTTCGGGGCTCCGATGATGCCGGTTCCGGATTGAGTTCGACCCGAGCTTCTGGTTGTTGATTGTTGATGATGTTCTTCACGTTTTGGAGGTGGTTTGGTTGATGTTTGATGATTGTTGATGTGTTGGGAGTTGAAAAATGTGTTTAGATGGTGATTTCGGGGGATTTTTGATGTGATTTTGGTGCTTGGATGTGTAAAAACGTGAAGAGAATGAGACAGATGCCTTCTTTGAGAGTCTAGGGTTCTTGAGGTTCTGATTTGATCATGGGATAAGGTTCCTTATATAGGCCTTGTTAAAGATAGAAAAATCCGGTAAAAACCGAGATTTACCGACATTTTAGCTCAAGGGCTTTCAAAAGGAATTTGATTATGAAATTTTACACATGGGTAAAGGATGATATTTCTGATTTTTCTAAAGTGGAACCGAATTTTTTGGATATTGGAATATTTTTAAATTCAATTTCTCGTTAGATTCAATCAGAAATTGCTAGAAAATTATTGGAAACTTGAAAAATCAAAATTCCAATGTCATTACGCTTCTAATGTCATCCTCTATCATGGGTTAACATTTCAAAGCATTTTGAACTGATTTGACCCTTATTTGGAGGAGAGAGAAAGCCTATAGGGGGCTTAGAAGCCTTGAAAAATTGCGAAAATGCCCCTAGAGATGATTAAGCTGTCCCTAGTACTCTGAAATGTGCCGATCGAAATTGGAACCCTCGCTACTAGCCTATTAGTAGAGACCCTCTTCCGGGGGGGTTGAAATTTTGGGTATAACAGGCTGTATTCAACTTAATACTCTTAATCCCATGGTACACTAATCTGGATTCTCCACCAAATATCAACACGTCTCCTGACTTCAAAATAATCTTTCTCGCCTTGTCCATCCTCTTCTGATCACCGTATAGAAACTCAGCATCAACTCCAATGGAGAATGATACAACTGGTATCCCTTTGGTGATTGACTCAGATTTCTCATCTCGGTCCTGGTGTAATCCAATTTTCCCCCCTTTCTCATAGAAATTTACAATACAAACGTCGGCTTCCATGTCCGGTATAGGGTTGGTTTCTAATTGTTGTGCAATCTTGACCACTTCTGTCACCAAAGTTTGAAAAATATCGGGTATCCTAGGAACTCGTGCTCCATCTATCTTTCTTACCTCTTGATACTACCTAGTTTGTGGATCCCAATCCTTACCCATACACATCATATACAATTTAAGTTTTGATCCACTCCCATATCCTGGAATATAAAATCCTCCAAGACCTATTCCCAAAGTTCTACATTCTTTTACAATGGCTATTTGTTCATCTAAGGTTAGATATTGCTTGAGTAAGATCATGCCGGGTCGAAGTACTTGGCACTCTGCCTCTGGATATTCCTGACCTTCGCTCATAGGCTCAAGTGATCTCGGTCTCATAGGTATGGGGTAACAAATGTCAAAGTGTCCTATTAGGTGAGAGGTTTCCAAAGTTAGGTCTCTTTAAATTTTATTCATACTAAACACATACAAGTCTCATCGACTGATAACTGTAAACACACATTCATGCATCATGCTTTTGGTTTAGGTTTTAGGCTTACCGGTATCGCGCTGAGCGCTAACCTCAGCGCCTGAAGCTCCCACTGAATACAGGGTGTTGATAAGCCGCAGACTTATCATATTTTATGCACTAGATTTAGTATTATATTTATCTAAATAAAGTTATATTTATGTTATTTATGCTTATTATGTGTTAAAGTATAATATTTTTACAGACTTATGTTTTTATGAGTTTTCTGTGCAAGGAATGATTTTCTAGGCAAAAGTTCAGTTGAAGCCGGACTCCAAGCCGGGTTGTTTCTGCACGGCATAAGCACAGAATAGAAAAGAGGCCTTGCCGGACCTAATGCCGGGTAGATTCCATCCGGCATAAGTAAAGAGTCGCCACGGTTGACCAAGAGATAGCAGTTATTGACCGTTGGTGAAAAGGATGATGTCGGGTGTGATGTCGGGTATCTTCTACCCGGCATATGCACTGTTTCGCACGGAATTGACGGTTTCGACCGTTAGCAGTTGGGAGAATTTATCACGTGTGCCGGCTACTGGTGATCCGGCACGACGCCCGGCAACGACACAATTAATGCCTATAAATAGGCAGAGGAAGGCTACAATTTAACACACTTCAACATACCAAATCACGCCATTCACTTCTCTATTTCCGCCCACATTCCATCTGTTGGTGTCCAAGAGTTTCTACGGATCCATCCACGAAGAAGAAGAGAAGATTATCTTTTCGGGTTAAGGCTTTTGATTAATCTCCTTCTCCCCCATGTATTTCTTCTTTAATTGGAGTGGATGGTGAAGTAGAGATCCTTGTTAGGCTTTGGCTAGGGATGACTTCCTTCTATGTAAACAATATGATTATTTCAATACAAATTCAAGCATTCATTAAGATTCTGGTTCTTATGGCAAAGGAATTAGTTGATCACTCATTCTCTTTATGCAAATTCTACTTGAGGGGGAAAAGCCCGAGAGTAGGATAGGTTAGACAAATCTTAATGGTCTTTGATGTTTTCACCTATAATTTAGGGTTAGCATTAAAGATTACGAGTTAATCCATCTTCCCCCATCTCCTTGTTCATTTCGTAGCATGACATATGCTCGATTTGTTAATGGGTTTTGAGTTTCTTGTTCGAAGCAAGAGAGTGGTTTTCACCATATGAACGTGCCGGATGCACTGTCGGGTGCTTCCTGTCCGGCACATTCAAGAATTTGAATATGCCGTGCATCTGATGTCCGGCAGGACATCCGGCGCAATCATGTTGGTTGGTTAAGTTCGTGTCTTGAAGTTGCATTGCGTGATCATGTTGTTACTTAGGGTGGTTTAGTCCTAAACCTCGCATTTAGATAGGTTTTAGTTAAATTATGGTGTCATTTACTTTCCCCCCTCATTATTATAGAATAGGCTTTTGCCCGAATTAGGACTAATTTTCTATAAGTCCCTTGGGTTCGATACTCTTGGTCGTAATTTGCTCATGCTATATTCCGACCGGGTTTTATTTGCTACCCGTAGTAGAGTGTAGGTTTAGTTATTTATTTTATCCATTTTGTATATGGTTTTTCCTACTAAAATCTCTGTTAGCAAATTGGCACCGTTGCCGGGGACTTGGAATTAGTCCAAGTCCTAAATTCGGTAAAACGCCCTATTCTTTATTCTTTGATTCTTTGATCCTTTGATTCCTTGATTCTTTAATTTATTTTCGCCCTTAGTTTTGCAGACTTGAATGTAACGTGCGGAGTGCCGGGTGTTTGTCACCCGGCAAACTCGGAGGAGGTCTGATGCCGGATACGTTTTACCCGGCATTGCGTCCGGCATGTTCAAAGTTTTTCAAAATTTCTTACAGTATTGAGTTCTTGGCAATTTAAATTTGTTCTTGCTTACTCCCTTTCGTTATTTCTCTCTCCTAATAGTCCCTATACTATGATTCTTTAATTTAGATTTCGAGTTTGAACTTGCCGTGTATTATGCCGGGTTTACTATACCCGACGTATGGGAGGAAGTCCTATGCCGGACAGGGTTTATCCGGCATGTCACCCGGCATGTTCAAATAAGTAGGGACAGTTACGATGATCCCATACAATCCCTTATTTACTCTTACATTTATTTTGATTATCCTTTACTTTTTCTTTTAATTAAGTTATGTTCGATTTTTGGTCACGCCGGGCAACATGCCGGTTTGTACACACCCGGCATTAGTGGAGGAAGTCCACTGCCGGGTAAGAGTCACCCGGCCCTCTGTCCGGCATTGCAGAATGTTATTTCTGAGTGGTTAAACTGGTGTAAAATTAAAAGAAAGGAAATTAAAAACTCAAATTATAAACGTCGGGCTGCAAACAATTCCCGGTCGTAGTTAGTATAACAAGTGTCGTATCCACAGGGAGATTGTTCAATTACCCTAGTCTTGGTAGTTACCTAAAAACTGTAAAAAGGGGTTTAGCCGGAGGCAAGCTTGATTTGTTGTTGGATTAATACAGAAATAATAAAAACAGTAAAAATGTGAATTAAGTGATGTGGATGGAAAAATGTATCCTAGGATAGCGGGGGAATTTCCTAAATTACTTAAACATATTTATAACCTTGTTTCAATTATTTATCGCCTATTAGAGTTAATAATTGTCAGTTACGAACTCTTAATAAAAGCCTTAATATTTTCCTGCTCAGTCCGGAGTGTAAATATCAAGATTAATTCCTTTGTGGTACCTAGACTATCTCAAAATCATATGTTGATAGTTACCAAATAAATGTAGTCGTTTGTCGCGTAAAACATTTAGCAATATTAGTTGAAAGGAATTAAAACAAGTTAAATGAGAGAAACAGGTGATAAATATTAATTTACGTAATATTAGAAATCAAACCCCCATCCTAGGATACAAAAGAAAATTACTCAGACATTAACGGAGATAAGAAGATTACACAGATAGATTTTGACATTAATTCAGAGGAAGAACTGGTCTGCTCTCCTCTCACTGCTGTTCTTCTATTTCTTTTGTTACTGCGTGAGTGTGGACTGATGTGGTGTTACGCGAGAGAATTAAATGGAAGCGAATGGATGAGTGTGGTGAACGAATTCTTCAGACTCCCGTCGTGTGTGGTCTGTTTTTGCAGTATTGGTGCTGGGTTTATATAGAGAATTAGCAGAGGCAGATCCGTACGTGATTGAGCATTGATTGCTCTCATTGATTTAGTTCATTGATTGCAGGGGACAGAGAGCTGGATGCGTGAGAGATTTATGGTAGGCGGTGCGGGAGTAGATAGATAACGGAATCAAGTTGAAGACGACGACTGCCCGAAGAAGAAACTGGTCGCGACTGTAATCAGCCTTGAGTCCGCCTGCATAACCGCCCAATAAGTGGCGGTTTGGTTCTTCACGTCCGCCTGGACAACCGCCCATTAAGTGGCGGTTCTATGTGTGGTGTCCGCCTCTAAGGGAGGCGGTTGAGTGTGAGACGTCCGCCTCGTGTACCGCCCAATAAGTGGCGGTTGCTTGTGTCTTGTCCGCCAGGCGGTTGCACGTGAGACGTCCGCCTGATATCGCGATGTACGGGTCGATGTACAAGCTTATTCTTCTACTAGCTCTAGATTCTTCGTTTGGGCTCCGTTTTCTGAGCCGTCTGCGCCTACGCGTTCGTCTCTTTGTCTACTTCACTCCCGGCTTGGTTTTCCTCATGTTAAACCAATAATTTTGTGAGATAAACAATAAAACATAAACTAGAGGAAAACTAACCGAAGTGGAGAAATGAGCAAGAAAAGTGCTAATATTATACATGAAATACACCTAAATAACATGCTCATTTGGACACTTATCACACCCCCACACTTATCTTTTTGCTTGTCCTCAAGCAAAACCATGTACCCAAGCAAGTAGGGAATGCTCAATATTAACAAATACTATTATGAAGGGTAGGATAAAGAAGTCAATAGTACATGATCTTTAAACTTTTTAGAGGAGTGTGATCCATCACCTACTGGTGGCATAGGTGTACTCAGGGCAAAAATAAAAATTAGAGTTTCGGGGTATGATCCGGAGTACTTCAATGCTTCTTGATTTAAGGTGACTTTGAGAACTTTTACCATGGCCAACTTCTCTCAAGAATGGGTATTGAGGAGAAAACAAAAGGAAAAATAGATTTATGCATTTTGTTTCACTTTTGCATAAGAGATGAGAAGATAATATGTAGGCATCAAGCCTTTGTATTTAAGAACACTCAACTCTCTTGTTGGTTACCAATGGTGTCTCGTAAGTCCCTTATTTATTATAATTTTCTTTTCTTTTTTTTTGACAGAGAAGCACCCCTTAGCAATCCCTAAGAAAGAAGACAGAAAGAACCCCTGAGCAATAAAAATCCAACCATTGCAGATCATTTGGTCACACCGCATAAAAATGCTCCTCAAAAGTAATCAAAATTTTAAAATTTTTGTACATTTTTGTACCATTTATCCCACAATTCATAACAATATTTATTCCTAAAGAGAACAACCCACATAAAAAGGGTTCACGATATTAAATTTGGACAAACGCAAGATAGGCAGAGAGATTAAGCATTTTAGCATAAAATGTCACCGAAAAGGGCACACTCCCCCACACTTAAATTGAACAACGTCCTCATTGTTCACCAGAAAAACAAGGGAAGGTTTCAGAAGGCCTTTTCGGTAAGTAGATAAAATAGAGAGAACACGAAGCTCACGAATATTCATTTAAGCACATAAACTCTCCTCTGCAGATTTTATTTAAATAAAAGCAAGGTTAAAGAAACTGGTACTCCCCTGATATTATTTTTGCTAGCGTGTATTGAACTTCCCCCACACTTGAGCTTCAGCCTCAAGTAGCGTAGCTTGGTTGCGGTGTAGACATGAAGTTGCACCTGCATAAGACACTAGAAGCAACCATACTATAAACGGGGTTAAGAGTTAGCAAAAATAAAATTCAAAGGGAACCTGAGAATTAAAACAGCATAAAAGCATATAAAAGATAAGTTCGTCCGGGTTGCCTCCCGGAAAGCTGCCCTTCTTTAACGTCTTTGGCTAGACGCTTTTGTGTTAGATCGATCCTGGGGGGTGGTTATGAGGAGTAGATCCAAAGCATGACTCGATGGTTTTTTTGAGAGTCCACCTGGATGCATGTTTTCTTTTCTTATCCCGCTCTTCGTCCGGGATTGGTGGTGGTATCTCTGTAATAGACATGCCGTCTGGAAGGGTAATAAACAGAAGTGGGGATGATGGTGATTGAGTATCCCTTACGAACTTGAGATCTTTGGATTTGCTATCTGGAGATCTTCCTGATGCAAACTCCAGCTTTTCGTTATAAGCTTGGAGGGTGATTTTCCCCTGGGCTACCCAAATGTGCACATCGGCTGTGGCAAGGAATGGTCGTCCAAGGATGAGAGGTGTAGTGGAGTTCTCTTCGATGTCTAGAATGACAAAATCGCATGGGAAGTATAAGTGCTCCACTTTGATGATAACATCCTCCACCACTCCGCTTGGGTATGTTACTGAACCATCTGCCAGTTGCAGGGTCATCTTAGTCTTTTTCATCTCTCCAATTCCCAGCTTTTTGAAAGTGGAGAGGGGCATCAAATTAATGGAGGCACCCAGATCGCATAGGGAGTATGGAAATGAGGTGCTACCAATTGTGACTGGAATGGTGAAACTGCCCGGATCATTGCATTTTGACGGTAGTGGTTTTTGTAGAGTAGCTGAACAAGCTACATTGAGAGGTACCGTACCGACTTCGGCCAATTTAGTTTTGTTGGATATGAGGTGTTTGAGGAATTTGGCATAGTTCGGCATTTTGGCAATGAGGTCGACAAACTGTATATTGACGTTTAGTTGCTTCAGCATTGCCAGGAACTTACCATATTCATTATCCAACTTCTGCTTCTGGAGTCGGTGGGGAAATGGTATAGGCGGTTCTTGTGAAGAAGGTTCTGAAGCTGGTGGAATAGTGAGGATGGTGGGAGATGTTTTTTCTACCGGGACCTCAACTGTTTCTTCACTATCCTCTTTGGATTCTTCTGATTGTTGCGGGATGTGAATCTCGTCGGTTTTCTTACCGCTTCTCAAGGTTATCGCCTTAACCTTTCCTTCTTCTTCAAATTCGAGCTTCTCATTTTCATAACCGGCTACCAAGTTCTCGAGGTAGGTATTCTCAGATTGAATGCGCTTTTTATAGACTTTGGCGGTGCTTTCCAATTCAGCTACATTCCTTTTGGAAGTTTCGATTGCTACAACCCACTCCTGGAGGGAAGGGTGTAGTTCTGGAACTTTAGCTGTTTTAGCCACCTCTGTCTTTTCTGCATCGTGCTCCTTCACATAGATGCACTTGGCTTGCTCTCTTGGATTTGGTTCATTTTGGCTGGGGAGAGCCCCTGGCGGTCTGCGAGCAAGTTGTTCTGCGATTTGATTGAATTTACCTTCGATTTTCTGGTTGAAGGCTTCTTGCGCAGAAAGCTGGTTCTGAGTAATGGACATGAATCCCTTCATCATCTCTTTGAGTTCTACGTTTGGATCAAAGAGGATGAAGAGTTGTTGTTGTTGTTGTTGTTGTTGTTGTTGGAAACCTGGAGGGGCACCTTGTGCTCTATAACCCACATTAGAGTTTGGTTGGGGTCTGTTCCCCTGATAGGCATTGGAATTGTTGTTCTGCCCTCCTTGGTTCTGATCATTTTTTCCATGAGAAATTCGGGTGATTTCTCCATGGATAGTTGTTGTTGATGTTATTGTTGTAGGAATTACCGGGGCGGTTTCCTATGAAATTACTTCGTAGTGGTTTTTATTCGCACTGATGAGTTTCATGAGGACCGGCGCATATGACACATCTTTCTGTAGGTGGAACTGGTGGTGAACTTGTAGGTGGGGAAGCTATTTTTTTACAATTTCGTTTTGAGATGTTGTTAGCTTTTCCACCATCTTCGCAAGGGACGAGATCTGGGCTGACAAATGATCTGTAGGCTCAACATGGAGTAGGCCTGCTGCTCGTGGTGTTCTGCCTTTGGATCTCGTCCACTGTCTTGTATTGCTCGTCATGGTTTCGAGAAGGTCCATTCCTTCTTTAGGAGATTTCATCATGAAACTTCCTCCTGCAGAGGAATTGACGAGTAGTCGGTTCCCATCATCCAGACCGTTGAAGAATGACAAGCAAAGGGATTGATCGTCAAGACCATGGTGGGAACATTTCATTAGCATATCTTTGAATCTGTCCCACGCGTCGTACAACGTTTCTCCCGGCTCTTGACAGAAAGTGTTGATTTCACCGATCAATTGCCTCGTTCTACTGGTTGGGTAGTATTTGGCAAGGAATTTTTGGGCCATTTGAAGCCATGTGGTGATTGATCGGGAGGGAAGGCTTCGGTACCACCTGTTTGCTGAATCCGATAATGAGTGAGGAAAAAGTTGTAGTCGGATTCTTTCTTTGACATTGCCGGTTTGACCAAAGGAATTGCAGAAGTCTAGGAAGAGACTCAGATGATTTGGAGCTTCATCTGGGTTCGCTCCACTAAACTTGCCTAGATCCCGGACGGCGGTGATGTAGTGAGTTTTGAAAACCCATCGTCCGGCTTCTTGCGGTGTTAGCTCGGGGAGAACTATAGCTGATGCTCTCCCTTCGGTATCCGGTTGGTGGTAGTCAGATAGGGCACGGTGTTCTGGTTGATTTGCCTGGTCTATTTCATTTATAACTTCGTTATTGGCCATGGCTTGATTTCTCAGGTTTCTTTGTGCTTGTAATAAAGTGCGCTCGGGTTCGGGGCTCGGACTGATTGGTGGAGAGCCTCGGGTTCGAGTATTTGGCATGCACAGAAGATAACTTGTGGTTTGTCAGAAACTGCAAAATTAGTTAGTAGATAGAATAAGAAAGGCAGAGATATTGGTTAGGCTGATAAGCAACACATATATTTTTTTTTCGTATTTTTTTTTGTATTTTTTTATTTAAACAAGAGTAAAATGACAGAATATTAAATGACAAGGGAAAGAAATGACAGAAAATTAAAGTTAGGAGTTAGTATACAGAAATTATAAGTTAGTAGTTAGTATACAATGGAAAGAAATGTTAAGGACAATGGAAATGAAATGTTAAGGACAATGGAAAGAAATGACAGGAAATTTTAAGTTAGTAGTTAGGGACAATGGAAAGAAAGGACAATGGAACGAAATGACAATGGAACGAAATGACAATGGAACGAAATGACAGGAAATTTTAAGATGTTAGGAGTTAGATGTCCAAAGTCCGAAGTCAAATGTCCAAGTCAGGTCAGAAGTCCGATGTCCAATTCAGATGTCCGAGGTTAACAATTTAATAGTATTAACAGATTATTTTAATACAGCGAGTGAACTACCGGAAACTAGGGAAATTGATGGAATCAATCTCCCCGGCAACGGCGCCAATTTGCAGAAGGTTATTTTCTGAGTGGTTAAACTGGTGTAAAATTAAAAGAAAGGAAATTAAAAACTCAAATTATAAACGTCGGGCTGCAAACAATTCCCGGTCGTAGTTAGTATAACAAGTGTCGTATCCACAGGGAGATTGTTCAATTACCCTAGTCTTGGTAGTTACCTAAAAACTGTAAAAAGGGGTTTAGCCGGAGGCAAGCTTGATTTGTTGTTGGATTAATACAGAAATAATAAAAACAGTAAAAATGTGAATTAAGTGATGTGGATGGAAAAATGTATCCTAGGATAGCGGGGGAATTTCCTAAATTACTTAAACATATTTATAACCTTGTTTCAATTATTTATTGCCTATTAGAGTTAATAATTGTCAGTTACGAACTCTTAATAAAAGCCTTAATATTTTCCTGCTCAGTCCGGAGTGTAAATATCAAGATTAATTCCTTTGTGGTACCTAGACTATCTCAAAATCATATGTTGATAGTTACCAAATAAATGTAGTCGTTTGTCGCGCAAAACATTTAGCAATATTAGTTGAAAGGAATTAAAACAAGTTAAATGAGAGAAACAGGTGATAAATATTAATTTACGTAATATTAGAAATCAAACCCCCATCCTAGGATACAAAAGAAAATTACTCAGACATTAACGGAGATAAGAAGATTACACAGATAGATTTTGACATTAATTCAGAGGAAGAACTGGTCTGCTCTCCTCTCACTGCTGTTCTTCTATTTCTTTTGTTACTGCGTGAGTGTGGACTGATGTGGTGTTACGGGAGAGAATAAATGGAAGCGAATGGATGAGTGTGGTGAACGAATTCTTCAGACTCCCGTCGTGTGTGGTCTGTTTTTGCAGTATTGGTGCTGGGTTTATATAGAGAATTAGCAGAGGCAGATCCGTACGTGATTGAGCATTGATTGCTCTCATTGATTTAGTTCATTGATTGCAGGGGACAGAGAGCTGGATGCGTGAGAGATTTATGGTAGGCGGTGCGGAGGATAGATAACGGAATCAAGTTGAAGACGACGACTGCCCGAAGAAGAAACTGGTCGCGACTGTAATCAGCCTTGAGTCCGCCTGCATAACCGCCCAATAAGGCGGTTTGGTTCTTCACGTCCGCCTGGACAACCGCCATTAAGTGGCGGTTCTATGTGTGGTGTCCGCCTCTAAGGGAGGCGGTTGAGTGTGAGACGTCCGCCTCGTGTACCGCCCAATAAGTGGCGGTTGCTTGTGTCTTGTCCGCCAGGCGGTTGCACGTGAGACGTCCGCCTGATATCGCGATGTACGGGTCGATGTACAAGCTTATTCTTCTACTAGCTCTAGATTCTTCGTTTGGGCTCCGTTTTCTGAGCCGTCTGCGCCTACGCGTTCGTCTCTTTGTCTACTTCACTCCCGGCTTGGTTTTCCTCATGTTAAACCAATAATTTGTGAGATAAACAATAAAACATAAACTAGAGGAAAACTAACCGAAGTGGAGAAATGAGCAAGAAAAGTGCTAATATTATACATGAAATACACCTAAATAACATGCTCATTTGGACACTTATCAGGCATAACCAAAAATTTGTTCATTCGTGTATTTTCATAATTTTAATTATGTCATTATATTATTTCTTTTATTATTACGAATATTATAACGTTTTCTCTTGCTCCTCCTGAAGTTATCCAAGTGAATGCTTCTTCGGTCAACAAGTACTCCTGACAATTTAGCCAACCTTGATCCGGAGATCGAGAGAACCCTACTTCATACTTTAAGGCAACAAAGAATTCTACAAGAAGTAGATCCTACACCAATGGCAGCACCTACCGTCCGTAACATAAACCGGCCTTCTAACCAAGGCCAGAAACCAGCAATCGACCTTCCTCTCCTTCCTCAAAACGAATACGATGAATGGCAAAAACTTAAGCCATATCATCAAATTAGATGCATAAAGGAGTTGGGTCTTTTTGACGGTACAAATCCGGACGATGCTTTGCTCCACGTCACTAAATTTCTACAGCATACAAACAGCCTAACCTCCACAAATAACGTCCTCCAATATGCCAGCCTTTCCCTCTTCCCCCATAGCCTTACAGGGAATGCCAGTAAGTGGTACCACAGTCTAACCCCCAGTACCATCACCACATGGGAGGACATGGCAACCAAGTTTTATGACAAGTTCATGCCTCCAAGTCACACCCTGGAGATGATCGCCGAGATATACAACTTCAGACAACCCACCTCGGAGAACATCTGCGAGACTTAGGACAGATTCAAAGGGTTGCTACGCACATGTCCACACACGGCCTCACCAAGGAACAACTATCTCAGTTGTTTTACAAGGGATTGGTCAACCAATGCAAGACCATGATCCTTTCCTCCCTTGGTGCAGACATATTGAAGAAGCCTGGAGATCAATTCCTTAGTGGAGTTGAATCTCTTTGCGAAGAGATTAGAGATTGGGCCACAGGTGGAACCAGGGGTGGTACCGCTGGTTTATTCCAAGTGGAAGAGGGCAACTCCAAATTCGACAAATTGATGCAAAGTCATGAGCAGTTATTGGAGAGTAATGCCCAGACGTCAACGAAGGTTAGTGCTCTACAGAAAGTGATGGAGCAAATAGCAATGAACAAACTTCCTCAACAAGCGAACGTGGTTAGTGCACGACCGCACGCTCCGAGCCCTGATATGCCAGAGTTTCAGAATGTTGAGGAAGTCAACTATGTGAGTAACCAAGGGTATCGACAGCCATGGCAACAGGGGCACCAACCCCCTCAACACTTCCAGAGTCAAGCCGGCTACCAGGGAGGTCCAAGGCAATTCATACCATCCCATCCTGCATCATCATCAGAGACTGAAATGGCTGAACTTCGTGACATGATGTCAGCCCTGATGAACAAGACCCAGGATACTCACAACGAGATCTCGACCATTCGCAAGGAGCACAAATCGTTGCAGTTGCAACTACAGCAACTTCTGACGCAACCGCGACAACAAGGTCAGCTCCCATCCCAAACACAAACCAATCCACGGGAGCATGCGAATTCAGTCACCATTCTACCTAGGATCTCCAAGGATGCCAAATAGCCTAAAAGGCTAAGTGTAGGGCAGTTCCTCCTCACGCCTTCACTATCAAACAGGGGAGCCCTTCGTATCATTTATTTTTTTCTCTTTTAATTTTATGTTATTGCTTTTAAATTGCTTTCATTATAGTTGTTTCAAGTTTCTTAAAAAAAAAGAGTTTTACTTATTCGTTTTCTTTCGAACACTGGGGACAGTGTTCCTGCCAAGTGTAGGGCAGAGACCCCCCCTTAAAAAAATAATAAGTTTTTTTTATAATATGCATAAGTTTTGCGTTTTATTCAATGTTTTACTAAACGTTTTGCATGTTTTTGATTGAGATAAGATTAAGAATGACTAAAAGCTTGTTCTCTCAAGAGGTAAGCTCTCTAATGACTTATAGATTCCTGTTTTTAACTTTTTGATTCTCTTTATTAACATGAGTACATGATCTTTCTCCTAATTCTTTCCTTTATGTACTTATGGGTGTTATTCTTTTCTTTCCAAATTGTGAAAAATCTTTTAGGTGAAAATCTTAAAAAGGGTTTTTTGTGCAAAAGAAAGAAGAAGAAAAAGAAAAAAAGAAAGAAAAAAATCTTCTTCCAAAGGAAAAGCATTATATTCCTAGAGGTTGCAAAAGTGCCTCTGAATAAAAGCAAGAAAAGAGAGTTTTTCCTTTTATTTTTCTCCTAAATTCCCCGTTCTTCAATGCAAAAAAAAATCATGGTTGATTCAGAAACTCTTGCAAAATAGGGCTGATTCATAAAACCATTGATGAGAGTCTTGGCCACATTCAGAAACTCTTGAAAAATAGAGCTGAATGATGAAACCGGAAAAAGGAGAGATTGCAAATCCCTTATGTAAATAGCCCAAAAGTTTTTGATCGGTTTTGAAATTCCTTGTTTTATACCCATTAGTATGTTTCGATAGAATAAGGTAGATAAGTGATACTTATGAATTAGAGTCATATAGTTGGAAATATTTATCTACATTTCATTCTAGAGTTTATCTGTTTTGTGCATAAGTAATTACTCCTTTCTAATCTTGTTTTGCTCGAGGACTAGCAAAAGGTAAGTGTAAGGCCTTGATAAGCCGCAGACTTATCATATTTTATGCACTAGATTTAGTATTATATTTATCTAAATAAAGTTATATTTATGTTATTTATGCTTATTATGTGTTAAAGTATAATATTTGTACAGACTTATGTTTTTATGAGTTTTCTGTGCAAGGAATGATTTTCTAGGCAAAAGTTCAGTTGAAGCCGGACTCTATGCCGGGTTGTTTCTGCACGGCATAAGCACAGAATAGAAAAGAGGCCTTGCCGGACCTAATGCCAGGTAGATTCCATCCGGCATAAGTAAAGAGTTGCCACGGTTGACCAAGCAATAGCAGTTATTGACCGTTGGTGAAAAGGATGATGTCGGGTATCTTCTACCCGACATATGCAATGTTTCGCACGGAATTGACGGTTTCGACCGTTAGCAGTTGGGCGCATTTATCACGTGTGCCGGCTACTGGTGATCCGGCACGACGCCCGGCAACGACACAATTAATGCCTATAAATAGGCCGAGGAAGGCTACAATTTAACACACTTCAACATACCAAATCACGCCATTCACTTCTCTATTTCCGCCCACATTCCATCTGTTGGTGTCCAAGAGTTTCTACGGATCCATCCACGAAGAAGAAGAGAAGATTATCTTTTCGGGTTAAGGCTTTTGATTAATCTCCTTCTCCCCCATGTATTTCTTCTTTAATTGGAGTGGATGGTGAAGTAGAGATCCTTGTTAGGCTTTGGCTAGGGATGACTTCCTTCTATGTAAACAATATGATTATTTCAATACAAATTCAAGCGTTCATTAAGATTCTGGTTCTTATGGCAAGGGAATTAGTTGATCACTCATTCTCTTTATGCAAATTCTACTTGAGAGGGAAAAGCCCGAGAGTAGGATAGGCTAGACAAATCTTAATGGTCTTTGATGTTTTCACCTATAATTTAGGGTTAGCATTAAAGATTACGAGTTAATCCATCTTCCCCCATCTCCTTGTTCATTTTGTAGCATGACATATGCTCGATTTGTTAATGGGTTTTGAGTTTCTTGTTCGAAGCAAGAGAGTGGTTTTCACCATATGAACGTGCCGGATGCACTGCCGGGTGCTTCCTGTCCGGCACATTCAAGAATTTGAATATGCCGTGCATCTGATGTCCGGCAGGACATCCGGCGCAATCATGTTGGTTGGTTAAGTTCGTGTCTTGAAGTTGCATTGCGTGATCATGTTGTTACTTAGGGTGGTTAGTCCTAAACCTCGCATTTAGATAGGTTTTAGTTAAATTATGGTGTCATTTACTTTCCCCCCTCATTATTATAGAATAGGCTTTTGCCCGGATTAGGACTAATTTTCTATAAGTCCCTTGGGTTCGATACTCTTGGTCGTAATTTGCTCATGCTATATTCCGACCGGGTTTTATTTGCTACCCGTAGTAGAGTGTAGGTTTAGTTATTTATTTTATCCATTTTTATATGGTTTTTCCTACTAAAATCTCTGTTAGCAGGTGTTTCTTCCTGAAACTATTTCCTTTCCCTTCTGACTCCCGGATGAGGATGGCTGTCCTGCCGGTCCTCTACTGTAGGTATTAGTCTGTGGCGCTTGGCCTCCTCGTGATCCGCTCGCCTCTATGGCTGGGGTCCTATGTGAATCTATAGATCCCTTATACACTCTGCTTGCTGGGTTGGAAAAGCATTCATACTCTCGGTGGCCTTCCTTTTTGCAATAGCGGCACTCCACCTTCCTTCCTGAACAATCTATGCCGGGGTGATCATTTCCACAGCGCTTACAGTAGTAGTGGCGCTGGGGTGGCTTATTGCCTGTTGTTATACAACATGTTTTAGTAAAGGCATTGCTAATAAATATTTTGGTTAAGTGAGAGGTGGGTATCCTCACCCTTTGGTGGTGCCGATCTAAGTGGCTGAGCATTTATAGCTGGGCCGGTGAAACGAGGGACCTGTTCCTTCGTCTTCTGACTCTGGAAGTCCTTCCGCCCCTTCTTTTTATCGAAGAATTTCCTGCTAAGGTTTTAGGTTTAGTGACCAATTTTAAGTATAGGTAATAAATGGGAAACTCATTCTCAATCTTAGGTTTCTTACTTTCCCTTCTTGTAGTAACCGCCAGAGTTTGCTCCCCCATCTTCTCCTTCAGTACTCTTTCTCTTCTTTCCTTGGGCCTCCTCCCTGGACAGGAGCATTAACTCGGTTGCTGATGCGGCGTCATAGCATTCTTGTATAGTAGTGAAACGTATTGCTCTCATGGCGCCCTGGATGCGATATTGAAAACCTCCCATAAATTTCTGAATCTTTGCGGCGTCGGAGTAGTCGACCCCTGGAATGCAATCTAGCAGACTGATGAATCGTGCGTAGTACTGATCAACCGTCTGACTCCCCTGGATCAGGGTATCGAATTCTTGCCTCTTCCTCTGCTTCAGGTGTTCGGGGTAGTACTTCTCCCATAATACTTCCACAAACGCTGTCCATCCAAAGTTTGGTGTAGCTCTATGGTGGCCCTCGACAGACCGCCACCAAATATCTGCTGCGGAAATACCCCTAACCTTAAAAACTTAATTAAATGATATATTAATGATCTAAGAAGGTTAATAGTCATCTTAATACCATTGGGGAACAATCTAAGATCTCAACAAGGCAAAAACATGCCTTACGATCTGTAAAGCCAAAAATGTGCTTTAAGAAACCATAGAGATTGTATGACCTCAATTAGGATCCAAAGTGGATTCATAAGTATTATAATTATGTAATGGACACTATAAAACTATTCTCAAAGGAAACCAAGCTCAAAAACATGTTCTAACACAAATTGTGCTTTAAAAGTCCTTAAAGCATGTTTTTGAGAAAATTGACTTTCTGAGTGGGTTTTGAGTGGTGTTAGGCATTGGATTAGACCTTGTTATAATAATGTACTATAATTTACCACATTAGAAGGTCTAACTCCAATATTTCAAAAACAAAACAGAAATATGACATTCATTTGTGAATAGTAACCCAAATAGTGCATTTTAAGCAATATTGACTAAGTCAAGTCAATGGTCAAGACTTGACTCATCCATAACCAAAATGAGGTGGCAGCTTAAGGGATGGAGGATAGCACATCCACCTTTTATCAAATATCAAGCCAATTTGGTGAATCACCATTTACTATTCCATTTTCTACTTTTCATTCATTAAAACACAAATTCTTTCTTTCTCTTTCCTCTTGTCCCATTCCAGCTGAGCCCTTAGCAGTTCCTAAAGCTCTCAAGCTGTGTTCTTGAGCATTCAAGGCAAATCAAACTCATTTCCACCTAAGGTAATGGTTTAGGGCATATTTTAGCTCTTTTTCTTCATCTCTTCATCACCTACACATGGAGCTTATAATCTATCACTTTCCGTGGCTTATTCTCAGTATTTTAAACCTTGAACAAGATCCATTCTTGGCTGAAGCAACCCTTGGGACCAAGGTGGTCAAAATTTCCATTATAAGGTAAAAACATACCTTAAGGATTCTTACTCTCATCCGTTTCTTCTTCTGTTTTCTATGAGTTTATTTCACTCATAATCTTCATATTTTCATGTTTATTCAGTGGGTTAACCACTTGGAGCAAGAGTGGCAGAAAATCAAGAGAAAAATCATTCTTTAAGGCATTTTGCCAAGGTAAAATCTATTACCATAGCACCTTGCTGTTGTCTAGCTATTCCCCATGTGTTTATGGTGAATTTAAAACCATGTGGTGATCTTGATTCAGGCCGAAAACCATTTGAGACTACCATTCCTTTTTAAGGTGATTTTTGCCTTAAATCTTACATTTAATTGTTCCTTATGGTTAGCTCATGCTTGGAGTGTAACCATATCTCATTTTGGTGTATTAAACATGTTTAAGTGCTGTGGTGATTTTTCTCCAAGCTGCCGAATGGATATTAGGGCTTTAAGTACCTAAATCAAGGTATAAACACCTTAAACTTATGTTATTATGATTTTTCAGCTCATATTAAATATGTGCCGAGAGTGGATTTAATTAAATGGGTGATTTTAACCTAAGTATGGTAAAAAAATGACTTAGATAAATTAAGCTAGTCATTTAAGTGGTTTAATTAACATAATGGTCAAATTATGACATTATGTGGAAAAATAATTAATGTACAGCAAGGCTGAGAGTTTATAGTATATTTTGAGCTATTTATGTGTAATTTTATGTTATAAAGCAAAGTTGTAATATGGCCATGTCATTAGGCCATTTTAATTTAAGTTTAAAAGCTTATTTAATTTAATTTATGCCTATATTATTAAGTTTGGGGTCAAACGGTAATTACTAGTAAAATATAATGCCGTGGGCTTAAATAAGAGGAATTTAGGGTTTTTAAATGAATTTAATAAAAATTATAACATTTTATAAAGTTTTGGGTCAAAATTAAAAATAGAAAAGTATAGGGTATAAGTAATGATTACCGAGAGTTTGGGTCCAAATTGGTATTAGAAGTCAAAGTTGACTACATAGGAGACTTTGACCAAGTTTGGAGAGTTTATGGAAATAAAATACTACCTTATATTAAGTTAGTTATTAAATTGTAAAAGATTTATAAGAGTTGGGGTGATATTGTGATTTCCGAAACTTAGGGGTACTAAATGGAATTTAGAACAGACCTTGGGTTGTTAGGAATTTTTAGAAGTTTATTTGGTTTAATTGGAGTTAATATGAATTATATAAGTATAATATTTTATATTTATATCATTGTTAAAATGGGTAACATATGGTGTAAATCGAGAAATATAGAAAGTATAAGGTTAGGAATGATATTTATAACCTTTTTGGTATAGTTTGGTAATTTTTGGAGTTATATAAGGTTTTATTAAGATATATGTATAATATATAGTTGGGAAAATTACATCCCCCACCCATCAGGTTTGACCGAATTACAAAAACCACCCACGTAGTTTGGGTATTTAAATTACCCACCCATGTGTTTTGCCACGTTTGTCACCCGTCACCATTATCTTCTCTCCGTTAGTTTTTTGTAATTGGTATCCACGTGGCCATGTCTTATTGGAGATTATTGTTTGTTGGGTTCGCTCTGTTCTTTCTCCTTTTGTCGTTTTTTTCACCCGTCTTCTTTTCTCGCAGCGAAGAGTTCTGTTCTTCCTCGCTTTCTCACCGAATCTCGATCTCGCCTTCTTCGGAGTCTTGTTCCTCCTCACCTTCTCGCGTCGATGAAGGCGTGGGTTCGATGAAGGCGTGGGTTCGATGGATGAAGAAAGGTCGACAAAGGCGGCGTATGGCGAAGGCGATGGAGATGGTGTTGGTGTCGTCGGTGAATGGTGATGTGTCGAGGCGGTGCAGATGGATGTGTGGTTGGTGAGTGAATCGGTGATGCGAGAGAGATGGAATGACGGGGGCGATGACGATGAAGAAGGTCGATGGCGGTGCCGGTGGATGTGAGAATGAGTGGTTACGGTGACGGTGGCGATGGAATGAAAACCGTGATGGGCGGAAGATGATGATGATGATGGTGTGACAGTGAGGGAGATGTGTGGATGTTGATATCGATGGTGAGATGCGGGTGTGAAGATACGATGAAGATGACGGTGGCATGCGGGTGTGTGTGGCATGAATTATGGTGTGATGAAGCGAGATGCAGGGTGATACGGGTCTGGTAAAGCGTGAGGTGTGAATGGAGGGCGATAGGTGATGAAGATGGTCGATGCAGTGGTGCGGGCGTGAGTGAAAATGAAGAATGAGGATGGGATGCGGGTGTAGGTGGTCGTGGTGAGGTGCAGTGCAGGTGAAGGTGATGGTGGCGTCGTCGATGGTGGTGTATAGCTGGACCAGCCATCTTCACTGCAATCTGTCAGTACTCACTGGGAGCTTTGACACAAACCTTTGCCGGTCTTGTTGGAGAGATTGAGCTCGCTGCTGTCTCCGTCGAGAACTCAGTCATCGCTGGTCTAGCTTTCGGAGTCATGGTAAAATTCATACCATTTTTGAAAAATTCTTCCTGTGGTAACGACTATGAATTTGATAAGGCAAGGAACGTAAATTGTTTTCGTGGCTCCGCCACTGGTGGTGAATGACGATTGAGGAAGACGGGTCCAATGTTTTCGTGGAGTGGGTGAAATCCAATAACATTAAATTTGTAAGTCATTATTGTTAAACTTTCCTCCCAGTTCAGTTCAGTTCATATATATTACTAATTAAGTTGTAAAATTTCTGCAGTTGCTGGTGACTGGAGTCTGCACAGACATATGTGTGCTGGATTTTGTCTGCTCAACTCTATCTGCAAAGACGAGAGGCATGCTTCCTCCTCTGGAAGACGTCGTGGTCTACTCTCAAAGCTTGTGCAACATTCGACTTTCCGATTGAAGTTGCTAAGAACAGCAAGCACGGTCCAGCTCATCCCCAGGTAGGTAGTTTTTGGTTTATTAAACTGCTGTAACGTAGCATGAGGGAAGTTAGTAGTTGTTTATTGATCTGGTTGCAGGAATTGATGCATCATGTCGGACTTTACATGGCGAAACAGAGAGGGGCAAAGATTGCAAGCAAAGTTACGATGGTGGTGTCGAATGACACGTGGATACCAATTACAAAAAAAACTAACGGAGAGAAGATAATGGTGACGGGTGACAAACGTGGCAAAACACATGGGTGGGCAATTTAAATACTCAAACTACGTGGGTGGTTTTTGTAATTCGGTCAAACCTGATGGGTGGGGGATGTAATTTTCCCTATATAGTTTTAATGACATTAGGAAACTATATATTATAAATTGGGGAGATTTGGTAATTATACAAAGTTAGGTGGTAGGAATTAAATTAAAACAGACCCTAGGGTCTGTTCGGAAATTATAAGCATTTATAACTATAGGTTATAATTATATTAATGTTTAAGGATTATAATATAAGGTATATATTATAAGTGTAACAATGGAATATAATTTGCGGTTGATTTGTAAATTATGGAAGTATGAGGAATATAATAAAAAACCGAGAGGATAAGGGGCTGTTTGGCATTTTATAACAATGTATAACTATAGGTTATAATTGTTTTAATGACATAAATGTCATAATATATGTTATATAACTATAATATAACATTATATTAAATAAGTGGTGGATTTTGTAAATATTAGAGAACATGGGTGCTGTTCGGAAATAATGGGAAATTTAGAATATGGTTTTCAATGTTATAAAAGTTATAACATTTATAATATAAGAAATATTCATTAAAAGAGAATGAATATATTATAAAAATTTACCATATACTCCCTCCTATTCTAAGTATAAGTCGTTTTAGCCTTTAGAATTATGTTCAAATTATAAGTCGTTTTAGACTTTTTGTATCTATCTTTCTACTTTTACCCTTTCTACTTTTTTAATTATTATTATCATTGCACTCTACTTTTTATCTTACCAATAAAGTATACTTACTTTTTATTCTCCCAATACAAAAAGTAAGGGTATGCAAGTCTTTTTAAACTCTTTCTTAAAAATGGTGAAAAAGTCTAGAACGACTTATAATTAGAACAGGAGGGAGTAATAAATGGTCCCATAATACATATATATAAATAAATATATGTTATGGAGTGGAAAATACTATATGGTTCAAATAAACATATAATATCATAATTAAAATGATATAGAGTAAGAAGAAAAGAATTATAAACATTGGATAAGGAAATTCTAATGTTATGTTGTTCATGAAATAATAAGGAGTTATATACTTCAAAGTACTTTCAAATATGAATTATACAACATTACACTTGGAAAAACTAACCTTAGGAAAATAAATACTAAGGTGAGATGTATAATATATGATTAAGATTATACATGCAATATAGTGATAAACTATGTAATATACAAATGTGTATTAAATTACATGCGATAATAAACGTTTAAAGTTAAGTATATTAATATTCACGACGTAACCATGCATGTAATATAGCGTTTTTCCTAACCCTAAGTTAAACCGAAAACCCGACAAACGTTATTAGTTAGCAACGGGGAATAAACCGGGATGGATTAGTAACGGTACGGGGTGCCGTAGTGTACTGTTAGTATGAGATGCTGATGCATAGTGTGATGCATATTAATAGATTGATAGAGGCGTCTCGAGGATTGCCAGAGACTTTAGCTGATTCATACTCCACGGTCTTATAATCCCGGTGCACGGTATGTTATTTATGTGGCTTGATTGTCTCTAAGGATTTCCTCAGTTCAGACATTGTGTGAAAATCTGTGTTAAGATTGAATGTCTGTTTGTGTGAATTAATATGCTTGAGTTGTGTATTAATGCTGCTTTATTATTATTACTGTTGTACAATAACAGTACCGTTCGTATATATGAACATATTATAAAACGAACTAGTGGCAATGATGCTATCTTATATGTGTAATATAAGGAACGTAAGTATAATGTTGTAGCATTAGGATAATAAGATATATATATTATCCGAGACTTATATATGGAGCATTGGCCTTTTTAACGCCGCTCCCGTATCTAACACTGGATCCCGAGTCGACATACTCAGGATTGGACTAATGACCTTAGTCTGCTGTGTAAGGAAAAATAGTAAAACGATGCGATGATATAGATAAGTTAATCAAGAGGATGTGGCTCTTGCTGTGAATTGAGACCAATTAACTATACTAGGATACCGTGTGGGTACCCGTAAGTATAAGGATAAATTTCCAATGAACTATAGATGGTTCGTCGGTCGAAGACTCTACCGCTGGAGTGGCTACTGCCGTGGGTGACCCGCCTTAGGAGATGGGTAACTTAGAGACACGTCGTTTTAACGAGACGTTGTCATTAGGGTTGACTGAACAATTACGAACAACTATATTAGCTCGTACATTAGGCGAACATTATTTGGGATTGCATGCCCAAGACGAGAATTTATACTTGTTTATAATCCTCGTTGTTTCGCCTTGTTGCTCATTGGTTATGCTTTGTGGTTATGTGTTGTATGTTGGTGGGTTTGTTGAAACGAGTCGTTGAACTCATATGTGTGTTGTGAATTGGTTTAATTGAGTCGTTGTACTTAAATCTGTATTGTGAACTGGTTGAGTCGAGTCGCTGTACTCGTGTGTGGATTATTGTGGATGGTTTGGTCGAGTGAGTCGCCGTACTCAAATATGAACTATTAAGTGTTTGTTGGAGTGGAGTCTCTATACTCAAACATGCACTGTTGTATTTCAATGCGAACATAGAAACGTGTATAGGATTGGGGTACTTAGAATGCTCACTATGATTGTATTTTATATTGGAATGGAAGGATAGATCTATCTCTTGTTGTCACTGTGGGAAATTTTTAGTATTTATGAATATATCAGTAAGCACGTTATTACTCGTATGGGCGAGTGAGAATGGTGACACCAGTAGTTCAATTGTTAGATTACCGCTGCGATTACAATGTTAAGTAAGACGATGAGGAGCCGATTAGAGTAGGGGTGTTACAAAAGTGGTATCAGAGCGGAGTACCGCTCTGATGACAAGAGATAGTAGGATTTATACAGGGAGCATAGGTTTTGGGAATACGGGAAACGTTGTGAGGATACGTGACCTTGCGAGGCCGATGTAATGCTTAAAGCTTGCACACAATAGCCGTAAAGGCATTTCAATATTAAATGACCGAGACTGCAGTATTAGACCGAGTAAAGGTCTAACCCGTCCTCTTGACATATGTCAGTGAGAGGTCTCGGTAATAGTACTAAGGAAGGACGATGCACAGCGGAAAGTGGTGAAGGTCCAGCAACCCCAAGTAACGCGAAGACGGTATGAACCGCTCGCACTTGATGGGAGAGCATCCCGGGAAATTTGTAATGGTACCCCACCCGCCGCAGCCCGTACCTCGAGTACTATCTAGTGAGGCAACGAAATGAGAAGCACCACAGAGATAACTATCCTGATCGGGAAGACCCGATGTGGATGCTATGAGAATTATGTTAAATGTAGAGAATAAGACTTTGTGTTGTGATGAATTGTTTAGGACCGGGGGTCCTGGTAATGACGTAATTTCTACCGTACCAAGTATGAGTTGAATATTAAACCGAGGTTGAGGAGATAATACCCGTAGGACTAATGGAGCTAGCTTGCTATAAGCAAAGCAACCCTGTCCTACATCCAAGAAAGCACTGATAAGTGCGCTTGGGGGGAAGAAAGTGGAAACGACGAGTAAAGATTAGTTTATGAGATATGTAACCGGCGAAATGGATGACCTTTTCGAAGTCTCACCCGAAGCGAGTAACTCTAACCCATGCAACACTGAAGGTTCAAGATGGCCTGACGTGCATGAGGAGATATCCGGAGAGCTGTAGAATCCAGAACTCGCTAAGTTGCTACCATGCAACGCCTCGAGAGGGAAGTAAGACCTTACTACCACGGTAAACTTGTGGGAACGAGTGCGGGGATGAGACTGTATTAATTTGAATAAGAACTTCTTCGACAGGAACAGAAACCCGATTAAGGAATAGCACTGCACTGACACACACCGTACCGGTGGCTCAGTCTGCATGGCGCAATTGCCACTGCAAGTGCCACACTAACCAAAGTACTAAATTTCAACCTGCCTTGCGCACTTGCTACAGCAAGTGTAGCGACGGTAAACTATCCCTAAAGGACCGAGTAGTCCAGGTGGTTACCAATAAACACTAAACTTTCATGTGAGCCCGTAATGCAATGAAGCAGTACATTGCCTTCTTAAAGGCAGGGTTACGAAACCCTTGGGTTGGAGGTCGAAAAAACCTCGGGAAGACCTAGCCGGTCTGACCATTAAACCTGAAAATAATACACCATTTAGTAGAGTGTGGAAAGGGAGTCAATGAGAACAACGGTAATTAGCGCCTATAAGCCTAACCCCAGTGCTGGTATGGACATTAAACGTCAAGTAATACTAGTGGGGAGTGTCGAGTCTTCAGGACCAGCATAACCATATTTAGGGAGTGCGCGACACTTGTGGTTAAACCACTACCATTGAACAGTGCCAGAGGGCAAGAAGTGGGCTATACGAGCCAAGACTTTAATTAAAACCTATCCGACTGAGTGAATGAAAATAATAGACAAGTGCCGTTATGGCATGCTATTTTTGGAGTTGTAAGAAAAGATTAGGTAGATGCGAACGTGCAATAAAGGGGCCGATGTTATGCCCGCACCTCACACACCGGGGGTGTTGTGAATCCATTATGCTGCTAGACTCCCGTACAGAGGGCAGTGGATATTAACTGAACAGTGGATTTGCCTGAGGACGAAAGATACCGTTACCTCGAAGAGGATGGGGGAAATACGAGTTGAATAAGAGTAAGGACTACACAACGAAGTACGATGGTCAGCGGAACCCACTAAGTTGTGGGTATCCAATTGAAAACCTTAGGAGAAAGTATTAGAACCAACTAGGATTAAATAAAATACAAAGACCAACAATCATTTAACTATCAGAATAAGCACTGAGCCTGAATATCGTATGGCATAGGCCTACGGAAGGATACCTTTAGTACCACCGAAATGACCCAAATCTAGGAGAGCAAAGGTGATGAATCACAAATACTGATTAATATTAGACTAAAGAGGGACTACCATAAGATAGGGAAAACACGAGGTGTCAACCCATATCGTGGAGTCCAGACTACACCTGAGGGTGTAACCCAATGAATTGGGTGGAGTTCTAGAACTGAAGACTCAGATCTAAACGGCGTTAATAGCCTAGGAGTGAACGGGAGAGAGAGTAAGCGGATACTAATCCCCACTCATAGATACCAGATGACGAGCATGAGAAAATCAATATTAGGGCGCTAAGTCGCAAACACCTATCTTAGAGAAGGTAAGGAATATACACATTAATAAAGAACCCATAGAACCCTCTAGGGCCATTCTAACACTACGGGTTAAGAATAGGCAGCCTAGTTACTTCAACATAAATTACCGGGACTAAGAGTACGATAACCACCGGGTACGAACACTACGAGTGCACTAAACGTGACATGGGACGACCACACTCCTAGGAGCTTATGGGCCTGACGAAACTTACTTTAAGTTAGTTGGGTAAGTAGTAATGTATTAGTATGGTACCCCATGTATGTAAACGAGTAGTGTAAGGACCCAGGAGGTAATCAACTCTGTGTCTAAGTCAGTGAATGGAATCCTGACTAGGTAAACCATGAATTGACGAGAGAGATCTCAGTCAAACCAACAAGGTTGGGGAAATCAAGAATAGCTTGATAATAAAACGACAGAAAGTCACAACTCCACAGAGGATAAGTTAGAACACAAGTTTTGGAGATTTTAGTAAACGAGAAAGCCAAGGCCAATTTAATGGTAAAGGCAAGGAGAACCTATGAATGAGAAAATGAAGTGTGGTATCTTAGGAAGTTGTATTAGAGAACCTTTGTAATATCATGGATGCTACCCAAAAAGGGGGCACAGGAAGAGTTATATCATGCGTTAAGGGCATGACGATGAGGTCACATTGAATAATAATAACCACATGCTCAAGCCATAAAACGTTAGTACATTAGTACCAATTAGGGTTGAACGGAAAACAAATGCCAAGTTAAAACCCACAATCGTATTGTATGCTTACAACAGACGAAGGGCAAAGGCGAGCATTATAAGAGATACTCTAAGCTGGAGATTAGATACTCCATGCAAACCGCAATAGCGGAGAACCGTCTAATTGACTGGTACACGGTGTGCAACAAGCGACCATTATAATAGCTATTAACCCAATTATGTTGGTGAGAAATAGAATGTGGAAGATCAGATAAACCAATGGATTCCCCTAACTGAGTCTAGGGATGAACCATATGTGTGGGTAGTAAAATACAAGCACACGAGGGATACGAGTTCACACCAGCACAAGAGGACCTACAAGGTACCTAAGGAACGAACTCATTCCAGAGGGAAATAACTTGGAGTCATGAGGCGCCAGTTAGTTGCGCATATCTGACTCGTCTTGATATTTTAGAAACAACTACTACAAGCACTAGGTGCTAGAGCATAGCTCGACAACCCTTACACCGAAGGCTAGTTCGGTAGGGTGGCATGAACTCTTTGGAATATACCATGAGCATGTATAGAAGTTAGTGTGACTGAATAAAAAGCTAGTCGAAATACTTAGCAGGTTAGGAAAACAATGATGTGTTTACATCTCCCGATCAAACCGTATATGAACATACATACGCCTGAGGGGCTAAAGCCCGACCCTAGAAAAAAAAGAGTAATGTAATATGTAGCACTTTAGTGCACGAATAATTCCACTGGAGTGGAACATCTTGAACTTATTACTTCAAGATGATATATTCATAGATTACGTGGGCGTAATCATTTTTAAGGGGGGTAGAGCGATTTCGCGAACTTAAAATATACCGTACGTAGGAGTACGTAGCGCATGGTACACATGTTGCAAAGATTATTGTACATAGAGTACAAGTCTTATGATTGTATTATATTACTTGATGTAATATTGTGATGTATTATATGTATGATATATATATATATATATATATATATATATATATATATATATATATATATATATATATATTAGTTCGCATTAGTTATGGCGAATAGGAAAGGGCGAACAGATAGAGTGTTCTTACCCTATTTCTGATTATTTACGCAAATGTTACAAACATTAAACACATAAATGCCTAGCTTGTTAGCTCCGGTTGAGAGTTCAAGTAGGTCTATCTGGTAGCTCCGATGAGAGATTGCAAATAGAAGGAGTAGAAAGCTCCGTACTATATGATTTGTGACTCGGTTTGAAACCGATTATTGAAATGCGATGAGTGAATAGGCATGAGACCTATGTGTGACCTAGTGGAGGTAAAACCTCTAGGAGTTGTATGAATAATTATAAGTCGAGAGAACTTGGTACATGGTTAGGATACATGATCCTATATGCCAATGACTAGATTAATTACACTAGTTGACTTGTGTATCTATAGAACACAAGGTGGCAAATATCAAGAGGAAATAAGATTAAAATTGGCAAAACAATTAATTGATTGAAATTGATGTGGGAAGTTGAACTTGATCCTGGTCCGATCAAGGAAAACCGAACACAAATTGAGGTGAGAGATAGTTCAACACTGACGCTGACCACGTCGGGGTTGGATGACTCTCGAAACTTCCTACAAGTGGACACAGGTATGAATATAAATTGGAATTTAGGGCGTCACTCAAAGAGCCATGGACCGTGGAGCCCTTCGTCATTAGACCGGTGACATCACCCAAAAAGTCGTGGACCGTAGAGCCCTTTGTCATTAGACCGGTGGGTCTACGGGTGAATAAGGAAATTAGGTGATACTATCCGAGGAGCCGTGGACCGCAGTGCCCTTCGTTATTAAACCGGTTTGTCCACGGGTAGTAGACGTTGGTTAGCATGGGGTTGGGGATCGTCAAGTCCTGGTCTTTAAGACTGCTTCCCCGTGATTTGCCATCGTTAAATATGTGTGCACACATACATGTGGAGTGATGTGTGAGTATCCTCGCGAGATACTAACATGTAGATAGGGATGCATGGAGTATCCCTTGCAAAACACCTTTGAGTACTCTATTTAGTTTTGCACCTAGTCTAGTGCTGTGTATGAATGAGTTTTACACCTTGTTTAGTGTTGTTTATGAATGAATGTGTCATGATTATTGACTATATGGAATGAGATTAATGCTGTATCAAATGTGATACATATAGACTAGGTCTGAACGTAATGGGAGGTACTCCCTAGTAATGATCTGTCTGTGATTACTTAGTGGAACTGGATTCCTTAGGTGAACTGATTATGAATATGGACTTCGGGACGAAGCCTTTTTAAGGGGGGTAGATTGAAATACCCCTAACCTTAAAAACTTAATTAAATGATCTATTAATGATCTAATAAGGTTAATAGTCATCTTAATACCATTGGGGAACAATCTAAGATCTCAACAAGGCAAAAACATGTCTTAAGATCGGTAAAGCTAAAAATGTGCTTTAAGAAACCATAGAGATTGTATGACCTCAATTAGGATCCAAAGTGGATTCCTAAGTATTATAATTAAGTAATGGACACTATAAAACTATTCTCAAAGGAAACGAAGCTCAAAAACATGTTCTAACACAAATTGTGCGTTAAAAGTCCTTAAAGCACGTTTTTGAGAAAATTGACTTTCTGAGTGGGTTTTGAGTGGTGTTAGGCATTGGATTAGACCTTGTTATACTAATGTACTATAATGTACCACATTAGAAGGTCTAAATCCAAGATTGTAAAAAACAATCAGAAATATGGCATTCATTTGTGAATAGTAACTCAAATAGTGCATTTTTAAGCAATATTGACTAAGTGAAGTCAATGGTCAAGACTTGAATCTTCCATATCCTAAATGAGGTGGAAGCTTAAGGGATGGAGGACAGAACATCCACCTTTAATCAAAATATCAAGCCAATTTGGTGAATCACCATTTACTATTCCATTTTCTACTTTTCATTCATTAAAACACAAATTCTTTCTTTCTCTTTCCTCTTGTCCCATTCCAGTCGAGCCCTTAGAAGTTTCTAAACCTCTCAAGCTGTGTTCTTGAGCATTCAAGGCAAATCAAACTCATTTCCACCTAAGGTAATGGTTTAAGGCATATTTTAGCTCTTTTTCTTCATCTCTTCATCACCTACACATGGAGCTTATAATCTATCACTTTCCATGGCTTATTCTCAGTATTTTAAACCTTGAACAATATCCATTCTCGGCTGAAGAAACCCTTGGGACCAAGATGGTCAAAATTTCCATTATAAGGTAAAAACACACCTTAAGGATTCTTACTCTTCATCCGGTAATCTTCTTCTGTTTTCTATGAGTTTATTCACTCATAATCTTCATATTTTCATGTTTATTCAGTGGGTTAACCACTTGGAGCAAGAGTGGCTGACAATCAAGAGAAAAATCATTCTTTAAGGCATTTTGCCAAGGGAAAATCTATTACCATAGCACCTTGCTGTTGTCTAGCTATTCCCCATGTTTTTATGGTGAATTTAAAACCATGTGGTGTTCTTTATTCAGGCCAAAAACCATTTGAGACTACCATTCCTTTTTAAGGTAATTTTTGCCTTAAATCTTACATTTAATTGTTCCTTATGGTTAGCTCATGCTTGGAGTGTAACCATATCTTATTTTGGTGTATTAAACATGTTTAAGTGTTGTGGTGATTTTTCCTCCAAGCTGCCGAATGAATATTAGGGCTTTAAGTACCTAAATCAAGGTATAAACACCTTAAACTTATGTTATTATGATTTTTCAGCTCATATTAAATATGTGCCAAGAGTGGAGTTAATTAAATGGGTGATTTTAACCTTAGTATGGTAAAAAAATGACTTAGATAAATTAAGCTAGTCATTTAAGTGGTTTAATTAACATAATGGTCAAATTATGACATTATGTGGAAAAATAATTAATGTACAGCAAGGCTGAGAGTTTATAGTATATTTTGAGCTATTTATGTGTAATTTTATGTTATAAAGCAAAGTTGTAATAAGGCCATGTCATTAGGCCATTTTAATTTAAGTTTAAAAGCTTATTGAATTTAATTTATGCTTATATTATTAAGTTCGAGGTCAAACGGTAATTACTAGTAAAATATAAAGTCGTGGGCTTAAATAAGTGGAATTTAGGGTTTTTAAATGAATTTAATAAAAATTATAACATTTTATAAAGTTTTGGGGCAAAATTGTAAAAATAGAAAAGTATAAGGTATAAGTAGTGATTACTGAGAGTTTGGGTCCAAATTGGTATTAGAAGTCAAAGTTGACTATATAGGAGACTTTGACCAAGTTTGGAGAGTTTATGGAATTAAAATACTACCTTATATTAAGTTAGTTATTAAATTGTAAAAGATTTATAAGAGTTGGGGTGATATTGTGATTTCCGAAACTTAGGGGTACTAAATGGAATTTAGAACAGACCTTGGGTTGTTAGGAATTTTTAAAAGTTTATTTGGTTAAATTTGGAGTTAATATGAATTATATAAGTATAATATATGATATTTTATATCATTGTTACAAATGGGTAACATATGGGTGTAAACCGAGAAATATAGAAAGTATAAGGTTAGGAATGATATTTATAACCTTTTGGTATAGTTTGGTAATTTTTGGAGTTATATATAAGGTTTTATTAAGATATATGTATAATATATAGTTTTAATGACATTAGGAAACTATATATTATAAATTGGGGAGATTTGGTAATTATACAAAGTTAGGTGGTAGGAATTAAATTAAAACAGACCCTAGGGTCTGTTTGGCAATTATAAGCATTTATAACTAGGTTATAATTATATTAAGGTTTAAGGATTATAATATAAGGTATATATTATAAGTGTAACAATGGAATATAATGTGGGGTTGATTTGTAAATTATGGAAGTATAGAGGAATATAATAAAAACCGAGAGGATAAGGGGTTGTTTGGCATTTTATAACAATGTATAACTATAGGTTATAATTGTTTTAATGACATAAATGTCATAATATATGTTATATAACTATAATATAACATTATATTAAATAAGTGGTGATTTTGTAAATATTAGAGAACATGGGTGTTGTTCGAAAATAATGGGACATTTAGAATAAAAATTTATAATATGGTTTTCAATGTTATAAAAGTTATAACATTTATAATATAAGAAATATTCATTAAAAGAGAATGAATATATTATAAAGATTTACCATATAATAAATGGTCCCATAATTCATATATATAAATAAATATATGTTATGGAGTGGAAAATACTATATGGTTCAAATAAACATATAATATCATAATTAAAATGATATAGAGTAAGAAGTAAAGAATTATAGACATTGGATAAGGAAATTCTTATGTTATGTTGTTCATGAAATAATAAGGAGTTATATACTTCAAAGTATTTTCAAATATGAATTATACAACATTACACTTGGAAAAACTATTCTTAGGAAAATAAATACTAAGGTGAGATGTATAATATATGATTAAGATTATACATGCAATATAGTGATAAACTATGTAATATACAAATGTGTATTAAATTACATGCGATATTAAATGTTTAAAGTTAAGTATATTAATATTCACGACGTAACCACACATGTAATATAGCGTTTTTCCTAATCCCGAGTTAAACCGAAAACCCGACAAACGTTATTAGTTAGCAACAGGGAATAAACCGGGATGGATTAGTAACGGTACGGGGTGCCGTAGTGTACTGTTAGTATGAGATGATGATGCGTAGTGTGATGCATATTAATAGATTGATAGAGACGTCAAGAGGATTGCCAAAGAATTTAGCTGATTCATACTCCACGGTCTTATAATCCCGGTGCACGGCATGTTATTTATGCGGCTTGATTGTCTCAGAGGATTTCCTCAGTTTAGACATTGTGTGAAAATCTGTTTTAAGATTGAATGTCTGTTTGTGTGAATTAATATGCTTGAGTTGTGTATTAATGCTGCTTTATTATTATTATTGTTGTACGATAACAGTACCGTTTGTATATATGAACATATTATAAAACGAACTAGCGGCAATGATGCTATCTTATATGTGTAATATAAGGAACGTAAGTAAAACGTTGTAGCATTAGGATAATAAGATATATATATATATATTATCCGAGACTTATATATGAAGCATTGGTCTTTTTAACGCCACTCTCGTATCTAACACTAGATCCCGAGTTGACATACTCAGGATTGGACTAACGACCTTAGTCTGCTGTGTTAGGAAAAATAGTAAAACGATGCGATGGTATAGATAAGTTAATCAAGAGGATGTGGCTCTTGCTGTGAATTGAGATCAATTAACGATACTAAAATACCGTGGGTATCCGTAAGTATCAGGATAAATTTCCAACGGACTACAGATGGTTCGTCGGTCGGAGACTCTACGCTGGAGTGGCTACCACCGTGGGTGACCCGCCATAGGAGATGGGTAACTTAGAGACACGTCGTTTTAACGAGACGTTGTCATTAGGCTTGACTGAACAATTACGAACAACTATATTAGCTCGTACATTAAGTGAACATTATTTGGGCTTGCATGCCCAAGACGAGAATTTATACTTGTTTATAATCCTCGTTGTTTCGCCTTGTTGCTCATTGGTTATGCTTTGTGGTTATGTGTTGTATGTTGGTGGGCTTGTTGAAACGAGTCATTGAACTCATATGTGTGTTGTGAATTAGTTTAACTGAGTCGTTGTACTCATATGTGTGTTGTGAATTGGTTTAATTGAGTCGTTGTACTTATATATGTATTGTGAACTGGTTGAGTCGAGTCGCTGTACTCGTGTGTGGATTATTGTGGATGGTTTGGTCGAGTGAGTCGCCGTACTCAAATATGAACTATTAAGTGTTTGTTGGAGTGGAGTCTCTGTACTCATATAAGCGTTGTAACACTTTCAGTGGTTTATTGCGATGCGATGTGTGAAGCCAGGGGCTTGTTTGCTATTTGAGTTTACTGCAATATATATTGTTGCTTTACAGTTTTTATATTAAATTACTTGCATGAAAATGAATTGCATGCTCTCAACCAATTAACTGAGGGTCCGAGGGGGCATGACAGTCATGTAGTAACATACTCAGTAGGGGCTGATTCCATTCCACAAACAAATATTTTGCAGGTATGCAGCTTCCGGTGTCGACAAAGAGCAGGACGCGCTAGGTAGTTTAGTTACAGTTGTTTAAACATGCACTGGTGTATTTCAATACGAACACAGAAACATGTATAGGATTGGGGTACTTAGAATGCTCACTATGATTGTATTTTATATTGGAATGGAAGGATAGATCTATCTCTTGTTGTCACTGCGGAAAATTGTTTCGTATTTATGAATATATCAGTAAGCACGTTATTACTCGTATGGGCGAGTGAGAACGGTGACACCAGTAGTTCAATGGTTAGATTACCATTGCGATTACAATGTTAAGTAAGAGGATGAGGAGCCGATTAGAGTAGGGGTGTTACAAAAGTGGTATCAGAGCGGAGTACCACTCTGATGACAAGAGATAGTAGGATTTATACAGTGAGCATAGGTTTTGGGAATACGGGAAACATTGTTAGGATACGTGACCTTACGAGGCCGATGCAATGCTTAAAGCTTGCACACAATAGTCGTAGAGGCACTTCAATATTAAACGACCGAGACTACAGTATTAGACCGAGTAAAGGTCTAACCCATCCTCTTGACATATGTCAGTGTGAAGTCTCGGTAATAGTACTAAGGAAGGACGATGCACAGCGGAAGGTGGTGAAGGTCCAGCAACCCCAAGTAACGCGAAGACGGTATGAACCGCTCGCACTTGATGGTAGAGCATCCCGGGAAATTTGCAATGGTACCCCACCCGCCGTAGCCCGTACCTCGAGTACTATCTAGTGAGGCAACGAAATGAGAAGCACCACAGAGATAACTCTCCTGATCGGGAAGACCCGATGTGGATGCTATGAGAATTATGTTAAATGTAGAGAATAAGACTTTGTGTTATGATGAATTGTTTAGGACCGGGGGTCTTGGTAATGATGTAATGTCTACCGTACCAAGTATGAGATGAATATTAAACCGAGGTTGATGAGATAATTCCCGTAGGAGTAATGGGGCTAGCTTGTAATAAGCAAAGCAACCCTGTCCTACATCCAAGAAAGCACTGATAAGTGCGCTTGGGGGGAAGAAAGTGGAAACGACGAGTAAAGATTAGTTTATGAGATATGTAACCGGCGGAATGGATGACCTTTTTGAAGTCTCACCCGAAGCGAGTAACTCTAACCCATGCAACACTGAAGGTTCAAGATGGCCTGACGAGCATGAGGAGATTTCCGGACAGCTGTAGAAACCAGAACTCGCTAAGTTGCTACCATGCAACGCCTCGACAGGGAAGTAAGACCTTAATACTATGGTAAACTTGTGGGAACGAGTGCGGGGATGAGACTGTATTAATTTGAATAAGAACTTCTTCGACAGGAACAGAAACCCGATTAGGGAATAGCACTGCACTGACACACACCGTACCGGTGGCTCAGTCTGCATGGCGCACTTGCCATTGCAAGTGCCACACTAACCAAAGTACTAAATTTCAACCTGCCTTGCGCACTTGCTACAGCAAGTGCAGCGACGGTAAACTATCCCTAAAGGACCGAGTAGTCCAGGTGGTTACCAATAAACACTAAACTTTCATGTGAGTCCGTAATGAAATGAAGTAGGACATAGCCTTCTTAAAGGCAGGGTTACAAAACCCTTGGGTTGGAGGTCAAAAAAACCTCGGGAAGACCTAGCCGGTCTGACCATTAAACCTGGAAATAATACACCATTTAGTAGAGTGTGGAAAGGGAGTCAATGAGAACAACGGTAATTAGCGCCTATAAGCCTAACCCCAGTGCCGGTATGGACATTAAACGTCAAGTAATACTGGTGGGGAGTGTCGAGTCTTCAGGACCAGCATAACCATATTTAGTGAGTGCACGACACTTGTGGTTAAACCACTACCATTGAACATTGCCAGAGGACAAGAAGTGAGCTATACGAGCCAAGACTTTAATTAAAACCTATCCGTCTGAGTGAATGAAAATAATAGATAAGTGTCATTATGGCAATCTATTTTTGGAGTTGTAAGAAAAGATTAGGCAGATGCGAACGTGCAACAAAAGGGGTCGATGTTATGCCCGCACCATACACACCGGGGGTGTTGTAAATCCATTATGCTGCTAGACTCCCATACGGAGGGCAGTGGATATTAACTGAACAGTGGATTTGCCTGAGGACGGAAGATACCGTTACCTCGAAGAGGATGAAGGAAATACGAGTTGAATAAGAGTAAGGACTACACAACGAAGTACAATGGTCAGCAAAACCCACTAAGTTGTGGGTATCCAATTGAAAACCTAAGGAGAAAGTATTAGAACCAACTAGGATTAAATAAAATACAAAGACCAACAATCATTTAACTATCAGAATAAGCACTAAGCCTAAATATCGTATGGCATAGGCCTACAAAAGGATACCTTAGTACCACCGAAATCACCCAAATCTAGGAGAGCAAAGGTGATGAATCACAAATACTGATTAATATTAGACTAAAGAGGGACTACCATAAGACAGGGAAAACACGAGGTGTCAACCCATATCATGGAGTCCAGACCACACCAGAGGGTGTAACCCAATGAATTGGGTGGAGTTCTAAAACTGAAGACTCAGATCTAAACGGCTTTAATATCCTAGGAGTGAACGGGAGAGATAGTAAGCGGATACTAATCCCCACTCATAGATACCAGATGACGAGCATGAGAAAATCAATATTAGGGCGCTAGGTCGCAAACACCTATCATAGAGAAGGTAAGGAATATACACATTAATAAAGGAACCCATAGAACCCTCTAGGGCCATTCTAACACTACGGGTTAAGAATAGGCAGCCTAGTTACTTCAACATAAATTACCGGGACTAAGAGTACGATAACCACCGGGTACGAACACTACGAGTGTACTAAACTAGACATGGGACGACCACACTCCTAGGAGCTTGTGGGCCTGACGAAACTTACTTTAAGTTAGTTGGGTAAGAAGTAATGTATTAGTATGGTACCCCATGTATGTAAACAAGTAGTGTAAGGGCCCAGGAGGTAATCAACTCTGTGTCTAAGTCAGTGAATGGAATCCTGTCTAGGTAAACCATGAATTGACGAGAGAGATCTCAGTCAAACCAACAAGGTTGGGGAAATCAAGAATAGCTTGATAATAAAATGACAGAAAGTCACAACTCCATAGAGGATAAGTTAGAACACAAGTTTTGGAGATTTTAGTAAACGAGGAAGCCAAGGCCAATTTAATGGTAAAGGCAAGGAGAACCTATGAATGAGAAAATGAAGTGTGGTATCTTAGGAAGTTGTATTAGAGAACCTTTGTAATATCATGGATGCTACCCAAAAAGGGGGCACAGGAAGAGTTATATCATGCGTTAAGGGCATGACGATGAGGTCACATTGAATAATAATAACCACATGCTCAAGCCAAAAACGTTAGTACATTAGTACCAATTAGGGTTGAACGGAAAACGAATACCAAGTTAAAACCCACAATCGTATTGTATGCTTACAACAGACGAAGGCAAAGGTGAGCATTATAAGAGATACTCTAAGCTGGAGATTAGATACTCCATGCAAACCGCAAGAGCGGAGAACCGTCTAATTGACTGGTACACGGTGCGCAACAAGCGACCATTATAATAGCTATTAACCCAATTATGTTGGTGAGAAATAGAACGTGGAAGATCAGATAAACTAATGGATTCCCCTAACTGAGTCTAGGGATGAACCATATGTGTGGGTAGTAAAATACCAGCACACGAGGGATATGAGTTCACACCAGCACAAGAGGACCTACAAGGTACCTAAGGAACGAACTCATTCCAGAGGGAAATAACTTGGAGTCATGAGGCACCAGTTAGTTGCGCATATCAGACTCGTCTTGATATTTTAGAAACAATTACTGCAAGCACTAGGTGCTAGAGCATAGCTCGACAACCCTTACACCGAAGGTTAGTTCGGTAGGGTGGCATGAACTCTTTGGAATATACCATGAGCATGTATAGAAGTTAGTGTGACTGAATAAAAAGCTAGTCAAAATACCTAGCATGTTGGGAAAACAATGATGTGTTTACATCTCCCGATCAAACCGTATATGAACATACATACACCTAACCGAGATAGGTAGTATAGCCTGAGGGGCTAAAGCCTGACCCTAGAAAAAAATGAGTAATGTAATATGTAGCACTTTAGTGCACGAATAATTCAACTGGAGTGGAACATCTTGAACTTATTACTTCAAGATGATATATTCGTAGATTACGTGGGCGTAATCATTTTTAAGGGAGGTAGAGCGATTTCGCAAACTTAAAATATACCGTACGTAGGAGTACGTAGCGCATGGTACACATGTTGCAAAGGATTATTGTACATAGAGTACAAGTCTTATGATTGTATTATATTACTTGATGTAATATTGTGATGTATTATATGTATGAACATATATATATATATATTAGTTCGCATTAGTTATGGCGAATAGGAAAGGGAGAACAGATAGAGTGTTCTTACCCTATTTCTGATTATTTACGCAAACGTTGTGAACATTAAACACATAAACGCCTAGCTTGTTAGCTCCGGTTGAGAGTTCAAGTAGGTCTATCTGGTAGCTCCGATGAGAGATTGGAAATAGAAGGAGTCGAAAGCTCCGTACTATATGATTTATGACTCGGTATGAAACCGATTATTGAAATGCGATGAGTGAATAGGCATGAGACCTATGTGTGACCTAGTGGAGGTAAAACCTCTAGGAGTTGTATGAATAATTATAAGTCGAGAGAACTTGGTACATGGTTAGGATACATGATCCTATATTCCAATGACTAGATTAATTACACTAGTTGACTTGTGTATCTATAGAACACAAGGTGGCAAATATCAAGAGGAAACAAGATTAGAATTGGCAAAACAATTAATTGATTGAAATTGATGTGGGAAGTTGAACTTGATCTGGTCCGGTAAAGGGAAACTGAACACAAATTGAGGTGAGAGATAGTTCAACACTGACGCTGACCACGTCGGGATTGAATGACTCTCGAACCTTCCTACAAGTGGACACGGATATGAATAGAAATTGGAATTTAGGGCGTCACTCGAAGTGCCGTGGACCGTGGAGTCCTTCATCATTAGACAGGTGTGTCTGCAAGTGACATCACCCTGTAACACCCCCGAATCACGACCAACAATAATACGACGCGCCTAAGTTAGCGGGAGAAGTCTACGCAGCGGTTCCTACTCTATTCAGGTGCTACAGACGCCAACCACCCACGTGGTTGACAGTCCTCATTACCAACTCCAAGTTACGGTCTGTATGACTGGAAGTCCAACTTAACGAAATCCAAATACAATATAAAGTACAACTCCAGTACCGAGCATCTACAGTTTAGTTAACAACTTAACAACATAACTCATACATAAGAAAGCATACTACTTAAAGTCTCGCCATGTGGACTACCCCCATGGTAGTCACTTGCCTACTCTCCGCCATTGTCCAACACAAGACCTGAAAAAAATTGGGTGTAAAGGACTCAGCAAACTACGCTGAGTATGAACGTGTGAAGCCCGTATGTTACCGGGCCACACGACTAATTGGTCGAATATTATTAAGTCAATTTTACATGCTATGATAAAGCAGTAAAGCACACATCAGTACATCATAATATCATACACACTCATCGGTAGCATAGCAATATCAGCAAGCAACCAAGCACAACTTGCAAGTAGCACAACAATATCAATAAGCAACCAAGCACAACTTGCCAGTAGCATAACAATGTCAAACACGCAGTCCAGCATAATAAGCTGCTAGTGTAGCAACAACAGTCAAGTAATTATAGGACGTGTGCGTAGGTACATTATACCGTCAATCCTCGCTAAGGGATCATTCACGAGATTGTGTATTGTTATCTTGTTCTCGTTACATATGTTTTCCTTTCTTCTCTTGCACCGAGTCCGGGGGGATGTAGGTTAGATCCCGAGACTTTATAATATAGGTGCTATTCATTCCTTGTTACTTAAATGATCACATTTGTGAATTTTCTTATTTGCTTGGTTTCGTTACACATGTTTTCCTCTATTCTCTGGCACCGAGTCAGGGGATATAGATTAGATCCCGAAGCTTTATTATGTAGGTGCTAATCATTCCTTGTTTCTTCAAGGGTTACTTGTGAATTCTTTTATCACCGCACGTTGGAGGACGTCTCCTCCATAGCTAGTCCCCCATTCCCGACACCCAGGGTCAAGGAAGCGGAAGTCACCTCTAGACTCCAGGATAAGCTTCACCAATTTGTCACTCCCCCATTCCCGACACCCAGGGTCAAGGAAGCGGAAGTCACCTCTGGACTCCGGGATGTGCTTCACCAATTTGTCACTCCCCCATTCCCGACACCCAGGGTCAAGGAAGCGGAAGTCACCTCTGGACTCCGGGATGTGCTTCACCAATTTGTCACTCCCCCATTCCCGACACCCAGGGTCAAGGAAGCGGAAGTCACCTCTGGACTCCGGGATGTGCTTCACCAAAATATATTCCATCATAGACGGTCGAAGGATCTGATGCAGATACCAACTCCCGATCATCCATACCGCGCGGCCCGAGCTTTGTCTTCCCGGGTTATTCTCATGTTTCACAGTTGATACTTTTCGTTTCATTATCATTATAATCTCGACACCATAGTGGGTGTCATTAGCGGTCCTCTAAAGTTAGAGAGGATTCGTCTCTTGTATAGTTCTTTTGTTTTGGTCTACGTGGTTCGTCATGTCTCACCAAAGGAGACTTGCTCTTCATTAACATTGATGAATAGACACCATAGTGGGTGTCATGGTACGTCCTCCATAGTTAGAGAGGAGTTCCCCTTTATAGCTTTCCTTTGTTTTCATAGTTCGTGTGGTTCTCGTTTAGTTTTCCCTTTATGTAGTTTTTTGTTTACATAGTTCGTTGGTTTCATCTCACAGTTCCATAACGCGAAAGGGACTAAACTACTGTGTGCGCGCAATGATACACAACATGATAAAAATCATACAACTTAATAAACAAGCAATCCAATTCCATGCATTGATCTTAGGGTCTTTTCACACACAGGCACACAGCACACAAGCCGTGTAACACGGCAACATACGAACCACACATGTCCATACCTTAATCGAAAGCACGAGTTGTCTTACACTCGAAGTCCCGGTCGGAGCTCGCTACGGTCCTAGAGGTAATTAAAGCAGTGTGTCAGTTTATTATTTTATGTGACGACACTTGTATCGTATGTTATTCCCTAGGTATGTTGTCACATGCTTAGTTTATATTGACTCTTAGAACTTCACATGCATTAATCCTAGGCTCAACTTTCTCCTAGGATATTCACCTTGCCAACTCACACGTTAACTAAGTCATTTCCCCTAGCTAGTGCTTTAGAGTATTATAAGCACTAACATGTAACAAGTTTATCTCAGGTGGGTTTTACTTTTCCTAAGATGTATTCCATCGTTAACTAATTAGCCATGTTTTCAGCTCATTATCCACATAATAACTCCTAATGTATTTATGGAGTTCACTTATACCGTGACACCAAGTTTCCAAAACCGAAATAACGTTCTTGTGTACAACCTTATCTTATCACAACTTTAATGTATCTAATGGTGTCTAAAACTTCCCAAAATGTTTCCCCCACTAGCTATATATATATTAGTACTGTTATGGGTTCATTTTCGAATCATTACAGCCTTCTTAGCCCATGGGTATAACAGTCACAAGAGGTAGCAGATTATCGAAGTCTAAACTTCCATTTAACCTTGCTGTTTGAGGTATTTAATTGTTTCCTAATTCCTCCCAACCTATCTACCCTCTTAGGTAGTTGCATTAGCAGGGTTCTAAGCTCATTTTCAGACCCAACCAACACTCTTACACTATCTGCATTTCAGTTATACAGAACCCTCATTTACTGAAAAACAAACTGAACACATCATCTGTGTATCACCTCTTCTACCTTTCATTTAATCAGTTAAGCTCACTTCTAATTCCCCCCAAGTGTTTATAACCCTAGGTAAGTGTATTATCCAGGTACTAGGTTCATTAGCAGGCCATTACAACTCCATTAACCCTTCTGTAAGGTAATCATACAGAAACTACCGGTTATTGGAAATCTGAAAAGCGAAAGAAAAACAGAATCTGTACAGTTCTTGTTCATTCCCTCTTGTTAAGTTGTTAAGTTGATTTCTAACCTTCCAAATGTTTAGACCAGCTTAGTTGAGCATATTAGTAATGCCTTAGATCCATTATCAGACCATTACAACTTCTTTAACTCCTCTGTAGGTCGTTTATACAGAGAACAATTCTCACAGAAACTGAAACACTGAAATCATAAAACTGTTACATGTTCCTGATAATTTCTCCTAGATTCCTTTCTGGTTATTCACGAGGTTGAGTTTCTAGTTCCCCCTTAATTGTGTAATTACTTAGTTGCCTGATTAGTCAGGGTTTTAAGCTCAGTACTAAATCCCAAAACAGTACTGCTAGTGTTACTGAAACAACAACTGTAAACTGAGAACAACAAGAATCTGATCACTTCTTTATTTTTTTTTGTTTGCTCACCTATTGGCTTTACACTTTCCCTCATTTGACTACTCACTTAGCTAAGTGTATCCCCAAGATTACAATTTCAACTCAGACCCATAATGCCATGGATACCAACAAGACAGGGAACTGAAAACTAAAAACTCGACACCAACTGAAACTGAGAATCTGAAACCTGCATCTGCTACAATATTCTTTTTCTCTTCCTCCCCCTGTCTTCTTTTTTTTTTTTGATCTTTAATCCATTTTCTGTTTTCATTACCTGTTTGATTACTTAGTTGTGTGTTTTAACTCAGTTTTAACTCCAAAACAACCCAAGGCAGTGGTGTTTGTACTTCCAAAATTCCTCCACTCAGAAATCTGTAAACTGAATGACAGAAAACAGAAACTATGAACTGCTGCTCTCCTTTTCTATTATTTCTTCTCTGCTCACGATTTGACTTTCATTTTTTTAGCTTACCCAATTAGTTAAGCGTTTAACCCAGGTTGTAACTCCAAAACAGATTCACTACAACAATTCTTAAGCTTCTGAAAGATTGATGTGCAGGAAGGTGGAAATTGCAGAAACTGAAATCTGCAACCCAAAAACTGATTTTCCCCTTTCTTCTATCTCTCTGGTTGCTTATTGATTTGACTCACTACTTAGATAAGTGGATTACTCAGCTTTTGAATTTGAAACCAGACTCACAGTCACCTAGACCACCTCTCTGTAACCCTTTTCACAGCAACCTGTACAACCGAAAAACATGAAATTGTTATCTATCTGTTTTTCCTTTCTCTTCTGTCTGTTTCATAATCCTGTCTTTAAAATTTTCTTTTCTTTTCTCCACTGGTTTCTCACTTAACTGAGTATATCATTAAGTTTCAATCTCAAAGCAAAACCCAAAGCACTTTGCCAAGGTTACTGTATTATCCTCATACTGAAACTATGAACACGCACAACCTGAAACAAACTGAACTTGAACTTATATATATATAGATATTTCTTCTTTTCTTTTTTTGTTCATTGGTTTGGTATCTACTTCCCTTACGATATTTAACTACCTAATTGTCCTTTCAATGTGGTTAACCCTCAACCACACGAGGCATTTACTCCTGAGAAGTTAGTAACAGAAGCACAAAAAGATTCCAGAAACTGAAAATTAAAATCGAAATCATGGACTGAAGTATGTTCATTGCTATTGTTTGTTTTCTGATTTGATCCCCAGAGTCTCCCACCTCATTTACTCACGTGATTAGGTGTTTTATAAGGTTTCTTTTGAATTCAAGAACAGATCCACGATAACATGGTTAACCAGAGACTGATGGTTTCAGGAAAATGGTGAAACTGAAATGCCAAAATCTGATATCCTCTATCTTTTCCCTGTTTGTTCACGAATTTGATCACTAGTCACCCCCAGATTATCTACCTGTTTACTTAAGTGTCTTATCAGGTTTCTAAACCTCCCACAGATCCAAGAGAAACTCTGTTAATGTTACAGAAAGGTCCTAACACCGAAACTAGGAAATCTGAACCAAAACTGAAGCATAATAGCCGCAGAACTGAAACTCCATTCCTGTATTCTACTGTATTTAGTCTCAGTTTAGTTCACTTAACAGACTTATAACCTTCTCCAAAGTGTATACCAACTCGGGTAAGTGCATTAGACATGTTCCAGGCCCTTTATTCGACCTCTACCCTCTTGTTAACAGCTCTGAAAATTTATGTTACAGAATAGCAATCACACAGCGCAGAGGTTCAAGTTTCTGCACAGACAGTTTCTTCTCTCTCCCTTCTTTTTTCATCTTATGTGTCTACCAAATTTGGAAACGGTTTAAGCTTTGTTTGAGCTCATCACTAAACCAACAAAACCTCCATAATACTTCTGAGAGCTAGGTGCACATAAGGACAAGAGTTGCAGAGTCTGAAATAGTTATCAAGTTAGTACTAGACAGATCTGGTTCTCTTCTGTTTTCTGTTTAAGGAGTCAGGTTAAAGGTAACTCACCACTTTGTATCTTAGCTGGTTCCCCTTGCTTGGTTTCTTGGCTTGTTGGATGCTTGCGAGATGCATACAGAAGTCTGAGGAGCTTGATCATGAAGTTTTGATCAGAACTGAGAAGAAGTATAAAACAGAAGTGAAGAAAACCGGTTTGGGGTATTACCTTGTTAGTTTCCTAGACTGGCTTGGTCCGGGTTTTAACTTCAGTTTTCCTTGGAACTCTAGTAGTAGGTGGCATGCAGTATTCTTGCATGACAAAAGTAGAAGTTTAGAGAGACTTGTGCATGGGAACTCAGACGGAACTAATCAGAGAGGGGACCTTTGCTACAGTTTTACCTGTTACTTCCCTGTCTGGATTAATTTAGTTTTCCCCTGGTTTTCCTAGAGCTTGAACATCAGATAAATCAGACCGCAAGGAACAAGGTGCTTGGGTTCATCGATTTTACAAGGAGGGTTTCGTGAATGATGCAGCAGTTCCCTTTCCACAAAAACAACAAGGTAGAAACAGTGAGTGTTTGATCAGGGGAAGAAGGAAGTCAGTCGAGACAGGGTACAGTCCTGAGCTTGGCTTACCTTCTCGCATGGCAAAGGAAAACAAGAGCCAGTAGAGAACCCTTGAGTTGTTACTTGCGTGGGCATGCAAGTGAGGAGGAGAGAAAGAAACTGAGCAAGTATATTAATCAACAGACAGGGGCAAGCAAAGACTGAACGCAGGAATAAATTAACCTGTTACTGGGTGAAGGTTTCAAGAGAGGATTTTTTTCTGTGAGAGTTGAATCAGCATGGGTTAAGGCGTGAGAGTTTGTGAAATACCACTATGATGCATAGAATTTTGAAAACAGAAACAGTCTTGTCTGTTGACTGCAACCACAATACTACCGAGGTTAGGAGTAGAGGAGGGGATTAAATATCAAATACTGAAATGTTAGTTTGAGGTTTCCAAGGATTTACGTGGGATTTAGGAGGGACAAGGCTGAGCTTGTTGGGATTTTGTTCTCTGGTCTCAGACATTACCAGGAAGCATGCATGATCTGGGATGGCATTTTCTTCCTAATTTATCGGTGATTACCGAAATCAGATAGGAAGAGAGTGACTGTTTTTTTTCTTGTTCTAGTGACCTTAGTACTACTTGTTTTAAATCGTGAGAGTCTATTACCGAATTCGAGCGTAGCTCAACTGGTTAAAGCATTCACTAGGCATACGAGAGGTACGGGGTTTGAACCTCAACGGGAGCGTTTCTGCTCCTTTTTTCTTTCTTTTTTTTTGTATAGGTTACACATGATTGTTTATATATGTACGACTATATATTATTTCATGTGATTCTATATTTTTTTTTGTAACGCGGTTATGCGGCGTTACCGTCACTATTTACAACGTTACGATGTATATACGTCTACATATTATATCGTGTCATTATATATTTTTTGTAACGAAGTTATGTGACGTTATTGTCACCTATTTACAACGTTACAATATCGTAACGTTACGTACGGGTATTTTTCGTATTCGTACATATATACATATATTAGATTTAATTGCTCGTACGTTACTTTATGTCCGAATTATAAAACGCATTATGATTTTATGCGTTTTAATGTTTAGGGGTATTTCAGCCTCACTTTAGTTTAAATATTTTTCCACATAATGTCATAATTTGACCATTATGTTAATTAAATCACTTAAATGACTGCTTAATTTATCTTAGTCATTTTTTTCCATTCTTAGGTTAATTATAACCCATATTAATTACTCCACTCTCGGCATAATTTATTATATGCTAAGAAATCATAAAATCATAAGTTTTAAGGTGTTTATACCTTGATTTCTCTTTGTATGAGCTCGGCAGCTTAGAGGAAAATTCACCACATCTTTTAGACATGTTTAATACACCAAAATAAGATATGGTTATACTCCAAGCTTGAGCTTAACCATAAGGAATAATTAATGTAAGATTTAGGGCAAAAATCACCTTAAAAATGCAAGGAAACTTCAAGAGGGTTTCGGCCTGAACAAAGCACACTAAATGGTGTTAAATTCACTATATCAACATAGGAAATAGCTAGACAACAACAAGCTGCTATGGTAATAGGTTTTACCTTGGAAAAATGCCTTAAAAGAGGGTATTTGCTTTAGATCTCGGCCACCCTTGCTCCAAATGACTAACCAGCTGAATGAACATGTAAATATGAAGATTATGAGTGTATAAACTCATAAAAATCAGAAGAAAGAAACCGCATGAAGGCTAGAGAAGCTTAGGTATGTTTTTACCTTAAAATGCAATTTTGGGAAACCTTGGTCCCTTAACTTGCTTCAGCCGAGTTTGGATGTTGTTCTAACCTTAAAACACTGAGAATGAGCCATAGGAAGTGATGAGCCACGAGATCTAAGTGTAGGTATTGAAGAGATGAAGAAAAAGAGCTAAAAATGGCCTTAAAACCTTACCTTAGGAGCTTAAGAGTTTGAATTGTCTTCCTAACTCAAGAACACAGCTTGAGAGGTTCTGGGAATGGAGGGAGCTCGGCTGGAATGGGACAAGAAGCAAGAGGAAAGATTGAAATGGCTTATTTGATTAGAAAAGTTACTTTTTCAAAAGTAAAATGGTGTTAGGTAACTAATTAGCAATCAATGTTTTGTGAGCTATCTCCCCTCCTCCTTGCCTTCCAACTGCCATGGTGTAAAATGGGTCAATTAATTGACCATTGACCAAACTTGGTCAATTTGTCCAAAAATGCACTATTTGGGTTACTATTCATACTTAAATGGCACATTTTGATTTTTATTTTCAAACTTTGATTTAGACTTTATAAAATAGTCTATTATATCAAATTAATGATTTAAATAATATATTCCAGTCTTTAAATGACAAAAAGTCATTATCTTTGAGCTCATACACAAAAACGTGCTTTAAGGTGTTTTAGTGCACATTTTTGTGTCACCGGTTGTTTCTGAGCTTAGTTTTCTTTGAGAACGGTTTTGTTGTGTTCCTTACTTCATTATAATACTTAGGAATCCACTTTGGATCCTATTTGAGGTCATACAATCTTTATGGTGCTTTAAAGCACATTTTTGGCTTTACCGATCTTAAGGCATGTTTTGCCTTGTTGAGATCTTTTAGATTGTTCCCCAATAGTGTTTAGATGTTTATTAATCATCTTAGATCATTAGTAGATCATTTAATTAAGTTTTAAAGGTTAGGGGTATTTCATTTATCGTTCAGAACAACTTCAAAACCCTCTTTTTTAGGAACAACCTGTGTGAGACTTACCCATGTACTATCAGAAATGGGGTAGATGATCCCAACGTTCAGAAGCTTTAACACATCTTTCTTAATAACTTCCTGCCTGTAAGGGTTGAGCCGACGCTGTGGCTGTCTGACAGGCTTGTAATCCTTCTCCATATAGATATGATGTGTGCAGAAGGCTGGGTCAATGCCCTTAATGTCAGCTAACGTCCACCCGATTGCTCTCTTGTGCCTCTTCAAAACCTCAAGTAATTTGCCTTCCTGCATAGAAGTCAAAGAAGAAGAAACAATGACAGGCAAGCAATTATTATCAACAAGAAAAGAATACTTAAGGTTAGAAGGAAGCTCCTTAAGCTCAAGTGCAGGTGGCTGCTCGACAGAAGGAATAGGTCTCTGAATATCTCTTTCAAGCCTCTCCAATGGAGGGCGGTAAGCATGAAAACCAGCCCTTCATCTCTCCATAGGAGCAAGTGCTGCATTAACCTCATGATTGGCAGTCCTTTCTTCTACAGAAGCTACAAGTACTTGCTTCAATGGGCCAGAAACAGTAAGTAAGGAAGAAGGAAAATAATACATGTCATCATCATCATCTACAAAATTACAATCTTCTCCATATCATTCACCAGACTTACCAACATCACAGAATGAGCAGAAGTAGAAGTTGAGCTCATCATCTTCTTCAGGTCAAACTCAATCTTTTCATCCTCATACCACAAAGTAATCTTACCATCATGAACATCAATAACAACTTTAGCAGTACTCAGAAAAGGTCAACCTAATATAAGAGGAACTTCTACATTATCATCTATATCCAAAACAACAAAATCTGTAGGAAAAAAAAACGGTACACCCCAACTACTAAATCCCAAACAATACTCATTGGTTTGATCTCAGATTTGTCGGCTAGCTGGAGCTTGAAGGGGACTGGCTGCAACTTTCCACCTCGTACCTTCAAGAAGGTGGCGAAGGGCATGATGTTGATGCTAGCACCCAAGTCACACAAGCCACTGTCGCAATCTACATCTCCAATAAAATAAGGGACAATGGGATTGCCTAGATCCTTCTACTTTGGAGGAAGTGCTCGAAGAAAAGCAGCAACGCACTCCTCTGTCGGTGGATTGTTTCTTTGTCCTCTTTATTCTTTTTCTTTGTCAAAAAATCCTTCAAGAATTTGGCATAATTAGGCATCTCCTGTAAAGCATCAATCAAAGGGATGTCAAGTGTTAGCTTCTTAAAAATGCTCAGAAACTTAGCAAATTGTTCATCTAAATGTTTCTTCTTCATCCTATTAGGAAATGGGAGTTCAAAAAGCTTAGGAGAGGAAGAAGAAACATCAATAGTAACACGAGAAGGAGAGGAGTAGAAAGAATAGGAGCCTAGAAGAAGGGTTGATCTCTTTACCAGTTTGGTCTTTAGTTACTTGTTCTTTGCTTTTATCTTCCAACTATCTTCCAGTTCTCAAAGTTACTGCAGCAAAGGAGAGCCTATCTTCAAGATCAAACCATAGGAGATACCACTTCTTCACAACAACCAACGCTTTAGCTGATTCCTTTGGGTTTTGATGAGGTTGGGAAGGAAATGTGCCAGGTTGTTATGTTGTTGCAGATTAAGGAGTATCTGGTTCATCTGATTCATCTGCTTCTGCATACTCTGAACCGTGTTCCCCAAGCTCTTCTGACCAGCCATCAAGGATTGATTGATATTGTTTTACATCTCAGTGTGAGTCTTCTGAGTACTCGCCATGAATGTAATCAATTCTTGAAGTTGGTCCATCTTTGCATCAGAGGAGGACTTGGCAGGCTATGGAGGTATAGCTGGCTGATAGGAACTCTGGCCCTGCTGGAACTGGCCTTGTAGGCGGATTGGATTATACGAAGGACGAGAACCCAGGTGGCCCCTATTGATTGCCCTGCAACAAGTTAGAGTTTAAAGCATTATTAGGATTACCATACCTGAGATTTGGATGCTGATTTTTATACCAATGTTGGTAATTTCCCTGCCCATGAAGTTTGCTTCTTCAGCTTGTCTCATCTCCTCCAATTGTGGGCACACCACAAAAGCATGAGCGTCCCCACATTGACAACAAAGTGGATCAGATGAGCTGGTAGCAATCTTCTTCACCTGATGTACTGGTTGTTGATTAATCATCAAATCTTTTAACCAGAGAACTTATTAGAGTAGTTTGTTGAGCCTGAGTCTCCTCCATGTGTGTCGTCCAAGGATCAAGATTCTGCACACCCTTCACTCCAACATACATAGTCCTGTTACTTTCAGATCCTCACTGGTGAACCTCCTTAATGTAAGTCTCCATGGCCGCCATGAAGTTGGTGCCGAATCTATTGAGGATGTCACCACCCAAAACAGATCGTACCTCAGCCTTATGTATATGGTGGAGCCCGTGGAAGAACATCACGGCTATGTAGGTCAAATCTTGGCCATGGTGTGGGCACTAGCAGAGCATCTCCTTGAATCTATCCCATGACTCATAGATCGTCTAAGTTCTTGTCTGTTTAAATGCAAGCAAAGTAGCTACATAGTCAATAGTTATAGAAATAGGAAAATATTAGTCATAGAACCTGGTAGCCATCTGCTCCCATATTGTGATAATACTAGACGGAAGACGATAAAACCAATTCACAGCATCTTCAGATATAGTATTGGGGAAAAAAGTCAACTTTACATACTCCAATAGACCCGTAGAACACCCAATCTGATCAATATGAATGAGAAAGAGATTAACATTATCTAAGGCGTTATTTGGATTGGTTCCGTCAAAGGTGCCTCCAGGTAGCTCCCGAGCAACCTTTGATTGGTGAGAAGGCTTCAGCCCCTTCCACTCCTCTGTAAGTGCAGGTGTGAGCACAAGAAGAACAACTTGACTTCTTCTAGGCATAGCTTCAGGTCGATTGAATTGCCTCATCGCCTGTGCACCATTTGCTGGAGCCGCCATTTCTAATCTTCTTTGAAATCTTTGCTGGCGTCGAGCTTGATGAAAGATACGCTCGATCTCTGGGTCCAGAACTTTATCCCAACTAAGTGAAGATTTAGATTTAGATCGTGTGTGTACCATCAACTATCTATAAGGTAAGAAAAAGAAACAAACACAAAAGTAAAGGGAATTAAAACAAAAATAAATAATAGAAAATTAATATATGAGAAATAACGAAAAAATAAAATTAAGCTAATAGATAAAAAAATAAACCAAAAGAAAACAAAGTAAAATAAAACAAAACAAAAACAAAAGAAACTAACAACCAAGGGTAAGGACTAGATAGAAATCTAGTCCTCGGCAACGGCGCCAATTTCTAAACGGTAAGTTTGATCTACTAAAAACTACGAAATTAATCCTAGAAGTTAATAAATCAAAAGCCTACGGGTCATACAATAAATCCCGGTCACTGTAGTAAAGCGTATTGGACAAGTAACCGAGTATCTAACTGGGGGACTATATGGACTAATCTAATCCTAGCAAAAGTTGTAAATCAGGGAAAATTATTGATCAATAAAGTTAAGAACCAGCAAAAATAACTGATGATAATATAACGAAAGTGGAACTCCGGGTTCAGGTGGTCTATCCTAGTTAAGTCTTGCAGATATATCACCAGTTGATTAAGGGAAAAGGGTTCAACAAATTCTAACAAGTTTCTAAATGAAAATCTGCAAAGTGTCAGGTTGAACGGACTAGAGAAATTAGTGCAGAAATTCTTTTCCTGATGCAGAGGGTTGCACAGCCGCGTCTCTGTCTTCGAAATGTGTTGTGACTGAATTCCATCCAAAAATGTCTCATGAACCCCCTTTAAAATAGAATTTTTGAACCTAAAATGCACACGTCCGGTTCACCTGTCCGGGTAGGAGAGCCGGACAAGCGATAGCGTTGTCAGGCGAGAAATCCCGCCTTGTGAGACGTCTGTGTCGCGCATCCGGGTCACTTTGCCGGACGGCCTGACTGGACGAGTATATGTGTAGAAATCTCGGTGTTGCACTCGTGGTCGTAAATATAACCGTCCTTCTGAGCACGACCGAGTCACTGGGTCGGACACATCATCCGACACATGAAAGATTCGAAGGGGTGAAGTTCAAGTGTGTCCGGCCTTCCGTCCGGGTCAGTTAGCCGGACATATACAACACGCCTGGACCTCATGATCGGACGTAGGTCCGGACGTGACCCAACTTTGTGTTTTTGTGCCGAATTTCTCCCATACCGCATCCTAAGTTATAAAAACACCAAAACAAGCTAATGTGAGGTACTTACACTTCAACAAAGATAAGAATATCATTAATTGTAAACTTAGAAAAAGACAAGAAAGATAAGGGGTTAAGCACTAAAAGATATATCAATAATCGGTGCATCAAAATACAACAACAGACTGAAACCCTCTCTAGTAGATTCAACCCGACCATTGAAGTAGTAGAGTAGAGGAAGAAGAAGAGTGATAGGGAGTGCAAAATGGAGTTGAGAAAATAAAGAAGGAATGATGAAAATGAACAAGAGGAAATAAACTTGAATAAACTCCTTTCTTACTAAAATACTAATGGATCAAATGATGCTAAAGCCCCTCTTCTTCTATTAAGCTAATATGAGCAACCAGAAATGACGTAAACTTACTAAAACAAGATAAAAATGACATGAAACTCCCTTTGCAAACCTGGAAGAAAATAGAAAATAACTGGGACACATCAATTGTAATTTAAAAAAATGGAAAGAGAATATGTTGATAATAAATAAATAAGTAATAGGAAAGAAAATAAGTGGGAATGGTTATTCTTACCTTTAATCCATATTCTTAAAGTTTAAGAATTTATATTCTTTAGGAATAAAAGTTTCTTAAACCAAACAAAGAAAGTAATTTTACCTTAGGAATAAAAAATAGAAAATCCATACTACCAAATAACCCGTTGGTTTTCTCTGCCTTGCATCCTTGTTTGAAAGGATTTTTGTACCTTTCACCTGCATTAGAATGTGGCTTAGGCCTGGGGGCCGAATGGCTATAGCGACAGTGTCAGACCTTTGTGGCCTGATATTTTAGGACCTCTATTTCTTTTGTGGTTTTAACCAGGGCTTCGACAGACACTCCATGCCTTTGCTAAACTTTGTACTAGTGGGAATTCCTTCTTTGTTTGAATCTAATAAAAATATCATTTGTTGTCTAGTGTAGAGCTGCCAAAATGGGCGAGCTGATTCAGAGCTCCCTCGGGTCGGTCTAAAAATATGAACCAGTACAAGTCGTACTATTCATGCTCCGGATTTATGGGCTGAAATTTAAAGATTAAACGTGTAATCAACCAATCTAGTATGAAATTAATATGTTCAATAACTGGTTTAGGATGGGTTTGGGGCAGTTTTGGACCAGTTTAAGAACTGATTATGTCTCAGTTACAACCCGGTTAGATTAGCCTACTACTTTTCTTCTATATTACAATTTAGATTTAATAGCATTTGAGTTCATTTTTAGATACTGTCCGCATGAGTTGAGAGTTTTTGTAAACATTTTTTTTGAAAGATTGGAAAGACTTTGTTATTTATTATGAATACTTAGTTTATTATGTTGGAAAAATAATTGAATATGTCTCTTATCTACTTGCTTATCACAACTCTTATCACAACATCGCTATGCACTGCCGTCATCAACCCTATCTTATCCACTTTTCCCTGGATGCTCTCTGAGAGGACAAGGTTTGTCACAACAAGGTGAACATCATTTGTTGCTATAAAACTCTGGAACTCAAACACCTTACAACACACCGTAAAAAACTCTGAAGAAGCGGAAACATCTCCAAAGTCTGCCCAAATTGAGGAATAGATTGCCCAACTAATGGCGGATCTATGTAGAGACCTGTGCGGGGCATGTGCCCCCGCAGATTTTTGGAAAAGATAAGTATTTATGTGTATATATAACAAAATAGAGAATAAAGGTTAGATAACTAAATAATGTAGCTCAAATGATATGTTAGCATTCAAAATAGTTAATGTTTGAAATATGTGTTGATTCTATAAGTTATCAGTTGCAACTAAAGTGGAAAGAGCATCCCTATCCATGAAATATATTAAGATGAGAGAATTGGTAGTAATAATCTACATTAATGTAGAAACATATATTTATATCCATTAATAATAATATTATTATGTATGATTTTCAGATGATAAAGACTCATATATAATAAATGTAATTAAATATTGAAAATTGTTTTAAAGTTTAACTTTAATATTTTGTTTGCTATATTTTTATTCGATCAAAGTGCCCCTACAAGCTTTAAATTCTAGGTCCGCCACTTTGCCCAATCCCTTCAAAATTAGCATGCAACCAGCTCAAAGCTTCACCCACTGTGTTACGTAACAGCTTCGAAGTCGAGAAGCATAGACATACTCCCTGATTTTTCCATTCCTTCGCACAAAATTACGCCTAAAAGCTTCCTATGCACATGTAAAGTGACATGCATGCAGGGGCGGATCTAGAGGGGGTCGGGGGGGGGGCATGCTCCCCCGAAACTTTTGAAAATTTATAAAATGCTCTTATAAAATTTTGAAAAATACAAAAAAAATATAATGTTTTAAAGAACAATAGTGTCAAATTTTTTTTGCCTCCATAAACAAAAGTTCTGGGTCTGCTACTGCATGCATGCCCATTCAGAAGATCAAGAAAGGGCCAATGGATCAGTCGATGCCCGTCTTCCTCTCTACTATACTATACCCAAGCATAACTAAATCCAATAAAACATCAAAGATCTCATCTGCCATAGTACTAGACATAATTAGAGATAAGAACTGAGTCATAACCAAACCCTTTTAAATAACAAAAGCATGGCCTTCGGAGGTGTGAAAAATCTAGAAAATTTGGAAAAACATAGATGCAAACATAGCCACCTGGAACAAAAGAAAATAGAAAGAAATGGGGGAAGAACAAACGATCGGATAAGGGACACATGATTCCGGCAAGTTTCAAGAAACCACTAGACTAATAAAGTCAAGAAGATGGAGGAACTAAGAGGATGAGACGGTGGCACCGAAAAGACAAATAATCCCAGTGAAGGGAGAGAGAATACTTCTGTTGAAAAGGAGAGAAAAGTATGACTTAAGATCCTTTCAAACTTTACAAAGATACAAAATGAACAATAAATTAAGGGACACATTGTTAATATATTATATATCAAAAAATTACGTATTTTTTTATAATTTGGGCTCAAGAGCCATTTTATTGAAAATCAAAGGTTAGATGGGTATAACTTGGGCCCTGTTAAAACCCCCTAGCAAAACCCAGTGGGAAAAGCTTAGAGAGGAAAAAGAATGTCCACCACATCTAGTTACAAGCCTAAACTCTTGAGAACTACCCAAAGGTTCTAAACATAACATGTCTATCCAAACTTGAGAACGAAAGCATCCAAAGATTACACCTATTGCAGTTATAAATAATCTTTCAGCAACACAACACCTATAAAGAAACCACATGCTAAAGGAAGTTTTTTTCCACCATACTTTTGTCCACCTCCAAATTCCAAATTTTATTTGGGTTGCAAGATGATCAACATCAAGAATTTCGCTTCCAAATACCACATTATTTCGTTGCACCAAGTGTAGTAAATCCCATAGCATAGTGTGGATCACCACACTCGTCTTGACTTACTGGAGAGAGGATGTAACACCCCTACCGTTAATTCTATGCTTACCGTCCAAATCATCCCTTAGTTCTATCAGTTCGCAGCGAAGACTACTACTTACTACGGCGGGTGGTACAACGCCGCTAACCGCCCATACGGCTAGCTAGGCTTACCTTACTTACAGTCACGGTCTGATGATCATAGTATACCGAGCTACTACATTTCTTACCGAATACCAAATACCGAATACTTACATTAATGGATTACCGAGTGCCAAAGTATATTCAATTACATCATTCCCAAGTTTACCAAAAATTAATGAGTTTCTACAAGCTACTCATCTATACCCAATTCCAATACCTTCACTATCAAAAGGTGTACCCCATGGTACACCGGCTAACAAAAATCTACAGCCGTGTACTACTTAGTACACCATTCACAATTCGTTGTTTACAGACAAAAAGAAACAAAGCTACATCTCTTCACAGTCTTCATCCTTCTCTCTGAACCTGCGTGTAGTAAAACATCGCCCTAAGGGGCTCAGCAAAAGTTGCGCATGAACTCCGCATATACCGCGTGCTAGCTAGGGCACGCCGACTAATTAAGGTCAAATAGGCATGCGGTTCATTTATTTCATACAAACATGCTTTGCATATAACTATCATGCATATACAATACATTACACAGGTCAAGGCAACATTGCAATAACTGTTGGAGAAATATGTGACTACTTCTTCAACCTAGGCAGTGTACCTATCGTTTTGCGGAATAGTGGAAATGTGGGTTGTCGTACTCTTGGGGACCTCGCTGTGGATAACTGATAGTGTAATAAATTGACTGAGATTTCTATAAACAGATTTTATCATTTTTTTAGGGAAAGAATTAACAGCTAACTGATAAAACAATGATAGAAACGATTAATCAAAGCAGAAAAGAAATAGAAATTATAAATCTTTTTGGTTTTAAAGAAGCATCCCGGGTGTTCTGCTCACCTATTTAATTTAATCATATTAATATAACTCTCCCATTTTAACAATAAACTCAAGAATCTTAATTAGTTTATTGACCGTTCCCTGTCTAATAAACCCTGATTAATTTAAACAACAAGCGCAATTCCTTGTTCAAGTTATTAATAAATTAATCGCATTAGTAACAATTCCTATTGGAGATAGATTAACCTATACGGCGAGGAATATCGCTTCTAGTCGTTAACCCATTTGACTTCCTGTGTCTAGAACCTTGTCTCAGCACTGCATTTTAACAAAGACCTACAAATATCACTTTAATAATTGTACTAGAGAATTAAAGCGCATTAAGGAGAGGAATCAAAATACTGCTTAGATAAATTATACTGGAAAGCTTATATAACACAATTATATAAAATAGGCTCGCTTCCTAACCCGGGAAGCTAGATTTATTAATCACACATAATTATAAAACAACATAATAAATAAGATAGACACAGAACGAAGAAGAACGATGGTACGCGGATACAGATCAGGATATGGACTGGTTTTGTGCAGATCGTCTTCTTCGTTGGCTGTCTGGAAAATAACAGCGTAAGTTTAATGAACTTTGGATGGACGATTGTGGTGAACTGTGGTCTGTCGTGGTTTGAACGGTGGTGTTTGGATTTTGAGGAAGGGAGTAATTATTTTTGAGCAGAAGGCTCGTGCGTTTTTATAGGAGAAGAGAAGAAGAAAGAAGGAAGGAGAAGAAGAGACAGGCTGGATCACGCGTGCTAGTGGGTGAACAAGATAAGGGAGGTGACAGTTGATGGGGTAGATGGATAAGTTGCAACGCGTGAGGATTTTCAGGACGGCGAGAGCGGCGCCTTATCTTGCTGTCGGTAGGCGGGAAGGAAGAAGAAAACTGTTCGCGACTGAATCTGGCAAATTTTCGTGCGTCCGCCTGTGTGTCCGCCTAGACTCGTGCGGACTCCTCTGCTGTCCGCCCAGCCGTCCGCTCAGACTCAAGCAAGCGGACGCCACTGCTCCTGTCCGCCTGGCCAACCGCCTCTCCCCATGCGGACGCCACTGCTGGTGACCGCCTCCTGTCCGCCTGTCTTCACGCGGTCGCGGTCACAGGGGATGTCTCGACTTATTTCTTTATACGAACTAGACTTATTTCCTTCCACGAACTTTGACCGGCTCTAGATTCTTCGTTATAAGTCCGTTTTACTCGCCGTTTGTTGCGTTGGAAAGCTTGTGAGATAAACTATTTGATTCCAACACTTTTTCCTGTATTTGATACATAAAATGTATCAATTCACATTAATACACAAATTCATGGAAAAACATATGATAAGTGGGAAATATGACATTAATTATTATGAAAATAGAAAGAATTAAAGCCCTAAAAATTATGTATTTCTCACTTATCAAACTCTCCCACACTTATCTTTTGCTTGTCCTCAAGCAAATCTTTCTGACATAATGTTTAAACAAGTTAAAAGACAATAATCAAGTAAGGAGAGCACAGAAGAGGTATTTGCCAATCTTTTCAGATTTTTTAAAAGGGTACTATTAACATTAATTTTATTAGATATATTTCTCTATTTCTGAGAATAACTTTGTAGTCCTACAAAAGAAAGAGAAGTAATACCATGAGAATTCTGCTTTTAACCCTGAGCCAATCCACCATTTTCTTTCACATTCCTTGAACAACAAGGGGCATGAAGTAAAATCTTATTCCATTATACCTTTCAATGCCACATACTCATGATCCATAATGATGATTTTTTTTTCTTTCATTTTTCATTTTAAGACCGAATGCACAGGTACTTCAATTTTGAAGTACATTTTTCTTTTCACCTCAGACTTTTCTCTCCACCCTTGTATAGTTTTGGGTCTACTATCCCAGATACCGAGTACCTTAGGTAGCCGGGTGATGAAGCACCCCTAAGAACTTAATAACCGAGTGGACGAGGCCTGTTTAGGATCAGAATATGCCTGTTTGGATCAGAGGAGTACCTTGCCTTGTTCTTTTTCCACCGTTTCATTCCAATTCAAATCCAGGCTCAAAGTCAAAACAAAATTCAAATGATAATATCCTCAAAATTTTTTTTTGAGTAAGGAGCAGAGTGTTTTTTTTTTGTTTTTTTTGTGTGTACCCTTTAAACCTGTTAATACCAGCATTACTCCCTCTATGGCTTCTTCTTTGATTATTAATCACTTAACAAATTTAAACACAGTGTCGAAAAAGAAAACTTAAGAGCAAGCTTTTGATTATTATCTCTCCCCCACACTTGAACCAAAGCAATGCCCTCATTGCATAGAAAGATTAAAATAACAGGGCATGCAAACTACCTGGTTAATGATCATAAAGCATGGTAATAAGAGATATTTAAATTTAAAGAGCAAAGTATGGATAGTGTACTCCCTAGAGTTTGGCAAAGTATGTAGTGTAGCTCCCCCACACTTGAGTTCAGCTGTCGGAATGTGTAGGATGTTCCTGTAATAATTATTCTAAACAGCCAGAAGAACTCAAATTAATTCTCCTCGTTCTCTCTCCTCTCTTTTTTTTATTTATAAAAACATATATAGGATTAATATGAAAGACAAAACATAAAACAAAAAAAGTAGGGAAATAATATTTAACCACTGGGTTGCCTCCCAGTAAGCTACCCGTATTTATAGTCTTTGGCTAGACTCCCGCTTCGTTATCCTGGATCAAAAATAAAAGTAGACAACAACTTCGCCAGGAAAACGATGTTAGCAGGTTTTAAGAGCAAACCACTTGGATCAAAACAGAACGTTAACTCGGCAAATAAAATAGGAAAATGTATACTCCACAAAACCTGGTGTTTGAGGAGGTACTGCCGGTAACATAGTTCTAACAGGAGACCAGGTGTGATGACTTTTCTTCCTCAAATTGGAGGATGTAAACATCCTCCTCTTGTTGTTGAGGCTTATGGAGGCAAGGTGAGAGTTTATGAGAGACTAGCGGTAGCACTTTTTCCTCAGATTCGAGAATATAAATATCCTCTTCTGGTTTATGAGGCTCACACAAAATACCTTCAGCTTTTAATTGCTCCTCTTGTGCTGGGGATGGAGATGGAGGAGAATTGTAACTCTCAGACATTTGCTCCAACTCGGCGTCGGAGAAAAATGTCCTGATAAGTTTCTTTATCTCCTCATCAGAACTTGTAGCTTCAATAATATCTGGCTCGAATCGATCTTCACTCCTTGGAGTCAGCACTGGAATTTCTTCTAGCGGTTCGGTCTGGAGAAATTCGTCTGGCCCTTGTGTAGATTGCTGTTCATTCTAATTGAAGTAGCAGTATCCCAACTGAGCTTCTTGGTACTGTGTGTATTAGCCTGGTCGACTTCCCACCAATACGGCTCTCGATTTGACTGTTGAGGTGATTGATAATCCTTGACCAACCTTTGATATGAGGACAACTCCTCTTGCATGTGAGTCCATTCCAAATTGATCAACAATCTCTTCACCTCATCGTCGCCGCTCTCCATAATCAGTAATTATCCTACAAAAAAAAAATAAAAATACCAAGTAGAATAGAACTAAAATAGGAAAGAAATACAAAACAAAAATTAACTATATAGAAAAAACTAAATACATAAAAAAAAGAGATAAAAGAAAATAGCTAAAATAAAAGGTAAGTAAAATTAAAATTAAATAGAGTGAGAACAAATAAATTAAACAGATATAAACAAAATTAAACAGATATCTCAATCAAATTAAAAATTATCAATTAACCTTGCCGGAGGTCCCCGGCAACGGCGCCAAAAACTTGTTGGAGAAATATGTGACTACTTCTTCAACCTAGGCAGTGTACCTATCGTTTGCGGAATAGTGGAAATGTGGGTTGTCGTACTCTTGGGGACCTCGCTGTGGATAACTGATAGTGTAATAAATTGACTGAGATTTCTATAAACAGATTTTATCATTTTTTTAGGGAAAGAATTAACAGCTAACTGATAAAACAATGATAGAAACGATTAATCAAAGCAGAAAAGAAATAGAAATTATAAATCTTTTTGGTTTTAAAGAAGCATCCTGGGTTGTTCTGCTCACCTATTTAATTTAATCATATTAATATAACTCTCCTCTCATTTTAACAATAAACTCAAGAATCTTAATTAGTTTATTGACCGTTCCCTGTCTAATAACCCTGATTAATTTAAACAACAAGCGCAATTCCTTGTTCAAGTTATTAATAAATTAATCGCATTAGTAACAATTCCTATTGGAGATAGATTAACCTATACGGCGAGGAATATCGCTTCTAGTCGTTAACCCATTTGACTTCCTGTGTCTAGAACCTTGTCTCAGCACTGCATTTTAACAAAGACCTACAAATATCACTTTATAATTGTACTAGAGAATTAAAGCGCATTAAGGAGAGGAATCAAAATACTGCTTAGATAAATTATACTGGAAAGCTTATATAACACAATTATATAAAATAGGCTCGCTTCCTAACCCGGGAAGCTAGATTTATTAATCACACATAATTATAAAAACACATAATAAATAAGATAGACAGACAGAACGAAGAAGAACGATGGTACGCGGATACAGATCAGGATATGGACTGGTTTTGTGCAGATCGTCTTCTTCGTTGGCTGTCTGGAAAATAACAGCGTAAGTTTAATGAACTTTGGATGGACGATTGTGGTGAACTGTGGTCTGTCGTGGTTTGAACGGTGGGTGTTTGGATTTTGAGGAAGGGAGTAATTATTTTTGAGCAGAAGGCTCGTGGCGTTTTATAGGAGAA